>CM052701.1:83677551-83696418 GCA_028551405.1 Uromys caudimaculatus | reverse complement strand
AGGCTTTTGTCCTTCCTGTGTTTGATTGCAACTTCAAGATGGTTGAGATGATCCTGCTGTAGGATGCAAGGATTAACATGAATGGAACAGTGACAATAAATATAGCAAAAATAAAAACCACAATTTCATTCACAAAGATGTTCCCACATGCTAATTTGAGTAGTGGAGGTATATCACAGAAGAAGTGATTAATTTGTTTGGATTCACAGAAGGGCAGAGACAAAATCTGATATGTTTGTCCCACCTGAATGGGAATACCAATGACCCAGGAACCAGCCACTAGCTCTGTACATACCTTGGGACTCATGACTACAGGGTAGTGCAGAGGGTTGCAGATGGCCACATAGCGATCATACGCCATTACAGCCAGGAGGAAGCATTCGGTGGCCCCCAGGATAAGGAATAGACACATTTGTGTAGCACAAGCAAGAAAAGAAATATTTCCTTTCAGTGTGAAGAGATCCATAAGCATTCTAGGAAGAGTGACAGAAACATAACAAATTTCTAGGAAAGAAAAATTGCTGATGAAAAAATACATGGGGGTTTGCAGAGTGGGCTCAATCCTTGTGATTAGAATGATGATGCCATTTCCCAGAAGGATAATCATGTAGATGAAAAGGAAGATTCCAAAGAGAAGCCAGTGCAATTTGGGACTATCAGAAAATCCCAAGAGAACAAATTCTATAGGTACAGTAAGATTTGTGTCTGTTGTTTTAAATTTGTTTGCTCTTTGTAGGTTTACATATTTGGATCTCATTTTCTTCACAAACCAAACTGGGATTGTGTTTTAGTCTTTATAACTTCCAAGGGTTTTTTTTGTTTTGTTTTTTTGTTTTTTGTTTTTGTTTTTTGTGAATCTTGAAGGTTTTTATTCTGGGTGATGATTCTGGAACTAGAAGCAGTGAATTTACATGAATAAAAATTAAAACTGTTTTATACATAAAGTCTTTTAAATGAGTTAACCATGTTAGATATATATTCTAATTTTATCAATAAAAATCATAAAAGTATACATTTTTATTCATTTGTCATATCAGGAAGATGATACATGTGGACTTGATCTTGCTGTTTCACTACAATGCCACTTCTTCGACATCTCTGTCTCCCTCCGTATCCATAGCCTCAGAATTTAAGTGAGTTCCCAAATTTAAAAAGGATTAAAATTTTCAAAATATTGTTTATCTTTGAATTTCAAAAATAGCCTTGATATCTTGGAGACTTTATTCTTAATATTTTTATTTACATCTCAAATTTCTATCCTGCATGCAGTATGAGGTAAATAAGACTTAAGGTTTTGCTTCATCTGTCAGTGACAGGATAAGAGTTTCCACTTACTTTTTCTGTGTATGTAAGCTTTAAATGTATAAAATATTGAGGCTGACATCTTTTTACAGGATTTTCCCTTTTACTTGTATAGTAATAAATATCTGATTATAACCTCAGAACCTATTTTAATTAATAATTAAGATCTATTAAACAAAAATACTCATCTTTATGTTTTTATTAGTTAATATCCTAAAGACGGCAACCACAATATTAATAACAATTATTTCAAAGGATGGAGAAAAAAGAGATGTTGAGAAATAAAAGCAAGGAGTAAATGTTATAGTTCCATTAAAATCTCAATCAATCAATCAATCAATCAATCAATCACTTATCATATGACAGCTATAACATAAGACCGAATAGTTTGCTCAGCTGTGTTCACTGCCACTCTATTCACAGTAGGTAGGAGTTGAAAACAAAGCAAAATATTTCTGAACTGGTAAATATGTAAAGAATATCTGGTATATGTACACTATGAAGTGATACTCAGCTAAGATGAAAAATGTAATCATGAAGTTTGCCAGGAAATTAATAAAAGTAGAAAATTGTATAATATATAAGAGGATTCAGAAATACAAACAGTACATAAAAACTATTATTTTCAGAGGGAAGTCATGATAGGCCCCTTTTTATGAGCGCTCCATAGCCTCAGTAAAAGTGTCAGGCCTTGGGGCCTCCCATTGAACTGGATCCAACCAATGGACAGAAACTGCTGACCCTTGAATAAGGGAAAAGCTGGAAGAAGCTGAGGAGGAGGGCAACCCCATAGAAAGACAAGCAGTCTCAATTAACCTGGACCCCTGGAGATCTCTCAAACACTGGATCACCAACCAGGTAGCATACATCAGCTGATATGAGGCCCCCAACACATATACAGCAGAGGACTGCCGAGTCTGTGTTCAATCAGAGATGATGCACCTAACCCTCAAGAGACCGGAGGCCCCAGGGTGTGGGGAGGACTGGTGTGCTGAAGGTTTGGGGGGTGGGAACATCCTCTTGGAGACAGCAGGGCAGGGTGGAGGTATGGGATGTGGAACAGTCAGAGGGTGAACTGAGAGGGAGATAAAATCTGGAGTTTAAAAAAGAGATTAAATAATATTAATAAAACCTATTATTTTACATCTGAATTAAAAGTACTTTCTGACTCGTCATATCTGAAATATTTTGTTGATGAAATACAGAGGATTATTTCATTTCCACCTGGCTATTTTTAACATTTCTATTAGGTCTCCCCCCCCCCCCAATTTTGTGTATGTGTGTGTGTGTGTGTGTGTGTGTGTGTGTGTGTATGTAGGGTAGGTGGTTGAACGAGATGGGTTGCACACATTTCACAGCACAAATGTGGAGGTCATAAAATATCTTCTCTTAGCTGGTTTTCTTCTTGCATCCTGTGGAATCCAGGCATTGAACTCAAGCCATCAAGTTTAGTAGCAACTTCCCCTATCGCTGAGCTATTTTTCCAGACCTCATCCCTGAATATTCTTTATATAACCACTATTCCTGTGTATTCATTGCCTCAATATATTGTCTTTCAACACTGAGTACTAGTTCAGAAACCTATGTATGCCAGCTTAAAAGACTTCTGCTTTTCGTTTTATTTTTTTACATGATGTTTACTCCTAAATGTGTAGAACCCAATGCATGTGTAGCTGTTAGAGGAACCGCCTTGTTTCTTGTGAGGATTACCATTGAGTTGCAAACATAGAACTTAGTTAAATATTTATTAACTCAACTTTATAGTTTTATAGGGAAAACAATTTGTTTATGTTCTATCTATTTCCTCCACAGGAAGAAAACCAGTCTGAAAATTTTACATAAAGCAAGATGTTATAATATAAGGCCATAACCCAAGTTCTTAGAAGGCGAGGAAATTATAATGGTATGAATTCAAAGCAACCCTTGTTCTAAGAGTAAAATATTTTCTCATAAAATAAAACATTCTCCTAACTAAAGATGTTGGGTTAAAGCATATTTTTTTTAGTTTTAAAATTTTAGTTTATTTTTCTTTCTGTCACATTTCCATATTTTTTCTTTTAAAAAAAGGCTTCATTCTTTTTGTCTGTTTATGTTGTTGACTTTCTACTTATTAAATAAAGGACTTAAGCAAACACATGAAAGAAATAGGGATGAAAAATGAAGACAGTATTGTGATTGGTATGTTATTTTCTCACCCAAGAAGGGAAAAACCATATTTATAAATTACACTGTGTCTTTTGTGGTATGAAAAGATGCAGAGATAGGTACATGCAAATAATCACAATGTTCTGCTGAGTAAAAATTTTAAGAGTACTAAGAAAGAACAAAATCCTAACTCAATTATCAATCATGCTATCTGGATTCTGTGAAACCTCTTCTAGTCTTTGTAGCCCATTGCCAGTCTGGTAGATAAAGTCTACCAGATATTGCACTGAAAACCCCCAGAGTTCCTATGCATGTGTTTGTGTCTTTTTCTTCACTCCAAGTTGTGTATCATTGTATTGCAGGTACAGATAAAGCTCTGATCTATTCTGTTATCTGATGTGTGGTTTCAAATTAAAATAATCAATAAGGTGTGATAATTGTACAACATATCCTTATAATTGGCTGCTTCATGTGAATACACTGAAATTGTGAAAACATAAAATTCAAATTCCATACCAAATGATAAATAATAAGCATTTGGCTTTTTACTCTTTATTAGACTAATAAAACTCTTTTTAATTTTCCTTGTATCAAAATTAAGACAAATTTTACCATGTTAAACACATATAGATATATTGTGTAATAATTTTGCCATGATTAGGAGTCTTATAACTGATATTAAGGCATAAATCTTTACAATCAAATAAGCTACTGTTTGCCAATGATGACACTTATAAATTGGAAGACACAGCTGCTGTCTGTTTCCTCTTCTACTGGGAGAGTTTTTATACAGGAAAAGTACTAGGAATGCTGTTACTTTTACTAATAATGTTTCCTCTGTTACCAACACAGCAAAATGTGCTTTCATTATAATCAGAGAAACACTCTTTCAGTATGCTTCTTTATATTTTTACCAAAATTATAGATAAAATATGTTAAGAGTTAAATGTTCTAGAGACTTACCACATATATTAGTTTATCATTTAAATTATACCATAGGAAAAATCCAGGAAAACCAGAAAATAAAACTTTAAGGTCAACACACTAAAATTCATGATTTCAGATGTTCAGAACGAATTATTGAATTATAATCCACAAATTTATACTACTGAGGGAAATATAAACACATTAGCAGTTTACCTTTTCAGTTTTGCTAAAGCTGTATTTTTCTGATTGAAGTTTTATTGTTTTGAATATGTAAAAATAAGGGGTTATATCACATTTAATTAGAAACTGACTTGTTTTCTAAGCACCCAGTATCATTTATAAAGAAAATACTTCCTTCTACTGGGGATACCTATTTTCCCTTGCCACACTTAAAGTGATACATAGGTGGCTGAGTTTGCAATTAATTGGTAAGTTTATTACAAGCAATCCCTGTATAATAAAACAAATGAAACATTTTATGACATTTCTATAGAAAACTGTTCTTCCTCCCAAACACATTAAAATCATTCATTATCCCCAAAAGAATAAACATTAGAAGGTTGACACTATCTATCCCAGAGCATTCTCATGCTATATTTGTTTGCTTTCTTAACCGTGTGATATTGTGTGCTATCATTTCCATCTTGATAATTCATATTCACCAGGGCGTAGTAGATGCACCGATGCACCACATTTAACATACACACTTGTACTGTAGATGCTCTACAAACAGGTACTGCTGAAGCTATAAAATACTACTATGACCAACTCAACAGGTTTTTAATTGTGAAAGAAGAAAAGCAAAATATTTTAGCACATTTTTGTCATTTTTATTGGTTATTTTACTTATTTACATTTTAAATGTTATCCTCCTTCCCAGTTTCCCTTCCACAAGCCCGCAATCACCTCCCCTCTCTCCCAGCCTGGCCTACCTGCCTAGAGAAGCATCCATCATAGGTTTTCCAGGTTAGAGCCCATGGTTATTGGGGTACATACACACACACACACACACACACACACACACACACACACACACACACACTAAAACCACCAATTTCAAAAGAAATGGAACTAAGAATCATTTGTCATTATTATCTCTCAACATCAGTAGATGCAATTTCTCTATTTTTTTTAAATTTTTTTTATTTTAATTTTTTTGATACGTTATTTACATTTCCTATGTTTCCCCCTTTCCAGGTCTCCACTTTGGAAACCCTCTATCCCCTCCCTCCTCCCCCATCTCTATGAGGGTATTCCCCCATCCACCTGCCCACCCATTCCCGTCTTCTCCCCTTGATATTCCCCTTTACTGAGGCCTTTAACACCCTCAGGTCCGAGGGTCTCTCCTCCCCAATGGCCAACAAGGCCACATAAGTGGTCAGAGCCATGGGTCCTTCCATGTGTATACTTTGGTTGGTAGTCCAGCCTCCAGGAGCACCGGGGGTGTCAGGCCAGTTGACATTATTGCTCCCTCCATGGGGATACAAACTCCCTCAGCTCCTTCAGTACCTTCTCCAACTCCTCCATCTGGGACCTCACTCTCAGTCCAGCGGTTACTGTAAAGTGAACTTGAGTATTCAGAACTTTTGGGCTGATATCCACTTATCAGTGAGTACATACCATGTTCATTCTTTTGTGACTGAGTTACCTCGCTCAGGATGATATTTTCAAGATCCATCCATTTCCCTGTGAATTTCGTGAAGTCATTGGTTTTTGTTTTTTGTTTTTTGTTTTGATACTTTATTTACATTTCCAATGTTTCCCGCTTTCTAGGTCTCCTCTTTGGAGACCACCTATCCCTTCCCCCTCCCCCACCTCTGTAAGGGAATTCCACCTCCCACCCACCTGCCCGCCCACTCCCATATTCCCACCTTGACATTCCCATTTACTGGGTCCTCTTCTCCTCCTGATGGCCAACAAGGCCCTCCTCTGCCACGTATGTGGTCCGAACCATGGGTCCTTCCATGTGTGTTCTTTGGTTGGTGGTCCAGCCTCCAGGAAGACCGGGGGGGGGGTCAAGCCAGTTGACACTGTTGCTCCCTCCATAGGGCTGCAGACTCCCTCAGCTCCTTCAGTCCCTTCTCATACTCCTCCATCAGGGACCCCCCTCTGAGTCCAGCAGTTACTGTAAAGTGCAACTTGGATATTCCAAACGTTTGGGCTAATATCCAATTATCAGTGAGTACATACCATGTTCATTCTTTTGTGACTGAATTACCTCGCTCAGGATGATATTTTCAAGTTCCATCCATTTGCGTGCAAATTTCATTAAATCATTGTTTTTAATAACTGAGTAGTGCTCCATGGTGTAAATGTACCACATTTTCTGTATCCATTCCTCTGATGAGGGACATTTGGGTTGTTTCTAGCTTCTGGCTATTATAAATATGGCTGCTATGAACATGTGGAGCATACATCTTTTTTACATGTTGGAGAATCTTCTGGATATATGCCCAGGGGAGTTATAGCTGGGTCGTCAAGGATTATTATGTCCATTTTTCTGAGGGTGCGCCAAACTGATTTCCAGAGGGTTTGTACCAGCTTGGAATCCCACTAACAATGGAGGAGTGTTCCTCTTTCTCCACATCCTCGCCAGCATCTGCTGTCACATGAGTTTTTGATCTTAGCCATTGTGACTGGTGTGAGGTGGAATCTCAAACTTTTTTTGATTTGCATTTCCCTGATGACTAAGGATGTTGAACATTTCTTTAGGTGCTTCTCAGCCCTGCTAATTTCCTCAGTTGAGAATTCTCTGCTTAGCTCTGTTCCCCATTTTTTGATAGGGTTATTTGGTTTTCTGGAGTCTAACTTCTTGAGTTCTATGAATATATTGGATATTTGCCCTCTATTGGATGTAGGATTGGTTAAGATCTTTTCCCAATCTGTTGGTTGCTGTTTTATCCTATTGACAGTATCTTTTGCCTTACAGAAGCTTTGCATTTCATGAGGTCACATTTGTCGATTCTTGATCTTAGAGCATAAGCCATTGGTGTTCTGTTCAGGAACTTTTCCCCTGTACCCATGTGTTTGAGACTTTTCCTCACCTTTTCTTCTATTACATTCAGTGTATAGTAAAAGCAATATACAGCAAACCAGTAGCCAACATCAAACTAAATGGAGAGAAACTTGAAATAATGCCACTAAATTCAGGGACTAGACAAGGCTGCCCTCTCTCTCCCTGTCTATTCAATATAGTACTTTAAGTTCTAGCTAGAGCAATTAGACAACAAAAGGAGGTCAAAGTGATACGAATTAGAAAGGAAGAAATCAAAATATCACTATTTGCAGATGATATGATCGCATACCTATGTGACCAAAAAAACTCCACCAGAGAACTCCTGCAGCTGAAAAACAACTTCAGCAAAGTGGCCGGATATAAAATTAACTCAAACAAATCAGTAGCCTTCTTATACTCGAAGGATAAACAGGCTAAGAAAGAAATTAGGGAAATGACACCCTTCACAATTGTCATAAACAATATAAAGTACTTGTGTGACTCTAACCAAACAAATCAAAGATCTCTATGACAGGAACTTCAAGTTTCTGAAGAAAGAAATTGAAGAAGACCTCAGAAGATGGAAAGATCTCCCATGCTCATGGATTGGTAGGATTAATATAGTAAAAATGGCCATTCTGCTAAAAGCAATCTACAGATTCAATGCAATCCCCATCAAAATTCTAACTCAATTCTTCATAGACTTAGAAAGAGCAATTCTCAAATTCATTTGGAACAACATAAAACCCAGGATAAGAAAAGCTATTCTCAACAACAAAAGAACTTCTGCGGGAATCAGTATCCCTGACCTCTAGCTGTACTACAGAGCAGTAGTGATAAAACTGCATGGTATTGGTACAGTGACAGGCAGGTAGATCAATGCAATAAAACTGAAGACCCAGAAATGAACCCACACTCCTACGGTCACTTGATTTTTGACAGAAAAGCTAAAACCATCCAGTTGAAAAAAGACAGCATTTTCAACAAATGGTGCTGGTTCAACTGGCGGTCTACAAGTAGAAGAATACAAACTGATCCATTCCTATCTCCCTGTAGAAAACTCAAGTTCAAGTGGATCAAGGACCTCCACATAAAACCAGATACACTGAATCTCATAGCAATTTCTCTATTAAAAACAACAGGCTTATAGAGTGGATGTGTAAAAGGATCCATCATTCTGCTGCAAAAGGAAACACATCACAGCAACAAGAGAGAAAAGAGTAAAGGACTAGAAAAATATTTTCCAACAAAACAGACCCAAGAAACAAGCTAGAGTAGCCGTTCTTTTATCTAATAAAATAGACTTTCAAACAAAAGAAATCAAAAGAGAGGGGGAAATATGCTTTATGCTAATCAAAGGTAAAATCCACCAAGATGACATTACAGTTCTGAACATCTATGCCCCTCAAATGTGATGGTACCCACATTCGTAAAAGAAACACCACTAAACCATAAATCACACATAGAAATTCACACATTAATAGTGGCTGACTTCAACACCCCACTTTCACCAAGAAACATTTCATCAAAACAGAAAGTAAACAGAAATATGATGAAAATAACAAATGCTTTGAAGCAGATGGACTAACAGATATCTACAGAACCTTTCACTCTAACATAAAAGAATATAGTTTCTTCTCAGCATGTTATGGAACTTTCTCTCTTCACAAGGCCAGCCTCAACAGATACAAGAAGAGTGAAATAACCCTGTGTACCTTATCAGATCACCATGGATTAATACTGGACTTCAACAACAACAGAAACACTAAAATGAGTACAGTCTCATGGAAACTGACAAGTTCTACATTTAAAGACCACTGGATAAAAGAAAAAATAAAGAAACTGAAGACTTTCTAGGAGTCAATGAAAATGAAGGCACAAATGAGGGAAACTACACGCTAAAAAATCCAAGAAAGTAATCTTTCAACACACTCAAAAGAAGATAGCCAAACAAACATAAAATTAACATTGAAAGTAACAGGAAGCAGCAATCACTATTCCTTAATATCTCTTAATATCATTGGATTCAATTGCCCAATGAAAAGATATAGACTGACAGACTGCATCCATAAATAGGACCCAGCATTTTGCTGCATATAGCAAACGAACTTCCGTGTTAAAGACAAACACTAACTAAGAGTAAAGTGCTGGAAAACAATTCTCCAGGCAAATGGTCCCAAGAAACAGGCTGGAATGCTAATATCATATAAAATCAACTTTCAACCAAAAGTCATCAAAAAAGATAAGGAAGGACACTTAATACTCATCAAAGGAAAAATCTACCAAGAAGAACTCTCAATTCTGAACATCTAAGCTCCAAATGCAAAGGCACCCACATCCATAAAAGAAACTTTACTAAAGCTCAAAGCACACATTGAACCTCACACAATAATAGTGGGAGACTTCGTCATCCTATTATACTCAATGGACATATCTTGGAAACACAAGCTGAACAGAGACAGAGTGAAACTAACAGATGTTATGAACCAAATGGATTTAACACTTATATATAGAACATTTCATCCTACATCAGAAGGAATATATCTTTTTTTCAGCACCTCAGGGTACCTTCTCCAAAACTGATCACATAATTGGTCACAAAACAAACCTCAACAGATATAAGAAAATTGAAATAATCCCATGTCTCCTATCAGATCACTATGGATTAAGGCTGGTCTTCAATGGCAAAAACAACAACAGAAAGCCCACATACACATGGAAGCTGAACAACACTCTACTCAATGATAATTTGGTCAAGGAAGAAAGAAAGACAGAAATTAAAGACTTCCTAGAAATTAATGAAAATGAAAGTACAATCTTTCCAAACCTATAGGACACAATGAAAGCAATGTTAAGAGGAAAACTCATAGCTCTGAGTGCCTCCAAAAAGAAACTAGAGAGAGCATATACTAGCAGCTTAACAGCACACCTGAAAGCTCTAGAACAAAAAGAAGGTAGTACACCCAAAAGGATTAAAGGCAGGAAATAATCAAATTAAGGACTGAAATCAACCAAGTAGAAACTAAAAGAACTATACAAAGAATCAACAAAACCAGGAGTTGGTTCTTTGAGAAAAACAACAAGATAGACTAACCAGAGGGCAATGAGACAGTATTCAAATTAACAAAATTAGAAATGAAAAGGGAGATATAACAACAGATTCTGAGTAAATTCAAAAAAATCATCAGATCCTACTACAAAAGCCTATACTCAACAAAATTAGAAAATCTGGATGAAATGGACAATTTTCTAGACAGATACCAAATACCAAATTTAAGTCAGGATCAGATAAACCATCCCACAACACCTAAAGAAATAGAAGCAGTCATTAAAAGTCTCCCAACCAAAAAAAGCCTAGTACCAGATGGGTTCAGTGCAGAATTCTATTAGATCATCAAAGAAGACCTAATAGCAATACTCTGCAATCTATTCCACAAAATAGAAACAGATGGAACACTACCTAATTCGCTCTATGAGGCTACAGTTATACTTACTTCAAAACCTCACAAAAGAATCAACAAAGAAAGAAAACTTCAGACCAAATACCCTTGTGAATATCTATCTAAAAATACTCAATAAAATTCTTGCAAACCGAATCCAAGAACACATCAAAACCATCATTCACCATGATCAAGTAGGTGTCATCACAGGGATGCAGGGATGGTTCAATACACAGAAATCCATCAATGTAATCCACTACATAAACAAACTCAAAGAAAAAAAAAACCACATGGTCATCTCATTAGATGCTGAAAAAGCACTTGAGAAAATTCAACATCCCTTCATGATAAAAGTCTTGGAAAGATCAGGAAGTCAAGGCCCATACCTAAACATAGTAAAAGCAATATACAGCAAAACCAATGGCCAACATCAAACTAAATGGAGAGAAACTTGAAGCAATCCCACTAAGATCAGGGACTAAACAAGGCTGCCCTCTCTCTCCCTATCTATTCAATATAGTAACTGAAGTTCTAGCTAGAGCAATTAGACAACAAAAGGAGGTCAAAGGGATACAAATTGGAAAGGAAGAAATCAAAATATCACTCTTTGCAGATGATATGATCGTATACTTAAGTGACCTGAAAACCTCCACCAGAGAACTCCTGCAGCTGATAAACAACTTCAGCAAAGTGGCCGGATACAAAATAACTCAAACAAATCAGTAGCCTTCCTGTACTGGAAGGATAAACAGGCTGAGAAAGAAATTAGGGAAATGACACCCTTCACAATTGTCACAAACAATATAAAGTATCTTGGTGTAACGCTAACCAAATAAGTGAAAGATCTGTATGACAAGAACTTCAAGTCTCTCAAGAAAGAAATTGAAGAAGACCTCAGAATGTGGAAAGCTCTCCCTTGCTCATGGACTGGCAAGATTAAAATAGATAAAATGGCCATCCTGCCGAAAGCAATCTACAGATTCAATGCAATCCCCATCAAAATTCCAAATCAATTCTTCATAAACTTAGAAAGAGCAATTCTCAAATTCATATGGAATAACAAAAAACCCAGGATAGCAAAAAGTATTCTCAATGATAAAAGGACTTCTGGGGGAATCAGTATCCCCGACCTTAAGCTGTACTACAGAGCAGTAGTGATAAAAACTGCATGGTATTGGTACAGTGACAGGGAGATCAATGGAATAGAATTGAAGCCCCAGAAATGAACCCACACACTTATGGTCACTTGATCTTTTACAAAGGAGCTAAAACCATCCAGTTGAAAAAAGACAGCATTTTCAACAAATGGTGCTGGTTCAACTGGCGATCTACTTGTAGAAGAAGGTGAATTGATCCATTCCTATCTCCCTGTACAAAGCTTAATTCCAAGTAGATCAAGGACCTCCACATAGAACCAGATAAACTGAATCTAATAGAAGAGAAAGTGGGGAAAAGTCTCGAACACATAGGTACAGGGGAAAAGTTACTGAACAGAACACCAATGTCTTATGCTCTAAGATCAAGAATTGACATATGGGACCTCATGAAATTACAAAGCTTCTTTAAGGCAAAGGACACTTTAAATAGGACAAAACAGCAACCAACAGATTGGGAAAAGATCTTTACCAATCCAATATATACAAAGAACTCAAGAAGTTAAGACTCCAGAGATCCAAATAACCCTGTCAAGAAATGGGGAACAGAGCTAAACAGAAAATTCACAACTGAGGAAATTTGTAGGGCTGAGAAGCACCTAAAGAAATGTTCAACATCCTTAGTCATCAGGGAAATGCAAATAAAATCAAACCTGAGATTCTACCTCACACCAGTCAGAATGGCGAAGATCAAAGACTCAGGTGAGAGCAGATGCTGGCGAGGATGTGAAGAAAGAGGAACACTCCTCCATTGCTGGTGGGATTGCAAGCTGATACAACCTCTCTCGAAATCAATTTGGCAGACCCTCAGAAAAATGGACATAGTACTACCGGAAGACCCAGCTCTACCACTGCTGGGCATATACCCAGAAGATGCTCCAACATGCAATAAAGTCACATGCTCCACTATGTTCATAGCAGCCATATTTATAATAGCCAGAAGCTGGAAACAACCCAGATATTCCTCAGCAGAGGAATGGATACAGAAAATGTGGTACATTTACATAATGGAATACTACTCAGCTATAAAAGACAATGATTTCATGAAATTCGCAGGCAAATGGATTGAAATTGAAAATATCATCCTGAGCGAGCTAACTCTGTGACAAAAGAATGAACATGGTGTGTACTCACTGACAAGTGGTTATTAGCCCAAAAGTTTAGAATACCCAAGAGTCACTTCACAGCAACTATTGCGCTGAGCGTGAGGTCCCAGATGGAGGAGTTGGAGAAGGGACTGTAGGACCTGAGGTTTTTTGCAGCCCCATGAAGGGAGCAACAGTGTCAAGTGGCCTGACCTCCTGATGCTCCTGGAGACTGGATCACCAACCAAAGAATACACATGCAGGGACCCATTGTGCTGGCCACATATGTGGTAGAGGAGGGTCTTGTTAGCCATTAGGTAGAGGACAGGCCCTTGGGCCTGAGGGTGTTAGATGCCCCATTATAGGGGAATGTCAATGAGGGAAGAAGGGTGGGTGAGTTGGAGTATATCCTCATAGAGGCAGGGGTACTGGTAGGGGGTAGGGGGATTCCAAAGGGGAGATTTGGAAAGGGGGAAACATTTGAAATGTAAATAAAGTATCAAAAGAAAGAAAGAAAGAAAGAAAATGAAGGCACAACGTACTCAAACTTATTGGACACCATGAAAGCAGTGCTAAGAGGAAAGTTCATATCACTAAGTGCCTTCATAAAGAAATGGTAGAAATCTCATACTAGCAATTTTACAGCATTCCTGAAAGCTCTAGAACAAAAAGATACAAACACACCCAAGAGGAGTAGATGGCAGGAAATAAACTCAGGGCTAAAACCAATCAATTAGAAACAAAGAGAACAATACAAAGAATCAACAAAACCAAGAGTTGATTCTTTGACAAAATCAACAATAATTGATTTTGAAACAATGTTAATGAAATTAATTTGATGCCAGAGATGATTTTTAAACTTTCAAATCACTCAGTAAATGTACAGAGAGTCTGGAGAGAGGTCTCAGCAGTTAAACACATTGCATGTTTGCCCAGAGAATTCAGATGCAGTTCACAGCACCCATGTAAAGGCTCACAACTATCCTGAACACCAGTTTTTAGGGTCTTTAACATCCTCTCCTAGTGTTTGTGGCCACAAATAATAAAGGCGTTAGCAGGCAAAACATTTGTACATATTGAAAATGAAATAATAAATATTTTAAGTTTATTAAAAGGTAAATTCATTAATACTTTTTAGATAATAGTGAAGGATGTAGGAACTCCATTTTTACACAAAACCAATAGAAGACACATATATACAAACATACATGCAAATACACACACACTCATGTATATACACACACACAATGAAAATTATGTGTAAGCTCAAGTTACACAACATCCTAGCATGCAATGGCATGATGGGCAACAGGGTGTACCCCTAGGTAAGGGCTAATGGCAATTGGTACCTTCTTGGAAAAATAGATGTTTTTTTTTTAAAAAGGTATGACTGTTAATATGTTTACCAAACATTAGTGGATGATCTTACATCTGAGAGTTTGTGGTCAGTATACACTAGACAGGAAACAGGTGGCAGAGTGGGGTTGGGACAAATCGAATTGGTAGGGAAAGATTGGGAGAAATTGGAGGTGAATAAATACAACATAATAAAGTTTTATAAAATTGTCAAAGAACAGTTGTTGGGCTGCGTGCTGAGAACCTTCCTCAGGGATCTCTGGCCTGGCCAAATGCGAGGGTTCTGGCAAGGGTGAGAGCATGAGCGGGGACAGAATCTCCTCCATCTTGGTCCCTGTGGTTGCCACCTGGGTTGCACCAAGACGCTGCATCCACTGCCCTGTGCTGAGTTGGCCCGGGCTGAGCCTATGAGAGGCCGACTAGCAGGCGGAGTGCAGGAATCTTCTGGTGCGTTCGGGAGAGCAGATCTCTTCCCAGGCCAGAAGTGTTACAGCTCTTATGATAGAAGCTCTCAGACTCAGACACTGGAGTAGTTCTCACACCTTTATTCCTTCTGGATGGTAGGCTTACCTAAACAGGTTGCGAAGGTCTAATATACTGTTTGGGAGTGGTCAGGGGTTTGACAACCTATACTTCCCATTGGTTTGGTCTGAGGGCTTTGAGGCACCTTATTTGCATATGGGAGGGCTTAGTGTTGCTCCTACGTGACAAATCTCACATTACCTCTCTGTAGGGGTTGGGAAAGCTGTAGCTGTTTTTACAGGAGTCTTCCGGGAGCATTGACGTCGTGGATTATTCCACTGGTTCTCCCAGGGTTTTCGGCCTGCGCTCAACTGGGTGCCAGATTGCCTGCCACAGACCACTGCCCCACAAACAGTCATACATTAAAAATGAAATAAAGAAATAGCCTAAATAAAAATATTGGAAACTGTGATAATGAAACAAAAATATTACAACAACAAAACAAATTGGAGACAGCCGACTAGAGACAGGGAAGTTTCAGCAGAGATGGACTTAACAGTGGAAAAGAAAAAGAGACAGAGAGGCACTGCTAGCTAATATTGATGTATGAATTTAACATACCTACTATTTTATACTTTTGAAGTAATTAAGGCAACACCATTTTGTTAAGATTCCATTTTGTCTTTAGACTTATCTCTGCCCTCTACTTTCACAACAAGCTCTGCCATTTACCACACTTGGGATTATTCATGACCCTGACCATTATCCAGATATAGTAATCAAAAGATTAATATTTATACAAATTAAACATGAAATTAAATATTTGATAAAGGTATAAATCAAAATTGATGGTAATGTTGTGTCTGTGGTTACTACACTGTAGAAACAGATGCTTCAACATTAGTCTAACCAACCTAAGATTGATATAGTTGTGACTTGTATAATCTTTTACCCTAATAAACACTGTATCCATGAGCTTCAGCACCAAGACTGTTTTTGAGATCATATTCTACTGTTTATCACTTGTCCAAAACAAAGGACTATTATATTCATAATTCATAATAGACTAAAGCATGGTCTATAAATTTCTCTCATAGATTTCAGTTAAAAACTAGCAAGGGAGCTATCCCATAAAGCAAGATAATGTTGCTCAGGTCCATCTTTTTTTTTTTTTAATTGCTATAATCCCTTTTCTTTTTGTTCATGCACAAAATTCTTCAAAAAATTGTGTATTTTATATACTATGTTCAAAGACATAAAAATATTAATGTAAAATGACTTTAGTCTATGTGCATAGGGCAAATCAAACAGAAATCAAATGTATGTAAACAGTCACTGTAACATCTCATTACATATTACAAAAATCATTGTGTTCCCCAAATCTGGAAAATCCCCAAATCCAAAATGGTTCTAAACCCTTGAGAACAAGGTATACACACACCATCTCCCTCACATTCCATCTGTGAACACAGGTTCACAGGCTTCAAAAACAAGCCCCCTGGCATGCTTCTTGTTTACTCACTAGATATACATAAGATCTAATTGCTGAGCTTTGTTGACCCTGATATCCCCTGTGACTGCATGCTGCACCTATGGTCATCCCCATCACAATTATGTTGATCCCTTGGGCTGTGTCTCTTTTAAGTTGTTTTCAGACAAAGTTCTAAAGGTTACCCCAAACTTCCATGCTCTAAGCAGTGGGCAGAAAGGATTTGGACATAATGGTTCCTCCTTTCAGAGAACAGGATTCATGTTTTAGGTTGGCAACTTCATATGCCAAAGTGCCACTGCCTGCAGGCTGATTTATGGGGAGAAGTACACAAGTCCTTGAATCATGTCCATGGAAAATATTGAACCAAATACAAATGATTCAATTTCTCTTTGACTGCTGAGGCTGAGTTGCTTAATGTTGACGTGTGTGGTCTTTGGGAAGGTGAAATAGGGCATGAGTATTGTGAAAGCAATGGGGAGTTCTGGTCCAGGAAAGGCAAATCCAGCAAGATTGACATTGTGTACAATCCTAATGCTTTTTGACTTGTGGGCATAAAATCCACCAGATCATTCCTTATGTAGTTCAGGGTCTGCTTTTGCACCACTTATGCTCACTGCTCCTAAAATTTAAGTGGGACTACATAGTTAAGTTTAAGATTATTAATCAAAACTAAAATGATAAGAGACTGGAGAGATACCTTGGTGGTTAAGAGCACTGGCTGTGCTTCCAGAGGACCCAGGCTCAGTTCCCAGTAACTACATTGCAGATCACACCTGGCTCTACCTCCAGATTTAGGGTTTCTGGCCCCCTCACATAGACATGCATATAGGTAAATGAACATAGAACAAAGGTAAATTTTAAAAAAAGAAGTAAAGAGACAACAATTTTAAAACCATATTGTTAATCACCTTGATAATAAAATATAGAGAAATCACACTGGTACTTAGATCCTTCCTCCTTGCTCAATAGCCTTTACACTGCTGGAAGCTGCTGTGCAGTTTCTTGTGTAAGAAAACATATGTGTTGTCTTCTCTAGCTATGAGCACTGTAGCTACAATGTCAACCAGCTAGGTAAGATGTTTTAATATAACAGGGTAACCAAGCAATCTCAGATTGATGTGGAGGCCCAACAACTTTAGGGAAAAAAATTATCCTGTAAAGATGGTTAAAAATCCATGGCTAATCTTAGACCACGGGTCCTATGTGGGGAAATATGCACTAGGGTTGTTTTTCTAAACTCTCATGGTACTAAATTTGATCATAAATTTTGTGCTCATAGTCCGTGCTATACTGGCTTAATCATAGAAGCTTCTCTTTGCTCTGAATGGTAATGGATGCTTAGCTTTGGGTACTAAGGAAATAAGTGCTACTGTTAAATATTTAGCTCTAAGTAGAACACTTCTACCTTCTTTCCTATGGTGCAGAGATCATGAATGTCTCAAGGTAGCCATATCAATAAGAGCTCCCAACCCAGCATGGTTGAAGACTTATGAGAGCAGCATGCCTGCATCTCTCTATAGAACTTGCCTAAAATGGCTAGAGAGATATCTCAGTGGTTAAGAGCACTAACTGTTCTTTCAGAGGTCCTAAGTTCAATTCCCTGCAATCACATGGTGGCTCACAACTATCTGGGATCCAGTGTCCTCTTCTGGTGTATCTGAGAGCTACAGTGTCCTCACATAAATAAAACAAATAAATCTAAAAAAAAAAAAAAAAAAAAAAAAAGTACTTGCCTAAAACATCAGAGGTTAGAGAGTCTCTTCCAAGCACCTCCTCTCATTAGAAAGTCTCATTGTCCAATTAATCTTTACTGATTCCTCAACCTTGGGGAGGGGTGGTTTTTTTTTTTTTTTTTGATACTTTATTTACATTTCTAATGTTTCCCCCTTTCTAGGTCTCCTCTTTGGAGACCACTATCCCTTCCCCCTCCCCCATATCTATGAGGGAATTCCACCTCCCATCCACCCGCCCGCCCACTCACATATTCCCACCTTGACATTCCACTTTACTGGGGCCTCTCCTCCCCCTGAGGGCCAGCAAGGCCCTCCTCTGCCACATATGTGGTCCGAACTATGGGTCGTTCAATGTGTGTTCTTTGTTGGGTGGTCCAGCCTCCAGGGAGACCAAGGGGGGGTTCAGGTCAGTTGACACTGTTGCTCTCTCCATAGGGCTGCAGACTCCCTCATCTCCTTCACTCCCTTCCCCTACTCCTTCATCTGGGACCTCACTCTCAGTCCAGCAGTTACTGTAAAGTGAAACATGGGTATTCCAAATGTTTCGGCTAATATCCACTTATCAGTGAGTACATAACATGTTTGTTCTTTTGTGACTGAGTTACCTCGCTCAGGATGATATTTTCAAGTTCCATCCATTTGCCTGCAAATTTCATGAAGTCATTGTTTTTTATAGCTGAGTAGTACTCCATTGTGTAAATGTACCACATTTTCTGTATCCATTCCTCTGATGAGGGACATCTGGGTTGTTTCCAGCTTCTGGCTATTATAAATAT
>CM052701.1:83653816-83677051 GCA_028551405.1 Uromys caudimaculatus | reverse complement strand
CTAGTGTGGTTTCCCTTGTTGAGTTGACGTTTGCCATTTAATATCCTTTGTAGGCCAGGATTTATGGAAACATATTGTGTAAATTTGGTTTTGTCATGGAATATTTTGGTTTCACCATCTATATTAATTGAGACTTTTGCTGGGTATAGCAGCCTGGGTTGGCAGTTGTGTTCTCTTAGAGTCTGTATTAGTTCTGCCCAGGATCTTCTAGCTTTCATAGTCTCTGGTGAAGAGTCAGGTGTAATTCTAATAGGTCTGCCTTTATATGTTACTTGACCTTTTTCCCTTACTGCTTTTAATATTCTTTCTTTGTTTTGTGTATTTGGTGTTTTCACTATAATGTGATGGGATAAATTTCTTTTCTGGTCCAATCTGTTTGGTGTTCTGTAAGCTTCTTGTATATTTATGTTCATCTCTTTCTTTAGGTTAGGGAAGTTTTCTTCTATAATTTTGTTCATGATATTTTCTGGCCCTTTAAGTTGGGAATCTGCACTCTCTTCTATACCTATTATCCTTAGGTTCTGTCTTCTCATTGCGTCCTGGATTTCGTGGATGTTTTGGGTTAGAAGCTTTTTGTGTTTTGCATTTTCTTTTACTGTTGTGTCGATGTTATCTATGGTATCTTCTGCTCCTGAGATTCTGTCTTCTATTTCTTGTATTCTGTTGGTGATGCTTACATCAATGCTTCCTGATCTCTTTCTTAGGTTTTCTAACTCCAGGATTGTCTCCCTTTGTGATTTCTTTATTTTTTCTATTTCTATTTTTATCTCCTGGATAGTTTTTTGCATTTCCTTTGTCTGCTTGATTGTGTTTTCTTGCACTTCTGCCTGTTTGTTTGTGTTTTTCTGTAATTCTTTAATGTATTTTTGAATTTCCTCTTGAAAGACTTCTCGTTGTTTATTCCTGTTCTCTTTTATTTCTTTAAGGGTGTTATTCATTTCTTTCTTAAAGTCTTCTATCATCCTCATAAGAAATGATTTTAAATCTGAGTCTTGCTTTTCTTGTGTATTGGGGTATCCAGGCCTTGCTGTTGTGGGAGAGCTCGGTTCTGATGGTGCAGAGTAGTCTTGGTTTCTGTTCTTTATGTTCTTGTCCTTGCCTTTTGCAGTCTTGTTGACTCTGTTGTTAGCTGATCTTACTCTGTCTGGTTGTGGCTTGCCCCTCCTGCAGGTCTCTGTGTCATTACTCCTTGAAGACCAGCTCTCTCTGAGAGGTATTTGGGTTTGGAGAGCTGTGGCACCAGGTCTGATCTCGGTCCCTGTGTCTAGCGGGTTCGGGGCATTTCCTGGTGAGCTGTGGGGCATGTCTTTGGCCCTCTCCCGGCTTTTCCGAGCTCCTGGGAGGGATCTTTGTCCCTGCGCTAATTTGGTATGGAGCCCAGTGGCCCAAGCTGAGGTTCCCGGCCGCCGCTGGAAGTTGCTGTCCCTCAATCTCTGTGGCCCGAGGAAACTGGGCTCGTTTTGCCCCTGCTAGGGGCTTTTCCGTGTTCCTGGGAGAGAAAATTTTCTCCAGGGAGCTGCTTGACTATGGAATCCTAGTGTTCCAGGCAAAAGTTTCCTTCCTCAGACACCCGCTGTTGGGATCCACGGGGGTTTCTAAGCCCGCCTTCCTCGGTCCCTGAGTCTCGCGGGTTCGGGGCAGTTCCTGGTGAGCTGTGGGGCGTGTCTTTGGTTCTCTCCCGACTTCGGAGCTCCTGAGAGAGATCTTTGTCCCAGTGCTAATTTGCTATCTAGCCTTGTGGCCCAAGCTGAGGTTCCCGGCCGCCCTCAATGTTATTTGACATCTAGCATAAATAGGTGACTTCAATATTCTTTAGTTTTCAAAAATAATAATCAAGAAAATATTAATTTGGTATTTGTAAAACGCAGTTCATGTAAACTATATGGAATATGGGCAAAATATAATTATTACCTTTATTGACTGACAAAAGACAGAAAGTAGTAAAGAAAGTAGTAAAATTTGGTTTTGTAAGATTATAAACAACCATTTTTATTGTAGAAGATAATTACATTCATATACACATACACACACACACACACACACACACACACACACACACACACACACATATATATTCTATTGTCAGAACACAGTCTCTGGGGACAAATTACATTTCCATGTTCTTTCTAGTTGTAAGAAATTATTGTTTCCTGTTACTCATTGAATTTCATGTAATCAGAAAGTGAATTAAATGAAAAAGTTATCTGAGTACAATGATCCTGAGTATTCTCATCCTTTTTTGTTGTCGTTATAAAGAAATACTTGTATTGTAAATATCAAAATTGTTAATAACTTTCTTTTTCTGTAATTGATACTGCATTCTTTTTAGGATTGAGGAATGTGGCAAAGATACCTGTATGAAAAAGCACTCTACTGCTAGGATTCTTTCTTTACTTGTTTGCTTTCTTCCTCCTTTTTTCTTTCTTTCGTTCTGTCTTTCTTCCTGTCATCATTCTATTTTTATGACAATAAATAATTAATGAAGTTAAATTCATAGTTGTAAGTTTGCTTCTGTCTACTTAGTTATAAGTGACATATGCCATCATAATATTAAGATATTATTAGAAAATTGCACAGATGTACTACCATAAAATAAATTAAGAACAATTTTGTCATTACAAATGCACCAGGCCTTAGGGAGTGGGGAGGTCTGGTGGGGTTCGGATGGGGGAGTGAGGATATCCTCTTGGAGACTGGGGGTGGGAGGGGAGGTATTGGATGAACAACAGTCAGAGGGCAGACCAGGATGGGGATAACAACTAGACTGTAAAAAGACTAAAAGATCCAATAAAATAATAATAATAATAATAATAATAATAATAATAATAATAAATGCACCTTTTCAGAGTCAAAGGGGGGGGAGTCTGGAGTGAAAATGTCTAGGAAGGGGAACCATGAAGGCAGACAAAATTTGTATTATACATAAATAATATAATTTAATAAAAAATGTATAATGTATCTGGTCATCCTGAGCTTATTTCTTAATATTTCTAAACTCTCATTGATTAGGAAGGCCTCTTTATATCTGAACCTATAGGAAAACATAGAAGAAAACAAAGAGAAGAGTTAGGTATAGCCAGACTTTTGGCTACTTTATAGGTTCTTTTTCTTCCACACTTATTGAACCTTTTAACTTCTTGACATTCACCTCTCTAACACTAGATAGGAAAGAAAGAAGGGAAGATTGGAGAGAAAATGAAGAAATTCCCAGTAAAGTCAGGAGTAGAAATGGTGCTGACAATATAACTAGAGTACTTTCTATTTATTAGGGGCATCGAGTTCCTTGGGTCAAATTTTATTTTCACTGTCAAGATGAGTAATTTCTTCTTGTTGTTTCTTCATTGCACAAGCATCTTGACAAACATGAAACAACAGTGACCAACAGCATCCAACCACCAGCCACTCACCTAGTCCTTATCAGGGCGATAGAATTTATGAATCCTCTGAAAAGTCCCAGGTATTCCTAAAACACCTGTCACAAAAGCTGTCTGCAACTGGCAAAATCATGCCCCTACTATAGCACAAGGCAAAACATCGCCAACTACTGTGGATAATCTAAAGTAGCCCCCCATCCCACACCTGAAATTAAAATGAAAGTACATTCTTAAAATTGTCTGTGTTTTTTAAAGAAACTAAAATTTTCATTAAATTTAGGCTTTCTTTTTGTGTTTCTGTGGTTAGTTTTTTTTTGTTTTTTGTTTGTTTTTGTTTTGTTTTTTGTTTTGTTTTGGGGATACAAATGAGTTGACATGTAGAATTTCTAGAAATAATAAATAGCTCACCTAAAATTGGTCACACATTTATAGCAACAGGGAGGAGAATCTGCAGGATTTAATTTCTAGCTAGACTAAAATTGAACAGCTAAGATTGTCATCCCTAGACCTTCAGTGGTCACAACTAAAAAGTCCATTAAGATTTGAGCTGACTTTAGCCTGAAAGCTTCTATTCTGTGGCATAAACTTTTGAGTTCCAGAAAATTCTATGAGGATTTCAGGGGAGAGAAACAATTAACCAGTACATCCACACTACAAATATTGTATCTGAGAACATAATAAAAGAGGGGGTAAAGAGATTTAAAAGGCAGAATACCGAAGAAGGTTGCTGTAATAAAACAGCATCTGTAGGAAGGCTACAGAAACAAAACCAATGTAATAGCAGCACCAGTGGACAAGTCAACATAGACCAGCAAAAATCGCCTGGGGTTCTAGCCTTGGAAAAGAACTATAGGAAAATGATGACTACTGCCCTAAATTGTATATGCACACAACAACCACAGACTTAGTATATGGTGTTAATGTTTATCATCTATCTATCTATCTATCTATCTATCTATCTATCTATCTATCTATCTAAATCTATCTATATCTATAGCTTTATTTATCTTTCATCTACATATCCACAACCCAATAATAATCAAACAAAAAGAGGACACTTTTTTGAGAGGGAGGTAGTATAAGTAACATGGGAGAGGTGGGAGGAAGAGACATTGGAGAGTTTAAAAGGAGTAAAGCCAAAGGGGAAAGGAATTATATTTTAATTAATATATATTAAATTTAAAATACAAATATATATGATAGTATAGGCACAGTTACAATGTAAAATGGAACCTACACAGTTAAAATAGTCCTCATGAGTGTGGAAGAAGCTGGTTATTCACTTGTACCTAAGTCAATAGCTCTAAATTTTAAGGAAAAGTCTTCTCAGTGCTGCAATCACATCCTTATTCCTGAGGCTGTATATTAAGGGATTGAACATGGGTGTCACAATGGTGTAGAACAAAGAGAGTAGTTCATCAGTTCCTACAGAATGCATGGACTTTGGCCTCAAGTAGTTAATGGTAGCTGATCCAAAAAATAAAACCACTACCACCAGATGTGAAGAACAAGTGGAGAAAGCTTTTGCCCGTCCTGTGGTTGTTGGCAACTTTAGAATGGTGGCAATGATTTTGCTATAGGAGGCAAGTATCATCATAAAAGGGGAGGCAACAAATAACAAAGCCACTAAATAGACAGACAGCTCATGCATTGAAGTGTCCCCACAGGCCAGCTTGAGAATTGGAGGAATATCACAGAAGAAGTGCTCTATTATATTAGAATTGCAAAACTGTAGAGAGAATATCTGACAGGTTTGTCCTATCTGGACTGGGATGCCTCCAAGCCAAGAGCTCACTGCCAGCTGAGTGCACTTTGTTGGGTTCATGACCTGAGAATAGTGCAGAGGGTTACAGATGGCCACATAGCGGTCATAGGACATCACAGCCAGCAGGAAACACTCAGTGGCTCCCAGTGTAAGCAAGAAACACATTTGTATAGCACAGGCCAGGAGGCAAATTCTTCTATCTTGTGTCCAAAGATTGTAGAGAATTCTGGGAAGGGTGACAGATACATAACAAATTTCCAAAAATGAAAAATTGGCCAGGAAATAATACATGGGTTTTTGTAGTGCAGGATCAACTCTGGCTATGACAAGTATAAAACTGTTTCCTATTAAGATAATCACATACATTATGAAAAATATCCCAAATAGAAATGTTTGCAGGTTAGGAAGGTCAGAGAATCCCAGTAAGAGAAACCGTGTCAGAGTAGTTCCATTATCCTTGGCACTGTTCTCTGAGTATTCCATCTGTGGGCATGATTCAACCAGAAGTGCAATTATTTTACTGTCATTGCCTATAGCATTATCTATGAACTGAAAATAACATCATACCAAATGCCTCAATATCATAGATGAAATGAAAACATGACAAACTATATTATCAGGTACTAAATAGGCCCATGAAGAACATTAATTTTCATTTTTTAATTCTTGTTAGTGCATGTTCTAGTTAATAACCATAAGGCATGCTACTTTCATTGATCATCTACTCAGAGGCAGAATTCCAAATTAATATTCATTATTCAACAATTCAGTTCTTTCAGTTAACATCTTTTCTTATTACCTAATGTGTAATTATTATCACACTTAATGTTCTTTTCAGGTTAATAAATATTCATTTTATTATTTTTAACTAAACTTTAATACAGTGTTTTAATCATTTTTGGCCACCTCATTGTAGATCCTCCACACTGTTCTACAATCAAACTTTATATTCTTTCTCTGTCTCACACTCTGTCTCCAAAACTTGAAAATCATACTAATCAAAAACAGAATAAGAAAAACAAAATAAAACTATAGACCACCCAAAGCAAAGCAAAACAAGCAGTCTATTTTGTATCTTCCAACTCATCCTGAGCATGGCATATGATTTCTATATCAACTAACATTGCAATAGAGAACACTGATTTTCTATTTCTAAGTAGGCATCAATTGCAGATGCATATGTGGGAATTACTTTAATTTTATCTACTCTTGCAGAAATACCTCAATTATCATTTGTTTTCAATAAGTATTGTTGAGTAATTTCTACATTAAGTATTACTATTTTAAAGAGAAATGTTAACTTCACAGCAAATAGGAGGCAGACCAGCAGTCATATTAAAGACTTAAAACATAGATACAAGTTGCGGTCATGTTAAATATGAAAAATAAAACAGAGTTTTATGATGATAGGAATTTTTTTTTAGTATAGAAATAGAGTTTATTTATGGCATGGGGAGGGGAGTTAAGAGGGTAGTAGAGGCAGAGAAAGGTAGAGAGAGGAAGAGAGTAGAGAAGTAGAGAGGTGGAGGCCAGCCATGACTACGTGGAGAGAGGGGGAAGGGAATGGGGAGAGGTAAGAGAAAGAGATAAGAGTGATGATAGGAATTTAATGTTATATTTTATTTTCTTTTCACAATTTTTCATGTGAAACATTACCAAACTAAAAATAATCAGTAAAATGTGAAATTGAATTGGCTGAAAATTTGATGAGCTGAAACTAGTAGGTAAGAGTTCTAATTATGATGGTATAACTTTACACTCAGAATGAACAACAAAAGCTTTTATTTTAAATTTCTACACTGCAACATTAAATTCATGTAACCTTTATTCACCAATGTAATTAAATATAAAAACTAATTATGGAGACAATGTTAAAGTTTTTCCTCTTTTCACCTGTGACTAGAAACTATGATGTATTCTGAGTTTACTCAGCCAAATGCTGCCCACAAAACTGCCCCCTTCAAGATCCCACATAGAGAAAATGCCATCTTTTTCATCTTTCATTGTATGTTCTTCTTACACTTTTCCCTATCACTCCTCACTGTTTAAGTAAAAGAATGCATCTCTATGTTGAACTAATCTAGGTTGATAACATTTAAAAACATCACTCAAAGAATAGATTCACTTCAACTTTTCTAATTTAAAAACTATTTATTAAACTTCTGTGATTTTTCTGCTTGGTTTCAGGGAGGGAGTCTCGTTTTTAATTCTAAAAAAACAAATAATTGTACTTACATTTATAAATTTCTTCATTTAAAACTACATGGAAAAAGGAGGTACAGCAATTGTATGATTCTAGATGTTCTTACCTTGTAGTTTTTTGTTTGTTTGTGGTTCTGAACTAATGTAAGATTTCATGTATGGTAAGCAACACTTTACCAATAAAATTTTTTTCCTTATACAGTTTCTCCAAAAATTTCTACAAATTGGGATTTGATAGACCCACTTTATGTTTCTAATGATTGGAAAACATTTTTGGATTTCTTTAGAATTGTGTAAGTAGAGTAAGAAAAAGAAAAATAGTAGGCTTTTAAGTCAAATCTAGGCATATTGGATTGATGTACCTTACCTTTATTTGCCTGACATCCTTTTTGAAATACTGATTTCGGTTACTGTAGCATTCACTGTGATATTACATTGAACATTTGACATAAGATTACACCAAACTTTTTTCTTTCTTTGACCAAATGTTGAATAAATTGAAGATGATGAATAAAAAGTTTCATGTCTTTAATGCCAAAAAGAAACATGTTAAAGTTTCCAGATTAATTTAATATGAATATTAACTCTTACCAATCAGGAACACCTTGGGAAATAGTAGGTTACCAACTGATTTCAATCATATATACCAACATTTTGATTAACTGTTATAGTTGGAACTCCAGATTTAATACAGATACATTTTACATGTGTGCCTAGTCAAAAATAATGTGACCTGGTACAAATTAGCACATAAGATAATAATGTTGTTGACAATAATTTAAAAAACAATCCCTTGATTTTAAAAGTTTACATTTTAAAAATTTGATCTAATAATTTTAAATATAGGAACAATAGTCACTTTGTAGTTATAAAATCAGAAATCCATGACTTCTTTTCAGTATTTGGTATGATTCCATTCGAATGTTGACATTTTTAAAAGAGTAAAAGTATAAATATAGGAAGGTTTGATATTTATCAAATGGAGCTCAAAGGTATCAGTTTGGACTTTAAGAAAGGTAGCATTCTTACCTTTATTGATTTATAAATTTCAGAAAATGAAAAGAAAATTAGTTTAGCTGTGCCTAAAACTTTTGCATTTGTCAGAGACTGACCATCCTCAAATATATATTCTATTGGCAGAAGACACACTGCAATTTCAGTGGCAGATTTACTCTGGGGATAAATTCCTTTCTAACGTTACATTTTAATTAAATAGTACATTTTTTTTTTTTTTGCCATTCAACAAGTTTAACTTAATAATGAAAAAGAACAAATGAAGAAAGCATACCTTGAACTATCATTGCAATATAACCTTAGCTTTTCTCTTTTGTATATGATTATTAAGAAAAGTTCTGAAAGCAGAAAAGATAATAAAGTAGGTATATTAACTTGAGAATTTGTCCTCTTTTTGAAGTACTATGAAAAGTCCCATGGACACTTAAATGTGAAGAAAGAATTCTCCCAGGATTCTAACTGCCCAATTATTCAACTGTTTAAACCATATATTCATTCCGGTGCGCGCGCGCGCACACACACACACACACACACACACACACACACACACACACACAGTAAATAAGCAGAGATTTTAAATTAATTTAAAAATGTCATATCTTCTTTAAAACTGCTATATTCCAGAAATCCGCATGAATTGTATTTAAGTGAACCTTAATTACTTATTATTCATTAGAAAATAACTTGTGTGTGTGTTTCTAGTATCAGTCTATTGATTTTTTATAACATATGGTTATATTTCAACAGTATTTTTAAACAAATCACCATTTATTATAATAATTATTACTTGTTTAGGTACTTAAAATATGACTTTTGTCCACTGCTTCTAACATTATAAAAGCTATATAGCTATATGCACTATACTGAGTACATTTAGGGGCTTAATATAGCTACACAATGAGCAGTTTCTTGCCTGTGTAAAGCCATTGTTTAGGATTTTAGTCCCAGAAGGAAAATAAAAAGACAAATCTAGAACATTTTATGAGTGATTAATTTGGGTAGCCATATTTAAATCAAACTCTTTGCATGTAAAAATGCATGAGTTTTTTGTTATTCGATTTTCAAATACTGTTGACAATAATTCATTAAATTAAATTATGTTAGTTCCAATATATGATATAGCAAATTATGGCCTTCTAACTGAGCCAGTTATATTAATCATGCCAAAGACCTTTTGTAGACAGTGAATATTATACATAATTTGATAGAATGTAACACTGGATGAATTGGAATTTATGTTAAGTATTCCATTCATAGACTTAGCAGCAAATTAGCTTCAACTTTACAGATAAGGTTTACTTGAGAAGAACTATCATTGCAAAACTGATATTGGCAGAGAACTATGAGTAAATAAGTTTTGTTATTTTATTTTATTTATTTTTTAAAATAATTTATTTAGTAATTTTGCAAAAGGTTCTTATTAAGAATATTTAGATAGTTCTAATATAGCAATATAGCACTCAAAGTCCCATACTACATAAAATGTATTTTAATACTTAGTTCAAAGAATTGTCATTATCAACATATCTGAAAATATTTGAATATTCAAGGAGGAAATGAACATTGGATGCATTCATATAAACATATATAAATCCGAACATATAAATGTGCATACACACATAATTAGACTAATATTTGTTGAGACTTTCCTTGATAAATTTCTCTAGTCTTTTTGTTGGCATCCTTTGTAACACCTTAGAAATGTTTTCTAGATGCTTATTTGTTGTTGCTGTTTCTTCATTTTCAGACTGTATTTATTATTATTATTATTATTATTTTATATTTTAAGAGTAGCTTTAATGAGTTGGGGTGAAAACTATATATTAGATTCAGCAAAAACAACAACAACAACAACAACAACAAAACCAAAAACATAAAGAACAACCAAATAAAAAAGCCCAGAGCAACAACAATAAACAGTCAAAGAATTTGAGGCCAGCCTGGTCTACAGAGTGAGTTCTGGACAGCCAGGGCTATACAGAGAAACACTGTATTAAAAAAAAAAAAAAAAAAAAAAAAAACAGTCAAAGTCAGTGATCTTTGAATTAGATCTCAGCTTATGATGAAAGTTTTTATCTTCATATAGCTGTGTGAGGTTTGACTATAATCTGTTAAACAAATACTTAAATTTTTTGCTTAATGCATTCTAATGGTAATTACATTCCTGTTGGCAAATTGATAACTTTTTACTGATTGATATTCTCTGGCCAAAGGTTGGTAAACTCTCAGTTGTCTTTGTGAGTACAAAGTATCAATGTGAAGAGTCGAAGTTATGAATAAGGATAGTAAGCTTATCTATTTTTTAAAAATCATGCATAAAATTTTATCTAGTAAACATATTTCTAGAAATTTATATTGACAGAAATATGTATGTACTGTGGCGTATACATGGTAAATTATGAGAAGCATGTCAAAATTAAATACAGAAGTAATAAATTATGAAATTACTTATAGATGTGTCTATAATAATTAAAATGCTATTTTCTAGGCTAAAATTTAGAAGCCAATATTATCATCATCTTATAAATTCACATTATAAATATGATTAAAGGGATAGGGGGTTTCCAAAGGGGAGATCTGGAAAGGGGAAAACATTTGAAATGTAAATAAAGTATCAAAAAAAGAGAGAAATAAATATGATTAAAATAAATTAAACCAATTTGTAAAAACATTATGCAATTGGAAATTATTTCTGACAGATCATTTTCTACAGTTTTATGAGGCATTCACTTTTCTCCTTTGAAATGAGAAAGGAACGTTGACTTCAGTCAAAATAGTACACTACCTAATCTCATAAGTCACATGTTACTTGTTTTCAGTAGGTTTTGAAAACCTTACTACTGCCCCACTCAACTAGAAATAAGTTGACAACTCCTGACTAAATTCAGAGAAAATAAATATCAGTCTTCTAAAACATACAGGACTCACCTCCCTAATGTGACCATAAAATTCAAATACCTCCAATGTTCTCCCTTGAAAATATGTTAGCTTCACTCTGAGCAAAGAGTACCATTCCTTTGCATTTCCCAAGGCCATTACACTGAGATTCATCAGATATCAATAACACTTGCTGAAGTTATCCCTTAAATATTTTTATTTCACCAGCATGAAATGTTGTTCCTTATCTTTTTTTGATAACTTTTGGTTGAAATTTGATTTTACTCGGTATTAGAATGGCTGCTTCAGCTTGTTTCTTGCGACCATTTGCTTAGAAAATTGTTTTCCATCCTTTTACTCTGAGGTAGTATCTGTCTTTGTAACTGAGGTGCATTTCCTGTATGCAGCAAAATGCTGGGTCCTGTTTACATATCCAGTCTCTTAGTCTATGGATTTTTATTGGGTAATTGAGTCCACTGATGTCAAGAGATACTAAGGAAAAGTGATTGTTGATTCCTGCTATTTTTGATGTTATTTTTATGTTTGTGTGACTATCTTCTCTTGGGTTTGTTGAAGGAAGATTACTTTCTTGCTTTTTCTAAGGTGTAGTTCCCCCCCACCCACCTGTGTTGGTGTTTTCCATCTATTGTCCTTTGTAGGCCTGAATTTATGGAAAGATATTTTGTAAATTTTGTTTGTCATGGAATAGCTTGTTTTCTTCCTCTATGGTAATTGAGAGTTTTGCTGGGTATAGTAGCCTGGGCTGGCATTTATGATCTCTTAGGGTCTGAATGACATCAGCCCAGGATCTTCTATCTTTCATAGTCTCTGGAGAGAATTCTGGTGTAATTCTGATAGTTCTGCCTTTATATGTTACTTGACCTTTTTCCCTTCCTGATTTTAATATTCTTTCTTTGTTTAGTGCATTTGGTGTTCTGATTATTATTTAACGGGAGGAATTTCTTTTCTGGTTCAGTCTATATGGAGTTCTGTAGGCTTCCTGTATGTTCACGGGTATCTCTTTCTTTAGGTTAGGAAAGTTTTCTTCTATACTTTTGTTGAAGATACTTACTGGCCATATAATTGGGGAATCTTTGCTCTCTTCTATACCTATTATCCTTAGGTTTGGTCTTCTCATTGTGTCCTGGATTTCCTGTATGGTTTGTGTTAGAAAAATTTTGCATTTTTCATTTTCTTTCACTGTTGTGTCAAAGTTTTCTATGGTATCTTCTGCACCCGAGATTCTCTCCTCTATCTCTTTTATTCTGTTGGTGATTCTTTCATCTATGACTCCAGATCTTTTTCCTAGATTTTCAATACTCCCCAGTTGTCTCCCTTTGTGATTTCTTTATTATTTCTGTTTCCATTTTTAGATCCTGGATGGTTTTGTTCAATTCCTTCACCTGTTTGCTTGTGTTTTCCTGTAATTCTTTAAGGGATTTTTGTGTTTTTTCTTTAAGGGCTTCTAGCTGTTTACCTATATTCACCTGAATTTCTTTAAAGGAGTGATTTATGATCTTTTTAAAGTCCTCTATCACAATCAGGAGAAGTGATTTTAGATCTGAATCTTGCTTTTCTGTTGTGATGGTGTCTTCAGGATATGCTAGGGTTGGAGAATTGGGTTCTAAAGATGCTGGGTAACCTTGGTTTCTGTTGCTTATGTTCTTGTGCCTGCCTCCTGCCATCTGGTTATCTCTAGTGCTAATTGCCCTCCCTTTATCTGACTGGAGCCTGTCCTTCCTGTGATCCTGGTTGTGTCAGAACTACTCAGAGACCAGCTGTCTTTGGGATCCTGTGATTCTGGGATGCTGTGATCCTGAGATCTTTGGTGTGACAGAGATCCTGGGGGTCAAGCTGCCTCTGCGACCTTGAGATCCTGGTGTGATCAATCTTCTGAAATCCTGTGATCCTATGATCCTGGGTATGTTAGAGTGCCTGGGAATGAGCCTTCCTCTGGGTGTTGTGGGACTGGCTGAGGAGTTCATTCCCAATGACTGCTCAGGGTACCAGCCCAGACTAGAAGAACCCCTGCCACTGGTCTGGCAGGGTTCCTGGGTCCTTGGAACCTGCTTGTCCCAGTTACTCCAGGTGTTGGGACAGATGTTGAGTCCTCCTCACCTCTGATCCTAAGATCCCAGGTGTGTTCTTGTTATTCCATTATTACATATGCAAAAGTATATCCAACACTTAGTGCTCAAGGAATGTTCTAGTAAATCATTTAGATAATAAATACGTCAGAATTTTGTAATAGGGTATAAGTAAATAAAGAAAATGAAACTAAGCAAAACAAAACAGCATTTAGGAAGACCACAATCTCATTTATAAATATATTTTTACAGACAAGATGAAATATCAAGGAAGTCACAAAAGAAGTAATTCTTGTGGTGGGAACCAGCAAATAATATACAGAAACTTGGTGTTGTTTACCAGTTGTCCCCCTACCAGTACTGAAATTCATTCCAGTGAACTGAGATTCAGCTGAGAGCATGCTCCGCAGATGTGTCTTATGAGTAGAGAATAGTGCAGAGGGTTACAGACAGCCACATAAAAGTCATCATACTCACAGCCAAAAAGAAGCACTATGTGGCTCCCTGGGTAAGAGTGAAGCACATTTTTTGTAACACAGGAAATGAAAGAGGTAGCTCTTCTTTGAGCCTCAAGATTGAAGACCATCTTGGGAAGAAGAATAGATATATTACATATCTCTAAAAGAGAAAAATTGTCAAAGGGGGGGAAAAACTACTTTTGTGATTAGTACAATGGTGCCATTACCTAACAGGATAAAGGAATATATAATAAATAACAGTCCAAAGAAAAACCACTGGAGATGAGAAATTCAGAAAATTCCAGAACAAATCCCCTTAGCTTGATTTGATTTCTTCTGAAAGATTTGGTTGGTGATTTATTGTGAAGCAGATTCCGTTAACCCAGATTATTTACTTCCTTTTAAGTTAAGAAGCACTTAATTAAATATTAAATTATAAATATTAATGATAATCATAATAATTATTTTCAACTGTAAAATATAAATTTCACTTTAATAGTTTTAGAATTTGTTCATGATATAAAAATACAAACTTTGAAATTTAACTTTTATTGATATTACATCTATTATCCTTTTAAACCTTAGCATGTACCTCACTATGGTTTCCTTCAAGTTCCTGTCCTTTTTCTTCAGTAATTACATATATATATGTAATTTATTATATGTAATTTATATTATATGTAATTATATGTATAATGTGTGTGTATTAAAATGTGTGTTTGTGTGTGTGTGTATTCTTAGGTATAGACTCTTGATGAGTTTGGAAGATTGTTCCAGTTTCATTTATCTTTTTCAATTTCTTTCTTAAACAAATTGAAGATTTTTTTTGTTTGTTAGTTTGTTTTTTGTTTTTCGAGACAAGGTTTCTCAGTGTAGCACTGGCTGTCCTGGAACTCACTCTGTAGACCAGGCTGACCTCGAATTCAGAAATACACCTGTCTCTGCCTCCCAAGTGCTGGGATTAAAGGCGTGCACCACCACTGCCCGACTCAAATTGAAGATTATTATCATGTGAAACTTTCACTTGCTTGATTGAAATACCAAAGATATTCTATATTATTTGATGCAATTGTGAATGGTGCTGTTTTCGTGATTTCTTTCTCAGACATTTTATGATTTCTATATAGGAAGGTTAATGTTTTTGTAAGTTAATTTTGTATCCACCTACTTCGCTGAAAGTGCTTATCAGGTATAGGAGTTTCCTTTAGAGTCACTTACATATAGTACAATACTATCTGGAAATAAATATATTTTGACTGCTTGCTTCCTATCCACTTTGTATTGCTTTGATCCCTTACTTTTCTTATTGATCTGGCTAAAACATCAAGTATTATACTAAATAAATTTGGAGATAGAGGATGACCTCAGCCTGTTTCAGATTTTAGTGTAATGCCTTTTAGTATTTTTCCATTTCAATTGATGTTGACTATGAGCCTGCTGTAAACTGCTTTTATTATATTTAGGTAATTCCCTTGTATTTTTATCTCCACAGGACTTTTATCACCACGGGATGTTGGATTTTGTCAAAGGTCTTTTCTACATCCAATGAGATAATCATATGGTTTTTTGTCTTTGTTTGTATGTTGAAATACATTTATTTTTTCAACTTTTAATTGGTTCTTGTGAGTTTCACATCATGCATCCAAGTTGCACTCATCTGTGCTATCCTTCCTATGTGCCCTCTGCTCTTAGAACCTCCCACCAAAAAAATTAAATAAAAAAACAATCAAACTAAGAAACAAAAAAGCATAGAAAACATCTCATTATGAAAGCTGTCATTTGTCACATTGTGTCCCACAGTATACCCCTTGTCATACATTTTCACTTTCAAGTGTTCATTGCAATGAGTCACTGATCTGGGTCAAGTTTCCTGGTCTCTTTCACACCATCAGTATTGGATCCAGACAGGCACTCCTCCTAATTATCATGTTGCTGCCCTCTGTAATGGAGATCCTACAGCTTTGGATCAGCAGGATAGACATTTTTTTTCACATTTCAATAGTTTGGGAGATGATAGAGATCAATTCAAAGCCATGGATCTGGGCCTGAGTCGTAGCTGATCTGGTCAGCTCCTAGCTTTCCTGAATCATACAGGGAAAACTCCAGACCACTGCTCTAGCTAGGCCAACCAATGCCTCCACCGGCAGAAGTCAGGACCTGGTCTCATGCCCTTTGTCCTGTCACACCCACACCTATTCCTACAAAGTGATCCTGCAAATGCAAGGTGGAATCACTTCTGTACAGTTGTTGGACATGTATGTGGTCTCACATAGACCAGAGATGTTTCCATGGTTTCTAGTGGTAATATGAACCACAGACAATGACATTGACCACTTTGTCTGCACAGCAACAGTCACAGACATGTCCTACCCCACAGATTCAGCATTCATGGAGCCTTCAAAATGGACTCAAATTGTTGGGCAGGCTACTCACAGCAGGCTATTCATCTCCAACCTAGTGTCTCCAGTACTATCTCTCTTCATAATGCTCAAACTGCTGCTGTGCTTCTTTCTCATCTTTCCACCATATATGTGGACATTGTAGTGGCTCCTGCTGCAGGCAGATCGCATGGCTCATGGGCCTCTGGGTTCTCCAGCCAGCCAGTGTGACTTGGCAGCAGGTAAGTCTCTGTTGTCTCCACTGATCTGCGAACATCTATTGATTTATGTAATGTTGTTCCATCTCTTTTTCTATGGGATGAAATCTCTTGATCATAATTACAGTGGATGATTTTGATGTAATCTTGGATTTAGTTTGCAAGTATTTTATTGAGTATTTTTGTATCTATGTTCATAAGGGAAATTCTTTTGTAATTGTATTACTTTGTTGGGGTTTTATGTGTTTTTGGAAATCAGGGTACCTTTATAAGCTAAATAGGGCAATATTCCTTCCATTTCAAATTTTAAGTAATTTGAGTATTGGAAATATCTGGTAGAATTCTTAGCTAAAATCATATGTCTAAGGCTTTTTATTGCTGTTGTTGTTAGGTAACATTTAATCACAACTTCTATTTTATTAGGGGGCATCATTCTGTTTAAATTATGTATCTGGTCTTGATTTAACACCAGTAAATGGAATGTATCAAGAAAATTACCCTTTTTGTTTTTTTCCAATTTGGTGAAGTTTAGGTTTTTAGAATAATCCCATACGATTTGTTGGATTTCATTGTTGTCTCTGGTTAAATCTAACTATTGCTAATTTGGTTATTCTCTCTCTATTTCTTTCTCTCTCTCTCTCTCTCTCTCTCTCTCTCTCTCTCTCTCTCTCTCTCTCTCTCTCTCTCCTCTCTCTTCTCCTGGATAAGGGTCTCTCAATCTTATTCATTTTCTCAAACAAGTAATGTTGTTACATTGATTCTTTGTATAGCTTCTTTGCTTCTATTTTATTGATTTCAGCCCTGAGTTTTATTATTTCTTGCCACCTACTCTTTTTTGGTGTGATTTCTTCATTCTGTTTTAAACTTTTTAAGTTAAGTTGCTAATATGTTCTTTTGCTAGTATAAGGGCTCTCCAATTGTGTGTGTGTGCAGGCACTTTGTGAAAGGAAACTGCTCTTTAGAACAGTCTTCATTGTTCCCCATAGATTTGGGTATATGGTGTAATCATTTTCACTCAAGTCTAAAAAGTTTGTTTTCCTTACTCTTGTGTAGACACATGTTTCATTCAGTACAGTGTTGTTCACTTTCCATGAGTTTGAAACTTGTTTTGTAAATTATGTGGTAATTTTTTGAGGAAGTTCCATAGGGTTCTGAGTAGAAGGTATATTCTTCTGTGTTTGGATGAAATATTCTGTGAATATTTCTTAGGTCTGTTTGATTTAAAATGTCAGTTAGCTCCACCTAATCAATATGTGATTAGCTGTAGTAGTGTTTCTTTTACACACTTGTGTTCCCTTGTGTTTGAAGCACTGATATTATTTACTGAAGTTAAAACTTGGTTCCTTTTTCTTTTGATGATTATGTAGTGTCCTTCCCTAAATGCTCTGATTAGTTTTTGTGTGAAGTATATATTATCAGATATTAAAATTGTTACACCAGCTAGTTATTGCATCTGATTTCTTGAATAACTCATCCCAATTCTTCACTGTGAATGGGATGTCTAAGCTTGATGTTAAGGTGTATTTCCTCAGTGCAGCAGGATGGATACTGTTTTCAAAACCATTTTATTAGTTTCTGTAAAGGAACATTAATCTAGCAACATAGCTATTCTGGATGAAATACAGGTAAACCTTTAGTACATACCTTTAATACCAAACAATGTAAGCAAGTTTACTTTATAGAAGGAAGCAGCCATGTTTGAAAATGATTTCTAATTGAGGGGCCGAAAAAGTACCAAGTCAGAGAAGTATTTGACAGAAGAAATTAGATATTATAGACTCGACTCTAAAGAAAACAGATAATATGGAAAAGTGATTAAAGAGCAGATCAGGGAGAAAGCTTTTAGTCCGTTGGGTCAGTGAGTTGGGAGTTGAATCAGGTGGGACTCAGCACAGTGAGTGAGGTACTGTAGAGTTGAGTTCCTTCATAAGAGGGAGTTTAAGCCAGAGAACAAAAAGCCAAAATATTAGGAACAAATTGCCAGAGTGAGTTGAAGCCAAGAAGAACAATTCAGTGAGAAGCGGAGAGAAGCCAGATTGAAACAGTCAACATGCAGAGGAGTTTGAGCCAGAACAGCAGAGTAAAACTAGGGCAATCCCTAGAAAGGGTGAATTTATTCATCACTAAGCCCACTTAATTACATCAGGTGGATAAAAGTTACTTTTGTAGTTTGTGTCCTTGTGACCATTCAGGCTGAGAAACATCAGTAGAAAATGGTTATTCATTTACATTATTTTAATGCTGTTGTTATGTTTATGTGTATATATGTGTGTTTGACTTTGCTGGACAGGAATTATTTATTTCCTGTGTTGTCTTGTATATAGCTAACTTATACAATTGGGAATTTACCTTCTAGCATCTTCTGTAGGGTTGGGTTTATAGATAAATATTGCTTAAATTTTGTTTTATCATATAATATCCTATGGCCTCTATATATGATAAATGAATATTTGTTCCAGGTACAGTAGTATATGCTGGCATTTCTGGTATCTTTGAGTCTGCAGCACATCTATCTGTCCAGGTTTGTCTTTTTTTTTTTTTTTAATTGTAGTGGTTTTATCACACATATAGAGTTTTCTGCTCTTACAGAAGCCTATTGGTTTAATCACAGTATTTGTTTAGTATTCTTTTTTTTTTTTTTTGATATTTTATTTACAATTCCAATGTTTCCCCCCTTCTAGGTGTCCTCTTTGGAAACCAGCTATCCCCTCCCCCTGCCCCACCTCTATGAGGGTATTCCACCTCCTACCCACTCGCCCACCCACTCCTGTATTACCACATTGATATTCCTCTTTACTGGGCCTCTCCTCCCCATGATAGCCAACCAGGCCCTCCTTTACCACATATGTGGTCTGGTCCATGGGTCCCTCCATGTGTATTCTTTGGTTGGTAGTCCAGCCTCCAGGAGGACTGGGGGGGTCAGCCCAGTTGACACTGTTGCTCCCTCCATGGGGCTACAAACCCCCTCAGCTCCTTCAGTCCCTTCTCCAACTCCTCCATCTGGGCCCTCACTCTCAGTTCAGTGGTTACTGTGAAGTGAAACTTGGGTATTCTGAACGTTTGGGCTAATATCAACTTATCAGTGAGTACATACCATGTTCGTTCTTTTGTGACTGAGTTACCTCGCTCAGGATGTTATTTTCAAGTTCCATTTATTTGCCTGCAAATTTCATTAAATCATTGTTTTTAATAGCTGAGTAGTACTCCATTGTGTAAATGTACCACATTTTGTGTATCCATTCTTCTGATGAGGGACATCTGGGTTGTTTTCAGCTTCTGGCTATTATAAATATGGCTGCTATGAATATAGAGGAGCATGTGTCATTATTACATGTTAGAGCATCTTCTGGTTATATGCCCAGGAGTGGTATAGCTGGGTCGTCAGGTAGTAGTATGTCCATATTTCTGAGGGTCTGCCGAACTGATTTCCAGAGTAGTTGTACCAGCTTGCAATCCCACCAACAATGGAGGAGTGTTCCTCTTTCTCCACATCCTCATCAGCATCTGCTGTAACCTGAGTTTTTGGTCTTAGCCATTCTGACTAGTGTGATGTGAAATCTCAGACTTGTTTAGATTTGCATTTCCCTTATTACTAAGGATGTTGAGCATTTCTTTAGGTGCTTCTCAGCCCTGTGAATTTCCTCAGTTGAGAACTCTCTGCATAGCTCTGTTCCCCATTTTTTGATAGGGTTATTTGGTTTTCTGAAGTCTAACGTCTTGAGTTCTTTGTATTTATTGGATATTAGCCCTCTATCAGACGTAGGATTGGTAAAGATCTTTTCCCAATCTGTTGGTTGTTGTTTTGTCCTATTGACAGTGTCCTTTGCCTTACAGAAGGTCTGCAATTCATGAGGACCCATTTGTCAATTCTTGATCTTAGAGCATAAGCCATTGGTGTTCTGTTCAGTAACTTTTCCCCATTACCCATATGTTCAAGGCTTTTCCCCACTTTCTCTTCTATTACATTCAGTGTATCTGGTTTTATGTGGAAGTCCTTGATCCACTTGGACTTGACCTTTGTACAGGGAGATAGGAATGGATCAATTTGCATTCTTCTGCATGTGGACCACCAGTTGAACCAGCACCATTTGTTGAAAATGCTGTCTTTTTTCCACTGGGTGATTTTAGCTCCTTTGTTGAAAATCAAGTGCCCGTTGGTGTGTGGGTTCATTTTTGGGTCTTCAGTTCTATTCCATACCTTCCTGTCGCTGTACAAGTACCATGCAGTTTTTATCACTACTTGTCTGTAGTACAGCTTGAGGTCAGGAATGGTGATTCCCCCAGAAGTTCTTTTGTTGTTGAGAATAGCTTTTGCTCTCCTGGGTTTTTGTTGTTCCAAATGAATTTGAGAATTGCTCTTTCTAAGTCTATGAAGAATTGGCTTGGAATTTTGATGGGGATTGCATTGAATCTGTAGATTGCTTTGGGCAGGATGGCCATTTTTACTGTATTAATCCTGCCAATCCATGAACACGGGACAGCTTTCCACCTTCTGGAGTCTTCTTTGGTTTCTTTCTTCAGAGACTTGAAGTTCTTGTCATACAGATCTTTTACTTGTTTGGTTAGAGTCACACCAAGATACTTTATATTGTTTCGGAATAATTTTGAAGGGTGTCATTTCCCTAATTTCTTTCTCAGCCTTTTTATCCTTTGAGTATAGGAAGGCTACTGATTTGTTTGAGTTAATTTTATATCCGGCAACTTTGCTGAAGTTGTTTATCAGCTGCAGCAGTTCTCTGGTGGAGTTTTTCAGGTCAGTTAAGTATACGATCATATCATCTGCAAAGAGTGATATTTTGATTTCTTCCTTTCCAATTTGTATCCCTTTGACCTCCTTTTGTTGTCTAATTGCTCTAGCTAGAACTTCAATTACTATATTGAATTGATAGTGAGAGAGAGGGCAACCTTGTCTAGTCCCTGATTTTAGTGGAATTGCTTCGAGTTTCTCTCCATTTAGTTTGATGTTGGCTACTGGTTTACTGTATCTTGCTTTTACTATATTTAGGTATGGGCCTTGAATTCCTGATCTTTCCAGGACTTTTATCATGAAGGGATGTTGAATTTTGTCAAATGCTTTTTCAGCATCTAATGAAATGAACCTGTGTTACTTGACTTTACCCTCTTACTGCTTTTAATATTCTCTCTTTGTTTAGTGCATTTGGTGTTTTGATTATTATGTGACAGGAGGAGTTTCTTTTCTTGTACAGTCTGTTTGGAGTACTGTAGGCTTCTTGTATATTCATGGGTATTTCTTTAGGTTAAGGAAGTTTTCTTCTATAATTTTGTTGAAGATATTACTGGCCCTTTAATTTAGGAATCTTTGCTCCCTTTATATCTATTATCCTTAGGTTTGGTCTTCTGATTGTGTCCTAGATGTCCTGGATGTTTTGGCTTTGTTGTTTTTTGCTTCTTGTATTTTCTTTGACTGTTGTGTCAATGTTTTCTATGGTATCTACTGCAAATGAGATTCTCTATTCTATCTCTTGTATTCTGTTGGTGATTCTTTCATCTACGACTCCTGATCTTTTTCCTAGGTTTTCTAACTCCACAGTTGTCTCCCTTTGTGATGTCTTTATTGTTCCTATTTTCATTTTTAGATCCTGGTTGGTTTTGTTCATTTCCTTCATCTGTTTGATTGTGTTTTCCTGTAATTCTTTAAGGGATTTTTGTGTTTCCTCATTAAGGAAACTTCTGGCTATTTACCTGTCTTCTCCTGTATTTCTTATTTATTTATTTATTTATTTATTTATTGATACTTTATTTACATTTCCAATGTTTCCCACTTTCCAGGTCTCCTCTTTGGAAAACCTCTATCCCCTCCCACTCCCCTGCCTCTATGAGGGTATTCCACGGCCCACCCTCCTGCCCATCCACTCCTGTATTCCTACCTTGACATTCCCCTTTACTGGGGCCTTATACACCTACAGGCCCAAGGGGCCCCGATTACAAAAAAGGCTCTACTCTGCCACATATGTGGTCCGAATCATGGGTCCCTCAATGTGTAATCTTTGGTTGGTGGTCCAGCCACCAGGAGGACTGGGGAGGTCAGGCCAGTTGACACAATTGCTCCCTCCATGGGGCTGCAAACTCCCTCAGCTCCTTCAGACCTTTCTCTAACTCCTCCATCTGGGACCTCACTCTCAGTCCAGCGGTTACTATAAAGTGAAACTGGGGTATTCCGAACTTTAGGGCTAATGTCCACTTATGAGTGATTACATACCATGTCCGTTCCTTTGTGACTGGGTTACTTTGCTCAGGATATTGTCAAGTTCCATCCACTTGCATGCAAATTTCATTAAGTCCTTGTTTTTAATAGCTGAGTAGTACTCCATTGTGTAAATGTACCACATTTTCTGATGAGGGACATCTAGGTTGTTTCCAGCTTCTGGTTATTATAAATATGGCTGCTAGGGACATAGTGGAGCATGTGTCTTTATTACATGTTAGCGCACCGTATGAGTATATGCCCAGGAGGGGTATAGCTGGGTCCTCAGGTAGTATTATGTCCATTTTTCTGAGGGTCCGCCAAACTGATTTCCGGAGTAGTTGTATCAGCTTGCAATTGCACCAGCAATGGAGGAGTGTTCCTCTTTCTCCACATCCTCGCCAGCATCTACTGTCACCTGAGTTTTTGATCTTGGCCATTCTGACTGGTGTGAGGTGGAATCTCAGACTTGTTTTGATTTGCATTTCCCTGATGACTAGGGAAGTTGAGCATTTCTTTAGGTGTTTCCCAGCCCTGCGAATTTCCTCAGTTGAGAATTCTCTGCTTAGCTCTGTTCCCCATTTTTTGATAGGGTTGTTTGGTTTTTTAGAGTCTAACTTCTTGAGTTCTTTGTAAATATTGGATATTAGCCCTCTA
>CM052701.1:83609287-83633390 GCA_028551405.1 Uromys caudimaculatus | reverse complement strand
GATGCTCCAACATGTAATAAAGACACATGTTCCACTATGTTCATAGCAGCCATATTTATAATAGCCAGAAGCTGGAAACAACCCAGATGTCCCTCATCAGAGGAATGGATACAGAAAATGTGGTTCATTTACACAATGGAGTACTACTCAGCTATTAAAAACAATGACTTTATGAAAACTGCAGGCAAATGGATGGAACTTCAAAATATCATCGTGAACAAGGTAACTCAGTCACAAAATAAGGAACATGGTATGTACTCACTGATAAGCGGATATTAGCCCAAAAGTTCAGAATGCCCAACTTTCACTTAACAGTAACCGCTGGACTGAGAGTGAGGTCCCAGATGGAGGAGTTGGAGAAAGGACTGAAGGAGTTGAGGGAGTTCGCAGCCCCATGGAAGGAGCAACAGCACCAATGGGCCTGACCCACACCTACCCCCAGTCATCCCGAAGTTTGGAACACCAACCAAAGAATACACATCTATGGACCCATGGTTCGGGCCACATATAAGGCAGAGGATGACCTCAATGGCCATCAGGGAGAAAGGAGAGGTCCTTAGGCCTGAGGGTGTTAGAGACCCCAGTAAAGGGGAATGTCAAGGTGGGAATAGGGGCATGGATGGGTGGGTGGGTGGAAGGTTTAATTCCCTCATAGAGGTAAGAATGGGAGGGGATAGGGGGGTTCCAAAGAAGAGACCCAGAAAAGGGGAAACATTGGAAATGTAAATAAAGTAACAAAAATAAAATAAAATAAAATAAAAAAAAATTCAACATCCCTTCATGATAAAAGTCTGGGAAAGATCAGGAATTCAAGGCCCATACCTAAACATAGTAAAAGCAATATACAGCAAACCAGTAGCCAACATCAAACTAAATGGAGAGAAACGTGAAGCAATCCCACTAAAATCAGGGACTAAACAAGGCTGCCCTCTCTCTCCCTACCTACTCAATATAGTAATTGAAGTTCTAGCTAGAGCAATTAGACAACAAAAGGAGGTCAAATGGATACAAATTGGTAAGGAAGAAATCAAATTATCACTATTTGCGGATGATATGATCGTATACTTAAGTGACCCGAAAAACTCCACCAGAGAACTCCTGCAGCTGATAAACAACTTCAGCAAAGTGGCCAGATATAAAATTAACTCAAACAAATCAGTAGCATTCCTATACTCAAAGGATAAACAGGCTGAGAAAGAAATTAGGGATATGACACCCTTCACAATTGTCACAAACAATATAAAGTATCTTGGTGTGACTCTAACCAAGCAAGTAAAAGATCTGTATGACAAGAACTTCAAGTCTCTGAAGAAAGAAATCGAGGAAGACCTCAAAAGGTGGAAAGATCTGCCATGCTCATGGATTGGAAGGATTAATATAATGAAAATGGCCATCCTGCCAAATGCAATCTACAAATTCAATGCAATTCCCGTTAAAATTCCAACTCAATTCTTCATAGACTTAGAAAGAGCAATTCTCAAATTCATTTGGAACAACAAAAAACCCAGGATAGCAAAAGCTATCCTTAACAACAAAAGAACTTCTGGGGGAATCAGCATCCCTGACCAGAGCAGTAGTGATAAAAACTGCATGGTATTGGTACAGTGACAGACAGGTAGATCAATGGTATAAAATTGAAGATCCAGAAATGAACCCACACACCTATGGTCACTTGATTTTCGACAAAGGAGCTAAAACCATCCAGTGGAAAAAAGACAGCATTTTCAACAAATAGTGCTGGTTCAACTGTCAGTCTACATGAAGAAGAATGAGAATTGATCCATTCCTATCTCCCTGTACCAAGCTCAAGTCCAAGTGGATCAAGGACCTTCACATAAAACCAGATACACTGAATCTAATAGAAGAGAAAGTGGGGAAAATTCTTGATCACCTGGGTACGGGGAAAAGTTCCTGAACAGAACACCAGTGGCTTATGCTCTAAGATCAAGAATAGACAAATGGGACCTCATGAAATTGCAAAGCTTCTGTAAGGCAAAAGACACTGTCAATAGGAGAAAACGCCAACCAACAGATTGGGAAAAGTTCTTTACCAATCCTAAGTCCGATAGACGGCTAATATCCAACATATACAAAGAACTCAAGAAGTTAGACTCCAGAAAATCAAATAACCCCATCAAAAAATGTGCAACAGAGCTAAACAGAATTCTCAACTGAGGAAATTCACAGGGCTGAGAAGTGCCTAAAGAAATGCTCAACATCCTTAGTCATCAGGGAAATGCAAATCAAAACAAGTCTGAGATTCCACCTCACACCAGTCAGAATGGCTAAGATCAAAACCTCAGGTGACAGCAGATACTGGCGAGGATGTGGAGAAAGAGGAACACTCCTCCGCTGTTGGTGTGTTTGCAAGCTGACACAACCACTCTTGAAATCAGTTCTGCAGACCCTCACAAAAATGAGCATAATACTATGTGAGGACCCAGCTATACCACTCTGGGGTATATACCCAGAAGATGCTCCAATATGTAATAAACACACATGCTCCACTATGTTCATAGCAGCCATATTTACAATAGCCAGAAGCTGGGACAACCCAGATGTCCCTCATTAGAGGAATGAATACAGAAAATGTGGTACATTTACACCATGGAGTACTACTCAGCTATTAAAAACAATGACTTAATGAAATTTGCATGCAAATGGATGGAACTTGAAAATAGCATCCTGAGCGAGGTAACTCAGTCACAAAAGAACGAACATGGTATGTACTCACTGATAAGTGGATATTAGCCTAAACATTTAGAATACCCAAGTTTCACTTTACAGTAACTGCTGGACTGAGAGTGAGGTTCCAGATGGAGGAGTTAGAGAAGGGACTGAAGGAGCTGAGGGAGTCTGCAAGTCCATGGAGGTAGCAACAGTGTCAACTGGCCTGACCTCCCCTGTCCTCATAGAGGCTAGACCACCAACCAAAGAATACACATGGAGGGACCCATGGTTCGGACCACATATGTGGCAGAGGAGGGCCTTGTTGGCCATCAGGGGGAGGAGAGGCCCCAGTAAAGGGGAATGTCAAGATGGGAATAGGGGAGTGGGTGTGCGGGTGGGTGGGAGGTGGAATTCCCTCATAAAGGTGGAGTAGGGGGAGGGGATAGGTGGTTATTAAAGAGGAGACCTAGAAAGGGGGTAACATTGGAAATGTAAATAGTGTATCAAAAAATAATAAATAAATAAATAAATAAATAAATAAATAAATAAATTATACATCAAACTTTACCTGTTTAATTATATTTTCCAATGTTTCTTTAAGGGATTTAGTAGTTTCCTTTTTAAGGGCTTCTGTTTGATAGCATTTTTCTGTATTTCTCTGATGGATTTACTCGTTTTATCTTTAAAGATATCTATCATCTTTTTAAGGTTGTATTTAACCTCATTTTATTGTCTTCATTTGTGTTAAGATATCCATGGCTTGCAGTAGTGTGTTACCTTTGCTTTGAAGGTTCTGTGTAGCCCTGGCTCTTATTGTTTTTGTTCTTACACTAGCCTTTAGCTATGCAGTTTTCCTTTGATATTCCTAGTGTAGCAGGTATTAAGAAGGAAGGCGTAATCTGATGTCCCCCTGTCCCTCTTCAGCAAGATTCCTGTGGCAGTCTTGGACTAAAGTTACTTAGTGTAGCAGAACCTAGATCTTCTTGTTCTTTTAAACTTATGGAGTCCACCAGAGTAGTGGCCAGACAATGAAGATCAGGAGAAAGGCTGCATCTGGCTCAGAGCAACTGGGCATGCATGCCCCTGCAAAAAAGACCCATTCTATTACCCTCCATAAAACTCAGGTTCAAGTGGTCCAAGACCTCAACATAATTCCAGATATATTAAACCTGATAGAAGAGAAACTGAGAAATAGCCTTGAAAAAATTGACACAGGAGAAAAGTCCCTGAACGGAACACCAATAGCACAGGCAGTAAGATCAATAAATAAATGGCGCCTTGTAGAAATAAAAAGCCTCTGTAATCAAAAGGACAAAAAAGCAGCATACAGAAAAGGAAAAACTTCACCAATCCCATATTTGACAGAGGGCATGTATAATAAACATATAAAAAGTGAAAGAAATCAGACAGCAAAAAAACAAATAACAAAATTTAAAAATGGGGTACAAATATTATAAGAGAATTCTCAACAGAGGAATCTTGAATTGTCTGAGAAGCACTTAAATAAATGTTCAACATCCTTATTCATCATGAAAATGAAAATGACTCTGAGGTTCCATTGTACACTAATCAGAATGGCTTAATTCCAAATCTCAAGGAACAGCTCATGCTGGTAAAGATGTTGAGCAAGAGGAACACTGCTCCCTTGCTGATGGGAGTGCAAACACATACAGTCACTTTGGAAATCAATTTGATTAGCTTCTCAGAAAATTATAAATAGCTATATGTCAAGACCAAGCTGTACCACTCCTGTGGATATACCTAAAAGTTGTTCAACCATCCCACAAGAATACTTGTTCAATGATATTCATAGTAGCTTTCTTCATAGTAGCCAGAAACTGGAAACAAACTAGATGTACCTCCATCAAAAAAAATGGATTAATAAATTGTAGTACTTTTACACAATGGAGTATACTCAGCTATTAAAAACAATGTCTTTATGAAATTGACAGGCAAATAGAAGGAGTTAGAAACAAACAAACAAAAAACGATCGTGAGTAGGGTAACCCAGACCCAGAAAGACAAATATGGTATGTACTAAGTAAGTTACAAGTGGCTATAAGCCATAAAGTAAATGATAACCATGCTACAGTCCACAAACCCAAAGAAGCTATGTAATAAGGAAGACTCAAGGGCCATGTGTGAATCTCACTGAGAAAGGAATAGAGAAAAGACATAATTGCAAGGCCAAGTACATACATAGACAGGAAAATGTAAATGACACTTTTATGTCCTCAGATGAAGTGATGAGATAAGAGCCATACCCAAGCTTTAAGGTATATGGTTTGGGCTGAGTCCTGAGTAGTTTCTTCTATGTTCTATGTATTCCTGTGCCTAGGTGTGGGAGCTTATAGTCTCCATACAATCTAATTCTCAGCAATCCCAGGCCTTGAAGGCTTTAGCTTCCAGTCTTTGTCAGCTAGCCAAGGCCTAGAAAGTTTCAACCTCTGAGACTTACTGCAGACTACTCATTCTTCCTAACTATTTTTGAAGTCTGACTGACTGATTTAATTAAGCTGTTCTGGATGAAATTCATCTCCAAGCTTATTGATACAAATTGGCTTCTTTCAGCTTCTGATTGAATTGCTCTTTTTGGAAAAACTGCCTCTGAAGTCCACGAACTAAACTGCTCCCAACTGATTCCTCTCTGAATTGACTGAACTTTTTCTCCCTCACTGCTCTTTAAGTAGCCTCTTTCCTGTCATTCTTCTGAGAGTTGGGAAGACCCTATCTCTAACTCATGCTGTCAAATTTTCCTTGGATTCATCATTTCATCACTTTGTCTGCCCCTCAATTAGATGCCATTATTTTGGATTAAAAGTGTGTACTAAAGGGTTCTATGTATTCCAGCCAGAAGATTCAAAGGTGTGTTCTAGGGTCATGTCTGAATTCTAGACAGAAGAATTAAAATTTGTATTCAGCCAAAGTGATTAAAGGTGTATGACTGTCTGCATTCCAGCCAGGTCATATCTTTGGAAGTGATCATTTGCCAAAACATCCATGTTACTAGATTAAAATTCCTCTATAAACTCTGTGTGTGTGGAAGGGTGGATAGGAACATGAGGGATCAGGAATGGGGAGGGCAGAGGGAGAGAGAGTACTGGGAGAGAAAACTGGAATGAGGTAGGAGGGCATCCCTGGGAAAACCTAGAAACCTAGAAGAATAGAAACTCCCAGGAACCTATGAGGGTGACTTTAGCTAAGATTCCTAGGAGTGGGGTATTTGGAGTCTGAACTAGCCATCTCCTATAACTAGATAAGACACAAATTCAGCCAGAAAACCTCTGCCCTACAATTTGCCCCACCTACAAGATGTGCACGGGTAAAATTATAGCAGTTACTGAGGGAGTGGTCAACCAAATACTGACCCAGTTTGATACCCATGAAGTGAGAAAGATCCCACCTCTGCGCTATTAATGATATTCTGTTATATTTGCAGACAAGAGCCTATCATACTGCCATCAGAGAGGCAACTAACCTGCAACTCATGGAATCAGATGCAGAGACCCACAGTCAAACATGCACAGCTTGCTTAATCCTGCAAAGGGAAAGAAAAGATTGAAGGAGCCAAAGGTGTCAAAAACTCCAAAACAAAATGTACTGGATCAAGTAACCTGGGCCCATAGTGGCTCACAGAGACTGAACTGCCAAACAGAGTATGCATGGGACTGACTAGGGCATCTGCATATATGTAACAGTTTTATAGTTTGGTCTTCATATGGGATTCCTAACAACAAGGGCTGTCTCTGACTCTGTTGTCTGACTTACTACCCCTAGCCTCAATAGGCAAAGTTTGGCTACACTTAATACAACTTAATAAGCCAGGGTAGGCTGATATCCATGGGATGCTGCCCCCACCCCCATCCCAACACCCACTCACTTTTCTGAAGAGAAAGTGTGGAGAAATGGCTGAAGAAAAGGATTGAAGAAGAGGAGGGGGGAAACAGGAATAAAATAAATTAATTAATTAGTAATTAAAATGTAAAAGGTAAGTATGAAATTAGAACTAAGAAAATGAATATTGGCAATGTTGGCAAGTCATTTTACAAAGAATCCTGACAAGTTGTTTACTTAAAAACATTTTTCATGTGGAGATATAAATATATGAAATCAGTGATTAAGACTGAACTTTAAAAGCATGAATTTATTTCATAAATGCATATACGTGTGCATTTAAAACGCATAAAATATGGAAGTATCAATGAGGATATAGTTGTGCCATCAACTCTCTGCCCCTGCGGACTGAATGTGTGTTGTGTCTATGTCGGCATCAACTATCTTCTTACTCTTCCTTTATTTCGCAGACAGAGGGATCTAGATATGGGGCTAGACAGGGCAAGTGTCAAACACAGCACTTCTGAACACACACACGGTTACCAATTTCTGATACTCCTTTCAATGCTCATTTTTCTTAATAATCACAAAGCTGAAAATAAAACCAAAATGTACAAAAGGAGTCGTTTTCATTTTATTTTTCTCATGTAGTGTATATAATCTATTTCTTAACTTCTTGAGTGGAAGGAGAAAGAATTTTCTTGAATCAGACCATAGCACGGGAAGGACCATATCCCCAGAGTGGTTATCATTTTCTACTTAAACAGCTCTTGTGTTTGACAATTCATTAAATGCCTGAAAGCGTTTTGGCTGAACAGATTAAAAAAGTTATTTAACCCTTAAAACCCAAAGTTACTTACTATTTTCTTTCCCAAATCAATAAAGGTAAGATGTATATTTAACTTAATATGAGCTTAAACTACATTTGACTTATGCTAAATATATATTGAACTTGTCTCTCCTTTTTAATACCAGTATGAGATGGAATTGAAAAAGAAAACTGGAACTAATCTTGTTATCTAATATTTTTATCTCAAATATTTTTTGGTTTACTCTTCTGACATTTATGATATAGATCAAAGAAGAACAAGATGAAGAATATGGTTTTGTATAAAAGGCCAATATATTAAATAAATATTATACCATCTCATATGGTAAGTTGTTTCAACTTATTAATATAATTTATTCAATTATAGGCATTATTTATCTTTTATTAAGCTGTAATTTCAGCTATTCAGATATTTATCTGATTTATAGGAATAAGTTGGAGGTAATAGCTATTAAAATCATCTGAACATTGGAAACAAATACTTGTTAACATTTGAATAACATAAAATTTGATTTCCATTTCGCAGCAGTGTCTTGAATGTAAACTTTTGAACACAAACCACACACAGTTTTAAAATCACATTTAGAAGTCATAACCCTGTAACTATGCTAATTTCCCCTTTGTCTTTAGGTAAATAACAATGTGCCATAATGAAAAAATTCTGTAAAAATTATAATTCTTACACACCCAATACTAACTACAAGCCACACACATTATGTAGAAAGTTAAAACTGCCATCAGATGAAGTTAAGTACATTTGTTAGAGTAGAGAGTACAAATACAGAGAAATGGGTAAATAAGTAGAATGTTTGCATAGTAAAATATTAATTTCAAGAAAAAAGATGAGTATATTCATAGCTTTTTAGGAAATTCTTTCAAGGATTATCCCTTTTCAAAGTATTCATTGTGAAAATCTGGAAAAACTCATTAAAATGTAATAGTTATGTCCAGAGATAAATACAAAACAATGAAAAAAACATACCAATGTGATTACATCAATTCCCACAGCAATGTATGCAATAAAGTTGACTGGGCTGATAGAAATATTTACAAATGTTCAGGATGAGATATGGTAAACCTGCATGTACACTATCTTCCCTCCATGAAAAAAAGATGATCTGACAATTTTAAATCAATCTTGAGTTTAATCTAAATGTCATATGAACATGAAAATGTAATTAAAATTATTGGTTTCCATTCTCTCAAAGCTTGACACTTAATTGAACATTTAGAATAATAATGTAATGTGGCAGCCTGCTTTCAATAACTTCATAGAAAAGGAACACGTAAATCCAATAAAAATGAGAAATTTCATTTGTGTATTAAAATAAACAACATGAAATTATTTTAAATATGTTTAATAATATTTACCCATGTATTAAAATTAACCTTAAATTAATGACAAGAGAACATGAATATAACTAGAAACCTTCAAACTGAGGAACAAATCAATTATTACAAAATATAAACAGAAATTGCCTATTTTTCTTCCAAGAAGAAAATTAATAAATGTGGCAAGGCTTATCACCAAAGCCCCTAAAACCCATAGCATTTAGTATATTAGACAGTATATAGGACTATTTTGTCTGCTGTTTAACAAACAAAAAATGACTTTTTAAAAAATTTGGAGCACGTAGAAGGCATATAATTTTTATTTATGGGCACTGAAAAATTTGCAAGAGTGTTCTCATTATTTTATATATGATAAAAAGAATCCAAGGACAAGAAAATATTTTATGTATTCTTTTGAATCATCCCTACAGATGAAATTCACAGAAATCAAGGCAGAGGACAATGCTTCCACTGTCACAGAATTTCTCCTCCTGGGATTTTCAGACCTTCCCAACTTACAAGGGATTCTGTTTGGGATGTTCTCCATAATTTATTTAATCATCTTGATAGGAAATAGTTTCATAATTGTGATAACTAGAATTGATCCTGCATTACAAAAGCCCATGTATTTTTTCCTGGCAAATTTTTCTTCTCTGGAAATCTGTTATGTATCAGTCACTCTACCTAGGATTCTGTTCAACATTGCTACTCAAGACAGAAGCATATCTCTGCTGAGCTGTGCCACACAAATGTGTTTCTTCCTTGTGCTGGGAGCCACTGAGTGCTTCCTGCTGGCTGTGATGTCCTATGACCGCTATGTGGCCATCTGTAACCCTCTGCACTATCCTCTGGTCATGAACCCAACAAAGTGCACTCAGCTGGCAGTGGGCTCTTGGCTTGGAGGCATCCCAGTCCAGATAGGACAAACCTGTCAGATATTCTCTCTACAGTTTTGCAATTCTAACCAAATTGACCACTTCTTTTGTGATTTACCGCCCATTCTCAAGCTGGCATGTGGCGACACGTCAATGCATGAGTTGTCTGTCTACTTAGTGGCTATGCTGTTTGTTGCTTTCCCTTTCACGTTGATACTTGCCTCTTATACCAAAATCATTGCCACCATTCTGAAGTTGCCAACAGCCACAGGACGGGCAAAAGCATTCTCAACTTGTTCTTCCCATTTGCTTGTGGTGTTTTTGTTTTTTGGATCAGCTACTGTCACCTACTTGAGGCCAAAGTCCACCCATTCCCCAGGAACTGACAAACTACTTTCTCTATTTTACACCATTGTGACTCCCATGTTCAATCCACTGATATACAGCCTTAGAAACAAGGAGGTGATTGCTGCACTGAGAAAGCTGTTGCTTATAAAGTAGTATTTGGAGCTCTGGAACATAAGACAGATTGCTTCTTACACAGTTACTGAACAAGTAGGTCAGCTTTTATTCATTTGTTAGAAATATAGTCAATTTATGCTTCTAAAATGTATGTTATTTTGAATGATAGCCTGAAATTTATTGTTTTGAAATAATCCACACATATTAATCTGTCTGTATTCAATAAAATATAATAAAAAGAGGACATTTTAATATGAATAAAGTGCAATATGAACCACAGTTTTTATAGGAGAACTTTGAAAAGATTTCTAATTTTTGAAATTTGTGTTATAAATGCACAGATGAATATTTATCTTAACATTTTACATACATATTACATACATCTCAAAATATGCTTGTATTCTCTCATTCAGCATTATATAAAATTAACAGTAGTACTTTAATATCAATATGCTTCACTGAATTGCTTAATGAGGTAATAAAATTGTGAATATTAATATACTGTTTTTCAGAGTTCTGACAATTTCTGTAATTGTCACCACATAAATAAATATGACACAAATGTTTCATCCTAATATTAATCAGTATAGTGCTCAGCCATAATACTAAGATAAAATATGCATTTTTTTTTGAGGGAAGCCCCTTCTAATACTTGGTCACATACCAATCCTTCCTTTTTTTTTAAATTTTTTTGATACTTTATTTACATTTTTTCCCCCTTTCTAGGTTTCCTCTTGGGAAACCCTCATCCCCTCCCCCTTCCCCGCCTCTATGAGGGAATTCCACCTCCCACCCACCTGCCCGCCCACTCCCATATTCCCACCTTGACATTCCCCTTTACTGGGGTCTCTAACACTCTCAGGCCCAAGGGCCTCTCCTCCCCCTGATGACCAACAAGGCCCTCCTCTGCCACATATGTGATACGAGCCATGGGTCCCTCAATATGTATTCGTTGGTTGGTAGTCCAGCCTCCAGGAGGACTGGGGGGTCAGACCAGTTGACACTGTTGCTCCCTCCATGGGAACTTATTATCAATGTACAAGGATCTTGATAATATATTTATTATATTTAAATTCTATCAGTTGTGGCCAACTTTTTTATATTTCAACTGACATGATTTCCAACGAATCTTTCACTTTCACTACACAATCTTCCAATTTGGTACATAGAATTCACACACACACACACACACACACACACATACACACACACACACAGGGCATTTGGTTCAGTGGGCAAGACAGTTTTCTCTGTAATCATATAACATAGGTTTACTCATCACCTATGTTAAAATATGGGCATGACCACACATTTGACTTTTGTCTCAGTACTGTGGGAAAGAGATATGTAGCCTTGTTTGTGGCCAGTCTGGTTTCAATTAAATGAGGAATATTGTCATTAAAAAAATAGTGTGGAGGACTATACACAAGGACAGCTGATATGCTTTTCTGACCTCTGTGAGAGTACAAGCGTGCACTTCCACATGCACATATTGTACATCCCACATGTACTTACACACCTAAGAATGTGTACGTACACACACACACACACACTCACACACAACCACAATGAAATCATAATGTTTTCAGTTATGATTATCTGCCAGACCACATTTCTAGGTGTCCTGATGAAAACATGGCCCTTAGGCCACTTGTTTGAACTTTGTGAACCCACATATTAATATAAGCACAGTACAATTTAAGTACTAAATGTCTGATTCTTGTCTGAAATATATTGACTTGTGGCATATTGGTGAACAGTTTATGACAGTTTGAAACCGAGAAAATGAAGCATGCTGAATTAATTCCGACTGCCTTCCTGGAACATTCAAGTCTACAAAGTTGTTCTCTGACTGCTACATGCACGACACAAACATCATTCAAACAATAATAATAATAATGCAGATTTTAAAATGAGTGAAAATGAAAGGTAATGCATGGAAATAGGGGAAGATGAATTTTTGAGAATTTGTGAAATATAAATTAGAGTAGCTATTATGTAAAAATGTATGAATTCCTCAAACTATGACAAGAAGAATATCATGTTTTATCAATAATAGCATTTCTATCCCATACGGGCATCAAAACAATGTTCCCATGAGATGCTTGAACAGTGGTGTTCATGCTGGCATAATTTATAGCAGTTAGGGTATTTCATAAATCAAAGTGCTCTTTTAGCAATTAAATGGGTAGAGAAAAACCTGTTCCTGATACAGTGAAGAAATCATGTAACATGTGTCAAAGTGGGAAATGTGGGGGATGCTGAATTAGGAGATACAATCTGGTTACACATTATGAAAACAACATTATCACACTGAGTAGCATGATCCACAAATCAGAAACCAATAATGGAATGATTGATACAAGGGCTGATATGGACAATACAATTTAAAGACTAGCAACAAACATTGAAGCAGAGTGTTTTAGATTCCCTCAGAACTAAGTATAAAAACTATATATAACATAGCTTTTCTTAAGTGTTCAAATCTTAAGAGGGTGCTCCTCCAACCACCAACCTACTCCAGCCTTACTATTCTACCATCCCCCTATGTGGGGGCATCAAGCCTCCACAGGACCAAGGGTCTCCCCTCCCATTGATGCCCGATAAGACAGTCATCTGCCACATATGAAGCTGGAGCCATGGACCCATCCATGTCTACGCTTTGGTTGGTGCTTTAGTCCCTGGGAGCACTGGGGTGTATAATTAGTTGGTATTATTGTTCTTCCTATAGTTCTTCCTTCAGTCCTTCCCCTATCTATTCCATTGAGGTTCTTAGCCTCAGGCTGATGATTGATTGTCAGGATCTGCATCTGAATTAGTCAGATGCTGGCAGGGCTTCTCAGAGAACAGCTATACCAGCCTCCTGTCAGCAAGTGTTTCTTGGCATCAGCAATAGTGTTGGGGTTTGGTATCTGCAAATGGGATGGATCCCAAGGTGGGGCAGTCTCTGGATGATCTTTACTTCGGTCATTGCTCCATTTTTGTCCCTGCCTTTCCTTTAGACCAGAACATTTCTAGGTTAAAAATTTTGAGATGGGTGAGTGACCCCATCCCTCAACTGGAGGACATGCCTATCTACTGGAGGTGGTCTCTACAGTTTCTATCTCCCCGTTGTTGGGTATTTCCACTAATGTTATCCCCATTGGGTCCTAGGAACTTCTTGCTTCCTGGGCATCTGATACTTTCTGGTGGTTACCCCTCCCCGTTCCCCACCCTTAACTGCTACTTATTTCTGTTGGATTTCCTGAGTTTCTGGACTTCTCTCCTGTCTCTTCCCATACCTGATCCTGCTCCCCCTTTTTTCCCTCCCCCTCTTCTCTCAGCCCCAGGTCCCTCCCTCCCTCTACATCCTGGGAAGCATGCTATTAGAGGCAAAAGATTAGGGAATGGGATGAGAGGATCTGGAGAGCTGAGACCAGGAAGAGGGTCAACATTTGAAATGTAAATAAGGTAACCAATAAAAAAAATCTATCTCCATATGCTGTAGAGCAGTTTGGGATTGTATATTCAAATATTTTTTTCCTTAAATGTGTCAAAAAAAGGTGTAGAACTATTTTGGACTGAAATAAATGTTCCTCATAGAATTATTTTTTTTTAAAGTGTTTAAATCCAGGTTAAGTATTTCTATATAAATAGAAAAACTTGTAAATGTTTAAGTTTTTTTTTAAATGTAATATTTAGTAACATTTAAGTCAGCCCAGAGAAGAAATACATATAATCTCACAAACTCAAATGTGAGGACACACAGAGAAGCCATCAAGGCTATACCAGTTGGGGGCTGGAGAGATGGCTCATCAGATAAGAGCACTGACTACTCTTCCAGAGGTTATGAGTTCAAATCCCAGAACCACATGGTGACTTACAACCATCTGTAATGAGATCTGATGTCCTCTTTTGGCGAGTTCAAAAACAGCTACAGTGTACTTATATATAATAAATATAAATCCTTTTTTTTTAAAGGCTATATCTGTGTGTCTCTACCTTTTATTACTCATCAATATTGCCTATCTGCTTTGCTTTCTAGAGGTATTTTAAACCTGTAGTATTTCAGGGTGCTTTCTGGTTCATTAAGTAAGCATTCTATATAAAATATAACTTCAGAAATGTAATGTGGTTGAAGTTACACCATCGTATAGTGCAATCAGCAAATAAAAAATTTTTAAATGGAGAATATACTAGGCAAGGCTTCTATCTGGGAGCCATATCCCAGTTCCCTAACCCTTCTTATTTTTCCATTTATTTATTCATTCATTCATTCATTCATTCATTCATTCATTCATTCATCCATTTTACATCCCAATCACTGTTCTCCCTGCCTGCTCCTCCTGGTCTGCACCTCACAGAGTCCCTCCCCCAACCCCCCTCTTCTTCTTCTGTGAGTGGGTGGAGACCCCCTGCCCCAGGTATCCCTCCATTCTGGCACATGAATCCTATGTTGGGCTAGGCACATACTCTCCTTCTAAGGCCACAGAGGGAGTCCAGTTGGAGAAATGAGATCCACAGACTGGCAACAGCCTTATGGACAGCCCCTGCTTCAGTTGATAGGGCACCCACATATATGTGAGTGATCCTCAGTGCACCACGTGTATTCTCTTTGGTTGGTGGTTCAGTCTTTGAGACCCCTCAAAGGTCTGGATTAGTTGAGATTACACTTCCATGCTGCTGTTCATCATTAAAGGAAGTCAGAACTGGAGCTCAAGCAGGTCAGGAAGCAGGAACTGATGCAGAGGCCATGGAGTTCTTTTGCATCGATATTCATAGGGGAAATTGGTCTGAAGTTTTCTTTCTTTGTTGGGTCTTTGAGAGGTTTTGTATCAGTATAACTGTGGTCTCATAAAGTGAATTAGGTAGTTTTCCTTCTGTTTCTATTTTTTGAAGAGCTCGAAGAGTATTGGTATTCAGTCTTCTTTGAAGGTCTGATAGAATTCTGCACTAAACCCATCTGGTCCTGGGCTATTTTTGATTGGGAGACTTAATGACTGCCTCTATTTCTTTAGGGGTTATGGGAGAGTTTAGCTGGTTTATCTGATCCTGACTTAACTTTGTTATTTGATATCTGTCTAGAAAATTGTCCATTTCATCCAGATATTTCAATTTTGTTAAGTATAGGCTTTTGTAGTAGGATCTGATGATCTTATGAATTTCCTCAGATTCTGTTGTTATATCTCCTTTTTCATTTCTGATTTAGTTTATTTGAATACTGTTTTTGTGCCCTCTGGATAGTCTGGCTAAGGGTTTATCCTCTTGATTTTCTTAAAGAACCAGCTCCTGCTTTTGTTGATTCTTTGTATAGTTCTTTTTGTTTCTATTTAGTTGATTTTAGTCCTGAATTTGACTATTTCCTGCCATCTAATCACTCCTCTTGGGTATGTTTGCTTCTTTTGGTTCTAGAGCTCTCAGCTTTGCTCTTGCTAGTATAAGATCTCTCCTGTTTCTTCACCAGGGCACTTAGTGCTATGAATTTTCCTTTTAGCACTGCTTTCATTATGTCCCATAAGATTGGACATGTTGTATCAACATTTTCATTACATTCCAGGAAATCTTTAATGTCTTTCTTTATATCTTCCCTGACCAACTTATCATTGAGCAGGTAGTTGTTCAGCTTCCAAATGTATATGGGCTTTCTGTTGTTTTTGCTGCTATTGAAGACCAGTCTTAGGCCATGGCGATCTGATAGTATGCATGGGATTACTCCAATCTTCTTGTATCTGTTGAGGGTTGTTTTGTGACCAATTATATGGTCGATTTTAGTGAAGGTACCATGAGGTGCTTAGAATAACGTGTATTCTTTTGTTTTAGGGGGAAATGTTCTGTAGTTATCCGTTAAATCCATGTGGTTCATAACCTCTATTAGTTTCACTGTGTCTCTGTTTAGTTTCTCTTTCAATGACCTGTCCATTAGTGAGAGTAGGGTGTTGCAGTCTCCCAGTATTTTTGCATGGAGTTCAATGTGTTTTGATTTTTAGTTAAGTGTCTTTTATGAATGAGAGTTCCCTTGCATTTGGGGCATAAATGCTCATAAGTGAGATTTCATCTTGGTACTAATCTTTTGATTAGTATGAAGTGATCTTCCTCACGTTTTTTGATAACTTTTGTTTGAAAGTCTATTTTATTGTACATTAGGATGGCAACTGCAGCTTGTGTCTTAGGACCATTTGCTTGAAAGACCTTTTTCCATCCTTTAACTTTGAGATAGTGAATGTCTTTGTTATTGAGGTGTGTTTCTTGTATGCATCAAAATTCTGGACCTTGTTTGTATATATGGCCTGTTTTCTTATTTCTTTTTATAGGTCAGTTGAGTCCATTAATTTTGAAAGATACTAAAGACAGATGACTCTTGATTCCTGATAAATTTTTTTTTGTAGGTGGCTTTATGTGCTTGTGGTTCTCTTCTTTGGGCTTTATTGTGAGTTGCTTAATCTCTTGTCTTGCCAGGCAGTGGTGGTGCATGCCTTTAATCCCAGCACTTGGGAGGCAGAGACAGGTGGATTTCTGAGTTCGAGGCCAGCCTAGACTACAGAGTGAGTTCCAGGACACTCAGGGCTACACACAGAGAAACCCTGTCTCGAAAAACCAAAAAAACCAATCTCTTGTCTTTACTTTGTTGTAGGTACCTTCCTTGTATTGGAGTTTTCCTTCTAGGTTCCTCTGTAGGTCTGGATTGGTAGATAGATAGATACTTGTGGAATTTGGTTTTGTCCTGGAATATTTTGTTTTCTCCATCTTAGTTGACTGAGAGTTTTGCTGGTATGGTAGCCTGGGCTGGCATTTGTGTTTTCTTAGAGTCTGCATGAACTCTGACCAGGTTGTTCTGGCATTTAGTGTCTCTGTTGAGAAGTTTGGTGTAATTCTGATAGTTGTACCTTTGAATGTTACTTGGCCCCTTTCCCTTGCAGCTTTTAGTATTCTTTCTTTGTTCTGTGCATTTGGCAATTTGATTACTATGTGACGAGAGGATTTTCTTTTCTGGCCCCATTTATTTGGAGCTCTATAGGCTTCTTATACCTTTATGGCCATCTCTTTCTTTACGTTGGGGAAGTTTCCTTCTATGATTTTGTTGAAGATGTTTTCAGGTTCTTTGAGCAGGGAATCTTTGTTCTCCTCTATTCTGATTATTCTTACATTTAGTCTTTTTATTGTGTCCTGAATTTCTTGGGTGGGTTAGGATTTTTTTTTGTTTTCAATTTTCTTTAACAGCTGTTTCAATCTGCCCTACAGTATCTTCTACACCTGAGGTTCTCTCTTCTATTTCTTGTATTCTGTTGATGATACTTAACATCTGTAATTCCTGACCTCTTTCCTAGGTTTTACATCTCCAGGTTTGCCTCGATTTGTGTTTTCTTTATTGTTTCTACTTCCACTTTTAGGTATGGACCGATTGATGCAATTCCTTCACCTGTTTGTTTGTGTTTTCCTGTATTTCTTTAAGGGATTTATTTGTTTCCTCTTTAAGGTCTTCTACCTGGTTTCCTATGTTTCTTTCAGTGAGTTATTTATGTCTTCCTTAAAGGAATCCATTATCTTCATGAGATAGGATTTTAGGTCAGCTTACTTATTCTCAGGTATGTTGCTGTATTCAGGGCTTGCTGTGGTGGGAGAACTGGGTTCTCATGATGCCCACATATATTGGCTTCTGTTGCTTATGGTCTTGTGCTTGCCTCTTGCCATCTGGTTATCCCTGGTGTTTGCTAGTCTGGGTAACTCTGTCTGCAGTCTGCCTCTTTTGTCCCTGGTTTGCTTCAGGTCTCCTGGTAAGCCTGTGCCCCTGGTTGTACCAGACCTCCTGTGGGATCTTACAACTGGGGGATATTCAGAGAGGCAGAGAAGCTGTTGATCTGTTGACTGACGGGAGTAGATCTCATGGGAGGCCTTCAGACTGTTGGGTCTTCAGAGGAGCAGTCAAGCTGTTGTCCTGTGTGAAGATGTTCTCCAGGGGCCATATGGACTGTGGTTTCTGTTTCTCTGTGTGCAGCAGAATTCCAGGGAGGCTTTCAGTCTGTTGGGTCAGTTGCCCTGCATGCCATAGAGCCCCCAGAATGTCTTCAGACTCTGGTGTTTGTTGCCCAGTTGCCTTGTGTAAAGTGGATCTCCTGGGATGCCTCACGCTGTGGTATCTTCAGAGGAGAAACTAGCTAGCAGTCTGTCCCAGTAGAAAGAACCAGGCTGAAAGGGAGTGGTATTTGGTGGGTGGGGGTTTTGGGGGATGATGAATCCTGAGTTCACTGGGCTCCCAACAGCAGCTATGGGACTTCAGAGGGATTCTTACCAAATGCTCTGAGTGCAGTGTATCTTCTGGGATGGTTTAGGATATGGTGTCTTCAGGGGAGCAGAGTAGTTAGCAGTCTGTCCCAGCAGAAAGGCCGGCCCAAAGGGGAATGGTATTCCGGTTGATTCATTATTTTAAATTGTACTAACTACAGCTGTTTATTTAATATATACATGCTCTTATCTTCAAATTCTAACATTTCAAATTACACTCATAAAACTCACTGATGTTTAGAAGTTAATATATAATAAAATTCTAAGGATATTAAAACAGTATCCATCAGCCTTACATTTGCATACAATTATATGGATCGCAATAGATATTTTCATCTTGGCTTCCTTTTAGATGCTTTACATTTCACATATTTATGTACACAGCTTTCGTGTAGCATTTCTTGCAGTTTTAATTGTCTGAACATATGTATATGATTACATATTATAAATATTTTTGTACTATGTGTATTTGTTTACAAATTCAGTGTATTTTTACATATGCATATTTATACCTGAATGGAACCCAGAGATCACCCTTACTTTCTGAAACATGTTCTTCTACTGAAACTTGTTTGCAATTATTTAGTTAAACTACTGTGCTAGAAAGACTATCTACCTTCAAATCTCCAGCCTCTCAGCACTAAGATAACAAGTTGTGCTAATCTGTCAGAATTTATAATTGGTTTCAATGACTCAACCTGAAATTTTTATGCTTGAACAGTAAGCAGTTTGCTGACTGAATCATCTCCTATATCTATGTCATAACATATTGCCTTTTTGTTTTATATATTTTAAATATATATATATATATATATATAGGTGTGTGTGTGTATGTGTGTGTGTGTGTGTGTGTGTGTGTGTGTGTGTGTATGTATGTATATTCCTGAATAACAAGTTCAGTCTAGATAATGCTACTTGCATGCTGTCTGTTTGGCATTGACCAACAACTGGTGTACTGTTATATGAATAATAGTACCTCTCTTTTTCTCTGTTTTTCTCAGCTTCTTATAGTTTTTTGTATAGGGTTAATGCCTCATGAGGTTCTTTCTGTATACTCTGGTATGTCCATTGGTGTCATTTTTTTTTTCAGTTCATGTTTGTGCAATTATATATATTAAATTCCCTAGATATAGCTGTTGTTTCTATGTTTCTTTTTTTTAATTTTTTTTTTTTTGATTTTTCAAGACAGGGCTTCTCTGTATAGCCCTGGCTGTCCTGGAACTCACTCTGTAGACCAGGCTGGCCTCAAACTCAGAAATCCACCTGTCTCTGCCTCCCAAGTGCTGGGATTAAAGGCATGCGCCACCACTGCCTGGGTTTCTATGTTTCTATGATAAACAATCTCACATCAAATTTCCAGATCCTCTGCCTCTTACAATCCTTTTAACCATGTATTATTCAATATTCCCTGAGTCATAAGTCTTTAGGAGTTTTGTACATATATCCATTGGGGCTGAGCTTCTTAATTCTGTATTTTGATGGGTTGTGGTTTTCTGTAGTGATATCCTGTAGCAAAGACATTTTTCCTAGCTGAAGGTTGAAGACTAAACTTATTTGTGGGTATACAGACAAATGTTTATAGATGTTTGTTAGGGATTATGCAGGTTTAGTCATTAGTAGTTGTAGATTTTCCTCCAATAACTATGTCTTCACTAGCACTAGTAGTTAGATAGTTTTCTCACTGGTTGAGCAGGATCCCACATGTTAAATCCATGTAGTAAGCTTAGGTTTACCACCAAAGAATGTATGCGAGTATTGTACCCTATGTTTACAATGTCATGATAGTTGTTTATATGCTTCATAGGCATCATAACTTGGTTGAACCATTGCTTGCCTCCTTCTTTAAGGAGTTGCATAGCACCTTCTGCTTCTATGAAAGCTAGTATTTAGGAAGTGGGCCTTCAGATCAGTTCCAGCTCAGGAGTCTTTAGGCTCCATTTCTTAAGTCCATGATCTCTTTAACAATAACTAGAATTCCTTTTCCTCAGAATAAAAAAGAACAACAACAATTGACTCTGTTTTAGGACTTTTTTGCTTTGCCCTGGGCAGTAACTTAAAAGAGGGCTTTTTATGTCTGGTATCAGGGATTTTGTTAGGTAATCTTTGACACTTGAGGGAAGGAATGTCAGTGCAGATGAGAAAAGCTCATTAAATCTTTATGTTCTGTATAGTGTATTCCAGAGCAACATAATGGAATGAACCTGTCTCAAATAAGAAAACAAAAGCAAATAAACAAAAACATATATGTACATATTATATGTAGAATTAAGGGTGCTATGGGTTTTTGGATTTACTTTTAGGTAAATATGTAATATGATTATTTGTTTCTTTCTCATATGTGCTTATTTTTATTTCTCACATCTCTATCATTCTTTGTATTTACCAAAATTCTTGTTTTTGGTTTGTTTGTATTGATGGGGCAAATATAGTCTTTAAAGTTTTATTGAGATTATAATGTTATTACAACATTCTTCCCTTCCCTTTCCTTCCTTCAAACACTTTCCTATACCATTCCTTACTATCTTTCAAATTTATGGCCTCCTTTTTTTACCTATTGTCGTTATGTATATATACATATAGATAGACTTTCTTACACATAATAAGATCAGTTTGTATCATGTTTGTTACATATTTTTTCCCTGGATTTACCATTTGTTATTGTACAGCCAGTTGCTGTGTTCTTCCCTATAGATATCTCTCCTTCTCTCAGCATTCCTTAGTTGTCCATAGACTTGGTGTAGTGTTGAGGTCCCATGGGCTTTTCCTCATCCACTCTGGCATTGGTGGCTTCCTTTTTCAGTTCATAATTAGGCAGTAATATTGGTTTGATTTTATGTGGCTTAGCTTCAGACATTAGTAGGAAGCACACTTTTCATTTTAGTTGTAATAATGTAAATTATACATTAGAGGTGCTTGAAAATCTTGTGGTTTTCTGCTATAATTATGACTGTATATATTTATTTATAATACATATATACATATATATAATACATATATATTTATAATATATATACACATATATATAATACATATATATGTATAATACATATATATACATATATATATAATACATATATATGTATAATACATATATATACATATATATATAATTCAGGGTGTCATTCTATGCAAATATTCGTAAAATACTCTGTGCTTTTTTTAGTAATAAATTTGTAAGTGTTCATAAAACACAATAAATATTAAATAAATTATACATTCACATGTATAACAGCATGTATATTACATGTTATTAATTAATAAATTGTGTGTTGACATTTAATATATATTTTGATAAGTTTGAAATATTTTATTATTTGATCATATATGCATACCTGATGGCCATAGAGACCACAATAGCGCATTATATCCCATCTAACTAGAGGAAAAGAGAATTATGAGACTCCATGTGACTGCTGTGTTTTCTGCAAGAGCATCAATTACCCTAAAATAATGAGTCATCTCTCTAGCCACTAAAATATATTGGTATATGTACATAACTATCTCATAATTTAAGTGAATAAAATACTTTCATAAAAGTTTCATATTTTGGAATTAAGCATATTGATGCACAATATTATAATGAGTGAATATAAATTTTCTTCTATTTCTGTTTTTCTTGTAAGTTCATATAATTTCCCCATTAACTTTATTCTCAACATATCATTATCTTTTTACTCTTATTTATCTATATGTTTTGGTGTGACAACAGTAAACAAAATTCCAGTACTGCTTCAAAAATCTTGGTCCCTTACTAAATTCATCATCTCCAAATGCTACAACCAAGAGTGATTTGAGGACTCAGGTGAGAGCAGATGCTGGTGAGGATGTATAGAAAGAGGAGCACTCCTCCATTTTTGGTGGCATTGCAAGCTGGTACAACCACTCTGGAAATCAGTTTGGCAGACCCTCAGAAAAATGGACATAATACTACCTGAGGACCCAGCTATACCTCTCCTGGGTATATACCCAGAAGATGCTCCAACATGTAATAAAGACACATGTTCCACTATGTTCATAGCAGCTATATTTATAATAGCCAGAAGTTGGAAACAACTCAGATGTCCCTCAGGAGAAGAAAAGGATACAGAAAATGTGTTACATTTACACAACGGAGTACTACTCAGCTTATTAAAAACAATGACTTCATGAAATTCTCAGGCAAATGGATGGAACTTGAAAATATCATCCTGAGCGAGGTAACTCAGTCACAAAAGAAGGAGCACGGTATGTACTCACTGATAAGTGGATATTAGCCCAAAAGTTCAGAATACTCAAGTTTCACTTTATAGTAACTGCTGGACTGAGAGTGAGGTCCCAGATGGAGGAGTTGGAGAAGGGACTGAAGGAGCTGAGGGAGTTTGCAGCCTTATGGAGGGAGCAACAATGCCAACTGGCCACCCCCTCTCCCCCCAGTGCTCCTGGAGGCTGGAACACCAACCAAAGAATACACATTGAGGGACCCATGGTGGTTCGGACCACATATGTGGCAGAAGAGGGCGTTGTTGGCCATCGGGGTAGGAGACGCCTTTGGGCCTGAGGATGTTAGAGGCCCCAGTATAGAGGAATGCCAAGTTGGAAAGACAGGAGTGGGTGGGCAGGTGGGTGGGAGGGGGAATACCCTCATAGAGGTAGGGAGTGGGGAGGGGATAGGGGATTTCCAAAGAGCAGACCTGGAAAGGGGGATACATTGGAAATGTAAATAAAGTATTAAAAAATTAAAAAAAGAAAAGAAAAAAAGAGTGATTTGAGGTATTGCTTCATTTAAAATTAAAAATATAATTATCATTTAAAAAACTATGACTTGTTTTCTGTCAAGGTAGTTCTTCATCAATTTTGTACATGTTTATGATGGATTTGGGTTACACCATATGTGGATTTATACGTTTTTACTTGCAGTACATGTATATGATGAGTTCTGTACACTTTCTCCCACATTCTCTTACCTTTCTCGGAACCCTATTATTCCTGTCATCTTTCTCTCTCTTCCCTTTTCAAATTCATGACCTTTTGTTTTGTTCTATAACTGAGTACAACATGGCCCTCTGTGTGTGCCTAGGTCAAGTTTATCTATTCAGGCTGACTCTGTCATTGGTACATATATGATTGGAGAAAATGACACACTCACCTGAAATCTATCAATAACAAAAAAGTTCATTAATGAGAAACAGTGTTTTTGAACACTGCTTCTGCCCATGATCTTACTCTCCCAGTACATTAACTATTTTTCAACTTCTCAATTAACTGATCTTAATCACAGAATGAAAGTACAAAGCATATATTAAATCAAAAGTAAATCTGTCTGAGAACATGCCAATAGCCTCTGATTATAGGACACAATTACTTAGTTGCCATGAAGTTCTTTAGGCATTCTGAACAGAATATTTAGCTAACAGAGAAAAGGACAGGTTTTAAAACAGGCATGGGCAGCTGATTTAATTTTTAATCTGGAAATATGGAAGTCCTGCATTAAGGTTTGAAATTAATGTTGCATGACAAAATTTGGGTGGTTACCATAATTTTAATCAGCATTTGAAGAATGTCAGAACAAAAATATTTTTCTTTTTGTCTAAATGATGAACAAATATCCACCTTTCCAGCATTGGCCTCACACTAGTATCTTACTGAGTAGTTTTCTCAGAGCTGCCATGATGTCCTTGTTCCTCAGAGTGTATATAATGGGATTCAGAGTTGGTATCAAAATGGTGTAAAAAAGAGACAACAGTTTTCCAGTTATTTCTGATTGATTTGGCTTGGGTTGTAAGTATGTGATGCCAGCTGTTCCATAGAATAAGATTACAACTATCAGGTGAGAGGAGCAGGTGGAGAAAGCTTTGGTCCTTCC
>CM052701.1:83572165-83608787 GCA_028551405.1 Uromys caudimaculatus | reverse complement strand
CAGTTTTCCAGTTATTTCTGATTGATTTGGCTTGGGTTGTAAGTATGTGATGCCAGCTGTTCCATAGAATAAGATTACAACTATCAGGTGAGAGGAGCAGGTGGAGAAAGCTTTGGTCCTTCCCTTGGCTGATGACAGTTTCAGAATGCTGCAGATAATTTTGCAATAGGAAAAAATGATCAGCAGAAAGGGAACCATGACAAATATCATTGCAACTATGTAGACTGCTATCTCATTCACAAATGTGTCACCACAAGCAAGTTTGAGTACTGGTGGGATGTCACAGATGAAGTGATTAATTCTGTTAGAGGCACAAAAAGGCAGAGAGAAAATCTGGTATGTTTGTCCAATTACAACTGGGATGACACTGATCCAGCAGGCTGCTACTAACTGTGTACAGATCCTGTGGTTCATGACTAGAGAATAGTGTAGAGGGTTACAAATGGCCACATAACGGTCATAGGCCATTGCTGTCAGGAGGAGGCACTCTGTGCCTCCAAGCATAAGGATAAAACACATTTGAGTGGCACAGGCCAGTACAGAGATATTTCCCTTTTGAGTACACAGGTCCACAAGCATCCTGGGGATTGTGACTGTTACATAACATATTTCCACAAAAGAAAAGTTGCTAAGGAAAAAATACATAGGGGTCTGCAGAGCAGGGTCAGAGCTTATTATTAGCACTATAGTGCTGTTGCACATCAGAATAGTCAAATACATGATCAAAAATATCCCAAACAGAATCCATTGGAGATTGGGGACATCAGTAAAACCCAGTAGAATAAATTCTGTTAGAGAAGAGACATTCGATTTTACTGGTTTAATTTCCTGATCATCTACAGACAGTAAATAATACATGGTTAATTAATTCATATACATTACTAATGTTGACATGTTATTGTACATGAATGAAGAACATGAATATACATAACTGAAAAATTATCATTGCGAACTTAAGGTGTCTAATGAGACTTGAAATTTCTGTATACAACAGGTAAATAGTAAATTTCAATTAAATCTAAGTAATAAGATCTGTTCTATTTTATCAGATTTGGATATAATCACATGAAACTATTAATTAGTGGCCATTACCATTTCAAATATATTTACTAATCTATGCTTCTTGTTGGAAACATTGTCAACTCAAGCAGCTTAACATATATTAAACCCGGAAAATCAGATTCACATTTGGAGTAAAAGAGAAATCTTAAATTGTGTGCATCAAGGAAAGATGAAGACAGAAGCCTGAACAGAGAGTTGACAAAATAATAAACCAAGACACTCCCTTCCACATATAGGCATTGTATATAATAATATGATTCACTGAGGTTTAGTAACCTTGGTTTTATTTGTATCTCCTTTCTATATTAATGTTTTATTGTTTCATGATCAATATTGCCTTTAGGTTTTATTTTCTTTCCTATTGTCTTGATTTATTATTTCATCAAATTTGTTGTTTTGTAAAATTAACCTTCCTCTTTAGCTACTATACAAGATTTTCTAAATATTTAAAACCATTCATTTCAATAAATGAATAAGTTTCATTTATACTATATTCATAATTTTAAAATTTTCTTTCTGGAGACTTTCTTTAACATAGTTTCTTCATTTTCAAGTATAATTTCTCTATTTTCACTTTATAATGCTCTCACTTTTACTGTAGAGATTTTTTCAAACACAGTTACATATTGCTGAGGGTCTTCAAGTGATTATATATCAAAAGGAGCCTTAAAAGTAGAAGCAAACAAAGAAATTCCCATGCTTCTTCATACTAAAATCATCTAATGCAAAGAACTTTGCACTGTTTGAAGATCTGCTTACGTTTTTCTTCATGCATATTTTCTGAGTTTGCAAAACAAGACTGTTCTTTGTCCTTTCATAAGTTTCAAGTATTCATACCTTCCAGCCTAAGGAACCGATGCTTTTTCAGATGAGATAATGATAAATTCATTTTCAAACATTTCTCCTATTTTATATTTTATTAGTACTAGTTTTAATATTTATCTCCTTTTAATTTCAAATATAAAATTTTATTTCCTGAAACATCTACTATTGTTTGATATTATAGGTAATAAAGCTAAAACATTTATGATTAATTCCTACATTTACATAAATTGCACATATTTTCCTTTATTTCTTAATTTATAACTATAAACAACAATGTTGCATCTTACCTTTGTACCTTTGCATGAGGACACTTATTAACTGTAGGTAATTGTTAATTTATAGCTTCTTAATCTTATTTTTCAATAAGTCATGCGGCTTCTATAAGATTTATTTTGCTGGCTTTGAACACAAACTCCTCTTAAATAAGAATACTGATGTTCACTCTAGGGATCAGCTCCTTAGTGGAACAGCTGACCTGCAATAAACCTGTTTGGCAGAGATTCTGGCTGACTTTTCAAAACGTTCTTCTTTGTTTGGACAAGTCACTTACTTCCTTACTCATCACTAAGCAAGCTAACTCAAAGTGTTTTTATGTGTGTATTGTGTGTGTGTGTGTGTGTGTGTGAGAGAGAGAGAAAGAGAGAGAGAGAGACAGAGAGACAGAGAGACAGAGAGACAGAGAGACAAAGAGAGAGACAGAGAGAGAGAGCCTATGTACTCACATATGTATGTAGATGTGTGTGTATATAAGGACATGAGTGTTCCAGTATGTTCTTGGAAAAACTAGAATTCTCACTGTATAGATTTTTAGAGATATCCACATAGAGACCAGAGAAATCTCACCATGTTCTTTATAATTTGTGGCATTCATTTTATTTTTTAAAATTATTTAAAATGCCTTAAATGAATACAAATGATTTTGGTGATATCAACCCTCATCTTCCCTCTTCCAACTCTTCCTTTTCCCTTCCCTAGAAGACAACTCTACCCAACTCTATGTCCTCCTATGGCACTCATGCTTAAATCTGTTATTTATTTCATGTTCTCAGATAAAGTGTATATGGAAAAATCAGAGCTTCCTAACATCCTGTTCTGAGTTTACTCTATTACTTATTATTAATAATTTCAGCAGTGGCATGCATAAGCTATATTTATTTGAATATGTACAGTAATAAGCAACAGATTCTTCACATCCGTACAAATTTGTAATCAAAAAAGGTAATAAACACTGGCCGTGTTGTGTGTTATCTTGTTTCATATTCAAGTCTAAATGAGCTTTTTTCATTTTGTAAACATTCATACAGTACTCCCTTTAACAAAAAGTCTTGAAAAATTAGATTGGCTGGATCCCACTTTGGGCCTGTAACTGGACCTTCTTTTCCTCAGGCTCCTCTTCATTTTCATCCTGTAGTTCTTTCAGACAGGAAGGATTATGTGTCAGAGTTTTGACTGTGGGATTGCAACCCCATCCCTCACTTGATGCCCTGTATTTCTGCTGGAGGTGATCTCTAAAAGTTCCCTCTCCCCATCGTAGGTAATTTCATATAAGGTCCCTCCATTTGAGTCCTGAGAGTCTCTCACCTTCCAGGTTTCTGCTACTTTCTGGACGGTCCCCCAAAATCTCCTACATCCCGAGGTTGCCTGTTTCCATTCTTCATGCTAGCCGTTAGGGCTTCAGTCCTTTTCCCCCACCCAATACCAGATCAAGTTTCTAGATTCAATTCAAAAGGCCCACTTGTCCACTTTCCCTCCCAGGTCCCTCCCTCCCGCCCTTCCCACTTGTGATTGTTTTCTTCTCCCTCCAAAGTCAGACAGAGGCATCCTTACTTGGGCCCTTCAGCTTGTTTAGCTTTTTGAGTCCTGTGGATTATATCTTGGGGATTCTGTACTTTTTATTTTTTATTTTTTATTTTTTTCAGTAATATCCCCTTATTAGTGAGTACATACCATGCATGTCCTTTTGGGTCTGAGTTACCTCACTCAGGATGATATTTTCTATTTCCATACATTTGCCTGCAAAACGCAGGAAGTCCTTGTTCTTAATAGCTGAGTAATAATTCTATTGTGCAAATAAACTGCATTTTCTGTATCTATTCTTCCATTGTGGGACACATCTGGGTTTTTTCCAGCTTCTGACTATCACAAACAAGGCTGCTATGAACATAGTGGAATACATGCCCAGATGGCATGGTGGGGCATCTTTTGGATATATTCCAAAGAGTGTATGGCTGGGTTTTCAGGTAGATCTACTTCCAATTCTCTGAGGAAGCTCCAGATTGATTTCGAGAGTGGTTGTACCAGTTTGCAATCCCTCCAGCAGTGGAAGAGTGTTTCTCTTTCTCCACATTTTACCAACATGTGCTGTTGTCTGAGGTTGATCTTAGCCATTCTGATTGGTGTAAGGTGGAATCTCAGGGTTGTTTTGATTTGCATTTCTCTGATCACCAAGGGTTTTGTACATTCCTTTAGGCATTTCTCAGTCATTCGAGATTCCTCTGTTGTGAATTCTTGGTTTAGTTCTGTAACCCTTATTTCATTGGCTTGTGTGCTGGCTAGCTTTGTGTCAACTTGACACAAGCTGGAGTTATCACAGAGAAAGGAGTTTCAGTTGAGAAAATGCTTCCATGAGTTCCAGTGGTAAGGCATTTTCTCAATTAGTGATCAAGGCAGGAGGGCTCCTAGTGAGTGGTACCATCTGTGGGCTGGTAGTCTTTGGCTCTATAAGAAAGCCAGCTGAGCAAGCCAGGAGAAGCAAACAAGCCAGTAAGCATCATTCCTCCATGGTCTCATCATCATCTCCTGCTCCTTGACCTGCTTGAGTTCTAGTCCTGACTTCCTTTTGTGATGAACAGCAATTGGAAGGGTAAGCCGAATAAACTCTTCCCTCCTCAGCTTGCTTCTTGGTCATGATGTTTGTGCAGGGATAGAAACCCTGATTAAGACAAATTGGTACCAGGAGTGGGGTATTCCTGTGACAACTTGACCATGTTTTGGGGAGGACTGTGGAAGGACTTTGGAACTTTGGGCTAGAAGATCCATTCAGTGTTAAGAGCTTTGTGGGATGTTGTCTAGGAGCTTGGAAGATAATGTTGAGAACAGTGCAGAAGATGGAAGCCTGGCTTGTGAAATTTCAGAGGGAAGGTTAAAGACTCTTATCAGGGCTGTTGCTATTTAGACTGTGAAGATTCTGTGGTTTTGGGTAGCTGGAGCCGAAGGATCAGCTGTGATTAACAAGATACCAGGAACTACTAAAGCTTTGCATTATTGGGACTCTTGATGCAGGTTGGCTGGAGCTGGGAAATTGGAAGTGATTGAGAAGAGACCAGCATCATTGGGGTGGAGTCTTCTTCTGGGAGGTGTTTTTTGAGAGCAAGGATGCTGTGTTACAGAAATGGCCAATGTTGTGCCTTGTGCTGTAGCAGGATTTGTTAATGTGTAAGATTCACCCTGGTGGTACAGGTTTTGAAGGCATGAATGGGCCAAACAGAGCAGCTGAGTCTTGGCACTGTGAGAGGTCATGGAAAGTCATTAATGAAAGAGCATCCTCAGTTGCAGTTGATGTCTCAGGACTGAAGAGATCATGCAAAAGAGTTGAGGCTTGGCACCATGAAGAAATTCTATCAGTGGCTATTGGTGAAGCCTAGTTGCCGTGGAAGACAGCAGTGTTTTGGTGATGCCAGTACCATGAGATGGCCACAAAGAACAGCAGCAGCAGTGGAGTACAGGCATCTGGAGCCTAGAAGACAAGGTGTGTGCTCCAAAGGGCAGAGCTGGAGAAGTGACTCAAGCCCTTGGAGTAATCCAGTAGATTGTGAGTGGATCCCAGACTTTGGATGGTTGGAGTTTGATTTTGCTTTCAATTGTGACTGTGTCCTGATATATTTTTCTTCCGGAAGGAAGAGGGTATTTTAGTGAGCCCACAGTTAAGAGACTTTTGATGATAAAAACAATTTGAGTTCTAAGAAATTGGATATCTTTAAAGGGATTGAAATTTTAATAGTAAGAATTTGCAATGTGGGACTTTTAAAGTTATTTAGAACTTGGGGATAAATAAGAAAGTAAGGGTTGAGGCTTAATAGTGATGTGTTTGTGTGTCAAGTTGACAAGGGGTCAATTGTATTGGCCGGTTTTATGTCAACTTGACACAAGCTGGAGTTATCACAGAGAAAGGAGTTTCAGTTGAGAAAATGCCTCTATGAGATCCAACAGTAATGCATTTTCTCAATTAGTGATCAAGGGGGGAGGGCCCCTTATGAATGGTACCATCTGTGGGCTGGTAGCCTTTGGCTCTATAAGAAAGCTAGCTGAGCAAGCCAGGAGAAGCAAGCAAGCCAGTAAGCAACATCCCTCCATAGCCTCTTCATCAGCTCCTGCTCCTTGACCTGCTTGAGTTCCAGTCCTGACTTCCTTTAGTGATGAACAGCAGTTGGAAGTGTAAGCTGAATAAAACCTTTCCTCCCCAACTTGCTTCTTGATCATGATGTTTGTGCAGGAATAGAAACCCTGACTAAGACAGCTTGTTTGTTTTTTTGGTGGTTAGCTTCTTGAGTTCTTTATATATTTTCATATTAGCCCTCTATCGCGTGTGGGGTTAGTGAAGATCCCCAAGGCCTGACACTATTACTGAGGCTATGGAGCACCCACCAAAAGGGAACTATCATGACTCCCCTCCAAAAGTCCCAACAAGCAGCTGAAAGAGTCAGATGCAGATATTTGCACCCAACCAATGAACAGAAGCTGCTGATCCCTGTGGTTGAATTAGAAAAAAACTGGAAGAAACTGAGGAGGAGGGCAACCCTGTAGGAGGACAAGCAGTCTTAATTAACCTGGACCCCCGAGTTCTCTCAGACACTGGACCACCAACCAGGCAGCAAATGAAAACAATATTTAAAAAAACAAATGTAAACAAATAAAATGATTAATAAAAATGTTAATATGGGATGTTAATAGTTTCCATTTTTTTTTTTTTATGTTGCAAAGCCTCACACAAATTTGATAGATAGTTCTTAAAAATTTTGGCCTTATTTGTGATAGCCAGAAACTGGAAATGACCCAAATGTCCCAAGACAGAAGAATGGATACAGAAAATGTAGTTCATTTACACAATGTAATACTGCTCAGCTATTAAGAACGAGGACAACTGAGTTTTGCAGCCAAATGGATATAACTAGAAAATATCACCCTGAGTGTGGTAACTCAGACCCAGAAGGACATGCATGGCATGTACTCATGAATAAGGGGATATTAAACAAAAATGTACAGAATAACCAAGATACAGTCCACAGAACACAAAAGGTTCAACAAGATGAAGGGCCAAAGTGAGGATGCTTCAGTCTCACTTGGGAGGGAGAAGAAAACAATCACAAGTGGGGAGGGAGAAAGGAACCTGGGAGAGAATGATGATAGGAGTAGGGAGGGAGAGGGAAATCTGATCTGGTATTGTGAGAGGGAACAGGACTAAAGCCCTGAGAGCCAACAGAAAGAATGGAAACAGGAAACTTCTGGAGGTAGGAGGTTCGGGGGGACCCTCCAGAATGTATCAGAGATCTGGGTGGTGAGAGACTCTCAGGACTCAAAGGGAGGGACCTTAGATGAAATGCCTGACATTAGAGAGAGGGAACTAATAGAGCTCACCTCCAGCAGGAAGTCAGGGCATCAAATGAGGGTTGCCATCCCACAGTCAAAACTCTGACCCATAATTATTCCTGTCTGAAAGAACTACAAGGATGAAAATGGAGAGGAGCCTGAGGAAAAGAAGGTTCAGAGACAGTCCCAAAGTGGGATCCAGCTCAAAGGGAGGTCCCAAGACCTGACACTGTTACTGAGGCTATGGATCACTCACAAAAATGGACCTAGTATGATTGCACTCAGAAAGACCCAACAAGCAGCTGGAAGAGTCAGATGCTGATATTTGCACCCAACCAATGGACAGAAGCTGCTGACCCCTGTGGTTGAATTAGGGAAAGGCAGAAAGTAGCTGAAGAGCAGGGTTACCCTGTAGAAGGACCAGCAGTCTCAATTAACCTGGACCCCAGATATCTCTTAAACACTGTATCACCAACCAGGCAGCATCCACCAACTGATATGAGGCCCCCAACACATATATAGCAGGGACTGCCAAGTGTGTGTTCAATCAGAGATGATGCACCTAACCCTCAAGCAACTGGAGGCCCCAGGAAGTTTGAGATCAGGTAGGGTGGGGGGTTGGGGTGGGGACATTGTTGTGGCGACAGGGAGGTGGGGAGGAGGTATTAGATGTAGAACAGTTGGTGGGTGGACGTGTGTGTGTGTAAAATCTGGAGTGTAAAATAAATAAATTATACCAGAAATGCAAGTATGTCTCATAAATACTTTGCGTTTTCCAGAAAGAATTTTTACAACGTAATATTCCCTTTTTTTAATTTTAATTTTTAAAAAATTTATTTTCCAGGTTTTCCCTTCAGAACCCCCCTATCCTATCCCCCATCCCCCTGCCTTTATGAAGGTGCTCCCTCATCTACTCACCCACTATCCTCTTCCCTCCTTGGCATTCGCTAACACTAGAGCATCAAACACCCTCAGGCCCAAGGGCCTATTCTCCCTCAGGCCATCCTCTGCCACATATGCTCCCACTGGCATGGGTCCGTCCATATGTATTCTTTGGTTGGTTATCCAGTTCCCCAGAACTCAGGGGAGTCTGGCCAGTTGAGATTTTTGCTCCCTCCATGGGGCTGCAAAGCCCCTCAGCTCCTTCAGTTCCCTCTCCAACTCTTCCATCCAGGACGCCACACTCAGTCCAATGGTTGGATGCTAGCATCTACCTCTGTACTTTTTTCAGGCTCTGGCTGAGCCTCTCAGGACACAGTTTATCATGCTTCCATCAGCTAGCCCTTCCTGGCATCCACAATAACATCGAGTTTGATGGATCCCCTGGTGGGGCAGTTTCAGGATAGCCTTTGCTTCAGTCTCTGCTCCACACTTTGTCTCCATATTTCCTCCTGTGAGTATTTTTCCGCCTTCTAAGAAGCACTGAAACATGCACATTTTGGTCTTTCATCTTCTTAGGCTTCATATGGACTGTGAATTGTATCTTGGGTATTCTGAACTTTTGGGCTAATATTCAGTTATCAGTGAGTACATACAATGTTTGTTCTTTTGCACATTAGTTACCTAACTCAGGATGATATTTTGAAGTTCCATCCATTTGCCAGTGAATTTCATGAAGTCTTTTTTTTTTATTTGATTGTTATTTTATTAATTTTTATTTATATTTAGTTTTATTATTTATTTATTTTGATATTTTATTTACATTTCAAATGTTTCCCCCTTTCCAGGTCTTCCCTTTGGAAATCCCCATCCCCTCCCTTCTCCCCCGCCTTTATGAGAGTTCCCTTTGGAAACCACCCACCCACTCCCTCCTTGGCATTCCCCTATACTCAGGCATCTAAAACCCTCAGACCCAAGGGCCTCTCCTCCCCCTGATGGCCAACAAGGCCCTCCTCTGCCACATATGTAGCCCAAACCATGGGTCCCTCGATGTGTAATTTTTGGTTGGTGGTCCACTCTTCAGGAGCACCGAGGGGTCAGGCCAGTTGACACTGTTGCTCCCTCCATGGGGCTGCAAACTCCCTCAGCTACTTCAGTCCCTTCTCAAACTCCTCCATCTGGGATCTCACTCTCAGTCCAACAGTTGCTATGAAATGAATCTTGGGTATTCCGAACTTTTGGGCTAATATCCACTTATCAGTGAGTACATACCATGTTTGTTATTTTGTTACTCACTCAGCAGGGTATTTTCAAGTTCCATCCATCTGCCTTAGAATTTCATTAAATCATTGTTTTTAATAGCTGAGTAGTATTCCATTGTGTAAATGTACCACATTTTCTGTATCCATTCCTCTGTTGAGAGACATATGGGTTGTTTCCAGCTTCTGGCTATTATAAATATGGCTGCTATGAACACAGTAGAGCATGTGTCTTTATTACATGTTGGAGCATCTTCTGGGGTCCAAAGTGTTCTGCCTGCAGGACCTTCAGCTGCTAAGGAGGGAAACTGTCTGCCAAGGGGAAAGAAGATAGGAGACAAGAAATACCTGGGAGCAAGTCGAAATGTCTGATCAAGCTCCGACCAGTCTTTATTCCAAGTCCGTATATAAGCACTTAGGGAGGGAAGGGGCAGGGCCAGGGAGGTTACTAGAGGTCACTACAGAGCTGGAAGAGACAGAGGGAGAGAAGTTTCCCAGGGTAGCTTAATTGCAGCAAAACATCAGACTATTGTAGCTTAGCATAACAAGCCTTATTGTGGCTTTAAGATAGCAGGACATCTCAAGGTTTCTCTGGAGCCACAGGTTACTACAAACAAACCATCTATTCACCTGCAAAGGACATCTGCAGAAGGGAGTAATCAAAGGAATATCTACTAAAGCCTGGGACCCTCTGGCTAGCTGACAAAGAGCAAGGCCATTTGGCCTTGGCAGTCAGCATCTGCTTTCACCTGAGTTTTTTATCTTAGCCATTCTGATTGGTATGAGGTGGAATCTAAGGGTTATTTTCATTTGCATGTCCCTGATGACTAAGCATGTTGAACATTTCTCTGGGTGCTTTGTAGCCCTTAAAGATTCCTTAGTTGAGAATTCTTTGGTTAGCACTTTTCCTCATTTTTTAATAGAGTTATTTGGTTCTCTGGAGTCAAAGTTCTTGAGTTCTTTGTACATATTGGATATTAGCCCTCTATCAGATGTAGGATTGGTAAATATCTTTTTCCAATCTGTTGGTTGCCGTTTTGTCATATTGACTGTGTCCTTTGCCTTACAGAAACTTTGCAATTTTATGAGGTCCCATTTGTAGATTCTTGATCTTAGTGCATAAGCCATTGATGTTCACTTCAGGAACTTTCCCCCTGTGTCCATGTTTTCAAGACTTTCCCCACTTTCTCTTCTATTAGATTCAGTGTATCTGATTTTATGAGGAGGTCCTTGATCCACTTGGACTTGAGCTTTATATAGGGAGATAGGAATGGATCAATTTGCATTCTTCTACATGTTGACTGCCAGTTGAACCAGCACCATTTGCTGAAAATGCTGTCTATTTTCCATTGGATAGTTTTAGCTCCTTTGTCAAAGATCAAGTGACCATAATGTGTGGGTCCATTTCCAGGTCTTCAATTCTATTCCAATGATCGATCTGCCTGTCACTGTACCAATAGAATACAGTTTTTATCACTATTGCTCTATAGTACAACTTGAAGTCAGGGATGCTGATTTCCCAGAAATTTCTTTTAGTGTTGAGAATAGTTTTTACTATCATGAGTTTTTTGTTATTCCAAACGAATTTGAGAATTGCTTGTTCTAAGGCTATGAAGAATTAAATTGGAATTTTGATGGGGATTGCATTGAATCTGTAGATTGGTTTTGGCAAGATGGCCATTCATGAGAATGGGAGATCTTTCAATTTCTGAGGTTGTTTTTTATTTCTTTCTTCAGAGACTTAAGTTCTTGTCATACAGATCTTTCACTTGTTTGGTTAGAGTCACACCAAGATATTGTATATTTTTTTGACTATTGTGAAGGATGTCATTTCCCTAATTTATTTCTCAACCCGTTTATCCTTTGAATATAGGAAGGCTACATTTTTGTTTGAGTTAATTTTATATTTGGCCACTTTGCTGAAATTGTTTTTCAGATGTAGAATTTCTCTGGTGGAGTTTTTAGGGTCTCTTAATTATACCATCATATCATCTGCAAATAGTGATATTTTGACTTCTTCATTTCCAATTTGTATCCCTTTGACCTCCTTTTGTTGTCTAACTGCTCTAGCTAGAAATTCAAGTACTATATTGAATACATAGGGTGAGAAAGGGCAGCCTTGTCTAGTCCCTGATTTTAGTGGGATTGCTTCAAGTTTCTCTCCATTTAGTTTGATGATGGCTACTGGTTTGCTGTATATTGCTTTTGCTATGTTTAGGTATGGACCTTGAATTGCTGATCTTTCCAAGACTTTTAACATGAAGGGACGTTGAATTTTTTTTAAAAGATTTATTTATTTTTTTTATTTATATGAGTACACTGCAGCTGTCTTCAGACACACACTATAAGAGTGCTCGGATCCCATTACAGATGATTGTGAGCCACCATGTGGTTGCTCAAATTGAACTCAGGACCTTTGGAAGAGCAGTCAATGCTCTTAACCACTGAATCATCTCTCCAGTCCGGGATGTTGAATTTTGTCAAATGATTTTTCAGCATCTAAGAAATGACCATGTGGTAATTTTCTTTGAGTTTGTTTATGTAGTGGATTATATTAATGGATTTCCATGTATTGAGTCATCACTGCATCCCTGGGATGAAGCCTACTTTATCATGGTGAATGATCGTTTTGATGTGTTCTTGGATTGGGTTTTTGGGAATTTTATTGAGTATTTTTGCATTGATATTCATAAGGGAAATTGGCCTGAAGTTCTTTCTTTGTTGGGTGTATGTGAGGGTTTGGCATCAGTGTAACTGTGGCTCCATAGAACGAACTGGGTAGTGTTCTTTCTGTTTCTATTTTGTGGAATAGTTTGAAGAGTATTGGTAATAGGTCTTCTTTGAAGGTCTGAAAGATTTCTGCACTAAACCCATCTGATCCTGGGCTTTTTTTGGTTGGGATACTTAATGACTGCATCTATTTCTTTGTGGTTTATTGACCAAAGCTTTCTCCACCTGCTCCTCTCACCTGTTATTTGTAATCTTATTCTATGGAACAGCTGGCATCACATACTTACAACCCAGGCCAAATCAATAAGAAAAAACTGGAAAACTGTTGTCTCTTTTTTACACCACTTTGATACTAACTCTGAATCCTATTATATATTCTCTGAGGAACAATGACATCAGGGCTTTCTTGTGATTTTTTAAAGTCATAGTTGAATATATTTCTGCCTTAAACATTTTCTAATTCAAATAGCTGTTAAAGTTTTCCCTTTTCATGATGTATTATAACTATAGTATAAAGAGAATTTGTTTTAAATCCTAGTTCTTTAATATAAATAGTATTTCCTTACTAGACATTCAATAAATAAATATATTCATATAAATGATGTATTATATATATTTGCATCTTTTTGAACTCTAATATACCTATATACATTTGTATAGTATATATGATTATTTACAGTAGAGACATTTAAAACATTAGAACAAAGTATAGTAAGCTTCTAGTTTTCTTTTGTAATAATACATGGTCTTCAGAAGTTCTTTATAAGTAGGAAGTTTAGATTTAAGAAAGATTGCCAAATTATAATGGATTCATCCAATTTTTTAGTAAAAACCGTTTTCAAACCAACTTCACTAAGATTTCATACAGTATATTTAAAAATGGACATTCTACATGCATGTATTTATACTTAATGTGAATAAATCTATGTCAACATTTGATATAACCTAAGATGAAAAAACATGAATTCTAAAAGAAGGATTTATTAGCCAGGCAATTATACCACATGTATTTGATATAAATACATACACTTTATTTTATGAGTTACAAACTTCCTATGTTATACTGAAGGGAAAGTATATGAATGGAAGTAGTACTTTATCTTCTGGGTTTCTTTGGCTTAAAATTTATTATTAATTTATTAATTAATTTTCTTATTTTGTCTTAGAGACAAAGTGTCCTGTATATCATACTGGCCAGCAACCCATGGTATAGTTTTACCCATCACTGATTTCTTGATCCTGCTGCCTTAACCTTTTTGAGGATGGAATGATACATTTGCTAACAAATCCTTCTTTTAGATCTTATGTTTTACATCTTAGGTTGCATCAAATGTTGACATGGATTTGTCCACATTACATATATATATATATATATATATATATATATATATATTAGCAAAAGGGAAGTGTTTTTAAAAGACCATTCTTTTTTTTTTTTCTATTTGGATATCCATCTCCCCCAAAAGTATGCCATGAGCTGGATGATCCAACTTTGGGAACCTGATGATATAACAAGGTTGTTTCCACCTACTGTAACTCTACCACGTTGTTTGGAACTCTGAATTTACCAGAATAATTCACCAATTTTAAATATTTTCCAAGAACACATTATCCTTGTTGACATTTTTATTGCATAAGAGTTTGAGAACTGCTACTCAGCAATACACACAGCACAAAGGCATTCATAAAACTCATGTTCACATAATTCAGAAATGCAATGTATTTTGATCACATTTACCAGTTAATTTCTCCTGCACATCCTCCAAGACCTATACTTATTTTATTACCTGCTTCCTACTTGATCATCTTTATATTCTAAACCCATGTAGCCAAATATGGGCTTCTGCTAACAAGGCCTTCTATTTTAGCTTGGTTAGTACCACTGAGACCACTATATACTTAAATAAAACTGATTTTTCTCTCTCAAAGAACATATCAATAACAAATAGTTCCTCAGTTAGTGTGAATGTGCATTATCCTGGTACTATAATATTGACTACTGAAAGAAAAGATTGTTATAATTTCTTTATGGATTGCCATAGGGCCTGTTAACTAGTCAAATAAAGGTCAGTTGACATGAGATACATTATTAACGATTATAATTGAATATTGCAGAAATAATGTTAACAGTTCTGCTGTGCTAAGCCTGCATGTAAAATATACAAAGAAATATTTTTTGTAATTTTAAGTGCTCCCCTATGTTCATAACTTAGTTTGTAATTTTCTCAGTGCTACCATAATATCCTTATTCCTTAGTGTATATATAATGGGATTCAACAGTGGAATCAAAATGGTGTAGAAAAGAGATAGCAGCTTTCCCAAGCTTTCTGACTGATATGCTTTTGGTTGTGCATATGTGATAGTAGCTGTTCCATAAAATAAAACCACAACTATCAGATGAGATGAACAGGTGGAAAAGGCTTTAGACCTCCCTCCAGCTGTTCCCAGTTTTAGAATGTTGCAGATAATCTTGCCGTAGGAGACAATGATCAACAGAAATGGAACCATGATAAACACTACGGAAGCAACATAGATTGCTAAATTATTCACAAATGTGTCACCACAAGCAAGCTTGAGTAGTGGGGGTATGTCACAGAAAAAGTGATGAATTTTGTTAGAGCCACAATAAGGCAAAGAGAAAATCTGGCAAGTTTGTCCAGTCACAACTGGAATAATACAGATCCAGCAAGCAGCCACAAGCTGCATACAGACCTTATTGTTCATGACCAGGGGATAATGCAAAGGATTGCAAATGGCCACATAGCGATCATAGGCCATGACTGTCAGGAGCAGGAACTCCATGCCTCCGAGCATGATGACAAAACATAGTTGTACAGCACAGGACAACAAGGAAATAGTTCCTTTTTGGGTACAAAGGTCCATGAGCATCCTTGGGATAGTGACTGTTACATAGCAGATTTCCACGAAAGAAAAGTTGCTAAGGAAAAAGTACATAGGGGTCTGCAGAGCAGGGTCAATTCTTGTTATTAACATTATAATGCTGTTGCTGATCAGAATAGACAAATACATGAACAAAAATATACCAAAAAGCATCCACTGGAGTTGGGGCACCTCAGAAAACCCCAAGAGCACAAATTCTATAATTGTAATATTTGAATTTTTTGTTTTTATTAGCAGATAAAGCAAATTCCATATGTTTAGTGAATTAACTTCTTAAAGTCCACCAGCTTTTTTTGACTGGGTATGTCTAATTGTTTTTTTAAACGGTTGCTTACCACAATTTTGTCTTTAACTCCAACATGAGATTTTTAACAATAAACATCTAGCATGTGATTAAAATGAATCCAGGATATGAGGTATATTTTACTAGTTTCAGCTACATTTCAGCAAAGTCTTGAGATGCATACATTAATAATGATAACACATTACAGGGAAAATATACACATTTGTATTTTGCAGCTAAAATTGAGAATTTTTTACAAACTTAAGAAATAGTTTTGTGTTTCCATATTACCTTTTCTTCTTATTTTCAGTGCAAAAGTTTGTTTTTGTTTTTGTTTTTGTTCAAAAGCTTTAAACCACGGATTTTATTTGAAGATTTTCTTTAATTTTGTCAAAAGAATTTTTAGTTCATTTATTGCAATATCCACAGGATATGATGCTGAGTGCCTAAAGAGACAGATCCACAATTAAAGGCTTGCTGCTTTCAGCCAGCAGTTTGCCCACTTGAATAGCAAAATTCATTCTCCAGAAATCCAAGTAAGTCAGAAGAGGGTGCCCACCTATGACTCACAAACCATAGAAAGGGATAGTGTCTAAAGCAAACTGATAGCTAGACTAGCCATTGTTGAGCTGTGGGTTTGATCCTCAGACCTACACAAACAAATTAAGCAGAAGTTTGATTTGGAGTTATTCTGATATCTATCTCTGGCCTCAGGAAGTATGCACACCCATAGATAACAAAAAGAAACAAATAGAAACAAAAGATAAAACACAATAAACACACCTTAAAAGTGAGAAATGGGCCAGGCAGTGGTGGCACAGGCCTTTAATCCCAGCACTTGGGAGGCAGAGACAGGTGGATTTCTGAGTTCGAGGCCAGCCTGGTCTACAGAGTGAGTTCCAGGACAGCCAGGGCTATAAAGAGAAACCCTGTTTCAAAAAAAAAAAAAACAAAAAACAAAAAAACAAAAAACAAAAACAAAAAAAAAATTGAGAAATGGAAAGCTCTAGCAGACCTGAAAGTAGTTTATTTCTAACAGGAGGTAAGAGGTACATTATTATATTTCTCTGCATATTCTGTCAGTTGTGGAAATTATGGAAAATGTGAATACAAGAAGATACTCTAAATTTCTCCTTTAAAACTGTTTTCATGTTTCCCTTGTCATGTCAGATTTCTCTGTTATATTATTCACTTATAGCATATGTGTGTTTTGTCTATATTCCCTTCATTTCTGTTCATGGCAAAACTGTAACTGTCTAGCAGTCATAAATGTGAGCAAAATGATTAACAAAATAAAATGTAGCACTCATCTTGATTTGAAGATCCAAACAATACCTTGACAAATGTCACAATACTTCCCAAGTACTTGTTCTCTAACTGTACATGATAAGTATTTATGTCTCTTCCACTTTAGTAGTTCTCTACCTTCTAGACTCATACAGTGATATCTTTAAATTACTGCATTGAGGTGGCTGAATTTATGATTAGCGATTAAGAGCACTGCCTGCTTTTTCAGAGAACATGTATGGCATTCTTAGCACTCAAGTGGTGTCTGACAAACTACTGAAATTCTAAATCTCGGGGATGTGATATCTTCTGGCTTCCATAGACACTAGGCATGGATATGGTATGCAGACACACATACAGGAAAGTCATTCAAATACATAAAACATAAAAGAAATGTAAAAATAGCACATTGATAAGTAAATATAATTGCATGGTCTTCTGTTTTCAAATTCCCTCTGTTTGCTTTCACTACATGTGAAATGAATGCCTTTACCAATGGTATCATTCTCACAATTTGATAAATATCTAACTTCATTTAGTAAGGAGAACAGAGATAAGTAAGACCAACTTAGGTGGCAGCTCATTTTTAGATTATAATGGTATACATGTTTGTGATGTTTTCAGTGCCTCTTGGAATTGATGTTCAGATCTTTTCTTGGTGTAAGGAAAGGGTTCAAGCTTACCTGTACACAGCCACACCAAGTAGTCTATGAAACCAACCAGAAATTTTATCTTTAGTGTTTTATATGCTCTTGTTTTCCTCAGGCAGCCACAGATTCTATTGTAATTATTTTGGTTTTAGAAATGAATTGCTAGTAAATAGGGACTGTGAAACCCCTGGGGTTCATTTCTCTTGTGCATCAACTTAATTTCATGACACTCTTTATAATGAGTTTCTGAGAAGCTCAAAGTAATCAAATTTTCTGTTCATCTTATCTCAAATTATCTGGGTATACTTATATTATTTACTGTGGGTTTTTACACTTCCATCTTAGATTAAGTAATCATAAATAGTCTTTGTGTATTATACAACACTTTATTTTGATGTATTATAACTATTTATTTAAAAAAATATATCTATTTTATGCATACAAGCACATCTTAGTATAATTTCTGAATTTTTGCATCTTCTGTACATGTTATTAAACCTATTTTAACAGCTAAGAGTGCTGGCATACAGCTTCAATCCCAGCTCTTTGGAAACAGACCTAGGTGGATCATTGTGTGTTTGAGGAAGGTCTGGTCTGTAAAGCACGTTCTAGGAGAGTCAGGGCTGTTACACATTAATTCCCTGTGGGTAAAAATAAAACAGAATAAAACAATACAAAATAAAACCAAACTATTTGAACATCACCTGCTTCTGTACTGATGTCTGTTCTCTATGTCTCCTGTTGACTTTTTTATTAGTTATTTTATTTATTTACATTTCAAATGTTATCCCCCTTTCCGAGAATCCTCTATACAAACCCTCTATGCCATTCCCACTCCCCTGCATCTATGATGGTGACACCCCACCCACCCACCCACTCCTGCCTCACCATCCTAGCATTGCCCTAGCTGGAGCAATGAGTCTTCATAAGACCAAGGGCCTCCCCTACCATTGATGCCAGATAAGGCCATCCTCTGCTACGTATGCGGCTGGAGCCGTGTGTCCCTTCATGTGTATTTTTTGGTTCGTGGCCTTGTCGCTCAAGCAGGGGCTGTGCCTAACCTCTGGATATGGTCTCTACAGGTTCTCTCTCCCCTTTGTTGTGTGTTTCAGCGAATGTCATTCCCACTGGGTCCTAGGAGCCTTTTGCTTTCCTGGCATCTGAGACTTTCTGGTGGCTACTCCCAGTTCCCCATCCCCCCTTGCTACAAAACTCTCTTCAATTTTGTGACTCTCTGTACATCTTTCCTGTCTTCTACCATACCTGATCTGACCCTCCTTTTTGCTCCCCCTTCTTATTTCTTCCCAGGTCCTTCCCACCCTCTACCTCCTGTGGTTATTTGTTCACCCTCCTAAGTAAGACTGAAGCCTCCACACTTTGATCTTCCTTCTTCTTGACCTTCATATGATCTGTGAATTATATCGTTGGTATTCTGAGTTTTTTCCTAATGTCTACTTATCAGTAAGTACATACCATGTGTGTTCTTTAGTGACTGGGTGACCTCATTCAGGATGATATTTTCTACTTCAATCTATTTAACTGTGGATTTCATGCAGTAATTGTTTTTTAATAGTTGAGTAGTATTCCATTGTGTAAATGTACATTTTCTGTATCTATTCTTTAGTTGGGGGACATCAGGATTATTTCCAGCTTCTAGCTATTATAAATAAAATTTATCAAAAAATATATAAATATACAGTATATAAAATACATATTTTATTTATTATATATAAGATATGCTATATAAAAATATAATATATAAAATGTATCATAAAATTGAAAGGCTTCTGTAAGGCAAAGATCACTGTCATCAGGACGGAACAGCAAACAACAGATTGGAAAAAAGATCTTTACCTATCCTCCATCAGATAGAAGGCTAATATCCAATATATACAAAGAACTCAAGAAGTTAGACTCCAGAAAAACAAATAACCCTATTAAAAATGGGTTACAGAGGTAAACAAAGAAATCTCAACTGAGGAATCTCAAATGGCCTAGAAGCACCTAAGGAAATGTTCAACATCCTAAGTCATCAGGGAAATGAAAAATCAAAATGATATTGAAATACCACCTTGCATCAGTCAGAATGGCTAAGATCAAAAATGCAGGTGGCAAAGAATACACACCTATGGACCCATGGTTCGGACCACATATGTGGCAGAGGATGGCCTCGTTGGCCATCAGGGAGAGAGGAGAGGCCCTTGGGCCTGAGGGCGTCAGAGGCCCCAGTAAAGGGGAATGTCAATGTGGGAATATGGGAATGGGTGGGCGGGTGGGTCGGAGGTGGTATTCCCTCATAGAGGCGGGGAGGGGGAAGGGATACGGGGTTTCCAAAGATGAGACATTGGAAATGTAAATAAAGTATCAAAAATAAAAAAAGAAAAAAAAAGAAAAAAAGAAAAAAGAAAAATAAACTTCTCATTTCTAACAAAAAACAAAAAACAAAACAACAACAACAAAAAAAAAACCCACAGGTGGCACAGATGCTGGGAAGCATGTGGAGAAAGAGGAACACTCATTCATTGCTGGTGGGATTGTAAGCTGGTACAACCACTCTGAAAATCAGTCTGGCGGAACCTCAGAGAATTGGACATAATACTACCTGAGGACCCAACTATTCCACTCCTGAGCATATACCCAGAAGATGCTCCAACATATAACAAGGAAACATGCTCCAGTATGTTAATTTTATATTGCCTTTTCTATTTCTGTTTTAGTTGATATGATGAATTTAGTCTATAACACTAAATACATATTTTGCAATTATGATAGTTTCTGTGTGTCTCAATGTATAAATTTATTTAACTTTTATTATAATCAGTTTGATTATAAAAGCAAATACATATTCATTTATCTATCTATTTATCTATCTGTTTTCCAATAAAGAGCCAAAAACAGTCTAATGTAAAAATTTATACAAGTATCCAGCTTGCAAAGTAACAATATTTGTGGTTGTATTTATAGTGCAAAGTGAGGAATGAATTATTTGAGTATGAATGACCCCAAAATAGTTTTGAAGACCTACATCATCATGGAGGATGACATCATGGGACCTGTATCCAAAAGCCCAGTACAGGCAAATTTCTATTTCCTTTATATTCCAGCAGTATATGAGAAGGAAGTAGGGGGTATTCTGTACTTAAAGGCATGATCAAAGGGATGGTCATTGCACCACCAGAGCAAAGTAACCAACTACACAGTACAGTGGTTTTCCATTATCTTTCTTAATCCAGTGATTTTATTTCAATTCTATGTTCTTTTTGTTACTAATCCTACCATTAGCTAGAATTATTCATTTCCATTATTTAATAATTTATTGTTTTAACATTAGAAAACATAATCTCCAGTTAAAAGGTCAGTAACATTAGTAAGAACAAATATTTCTTTATCTCAAATACAGAAAAGGGTATTTTGAAATGTTCTCTTTATGAACTTTTCTAGAACATATTATAAAACAATAATAACTTATCACAATTTCCACTCTATGTGGATGAGTCATGATGTAACTTCTTTTCTCATTATCTATATTTCTTCTACTTATATATTACCTTACTTTAAATATAGTAATGTTTAAGAACAAATTCTAAAGACTGAGAACAGGGTTGAGTTGTTCCATGTGAAGGCCTGATTTCTTACCTCCAGTACTCCTGTCAAAAAGCCATAGTGGGCAAGGCAGGCTGCCTGTGACCCCAGTGCTAGGTCTCTAGAGAAAGTGCATTCTGTAAGCAAGCAGAATAAAGTAGCTCCAGGTATAGGGAAGGATCTTGCATCAGCAAATAAAGTAGTGAGTGATGGAGGAAAACATCTCAATGTCAATATCTCCATCCACACTCAAAGGCACATATGTGCATGCACATACACTGATATCTGTGCTGATGTACATGTATATACATATGGATCATACTTATACAAAAGTACAAAAGTTTTTAAAATAGCCAATATTTAGTGAAAATCTCAATGGTAGTATTTTCTGAGATTCATAAAGGAAAAGGTACTTTTCACTGGATCACTGAAACTGACCAAAATAAAACTATGATATCTGTATTATTTGTTTCATAAATTCAACTTAAATACCTTTTAGTGCACATGCTTTGAATATTGATTTTTGTATTTTTTGTATGTCAGTTTTCTTCATGTCTATAGAATATTTTGAGCACATCTACCTCTATAACCTCTACTCTCCACTTCCACCTTGCTTCCCACTGGTTATCATGAAATTTCATGGTATACACCTCTACCTCTCTCTCTCTCTCTCTCTCTCTCTCTCTCTCTCTCTCTCTCTCTCTCTCTCTCTCTCATTGTGTGTGTGTGTGTGTGTGTGTGTGTGTGTGTGTGTGTGAATGAATGTCATTCCCAATTGGATGATTTTTTTTCTGTAAAAGTTGAGAATTTTAAAGGCAAAAGTAAATGAGAGAAGAGAGACAGAGAGAAAGAAAGACAGAGAGACAGACATAGATTGAGATCAGGCTATCTATTGATGAACATTTAGGCTAATTCTTTAACTTGGGAGTTATGAGTTGTGGGTGCTTGGAAATTTCTTTACATTTTCTTAGAATAATATGTATATGCCTAAAAAGTATTCTTAGGGAGCACATGGAGGTTCTATTTTTAGCTTTATGAAGATATCCCCTACTGTGATCTATAATTACAGCACATCTCATTCTCAGTAGTTCTCTGTAAATGTTCTTTAAGCCCACATACACAGCTGAACCTATTTTTATGATTTTATCATTGTTATTTGTATTTTTCTTTTTGTGATAGAAATTCAAAAGGGGTAGAGGTCTAAATTTATTATAGTTTTGATTTTGATTTTCAGTAATGACCAAGAATGTAGATTTCCTTTTAATTTTATTATATTGTACTTGATTTCTTCCATTAAGAAGTTTTACAAGTTCCCTCTCCCTAATGTAGGGCATTTCATCTAAGGTCCCTCATTTGAGTCTTGAGAGTCTCTCACCTCTCAGGTCTCTGTTACATTCTTGAGGGTTCCCACATGTCCTACATCCCAAGATTGCCTGTTTCCATTCTTTCTGTTGGCCCTTGGGCTATGGAGTGCTCACAAAAGAGGCCTATCATTACTACTGTCCAAAAGACCCAAAAAGCAGCTGAAAGGGTCACATGCAGATATTTATACCCAATCAATGGACAGAAGCTTCTGATCCATGTGGTTGAATTAGGGGAAAGTTGAAAAAGTTGAGAAGGAGGGAGAGCCTGTAGGAGGGTCAGCATTCTCAATTAACCTGATTCCTCAAGATCTCTCAGACACTGGACCACCAACCAAGCAGCATACACCAACTGATATGAGGACCCCAACACATATAAAGCAGAGAACTGCCGGGTCTGGGTTCAATCAGAGAAGATGCACTTAACCCTCCAGAGTCTGGATGCCCCAGAGAATGGGGAGGTCTGGTGGGTTAGGGGGTGGGAGAGTGAGAATATCCTTGTGAAGATGGGGTGGGGTGTGGAAGAGGTATGGGATGTGGAACAGTCAGAGGGTGGACCAGGAGGGAGATAAAATCTGGAGTGTAAAAATGATTAAATAAAATTATATATAAAACATAGAAGAAGCTTTACTACAATATGCAAAAACATTCACCAAGGTATAGCCTAAATGAATATTGATTTACATGAATTGTCAAAGCAAAGGTAACTAGCTGTTAAGACAGTTATTTTATAGATTTGTATTGTATTGTTCTTTTAATATATTTTTGGGTATCCTTGAAAGTTTCATGCACATAGCCATGGTTTTTGATCATACTCCGTGCTCACTCCAATCCTCCAGTTCCTAAATATTCACTGCACCATTCTAACCAACTTCATGTCACTTTGTAAAAAAAATTTATTTTACCCACTGAGCCAACCTAATTCTGTGGTTTGAACACATCCACTGAGGTATGGTTAACCTACCAGTGAACATGTCCCCAAAGAAAAGTGATTAGCCCTGCTGCAGCAACCATAGACTACTAATAGATCTTTACCTGAAGTGGCGCCTTATGATCCTTCCCCAAATCAATACTAGAATTGTACAATCTTGACCTAGTGAAACAGCATAGCTGGTGTGAATTGTTATATGCAACAGTTACGTATGTCCATAAAACAGCAGATCAATACCTCTCTTGCCCATCGTCTTTCTTTTCCATTATAGTTTTTTTCATTTTTATACCCAGTTTTTCAAGCTGTTCTTTGAAAGCTATGATGATAGAGGTTGATAAAGATGACTCACCAGTAATCGAGCACTTAGTCCCTGGCTCTTTGCACTTTGAATGATAAGCATCTGCATTAATCATTACAAACTATAAAGGATGTTTTTGCTCTAAGCAAGTTTGGAAACAACAGAGTCACAACATTTAAAAGGAAGTTAAACTACCTGATCACTTAAAACATCAATATCAAGATGATCTGTATCCAGTGCCTATGACTCTCTAGTCATGGGGTTTTGACCACGTTTATAGTAACAGACATGAATTCCTTCCTCTGGAGCAGGTCTGACATTTAATTATAAGTCAGTTATTGCCCTCATGAGAGACATGCTGCTATTGTACACTGGGGCTCCCTTACCTGGCAACACATAGTCCAGTACTGGAGAAATGACATCTTATAGTTTAAACAAAATTTCAATATTTGAAAAGCCCTTTACAAAGATTGAGTCTTCTTTTCTGTAAAGCTAAACTCTCAACTCTTTTCTGTAAAGCTGAGCCTTCAGCTCTGGAATGGTGTTACTGTACACAGGTGACTTTTCTTTGCTTACCAATCTTTGTAGGTCACATATGTTTGTGATAAATTCTCTTTATTTGCTTTAATTAATTTTTATTTCAATTTAATTTTATTACCTTTAACCCAAGATGGAAATATAAAAGTGTTGATATAAGTCTGTTCCATAAACTCTTAGTCTTTATTGGGTACAGTAGTGGTTTTCCGGAATTTGCTTTGTCCTGCGAGATAAAATTTTAAAGGCAAATTTGACTTCATTTATGATGCAGAGTGATTGTGTACCTGGATGTTCATTTAAATGCTGCCACCTATCTGGAACCACATCCAGCATAGATTCCTTTTTTTTTTTAAATTAGATATATTATTTATTTACATTTCAAATATTATCCCCTTTCCCAGTTTCCCCCCAGCATAGATTCTTTAATGACTGGTCCTTGGGCCTAGAAAGGGTACCATTCAATAAATTTATTGGCATGAATTAGGGTTATATTGGTCGAATGGTGTGCTAAAGTTCTATCAGTAAAAGAAGACCCTATAATGATGTCTAAGAATTTATAAGATACTCTAGACCAAGAAAGAGGTATAACTTTATGATTGGTACCCTATAAAATGAGAAGAAAAATGCTTTCATGATATGAAAAAGTTTCTCTATAGCAAACTATCAATAGAAGAGACATATTAAAGAATGTAAGATTTCATTGCTAGCCATATGCCTAGAATAGGAGTAATATGTAGAATGTATATATTCAAACAATTAATGAGAAAGTTATTAATTAAATATGTAAAATGATATGAAATAAAAATTTTACCAAAAAATAATAAAAGAGACTACAAACAATGAAATCCAATGTCCAGTACCTACAGAGTAATATAACCAAACTCAATTGTGACAAAGAAACATAGATTAAAAACTCAACTGAGATTTTAACTCACTACAGTATGAATTCTAGTCATTTAAGAAAATCAATGACAGGGCTGGAGTGGTAGCTTAGCAATTAAAAATAAATTCCCAAAGTTCCAAGAAATGTCTAAAAGTATCTAACAACATTTTCTGAATTCCTGTGGCACCTGACTTCATGTGATGTATATAAACTCAAAAAAGTGTGTAGAAATAGATATAAAGAGGACATAAAAATAAAGAAAAGAAATACACAAATCTGGTGAGAGCAAAGACAGAGACAGAGAGTAAGAGACAGAGTTGGTCAGAGATATATATATATAGAGAGAGAGAGAGACAGAGACACACACAGAGAACCATTGAATAATTTTGTGGAATACAAGCTAGTCTATCCTCTATGGAAATGAGCATTAAACTGTATACATACTGAAAATGTATCAAACATATGGTCAAGCTATGCCACTTCAGCATTGTGTTTAACTGCTCGAGTGTCAAAGCATCACAGAGGCACTGTCACAGCATTCACTGCAGCACTGTTCGTAATTGGTAAGTTTGGGAACCTATCACCTGAAAAATATAGCATGTGTACACAATGGATGTGTAGGCAGTGTTCACAATCATGAAGAAAATAAATTATGTCCTTTGGACAAAAATGTATACAACTGAAAATCATAACTTGACTAATTATTTCTCAGAGATGTAGAACTTAATTTCTGTCATTTATTAAAGATCATTTCTTGTTTTCTGTCATTTGTGGATTCTATATTTTATGGGTATTTGTTTATTGATGTATGTTTCAACTCATATATATATATATATACATACATATACACACACATATATATATATATAATTAACAAAAATATGTTTGTGTGTGTGAGAGAGCAAGAGAGCGAGAGAGAGTGAGAGAGAGAGAGAGAGAGAGAGAGAGAGAGAGAGAGAGGCAGAGAGAGACAGAAGAGGAATGGTATTAGGTGTAAGTATACTAAAATATATAAATTAGTACCAAAGACAAGTAATATATGCCATTGTGTGTGTGTAGAGTGAGAAAGAAACAATATATTCCAGATAAGGTTGGACATGACATTCATGAATCAAATTCTATAATATCTATAATAGTTTATGGTGTAGATGTAAAATTAATGAATAGGCATCCTATGATTTGAAAGTAATTTCATAGAAGATAATAGAGCTGCGTGAATGCATTAATATAACAGAGACACATGATAGGTTCAATGTTGCTTTCAATTTCATATTTTATAGTCTCTCAATTTACCAGAAATCTATCAGAACACAGAAAGTTTTATTATTTCATCAATTAACTTAATCTATGCTTCAAGAAATATTTGATATGTCATTATAATACATTAGATATGGTACAAAACAAAATAATAACAGGAAGTATCAGTGTGAAGATGAGGGAGATAATTCAAGTCAGTAATTTAGAGTTAATTTTGTCACATGAAAACAGACTGATTCAGCTTACTTTTTCATACAGATACATGGCTGCATAAACTACTCATAATAAGTAAGAACTGAACTCAGCGTCTGCTCTTCTTCAGTTCACTGAACCTGAATGAAACTTGCACTGTCAAGAATAAGTTAGAAATATGAGAAGGAAACTTACACTGCTGTCAGCAATACTACCAACTAAAAAATTCAGCTAGAGCAGGAGTCAGTGCCTTCAGTAGAGTATCCATAATACACTTAACCTTGTCACACAGAGGACCTCATTAAAGCTTCATGGGTCATGAAACAAAACAAAGACCTACATATTCAAAAGGATTTGAATGGAGCAATTGGGTTTTGACTGGAGTAGGAAATGTATTACACACGTGAAGAAAAAAATGTCAAAAAACACATTGAATCAATAAATGTTTCATTAGCATACAACTTCAACAATATATCCATTCGGTCAGTGTATTTCTAAGCAAAGTGATGTTATACTAGCTTTCAAAATAACAAAGAAGTTCCTAGCAGGGGTTGAATAGCAGCAACTCAATGTAAAAGAACACATGGGAAAGTCTCTGGGAGTGAGACCTGGGTTTGTAATTCTGTCGCTTGAGTAGAAAACCGTGACACTATGTTCTAAGCAACAATCTTCTTAGAGCTGTAATCACTTCTGTGTTCCTAAGGCTGTATATCATGGGATTGAACATGGGGGTGACAATGGTGTAGAAAACAGAAAGGAATTTGTCACTTACTGCAGAATGAGTTGATTTTGGCATTAAGTAGGTAATAGATGCAGAGGCAAAAAACAAAACCACCACTACTAGGTGGGAAGAACATGTGGAAAAGGCTTTTGCTCATCCTTCAGCAGTTGGCAGCCTCAGGATGGTGGCAATGATTTTGCTGTAAGATGTTAGTATTAGTATAAAAGGGATTGCAGCAAGCAAGACAGCCACTACATAGACATACATCTCATTAAAAGAAGTGTTACCACAGGCTAGTTTAAGTACAGGGGGCATGTCACAGAAGAAGTGGTCTATTTGGTTAGAGTTACAGAAATGTAGAGAGAATATTTGACAGTTTGCCCATGCTGGAATGGCATGCCACCAAGCCAGGACCCTGCTGCCAGCTGTCTGCATTTTCTTGGGTTCGTGACCAGAGGATAGTGCAGAGGATTACAGATGGCCACATAGCGGTCATAGGACATCACAGCCAGGAGAATAGTCATTTAGGTTTATTCTAATACATTGATGAGTTTTAGCTGTTATCATTTTTGAAACATAATTTTTTCTTATATTTATTGTCTAATTAATTATATCCTTTGATATATATATATATATATATATATATATATATATATATACACATAAACCACACACACACACACACATGGTTGTATTAATTAGAAGAGTTTTCCTATGGAAAAATTGTGTTGGACCAAATGAAGATATGCTAATATTTATATAACACTTTAAAATAATTTCTGATAGATATTAACACTGCCAGCAGGAGATATTTAGGTAATAGTAATTGTCAGGCTTATGTCAACAATCTTCATTCAAACATTTCATTCTCTATTGTAGATAGGTAGAATTTTATGATATATATATATATATATATACATATATATATATATATATATCTTAGATGTTATATCATTGAACCATGTAAACATGTTTAATAAAATAATGACTTGATATACTTTAGCACGTACTATGTTGATGTTGGAGAGCATGGTGTTTCATACACTAGTCTTTCAAAATAAAATGGTTTGCAAAGGTTGTTTTCATAGAATATCATAATAAATTTTTTTCATAATAAAAATATTATAATACAAAAGTAGTATAATGCTAAGCTGAAATCCTGTTTCATACTTAACAAAAATAATTTTTACAAATGTAATTACTTTGTATAATTTTATTCTTTTGATTACATTAAAATATAAAAATGCAGGTATACAATTTTGTTTTCAAATTAGTCTATTCTCTTTGTAATTAGGTGAATTATAATTCTTACCTTGATTTATTGACTAACAACACTAAAATAATAAAGACGTTTGTTTTTCTAAGCTTAAGCGTCTTCCTTTATTTGAAACGGACCAAACTTCTTCCAAATATATTACTGTCATAACACAATACTCCACTTAACAAGGCATGTTCTCTACCTTGGGGACATCTCCTTTCCCATGTTAATTTCTAATTTTACAGAACCCTGTTTTCCTGTCAGTCATGAATTTAATATACCAAGAACTTCAAATTAAATTAAAATAGAAATACTACCCCTTATGCATATTGTTAGTGTTTGGTTTTCTTATTATTCAAAATTATTATAATAGAAAATATTAGAAATAGGTCACTACCTGTTTACAGTATTAAAGACAGAAACTAAGGCTTCCTGGTTGGAAAGGAACACTCAGTCACTTTATCTCTTTTGCAGAGCTATTGTTTATTGAGGTAAGGGACCACTGGATGACAAAATATTTACAGTGAACAACCTGCATATGTATTCGTAGTGCTGAAGTCAGTTTTTATGACACGTTCCTAAATGTAACCGCATTTTATATATGATAAGACACTTTAACATATCAGAAAATGGGCACTGTTTCAGAGTATATTAAAATGCATTTTCTATCATCATAAATCCACAGACATTTTGACATCTTCAGCATGAGTCTATTCTTCAAAAATATATTGTTGAGGATGGGCACATTTCATCTCAATTGACAAAAACTTTAAGAACAGCTGTCCATGTATCTGTATGGACTATTTGAACTAGGAAATATATGTATAAATTCAAGTAAAATTAGTCATAAATCTACAGCAACTGGGAAGATGGATTTTAAAACTTACTTTCTAGCTAGACCACATTTGTTGAGCTTGGATTCTCAAGTTTTAACACTAAATGCATTCATGTGTCACAGTCCAAAAGTCTGCTTAGTCATTGAAGGAGTTCCCCATCAATGACTGCCTCAGATTGACCACCAATTCATAAGAGCAATTTTGGTAAAATCTACAACAACCCATATAAACACATGATCACAAAACAAATAAAAGAAAAGATTAGATAACTGTGAGAAATTGTAATTAATTTATACAAATATTAAGATTTTGATTAGGGAAATCACAGTTAAGAAAAATGCATTGTCCTTTTGTCCACATGCTGACATCCTTCCAAAGGATGGAAGATTGTATAATAAATAATTTTGAATGCTACACTATGTACTAATGTGGCTAAATCCTAAATATTAAAATATATGTATAACTGTAAGTCACCTTGCTTTTCCTTACATTTAGTTCATTATCAAATGATATTATGGCTCTTTGTCCTGTCATTCAGCCATTTACTCTATTGTTATTTCATTGAGTTAAATGTTCAAAAGGGATCATGCTTAAAATCGTTTATTTAGACATATTGTTATTTAACTATTAGTGGTTAGCAATATTCTGTGAATGTCTACCCCTATGAATGTATACAATATATATTTTGGATCAGGATATAAAGTTGATTAAAAAGCTTTTAGGATGTTTGCATTCTTTTGCTTAGAACTTTTATAATTTACTGAATATATACAATCACCATACTCTTAGAATAATCAAAATCATCTACAAAAATATATCTATTCATATATTTTCTATGCCACACATAAATCTGTAGGGAGAAGAAAAAAGAGAATAATAATACAGTGAAAAAAGAAACAACTACTCCCTGTTCAGTTACAAATAGTACTGAAGTATGCAGAAAAGAAGCTCTATAGACTATGTAGGTTATTTGGGTATATATATATATATATATATATATATATATATATATATATACACACACACACACACATGCACACATGCACACAAATGTAGTAAAAATTAGTGAAAAAAATACCAATGGGTTTGAAAGAGAATGAGGATGTTAGTGGAAGGAAAAGGAAAATATAATTTATAATTTATTGTTATTTTAAAAATAAAAAAATAAATTCACATTGGCACTTTAGGAAGAAGGAAAAGAAGGAGCAGGAGGAAAAGCAGGAGAAAAAGAGGAAGAAGAAAAGACAGCATGTTTGTTTCTAAAAGGATTTGTGACTTCATGTAGCTGTGCATATGTCTTCTGTAGGGAATCTGTATGTATTGGAATATACAAATACACATCTATATTTGAGCCTCACAAACAAAAGGTATCAATTGACATGTACATCAGATTCTCACATTGCTTTTCATATATTTGTATACTTAAAAGCATAATTCATAAAATCATTAGTCTACAAATATCTAGAATAATGTACTTATACTTCTCTAACTGTTTCAGATTCACTTATGAAGAATCTTATACTCTCTTAACTCTCAGCACAATCACCGTAGATCTTAAGAGGTTCAGATGACATATGCAATATTCATTCCACATTTTCATCAACTCTTATATATGGTTAGATTTCCAAAAGTTGTTAATCCTTGATCTTTTCCATTTGAAACATTTACATTCATACATTAATTATATTAATGACAATAGCCTTTAATGTATTATCCTGTCTCTCATATTAAAGCATATTATATTCAGTTTTCGTTGAGTCTGTCAAAAACCATTGAGAAGGTATGCTCAGTGTTATTTGAAATCTAGCATAAATAGATGGCTTCAATATTCTTTAGTTTTCAAAAATAATAATCAAGAAAATATTAATTTGGTATTTATCAAAAGCAGTTCATGTAAAATATATGGAATATGGGCAAAATATAATTATTACCTTTATTGACTGAAAAAAGACAGAAAGTAGTAAAATTTGGTTTTGTAAGTTTACAACCATTTTTATTGTAGAAGATAATTTCATTCATATATATATATATATATTTTACTGTCAGAACACACTCTGTGGGGACAAATTATATTTCCATGTTCTTTCTAGTTGTAAGAAATTATTGTTTCCTGTTACTCGTTGAATTTCATGTAATCAGAAAGTGAATTAAATGAAAAAGTTATCTGAGTACAATGATCCTGTGTATTCTCATTCTTTTTTGTTGATGTTATAAAGAAATACTTGTATTATAAATACCAAAATTGTTAATAACTTTCTTTTTCTGTAATTGATACTGTATTCTTTTTAGGATTGAGGAATGTGGCAAAGATACCTGAGTGAAAAAACACTCTACTACTAGGATTCTTTCTTTACTTGTTTGTTTTCTTCTCCCTTTTTTCTTTCTTTTTTTTTCTGTCTTTCTTCCTGTCATCATTCTATTTTTATGACAATAAATAATTAATGAAGTTAAATTCACAGTTGTAAGTTTGCTTCTGTCTACTTAGTGATAAGTGACATGTGCCATCATGATATTAAGATATTCTTTAAAAATTGCACAGTTGTACTACCATAAAATAAATTAAGAACAATTTGGTCATTACAAATGCACCAGGCCTTAGGGAGTGGGGAGGTCTCGTGGGGTCCAGATGGGGGAGTGGGGATATCCTCTTGGAGACCAGGGGGGGGCAAAGGTATGGGATGAACCACAGTCAGAGGGCAGACCGGGATGGGGATAACAACTAGACTGTAAAAAGATTAAAAGATTAAATAATAATAATAATAATAATAATAATAATAAGAAGAAGAAGAAGAAGAAGAAGAAGTAGAAGAAGAAGAAGAAGAAGAAGAAGAAGAAGAAGAAGAAGAAGAAGAAGAAGAAGAAGAAGAAGAAGAAGAAGAAGAAGAAGAAGAAGAAGTAGAAGAAGAAGAAATGCACCCTTTCAGAGGCAAAAGGGAGGGAGGATGGAGTGAAGAAGTCTAGGAGGGGGGAACCATGAAGCCAAACAAAATTTGGACTATATATAAATAATGTAATTTAATAAAAAATGTACAATGTATCTGGTCATTCTGAGGTTATTTCTTAACATTTCTAAACTCTCATTGATTAGGATGGCTTCTTTATATCTGAACCTATAGAAAAACGTGGAAGAAAACAAAGAGAAGTGTTAGATGTAGCCAGACTTTTGGCTGCTTTATAGGTTCTTTTTCTTCCACCCTTCTTGATATTCACCTCTCTAACACTAGATAGGAAAGAAAGAAGGGAAGATGGGAGAGAAAATGAAGAAATTCCCAATAAAGACAGGAGTAGAAATGGTCCTGACAATATAACTAGAGTACTTTCTATTTATTAGGGGCATCGAGTTCATTGAGTCAAATTATATTTTCAATGTCACGATGAGTAATTTCTTCTTATTGTTTCTTCTTTGCACAAACATCTTGACAAACCTGAAACAACAGTGACCAACAGCATCCAACCACCAGCCACTCACCTAGCCCTTATCAGGGCAATAGAGTTTATGTATCCTCTGAAAAGTCCCAGGAATTCCTAAAACACCTGTCACAAAAGCTAATCTGCATCTGGCAAAATCATACCCCTACTATAGCACAAGGCAAAACATTGTCAACTACGGTGGATAATCTAAAGCAGCCCCACATCCCACACCTGAAATTAAAATGAATGTACATTCTTAAATTGTCTGTGTTTTTTAAAGAAACTTAAATTTTCATTAAATTTAGGCTTTCTTTCTGTGTTTCTGTGGTTAGTTTTTTTGGTTTTTGTTTGTTTTGTTTTGTTTTTTGTTTTGTTTTGGGGATACAAATGAATTAACATGTAGAATTTCTAGAAATAATAAATAGCTCACCTAAAATTGGTCACACATTTATAGCAACAGGGAGGAGAATCTGCAGAATTTAATTTCTAGCTAGACTAAAGTTGAATAGCTAAGATTGACATCCCTAGACCTTCAGTGGTCACAATTAAGAAGTCCATTAAGATTTGAGCTGTCTTTCACTTGAAAGCTTCTATTCTGTGGCATAAACTTCTGAGCTCTAGAAAATTCTATCAAGATTTCAGGAGATAGAAGCAATTAACCAGTCTCAGTCAGTTCCAGTATCTATGAATCACAGCAAATACTAGCATGTCAAGATATGTATAAAGGTGAATTAAGTGATACTCACATATTGTTGGAAACCAATTGCTATCTAATTAGATTAAACACACATTCAACAGCAGAAAAATTATGTCGAGTCTAGGAAATGTAACCACCTTAGGAAAGAATCAACTGCCTTCACTTTTGTAGTTCAACATAATTCATACTACTTAAAATCTTAACTTTAAAGTTCTAAGTAAGTATAGGCATGATTCCTCACCCAAATAGCCTCTTTTTAAAGCAAACAGGAACCACAGAAAACAACTGAACACAATACAGAAATGAAAAAAACAAAGCACAACAAAACAAATACCTCAAAACCCAAAAACAGTGGATATCTCAGTCACAAGGGATACATCCACACTACAAATATTGTATCTGAGAACATAATAAAAGATGGGGTAAAGAGATTTTAAAAGGCAGAATACCAAAGAAGGTTGCTGTAATAAAACAGCATCTTGTAAGAAGGGCTATAGAAACAAAACCAATATAATGGCAACACCAGTGGCCAAGTCAACATAGAACAGCAAAAGTCGCCTGGGGTTCTAGCCTTAGAAAAGAACTATAGGAAAATGATGACTACTGCCCTAAATTGTATATTCACACAAAAACCACAGACTTAGAATGTGGTGTTAATGTTTATCATCTATCTATCTATCTATCTATCTATCTATCTATCTATCTATCTATCTAAATCTATCTATATCTATAGCTTTATTTATCTTTCATCTACATATCCACATCCCAATAATAATCAAATAAAAAGAGGACACTTTTTTGAGAGGGAGGTAGTATAAGTAACATGGGAGAGGTGGGAGGAAGAGACATTGGAGAGCTTAAAAGGAGAAAAGCCAAAGGGGAAAGGAATTATATTTTAGTTAAAATATATTAAATTTAAAATACAAATATATATGATAGTATAGACACAGTTACAGTGTAAAATGGAATCTACACAGTTAAAATAGTCCTCATGAGTGTGGAAGAAGCTGGTTATTCACTTGTACCTAAGTCAATAGCTCTAAATTTTAAGGAAAAGCCTTCTCAGTGCAGCAATCACATCCTTATTCCTGAGGCTGTATATTAAGGGATTGAACATGGGCGTCACAATGGTGTAGAATAAAGAGAGTAGTTCATCAGTTCCTACAGAATGAATGGACTTTGGCCTCAAGTAGTTAATGGTAGCTGATCCAAAAAATAAAACCACTACCACCAGATGTGAAGAACAAGTGGAGAAAGCTTTTGCCCGTCCTGTGGTTGTTGGCAACTTTAGAATGGTGGCAATGATTTTGCTATAGGAGGCAAGTATCATCATAAAAGGGGAGGCAACAAATAACATAGCCACAAAATAGACAGACAGCTCATGCATTGAAGTGTCCCCACAGGCCAGCTTGAGAATTGGGGGAACATCACAGAAGAAGTGCTCTATTATATTAGAATTGCAAAACTGTAGAGAGAATATCTGACAGGTTTGTCCTATCTGGACTGGGATGCCTCCAAGCCAAGAGCTCACTGCCAGCTGAGTACACTTTGTTGGGTTCATGACCAGAGGATAGTGCAGAGGGTTACAGATGGCCACATAGCGGTCATAGGACATCACAGCCAGCAGGAAACACTCAGTGGCTGCCAGAATTAGAAATAAAAACATTTGTACAGCACAGGCCAGGAGAGAAATTCTTCTATCTTGTGTCCAAAGATTATAGAGAATTCTGGGAAGGGTGACAGATACATAACAAATTTCCAGAAATGAAAAATTGGCAAGGAAATAATACATGGGCTTTTGTAGTGCAGGATCAACTCTGGCTATGACAAGTATAAAACTGTTTCCTATTAAGATAATCACATACATTATGAAAAATATCCCAAACAGAAATGTTTGCAGGTTAGGAAGGTCAGAGAACCCCAATAAGAGAAACCGTGTCAGAGTAGTTCCGTTATCCTCAGCACTGTTCTCTGAGTGTTCCATCTGTGGGCATGATTCAACCAGAAGTGCAATTATTTTACTGTCATTGTCTATAGCATTATCTCTGAACTGAAAATAACATCATACCAAATGCCTCAATATCATAGATGAAACTAAAATATGGTAAACATATTATGAAGTACTAAACAGGCCATGAAGAACATTATTTTTCATTTTTTACTTGTTGTTAATGCATGTTCTAGTTAATAACAATAAGGCATGCTACTTTCATTGATCATCTACTCAGAGGCAGAATTCCAAATTAATATTCATTATTCAACAATTCAGTTCTTTCAGTTAACAACTTTTCTTATTACCTAATGTGTCTATGTGTAATTATTATCACACTTAATGCTATTTTCAGGTTAATAAATATTCATTTTATTATTTTTAACTAAACTTTAATACAGTGTTTTAATCATTTTTGGCCACCTCATTCTAGATCTTCCACACTGTTCTACAATCAAGCTTTATATTCTTTCTCTGTCTCACACTCTGTCTCCAAAAACTTGAAATTCATACTAATCAAAAACAGAATAAGAAAAACAAAATAAAACTATAGACCACCCAAAGCAAAGCAAAACAAGTAGTCTATTTTGTATCTTCCAACTCATCCTGAGCATGGCATATGAGTTGTATATCCACTAACATTTCAATAGAGAACACTGATTTTCTATTTCTAAGCAGGCAACAATTACAGATGCATATGTGGGAATTACTTTAATTTTATCTACTCTTGCAGAAATAGCTCAGTTATCATTTGTTTTCAATACTTGTTGAGTAATTTCTACATTATTACTATTTTAAAGAGAGATGTTAACTTCCCAGCAAATAGGAGGCAGACCACCACTCATATTAAAGACTTAAAACATAGATACATGTTGCGGTCATATTAAATATGAAAAATAAAACAGAATTTTATGATGATAGGAATTTGATTTTATATTTTCTTTCCTTTTCACAATTTTTCTTTTTTTTTTTTTTTTTTTTTTTTTTTTTGATTTTTTTTTTATTTATTTTTTTGATATTTTATTTACATTTCCGATGATTCCCCTTTTCTTTAGAAACCCCGTGTCCCCTCCCCCTCCCCGCCTCTGTGAGGGAATTCCTCCTCCCACCTACCCGCCCACCCATTCCCATATTCCCACCTTGACATTCCCTTTTACTGGTGCCCCCAGCACCCTCAGGCCCAAAGTCCTCTCCTTTCTCCCTGGT
>CM052701.1:83555909-83571665 GCA_028551405.1 Uromys caudimaculatus | reverse complement strand
TCACTTGCTTGGTTAGAGTCACACCAAGATACTTTATATTGTTTGTGACAATTGTGAAGGGTGTCATTTCCCTAATTTCTTTCTCAGCCTGTTTATCCTTTGAGTATAGGAAGGCTACTGATTTGTTAGAGTTAATTTTATATCCAGCCACTTTGCTGAAGTTGTTTATCAGCTGCAGGAGTTCTCTGGTGGAGTTTTTCGGGTCACTTAGGTATAGGATCATATCATCTGCAAATAGTGATAGTTTGATTTCTTCCTTACTAATTTGTATCCCTTTGACTTCCTTTTGTTGTCTAATTGCTCTAGCTAGAACTTCAGTTACTATATTGAATAGATAGGGGGAGAGAGGTCAGCCTTGTTTAGTCCCTGATCTTAGTGGGATTGCTTCAAGTTTCCCTCCATATAGTTTGATGTTGGCTGCTGGCTTGCTGTATATTGCATTTACTAGGTTAAGGTATGGGCCTTGAAATCCTGATCTTTCCAAGACTTTTATCATGAAGGGATGTTGAATTTTGTCAAATGCTTTTTCAGCATCTAAGGAGATGACCAAGTGGTTTTTTTTCTTTGAGTTTGTTTATATAGTGAATTGAGTACTTTTCTATGTGGTGATATTTATTACAGAGAGCAACATCTTAGAAGGATCAACTCTTATGTAAATCCCAAACACTCAAGTCTCTCATGATTCTTTGTTATACTTTTCTGTGTACTTCTTCCCCATTCTGACACCCTACTTCCAACTAAACATTGGAACACTATATTGGATCTTCCCCTAGTCTTTCCTATGATGTTTATTTTGCTAATGTGAAGTGACATGAGAGCTAAGGACCATGAATATTGTATTGATGCCCATATACTCAGACTCTAGGAAAAAGCTGTTGGTGGAAACCATAGCTGTATTCCATGGGACAGTATCAGAGTGCTTTGTGGATGGTGCTTCTTGTTGGAAGCACCCCAGGAGAAGCTCCTGGATGCCTGCAAAGACCAGTGTCACAGAATCTGCAACCTCAGCTGTTTTCTCTGGGGCTGACCTTGAGGTGATCCCTTTCCTCTAGTATAACACTATGCATGTCGTTGGCAGCATTTTCTTTCACTTTGCAACAGGTATAGTAATAACAATAAAAATCACTATTTAGTGCTAAGGTGGGTTTATTAAAAATACATGATGAGATTGAGATAATCATTTCTGATGTCACTTAAAACCCAGTTTTAAGAAACATAAATTAGAGATCATGTACGTTTGTGTGTGGGGGGGGGGGGCACATAATTATTCTCAGAAAAGTACATTGTATCCTTTGACTCAGAAAACAGCCCTTCCAAGAATGAATCGGATAATTTAATGGATATACATAAACATGAGGACATCACTTCAGGAATAAGGAAGATCTCCATAGGTATCTCAGAAAATAACACCTGCTGGCCAAGAGTCAAAGGGACATTATGCTAAGAGATTAAATCTCCTTATCCTGGCAATGGTTGTGCAGTACAGAGATAGAGATACAAGCAGAATCCAAAAAACAAACAAACAAAAAACAAAACAAAAAACAAAACTTGTGATCTGTGGCATGAGACCTCTGCCTGGGCCTTTTGGGTTCCACAGCCAAGCAGCACCAGGAGAAAGTTACTCTCCCAGGAGCATGGAAAAGCCCTGAGTGGGGATAAGACAAGAACCACTGCTCATTGGGACCCGGCCAGAACCCTTGGTACACAAAGACTGAGGAAGGGGGACCTCAGTTTAGGCCACAGGGCTCCATAGCCGATTAGTGCCTGGAGAGGGATACCCTCCCGGGAGCCTGGAAAAGCCAGGAGTGGGCCCAAGACAAGCTCCACAGCTCACCAGGAACTGCCCCGAACCTGTGAGACACAGGGACTGTGGTAGGCGGGCATAGAAACCCCCTGGATCCCAATAGCGGCAGCTGAGGCAGGAGGCATCTGCCTGGGCCACCAGGGTTCCATAATCAAGCAGCGCACGCGGGGAGGAAGTTACTCTCCCAGGAGCGTGGAAAAGCCCCGAGTAGGGGCAAAACGAGCCCCAGTGCTCACCGATTCCGCCCGGTTTCCGTGGGCCACAAAGACTGAGGGACAGGAACTTCCGGCCTCCACAGGCAGCCAGGGACCTCGGCTTGGGCCACAGGGCTCCATTGTCGATTAGCGCCGGGAGAAAGATACCATCCCGGGAGCTTGGAAAAGCCGGGAGTAGGTTCAAGACAAGCTCCACAGCTCACCAAGAACTGCCCCGAACCTGGGAGACACAGGGACTGTGGTAGGCAGGCATAGAAACCACCTGGATCACAACAGTGGCGGCTGCAGGAGGAGACATCTGCCTGGGCCACCAGGGTTCCATAGTCAAGGAGCTCCAGGAGAAAGTTACTCACCCAGGAGCATGGAAAAAACACCTCTCAGAGAGAGCTGGTCTTCAAGGAGTATTGGTACAGAGGCCTGCAGGTGAGAAAAGCCATAGCCAGAAAGTAAGAAGAGTTAACATCAGAGTTAACAAGATGGCAAAAGGCAAGGGCAAGAACATAAGGAACAGAAACCAAGGCCACTTGGCATCATCAGAACCCAGCTCTCCCACCACAGCAAGCCCTGGAGTCCCCAGTACGCCAGAAAAGCAAGACTCAGATTTAAAATCATTTCTCATGACGATGATAGAAGACTTTAAGAAAGAAATTAACACCCTTAAAGAAACACAAGAGAACAGAGGTAAAGAAGTAGAAGCCCTTAAAAAGGAAACACAAAAATCCATTAAAGAGTAATAGGAAAACACAATCAAACAGGCAAAGGAAATGAACCAAACTATCCAGGAGATAAAAACAGAAATAGAAACAATAAAGAAATCACAAAAAAGAGACAACTCTGGAGTTAGAAAACCTAGGAAAGAGATCAGGAGTCATAGATGCAATCATAATCAACAGAATACAAGAGATAGAAGAGAGAATCTCAGGACAGAAGATACCATAGATAACATTGAAACAACAGTAAAAGAACATACAAAATGCAAAAAGTTCCTAATCCAAAACATCCATGAAATCAAGGACACAATGAGAAGACAGAACCTAAGGATAATAGGTATCGAAGAGAGAGACGACTCCCAACTTAAAGGACCAGTAAATATCTTCAACAAAATTATAGAAGAAAATTTCCCTAACTTAAAGAAAGTGATGAACATAAATATACAAGAAGCTTACAGAACTCCAAATAGATTGGACCAGAAAAGAAATTCCTTCTGTCACATTATGGTGAAAACACCAAATACACAAAACAAGGAAAGAATATTAAAAGCAGTATGGGAAAAAGGTCAAGTAACATATAAAGGCAGACCTATCAGAATTATACCTGACTTCTCACCAGAGACTATGAAAGGTAGAAGATCCTGGGCAGAACTCATACAGACCCTAAGAGAACACAACTGCCAACCCAGGTGCTATACCCAACAAAACTCTCAATTAACATAGATGGTGAAACCAAAATATTCTATGACAAAACCAAATTTACACAGTATATTTCCACAAGTGCTGCCCTACAAAGGATAATAGATGGTAAATGTCAACTCAAGGAGGGAAACCACACCCTAGAAAAAGCAAGAAAGTAATCTTTCAACAAACTGAAAAGAAAATAGCCACACAAACCTAAAAGTAACATCAAAAATAACAGGAACCAACAATCACTATTCCTTAATATCTCTTAACATCAATGGACTCAATTCCCCAATAAAAAGAGATAGGCTGACAGACTGGATACATAAAGAGGACCCAGCATTTTGCTGCATTCAGGAAACACACCTCCATGATAAAGACAAACACTACCTCAGAGTAAAGGGCTGGAAAACAAGTTTCCCGGCAAATGGTCCCAAGAAACAGGCTGGAGTACCCATTATAATATCGGATAAAATTGACTTTCACCCAAAAGTCATCAAAAAAGATAAGGAAAGACACTTCATACTCATCAAAGGAAAAATCTACCAAGAAGAACTCTCAATTCTGAACATCTATGCTCCAAATACAAGGGCACCCACATTCATAAAATTTAATAAAGCTCAAAGCACACATTGCACCTCACACAATAATAGTAGGAGACTTTAACATCCTATTATCATCAATGGACAGATCTTGGAAACAGAAACTAAACAGAGATGCAGTGAAACTAACAGATGTTATGAACCAAATGGATTTAACAGATATCTATAGAATATTTCATCCTAAATCAAAAGAATATACCTTCTTTTCAGCACCTCATGGTACCTTCTCCAAACTGACCATATAATTAGTACTCTTAAGCTGCTACTCTGAAGTAAAAGCTGGAGCTTGAGTGGAGAGACTCTGTCTTGCTCCCAGGTACCTCGTGTTTCTTGTCTCATTCTTTCATCCGTCAGTCCCCTTTCCCTAGGACCATGTTGAATTCCCTGCAGGCCTGGTTATTTGGCACCCAATGTGGGGCTCAAGAAACAGGATGTGCAGCTGATGGACATCGCTCCGAAGTCTGGCCAGGTGCACCTATTGAGGAGAACTAGCACGCTCCTATTGAGGAGAGTCAGAGATGCCTCGAAGTGGCCTGCCCATGAGACAACCCCGACATAGCATAGTGAGTGATGATATGGGACAAGAATTAAGTAAGCATGATTTATTTTTACAAGGACTCAAGAAGTCCCTCAAGACACGTGTTACCAGGGTAAAAAAAGAAAGATTTGAAAAAGCTCCTTTCCATTGTTCCCCCACAAGGGTATAAGAGATCTAGAGTAAGAGATTGTTTATAAGAATTTTATGAGATATTCAGGCCAGAGAAAGAGCCTGTCCAGACATGTTTTTATGAAAAAAAGATGAACTAGCAGTAAATAAACCTTATTGAAGGTCAAGGTAATGGTAAAATGTATTTTATGCGTGTGTTTACAAGTAATGGTAAAATGTGTTCTGTGTATGTGTTTACAAGTGTTGGACCGAGCCCACTGAGCCCTCGCCACCTGCACTGAGTCAGCCTGGGGCTAGACCCGCGAGAGACCGACTAGCCTATGGAGTGTGAGAGACTTCTGGCAGTTTCCGGGAGACCCACAACCGCTGTCTACAAGTGCCCCAGCACTCAGCCTGGAGATCGGATTTCCTCTCGGGCCCAAGTGTTACAGTGCCTTAGACAAAGTTCTCCAACGCCAAAGTAGTTTTGCAGCTTTATTCCTTCTGGATGGCAGGTGGCGGGTGCGGGTGGAAGCAGGGACGGAGCAGGCTGGCAGGCAGGGGTGGGCAGAGAGCAGCGTAGAAAGCAGCACAGAGAGCAGGCAGGCAAGAGCTGTGCAGGCAGAGAGAGAGAGAGCTACACAGGTGGGACAATCTTGTATACTCTTTGGGAAGGGGGTAGGGGCTTGGCAATTGATACTTTCTATTGGCCAGGTCTGGGGCCTCTCTAGTGCCACATTTGCCTATGGGAGGGGTCAGGGCTGCTTTCTACGTGACAAATCTCACATGGCAGGCCTCTCTCAATACAGAGGTTGTGAGAACTGTGGCTGATTTTACATGAGTCTTCCGGGAGCGTTGGTTAAAAATATAATCGGTCCCTCATGAATATTTCATGGGGTCTCTCAAAATTTTCAACCTTTGCTCAACCAGGTGTCAGATTGCCTGTTACAGACCACTGCCCCCACATACAAGTAATGGTAAAATGTATTTTATGTATGTGTTTAGAGTTATGCTAAAATCTAGAAAAGTGAAGGTAATTCTCATAGGTTCTTTTAGTCTTTGGACCCTCACTAGAGATAGTTTATACCCTAAACATGAAAGAATAGGTTTGAGCAAAGCAAACCTCCCCGACTATCCGGGGAAGGAAAATGTATGTATGCTGTTTCATAGCTCTCCTGGGGACGAGAGAAGGACAAGAGATGTCCTACCTTCTCTCTTTCCCCTACAGGAAAAATGCTCTCCTTGGGACAGAAGGAGATTCAGGAGACGCCCTGACTCTTCTCTGGCTCCCACAGGAAAAATGCTTAATTCTAGTTCTGGGTCTCTTAAGTAGGATATGTGAGTCCCTTTGGGACATCTAATTCTCTTTTATGTTCTTGATGCACTAATCTGTCCATGTGTCAAAACTGACTATTTTATGTTATGTCTGTGTTCTTGTGTCGCACGAATGGAAGTTGTTCTGTGTTTCATGTTGAAAAGAAAAAAAAATGGTTAAAACTTTATCCCCTAGCTATCTACCCCTTGATTTAGCTTAACTTGTTTTAAAAGGCAGTTTCAATTGGCCTTTGAAGTCAAGCACATTCAGAGAAGCACTGCCAGAGGCTTAATTTTATGCATAAGGTGCTCTTAAAGGGGCCAGCAGCTTCTATGGTAAGGGAGCTGATGGCTCTTTCTCCTAGAAAAATCTCTGTGACTGCAACTATTGGGTTCACTACGTAACAAGGTGTTCCTCTCTTGAAATTACAACTAAAAAATGTTAAGTTTTGTCTGATCTAAATAAGTAAATGCGTAGCTACTTCATTTTTGTTTCTGACTGGTTTTTAAAGTATAGAAATATTCTGCATGTCTTGATTATAGATTATTGGCTTATAACTTATTGGGTATGATTAAAAAATTGTGACTTTGGTAACAGAAAGTTAGCTTAAAACTGATAACTCAAGGTTGTAGTCATTCTAGACAGCAACACGTGGCATGAACCAACCCAGGGAAACAGATCTCTAAAGATATGTTTAAATTGGGTAATATTTTATGTAATTCTTATCCTAGAAACCAGACTTACAAAAGATAGGACTTAGGGCAGTGTCTCATTGGTGAGGTGTTAGAGGCCGCACCATCTTGTGTCCATATGCAGGAACTGGCAGCCAAACTTTGTAGCATGGGAGTGAATCATTTGGTGACCTTGGAGAGACTGGATTGTTTGTTGAAGGTTGTTTTGTTTTCCAAAGTTATGGTTTTGTTCTGATGTTACAAGAAAAACTTAAAAATTATAACTAAACTGCCAGTGTTCCATTAGCTGCAGCTTGCAGTTCAATCACAGCCTCAGGAAAAGCAGCAGGTAGAATTTTTGGAGATACTCTAGCAGGAATTCCTTTTGTTACACAATTGGCGTATGAGAATGCTAATGCAGTCTGCTGAGCTGCTATTTAGCCATACAAAGCAAAGACAGACTTAGCTCGATATATTCATCTTTATACAGAAATCAGACCCTCATACGATCAGGGATGGCTATGGCTTGCTGCCTTACAAGAGACCACTGTGCAAGCAATGTTTCCACAGAAATGAGGGAATAAAGATGTTTTAAATGTGGAGGTTTAGTTCATTTTTAAAAATGATTGTTCCAGGAATAGAGGCAGATACGGACAATCAAGTCATGCCCCCGGGGTCTGACCTTGGTGCAGGAAGAGTAAAACTTTGGACCAGGTATCAGTAAACAGACCTAATTAAGAAACATTTGTATTTGAGTTGGTGCAAAACTCAGAGCAGCCTCTGCAAAAGCTTGTGTGACATTCCTTTTGTGCTTGATCTTTCTTTGGGGAGAAGGGGTCAGCCTCAGACACCGAGGCATTCACAGTAGGCTGCTTATCTAGGTGTCATAAAGAATTATGGCAAAAGAAAAAAAAAAGAAAAAAAAACATAAAAAAAAAAAAAAAAAAGAATTATGGCTGCTTTCCCTATAGCATTAACAAAAGACTTGCTTAACTTGTTTTAGGTTCCTTAAGGAGTGAGAGAAGACAAGATGACTTTGGTTCCTCTGATGTGTACTGAGTTTAATCTATTACTAATAAGAGACCTAACCTTAAATTAATAATTGAAGAAAGTTTTGAAGGCTTAATAGATATTGGAGCTGATGTACTTACTCACCTCCAAAGGATTGGTTATTCCATTAATTCAAAATAAAGTTCAAACTTAAGATGTATGAAAGGTTAATGAAGCTATAGAACTTATAAAGACATTAGAACCTTGCTTGCCTACTCTAGCTGCCATTCCAGGAAATACATATAGAATTATTATGGATTTGGAAGATTGTTTTTATACTGTCCCTTTACATCTTGATGATTACAAAGAGTTTGCTTTTAGTGAGTTTGTAATTTTAAAGAGCCCATGAAGAGATATCATTGGAAAGTTTTGCCCCAAGGAATGACTAAAAGCCTTACACTGTGTAAAAAAAAAAATTCTGTCGCTGCTTCAATACAAGATGTTAGGACTTTGAATGTTTCAGTGTATATTATTCATTATGGAGGGTATTTTAGTGGCTGATTCCATCTGAAGAAGTTTTACTACAAGCCTGTGCTCTTGTACAACGAGCTTTAAAATTTTAGAGTAGTTGTTGCTCCAGAAAAGATTCAAAGACAATATCCTTTTCGATATTTGGGGTCTCAGTTATATCCTAAACAAACTGTGGCACAAAAAATTCAAGAAAAGATAATTTACTTACTTCAAATTCATTTCAGAGGTTGTTAGGAGATGTTAATTGGCTAAGACATCATCTTAAGCTCTCCACAGTAGGACTTAAGCCTCTGTTTGATAACAAGGGGTATGCAAATTCTAATTCCCCTGTACAGTTAACTGATGAGATACAAATAGCTTTGCAGATAGTAGAAGAAGCTATTGTTCAACAACAGATACATTATATACAATATAGATCAATTGTTGGCTGTTTGCATTATTGTTACAACTCATGTGCCCTCAGCAGTTCTTTGGCTAAAGGGACCATTAATATGGATTCACCTTTCTTCATCTCCAAGTAAAGTTTTAACATTCTACTATGAAGCGATTGCTGTTGTAATACAGAATTATAGAATAGAATCATAAAAAATATTTTGGGAAAGAACCTGATAAATGATTTATTCCTTATTCCAAACAGCAATTAAATTGGTTATCACAAAACACTGATATGTGGTCTATTGTATTCGCAAACTTTTCAGGGAAAATTGATAATCATTATCCAAAAGATAGGTTGTTGCAATTTGCCTCTATGCATGCTTTTGTATTTCCTGTAAATTTATGCATGCAGCCCATAGGAAATATATTTACTGTATTTACAGATGGCTCATCTAATGGGAAGACAGCATATGTGATTGGATCACACATTCATTTTCTTGAGTTTCCCCTGCTTCAGCACAAGGAATTGAACTATATGCTAACTTTTTTTTTAAATGCTAAAAAAATAAGCTTTCAATTTATAGCCGATATATAGCTCATGGTTTACAATTAATTGAAACTGTTCCTTTTTTAGATACTACTAATTCTCAAATTTTGCAATTATTTATGCAAATACAACTCAGTTTAAGAGAATGTATAGTTCCTTATTTTGTAGGACATTTTAGAGCTTATATTGGGTTTCCAGACCCCTTAGTGAAGGCAATGTCACAGCAGATTTGTATATCAAGAAGGTTATAGGCCTTACACAAGAACAATTGGCCAAACAATCTCATTCTTTACATCATCAAAATAATAATAGCTTGAATCAATAATTTGGTATTTCTAGAAAATCTTTATTTCAAATTGTAAAGACTTGTCCTGAATGTCCTCAGTTTCTACCTGTACCTCATAATGGTGCTAATCCTCAAGGACTTATACCTAATCAATTATGGCAAATGGATGTTACTCATATTTCTGATTTTAGAAAATTAAAATATGTACATGTGACTATTGACACCTTTTCAGGCTTTCTAGTTGCAATGGCTTTAAAAGGAAAAACAATCAAAAATATAATCAGTCATTGCCTGTATTGTTTTTCTATGCTTGGTGTTCCCAATCAGATTAAAACAGATAATGGAACTGGCTATTTACAGTCATGCATTTGAGACTTTCTGTCAACAATTTAATAGTTCCATATTATTTGGATTCCTTGTAATTCTCAAGGATAAGATATTATGGAACTTTAAAATAATATCTTCATAAAATAAAAAAGGGGGAGTTATATCTCTGTACACCACAAAATTATTTAAGTCACGGTTTTTATTTAAAAATTTTAAAATTTGGATGCCAAGGAACTCTCTGCTGAGTGTCTATGGCACTCTACAACTAGGCATACTTATGCCTAGGTGAAATGGAAGGATCCACTTACAGGCTTATGGCATGATCCAGATCAGGTATTTAATATGGAGGAGAGGGCATGTTTGTGTTTTTTCTACAGGATGATAAAGGAGCATGCTAGCTGCCAGAGCAATTGGTGAGACATGCTGATGCTGGGACAAAGAACGGTGCTGGCCGTGAACTTGCTAGAGTGCCCTGACAATGGTAACAGGAAAGCTGTATTGGACATCTGTTCCTGATGTACCTTTGCTTGCCTATACCCCAGATTGGACAAACTGACTTACCTCAAGATTTTAGACCTTGTGGAACAGAGAATATGAAGACTGGAAACTGCTTCAACAAATCAGTCAAAAAGAGAAGTTATAATGACTTTTCTCTTTCCTTTAATGAGATCAGTTATTCTGACTCAATCATGGACTGGTATAAAAATCAGTCAAATATTGGAAATGACAGTCTTCATTGGGAAGGCTGGTTATGAACATTTTCAGAGACATATTTGGAAGTTAGCTGCAGTTCTCTATGATGTTATGCTAGCAAGAGATAAAGTTGGGACAGGATCTGGACTTTGAACAAGTGTTAGTGCATGTGTTAAGGCTCCTAATCTTTTATTAATTGGTCATGTTAAAATGCTGTTTCTTCTACAGTGTTTAATGTAAGTTGTATTGACTGTGCACTTTCTAATTGTGTTAGAGTGATGAAATCTGGCATGTTTGTTATGATGGTCTATCAACTAGCTTTTGTTTTATTGCCTGTGAGTTTTACAGGACCTTGGTTTTCTAAAAAAGGCTTGCAAGTATTGGAAGAAATGAGTAAGACTTTAAGGAGAAGCAAGAGGGTAGTGGGCTTGATTATCGCTGATATAGCAGCTTTAATTACATTAAAAGCTACCATCACTGTTTCTACAATTGCTTTGACACAAGAAGTTTAGATAGCTACCTCTGTTAATCATTTAGCAAAGAAATGTTACTAATGTTTTGAGTATTCAAGAGGATTTAGATAGGCATTTAGAACAACAGATTGACTCTCTACATCCAAACCTTTACAAGCCCATTACCACCACCTTGATTTTATTGACCAAAGCATTGAAGTGCCTGAGGCCAATGAGACTCCTACGGGAGCTGCACAATACTCAGATTTGTGCGTGCTTGCTTACGAGCAGCGTGGGCATCAGGAGAGGTGCAAGGCACAGCACTGCAAGGGGAGGACCATGCATTCTGCTTCTAAGTCCCCTGTGGAGCAAACCTGATTGCATAGAGGTTGGTGTTCAGAGGTGTTCCTTAAATTATAGAAGGACACCTGGAACCTCTCCTCTCAAAAGACACCATTCTTGGATTATCTCAAAGACATAAGAGATTTCCTGGAGGAATAAGGATCAATGCTCCCACTCCCTGATTAATGCCCACCTGTCTTTAAGACAGGTCTTTGTTCACTCACTGGTCATCATGCAGGTCATAAAATAAAATAAAAGGGAGGAGGTGTCAGGAGCCAAAACCCAGGAAGCTACCCACTGTTCTGTGAAGCATATTCAGTTAAGGTGCAAGATTAGAAAGGACAGGGTGTTTACCGTCTGGAGTCCCAGAGATTGAAAGAATGTCTGGTATTTCCTGAAAACCGGTTACGGTAGTGGGTTAGCCTTGGGTCATGTGTGACTTTCCTGCATGCCTGTACTCTTAAGCCACTATCTGAAATAAATGTTGGAGCTTGAGTGGAGAGACTCTGTCTTGCTTACAGGTACCTCATGTTTCTTGTCTCATTCTTTCATCCATCAGTCCCCTTTCCATAGGACCACGCTGAATTCTCCACAGGCTGGGGCATATTTTGATCATTTTTTCTACTCTCCAAGTTCCTCCAATATTCTATCCATAAGTTGGTCTTTTGAGGATGAAGATAACTGCTCTTTTTCATTATCCCTTCCCTATAAAATATTTTCCTATGCTTGTCATAGGTATTCTGACTTTTTATGATATAGTATTTTTAAGTGGAGTCAGAAATAATTTAGTTTTTTTTAAATATTGGAGATAATGTGTATTTTCTAGTATATCTCTTAATAGACATAAAAAGTCATTGGAGATAATCTTGTGTAGTTATTAATTACTATTTTGGGGAAGCAAATCAACACATACATCTGTACTGGACCTATCAAGAGTAGTAACATGTAAATAAAAGTACTTAATGTTGTAAAAAAAATTGCTGATACGGGTCCAGTATGTGCTGTGGTGGAGATGGTTGAATGTTCCAAAACCACACCAAGCCAAAGAGTTCCACTGAGGGGTTTATTGGGGTGGGGGTAAGGTAGCAGCAAGGAGAGAGAAGGGAAGAAGGGGGGAAAAGAGGAAAAAAGAGAGAGAAGAGAGGGGTCTTTTGTATATATAAGGAAAGTGACACGGCATGACATAGTCACAGGTAAAGGTGGGCAGTGGGTCAAGGTGAATTCTGGGAATATGGTGGCTGTTGCCTTAGGAACAGGTGGACGGGTCACACTGTCACCTGCGTTCTGTCACCTGGGTGCAACATCACCAGTTTGGCAGTCCTGATGCCAACACTTAATCTAATATTTATCTTTTCATCATAAATATAATATAAATATCTATATCATCTATATCCATCTACATCTATAACATCATACTGATAATGTATTGATAAGAACATAGGGATTGATTTGTGGTGGGAGACCTCTGCCTGGACCACCAGGGTTTCATAGCCAAGTAGCAACAGGAAAAAGTTACCCTCCCAGGATCGTGGAAAGGCTGTGAGTGGGGTTAAGATGAACACCACTGCTATACCCAGCAAAACTCTCAATTAACATAGATGGTGAAACCAAAATATTCTATGACAAAACCAAACTGACACAATATGTTTCTACAAACCAAGCCCTACAAAGGATAATAGACAGTAAACGTCAACTCAATGAGGGAAACCACACCCTAAAAAAAGCAAGAAAGTAATCTTTCAACAAACTGAAAAGAAGATAGCCACACAAACCTAAAATAACATCAAAAATTACAGGAACCAACAATCACTATTCCTTAATATCTCTTAACATCAATGGACTCTATTCCCCAATAAAAAGACATAGAGTGACAGACTGGATCCATAAAGAGACCCAGTATTTTGTTGCATTCAGGAAACACACCTCCGTGATAAAGAAAAACACTATCTCAGAGTAAAGTGCTGGAAAACAATTTTCCAGGCAAATGGTCCAAAGAAACAGGCTGGAGTAGCCATTATAATATCAGATAAAATTGACTTTCAACCAAAAATCATCAAAAAAAGATAAGGAAGGACACTTCATACTCATCAAAGGAAAAATCTACCAAGGAGAACTCTCAATTCTGAACATCTATGCTCCAAATGCAAGGGCACCCACATTCATAAAAGAAACTTTAATAAAGCTCAAAGCACACATTGCACCTCACACAATAATAGTAGGAGATGTTAACATCCCATTATCATCAATGCACAGACCTTGGAAACAGTAACTAAACAGATACACAGTGAAACTAACAGATGTTATGGACCAAATGGATTTAACAGATATCTATAGAACATTTCATCCTAAATCAAAATAATGTACTTTCTTCTCAGCACCTCATGGTACCTTCTTAAAAACTGACCATATAATCAGTCACAAAACAAATCTCAACAGATACAAGAAGATTGAAAGAATCCCATGCCTCCTATCAGATCACTACGGTTTAAGGCTGGTCTTCAATGGCAACAACAACAACAGAAAGCCCACATACACATGGAAGCTGAACAATGCTCTACTCAATGATAATTTTGTCATGGAAGAAATACAGAAAGAAATTAAAGACTTCCTAGAATTTAATGAAAATGAAATTACAACATACCAAAACTTATGGGACACAATAAAAGCAGTGTTAAGTGGAAAACTCATAGCTTTGAGTGCCTCCAAAAAGAAACTGGAGAGAGCACACACTAGCAGCTTAACAGCACACCTGAAAGCTCTAGAACAAAAAGAAGCTAATGCACCCAAGAGGAATAGAAGCCAGGAAATAATCAAACTCAGGGCTGAAATCAACCAAGTAGAAACAAAAAGAACTATGCAAAGAATCAACAAAACCAAGAGTTGGTTCTTTGAGAAAATCAACAAGATAGATAAACCCTTAGCCAGACTAACCAGAGGGCACAGAGACAGTATACAAATTAACAAAATTAGAAATGAAAAGGGAGACATAACAACAGATTCTGAGGAAATTTAAAAAATCATCAGATCCTACTAGAAAAGCCTATACTCAACAAAACTGCAAAATATGGATGAAATGGTCAATTTTCTAGACAGATATCAAATACCAAAGTTAAGTCAGGATCAGATAAACCATCTAAACTGTCACATAAACCCCTAAAGAAATAGAGGCAGTTATTAAAATCTCCCAACCAAAAAAAAGCCCAAGTCCAGATGGGTTCCTGCAGAATTCTATCAGACCTTCAAAGAAGACCTAATACCAATACTCTTCAATCTATTCCAGAAAAAAGAAACAGAAGGAACACTACCCAATTCTTTCAATGAGGCCACAGTTACACTGATACCAAAACCTCACAAAGACCCAACAAAGAAAAAACTTCAGACCAATTTCCCTTATGAATATCGATGCAAAATTATTCAATAAAATTCTCACAAACCAAGTCGAAGAACACATCAAAAAGATCATTCATCATGATTAAGTAGGCTTCATCATGCCCAAAGCAATCTACAGATTCAAGGCAATCCCCATCAAAATTCCAACTCAATTCTTCATAGACTTAGAATGAGAAATTCTCAAATTTATTTGGAACAACAAAAACCCACGATAGCAAAAGCTATTCTCAACAACAAAAGAACTTCTGAGGTAATCAGCATCCCTGACCTCAACCTGTACTACAAAGCAGTATGATAAAAACTGTATGGTATTGGTACATTGATAGGCAGATATATCAATGGAATAGAATCGAAGCCCCAGAAATGAACCCACACACTTATGGTCACTTGATTTTTGACAAAGGAGCTAAAACCACCCAGTGGAAAAAAAGACAGAATTTTCAACAGATGGTGCTGGTTCAATTGACAGTCTACATGTAGAAGAATGAGAATTGATCCATTCCTATATCCCTGTACAAAGTTGAAGTCCATGTGGATCAAGCACATCCACATAAAACCAGATACACTGAATTTAATAGAAGAGAAAGTGGGGAAAAGCCTTTAACTCATGGGCATAGGGGAAAAGTTCCTGAACAGAACACCAATCGCTTATGCTCTAAGATCAAGAATCGACAAATGGGACCTCAGGAAATTGCAAAGGTTCTGTAAGGCAAAGCATACTGTCAATAGGACAAAAGGGCAACCAACAGATTGGGAAAAGATCTTAACCAATCCTATGTCTGATAGAGGGCTAATATCCAATATATACAAAGAACTCAAGAAGTTAGATACCACAAAACCAATAACCCTATTAATAAATGGGTAACAGAGCTAAACAGAGAATTCTCAACTGAGGAAATTCATAGGGCTGAGAAGCACCTAAAGAAATGTTCAACATCCTTAGTCATCAGGGAAATGCAAATCAAAACAAGTCTGAGATTCCACCTCACACCAGTCAGAGTGGCTAAGATCAAAAACTCACGTGACAGCAGATGCTGGCGAGGATGTGGAGAAAGAGGAACACTCCTCCATTGTTGGTGCGATTGCAAGCTGGTACAACCACCCTGGAAATCAGTTTGGCGGACCCTCAGAAAAATGGACATAATACTACCTGAGGATCTAGCTATACCTCTCCTG
>CM052701.1:83526482-83540473 GCA_028551405.1 Uromys caudimaculatus | reverse complement strand
AGGGTTAGGCCCGTTGACGCTGTTGCTCCCTCCATGGAGCTGCAAACTCCCTCAGCTCCTTCAAACCTTTCTCCAACTCCTCCATCTGGGACCTCACTCTCAGTCCAGTGGTTACTATAAAGTGAAACTTGGGCATTCTGAACTTTTGGGCTAATATCCACTTATCAGTAAGTACATACCCTGTTCGTTCTTTTGTGACTGAGTTACCTTGCTCAGGATGATATTTTCAAGTTCCATCCATTTGCCTACAAATTTCATTAAGTCATTGTTTTTAATAGCTGAGTAGTACTCCATTGTGTAGATGTACCACATTTTCTGTATCCATTCCTCTGCTGAGGGACATCTGGGTTGTTTCCAGCTTCTGGCTATTATAAATATGTCTAGCCCTCCTTTTTATGAAGGGATTGCAATAAGTGCAGGTGTCTCTGAGTCTCAAGACTTCCTTTTATGTAGTTGGAACCAACAAAAAGATGCTAAGTTAACACTGAGCACTGTCTCTGGCCAAGCCAATAGGATTCCTTCTACTCATGTTCATCTTTGTAATAAAACAATCCCTTATTCTAGTTCCTCTTCTATTTACCTTCTCCCTTCCAATGATACCTAGTGGGTCTGTAATGATGGCCTTACCCTCTGCATTTATATTCCCAACTTAGTGAATAATGTTACCGCCTTTTGTGTGCTTGTTCAGTAGATTCCCCCACTTAACTTATTATACTACAGATGGTTTAACCTATTATACTACAGATGGTTTTGCTTGACCATGGGACCCCTTTACCGATCATGCCCTGCTTAGGACCAAGCAGGAGACTATAACAACTGTTACTTTAACCGTCCTCCTCGGCCTTGGAACTGCAGGTGCCGGTATGGGCAGATCTCTCTAGTTCTTTCCAACAGACATTACTCTGACCTCCGACAAATCATCAATAAGGATATAGAAAGGCTAGAAATTGGCATCACCAATTTGGAAAAATCCCTTGTCTCGCTCTCTGAAGTGGTTCTACAAAACTGAAGAGGAATAGACTTGCTCTTTCTTCAATAAGGAAGACTCTGTGCATCCCTCAAGGAAGAATGTTGTTTTTATGCCGACTATACTGGGGTTGTCAGGGACAGTATGGCTAGAGTTAGAGAAGGGCTAGAACTGTGGAAGAAGCAGAGAGAACAAGAAGAGGTTTGGTTTCAGAATTGGTTTTCTACCTCTCCTTGACTTACCACCCTCCTTCCCTCTATTTTGGGACCTCTGGTTGGATTCTTTCTTCTCCTAGCCTTTGGCCTCTGGGCCTTTAATAGGCTTACAGGTTTTATTAAACAACAGGTTGACTCCCTGGCATCCAAACCTCCTCAAGTTCATTATCATAAACTTGATTTGGCTGATAGAGGCCTGGCTGAGCCCTACAATGACATGTCCATTTCTGAGTCCCCCGTGAAGCAAACCTGATTGCATAGAGGTTAGTGTCTACCCTTCCTTTGATCATACTCTGTGGGCATACCTACAGAAATTGACAAAGGTTAACCTGTCCTCCCCAAAAGACACTGATGACATATAAGATGCTCAGAGGATCAGGTCAATACTTTTCCCCTCTGGTTAATGCCCATTCATCTTCCTATATGATCATCCCTAGCTACTCACTGGCCTCATAAAAATTGTTAAAAGGGCCGGGTGGTGGTGGCACACGCCTTTAATCCCAGCACTTGGGAGGCAGAGGCAGGCAGATTTTCTGAGTTCGAGGCCAGCCTGGTCTACAAAGAGAGTTTCAGGGCAGCCAGAACTACACAGAGAAACCCTATCTCGAAAAAAAAAAAAATTGTTAAAAGAGAGGAGATGCCAGGATCCAAACCCATGAAATTATCCGCTGTTCTGAGAAGCCTAGTCAGTTAAAGTGCAAGGTTAAGAAAATACTTGCGAGTTCCAGGAACTAAAGAAACGTCTGGTATTTCCAAGAAGCTAGTTACTATAGTGGGTTAGCCTTGAGCCCTGTGTAACCTTCCTGTTTGCTTGCCTTTATAAGCTACTGCCCTAAAATAAAATTTGAGAGCTTGATCAGAATACACAACTTGCTCTCCTTCTTCAAGTCTCTTGTCCCCCATTCTTTCACCCCTTCCCCAGGTTTCCACTGAACACCTGCAGGCCTGGACAATAGGCTAATAAGAAGAATAAAATCTGTTGTTTGTCTTTTCTAATTGTAACTGAACTTGTGACACTGGACATGTAATGAAAAGCCAAATACATATTTTGTACAACTTGGATAATCTGGTTTTGTTTTATGAAACTTGTATAAATAAAGAAGCACCTGGTTGCTAGTCATTCAGAGCAGCAGAAATGGCCTGATTGCTAGTCTGGGCCCCAGAAGCAGCCTGATTGCTAGTTGGTCAGAGCTGCTAACTTCCCCTGACCATCACAGGGCCCCTACCCTCCCTTTGACGACTTCTTACCTCCTCTGAAGGCTGCACTGTCAACAAGGATCCTAAGATCCTCAGCCTGGGAAGGTATGAAGGAAAACCCCCAGCATTGGATCTTTCTGACATGTACTAGACAAGATGATCTTGCTAATATAACCCTTGAGTAAGACATCTTCAATCTTTCACTTTGCTTTATAATTATTGCTAAGCAGATAGCACCTTAGCAGTGATTCCATTCACTTCAGCATATTATGTCTACATTGCCACCCAAATAGCTTCAATAAAATATAAAAAGCTATTGAAGCACGTCACTAAAAAAATAATTCATTAATCATTATTAATTTCTTATTTTAGTCAGACATAGTTGGATTTCAAAAGAATTCAGGAGTTAGGAATGAATAAGCACTGCAGTTTTACTGCTGCAGGTATTACAAGCGTGAATCATTTGTTTGTTTATATATTTAGATGGGCATAATCTTTACTTTAGCATATAATTGATATTTTTCATTCTTTCCACAATACATGTAAAATATGCAATACAGTTGTTTATAATATAATATAAATTGTACAATTGGTCTTTTAACAAAGGATAGCTACATACTCATGTTGTAAAAGTATTTGACACAAATTGTGTTACAGTTAACAAAGCATTTGCAAGATGATTGTTCATCACTTAACAAATAGATCATTTAACTCAGACAATGAAGTGGGCAGGGAAGGAAAGAGAAACTACTGAGAAACTCGACATCCATTACAGTGGGTGTAACCATGGCCTTTATGAAGGCAATTTTCTTGACTCTTAAACTACTTTGAACATCTGCAAATCTAAAAATGAATTAGATAAATATTCCATAAGACTTTTGCAATTTTCAGATACTCTGCCTAAAATTGTTCCATTCTTCTAATGTTAGTGTCTGCCCTTCCTTGCCTGGTCAAGGTAATCTGATAGGAGAGACGGGAATGAAAACAAGATAGTTGCAGGATCCACAGTAAAACATAAGCTATGGCAATTTTATACCTTTATCAGAAACAACATAATGGAAATTGAGAAGATGAATATAGGTGTAGTTGTCAGGATACAGTGATGTTTGCAAGTTATACAGGCTACTCAAGATTAGTATCTAAGATCAATTGTCCTGTCAAGCTTCCGTGCTTCCTTGCCTTCCAAAGTAACATAAAGAGAAACAAAGTCCGAATGTTCCACTCCATGAGGCAGTCTGCCAATCTCTCAGGACGTGGAAGGCACATTAATGGACTCTACTGGAAAAGTTGATCCCTCCCAAGGTAGCTAGGCCAAGCCAGCTCCATGGTACCCTACAGGTGAGTGTATCTTTAGATACATGACAGAGTATCTTTGTGAACATTGCTGATTTTTTGAAAACTGCATTTATATGTTAACTCAAGAAATATTCTGCACAGATTTTATTCTATGACAGTTTTGAAGTTGATTTAGAGCTATTAGTTTGCTCATGTAGTGTTTATCCATGATTTACATTAGATGATTTCCCTATGACAATAGACGAAAGATGATTCACCATGAAAGAAAACCACAAAATACATTAAAGTATCTAATATAATGTTCATGGTTTTTATCCAGAGCGTAATTTTTTAACCTACCATCACTTGATAGACTACTGATGAAGATAATGTTTCAATGAGACACTTGAAAAAGCTGTCAAAATGAGAAGAATAAAAAATAAGTAATTGTATAAATCTATTATATTTAATTTAATGAATTAAAGATAAATAGATGCAGAAGACTGAAGCAATGATTCACAATTTCAAAACCAGCCTGGAAAACATAGTGAATAGCTAAAACTTTTATGTGAATAAAGAAATGTGGTGTGTATTCTGAATAAATATTTAAAACCATTTTTTGCTTTTCATTTTCTCCAAGGCCTCTTTCACGTCCTTGTTCCTTAAACTGTAAATCAGGGGGTTCAGCATAGGAATCACAAGGGTATAAAATAGAGATGTCATTTTGTCTTGATCAAGGGAATAAGAAGAACTTGGTCGAAAATATGTGAAGAGTAGAGTTCCCTGAAAAATAGCAACTGCAGTCAAGTGAGAGGTGCAGGTGGAGAAAGCTTTGAACCTCCCCTCAGTTGAACGGATTTTTAAGACTGATGAGATGATGTAACAATAAGAAACAAGGACTCCAGAGATGGTGCTCAGTTCAAGGAAACCATAAATAGTAAATAATGCTAACTCATTTACTTGAGTATCTGAGCAGGATAGGAGGTAAAGTGGCGGTAGATCACAGAAGAAATGGTTGATCTCATTAGACCCACAGAAACATAAGCGGAATGCCAAAGTTGTGTGTATCAAAGCATCTGATGTTCCCACGAGGTAAACTCCAGCCATTAGCATGAAACACTTCCTGCTGGACATGTTTGCAGTGTAGAGCAAGGGGTTGCTAATGGCCTGGTATCTATCAAAGGCCATGACTGCCAGCAGTACACACTCTGAATCTGCAAAGGTACAGGAAATGAAGAACTGCAAAGCACAGCCCCAGAAGGGAATTGACTTGTTTCTGCCAAACATATCTACCAGCATCTTGGGACCAATAGCTGTGGAATAGCAGAGATCACAGAAAGAGAGGTGACTCAGGAAAAAGTACATGGGTGTGTGGAGCTGGGGATCCATTCTGATCAATGTGATCATACCAAGATTCCCCAGAAGATTGATGACATAGATGAGGAGAAATATGGTAAACAGTGTTCCTTTCATCTCTGGGTTATTGGTTACTCCCACAAAAATGAATTCATTCAAGGAACAGTTTCCTATATCCATTCTTTCTTCCAGTCTATAAATAAAAATATTAAAAATTCATTTTTATTGCTGGATATAAACAGTGTATTTCTGAGGTAAAATTTAATTAATTCATTTTTCACCTAATGTATACTATAAAAATTTCTGAGTCCTGACTTTTCCTACAACATTTTCTTACCCTATTTTTCAATAACATAATTACCAGTTTCTGCTGAGCAGTGGTGACGCACACCTTTAATCCCAGCACTTGGGAGGCAGAGACAGGCAGATTTCTGATTTCGAGACCAGCCTGGTCTAGTCTACAGAGTGAGTTCCAGGACAGCCAGGGCTATACAGAGAAACCCTGTCTCGAAAAAAAAAAAAAAAAAAAAAAAAAAAAAAAAAAAAAAAAAAAAAAAAAAAAAAAAAAAAAAAAGAGCAAAAGAAAATTACCAAAAAAAAAAAAAGAAAGAAAATTACCAATTTCTGAGATAGACAGTCAAGAAACTGAAACTATCCACCACTAGGGGTCCAGGACTTTATACATATTCTCTAATGTACTTAAGGTTTATGTTAGTTATTACATTAGGTAGATTTAGATATACTCATTCTCATTTGATCTTTGTACAACATGAAATAAATAACAAATGTTAGACTCAGGTTATAGTTTTAGAGCATATTATTTTTATTCTTTAAGACATTAATTATTTGAAACAGTTAGTTATTTTATTCTTGAAAGAAAACATATTACAATCATTTTATTGGTTTAGAGATAGTGATTGATAACTATAATAACTAAATTTGTTTGATTATAAAAATGTAGAACACAAACATTTACTACTAATACATAAGATGGCTAGTCATTTTCATTTTGTTTCATTATATTTTAAAATGTCCTTAATTGAAATAAATGTATACCACTTCTCCCTCCCTTTCCTCACTCCAGCTAGACCTGATACCTTACATCAACCCACTTTCATGCCCTCACTCATAAATCAGCAGCAACATTCCATTATATCATGTGTATATATATATATATATATATATATATATATATAAAATCATATATATGTATATATTATACATCTGTATATGTACAAATAAACATAAACATAGAATCTTCTGACTGTTTTTGTTGTTTGTATCTATATGGTTTCAAAACTAGCCAATTTTCTTGGTCTATGTTTTATTGTTCTACCATTTGCTGAGACATAAGATAAAAGTTATTTGATCTTTGATTCTAAAATCTATTGTGCTTTACAGTTGCACTTCTTATCCAACAGTAGCAGTGGTCTGGTACCAATGGATAATGCTATTGATGAGTTAGATGTCTAAAAACAAGCGGTATCCAAATAATTTGTCACATACAGTTGGATTTCAGTACTCAAATATTTGTCATAATGAAAACAAGCAATTTCAATGAAATATAATAAATATTCTAAAATGCATCTGCTTTGTACTTGTGAATATGTGTATTTTTATTCATATGTGAAACATATCCATATATGTATGTATACATGTGTTTAGATGGACAGTAGAAAGGAAATGATAGGCATTTTGCCCTTTTAGATTATGTAAATAATATGGAATGTATTTCACAATTTACTGACATGGCATGCATTGTTTGTGACACATTAAGCCAACCATTTATATTTCATATTTAAATCACTTAAATATATACGTATGGGTATAAAATAAGACGAAGTAGGGCTTTCCTATCTAAGAAGACTAAATTACAATAGTCCATATGCTATGTTGCTGATACTCTGAAGATATTTGAGACTCATGAATCTGTTTAAAAATTATTTTCATTCATTAGACCTAGTAATTTTTTAAGTTGAGCAGGCAGAAGAATCATCCCAGTAAAGAAGTAAATTGAAATTGTTTTGTTTTACCCTGTTCCTAAAGACACAGAGAAAAATCAACCCACCTTAGGAGAGTAGCTCTTAGGTGCCTGAATACTGTGATGGTGATATTTTATTGTTCCCATTGTCATTTGGGACTGAAGATCTTAAAATCATTTCCCCCAGGATTTGTCGTGAGTAATTAGTTTCTTCTTCTATATTCTTCTTTGTAAATACCTCACTACCTTTAGCAAAGATGTAGCATGAAGTATTCACTGTTTTCATTAATTATTCAATTTCTTTTATTTTTGTTTTTTTAAAAAGATTTATTTATTATGAGTACACTGTAGCTGTCTTCAGACCCACCAGAAGAGGGCATTAGATCCCTTTACAGATGGTTGTAAGCCACCATGTGGTTGTTGGGAATTGAACTCAGGACCTTTGGAAGAGCAGTCAGTGCTCTTAACCACTGAGCCATCTCTCCAGCCCCTAATTATTCAATTTCAATATGGATACAATGTAACACACACATACACAAACTCACATTATGATATAAGATAATTGGAGGCCAGCCTGGTCTACAGAGTGAGTTCCAGGACAGTCTGAGCTACACAGAGAAACCCTGTCTTGGAAAACAAAAACAAAAACAAAAACAAAAACAAAAACAAACAAACAAAAGATAAAACATGACTAAATTTTTCTCTTCAAAGTTAAAATCTAGTAACACAAACTTTAAACAGCCACACTTAATCAATCCCAGCTCCCTTTTCTTATACATTTCTTCCTCAGCATTAAATTATTTGCTTTATTATCTTGCTTTGAAGAAACACTGTACTTTAAAAAAAAAAAAAAAGAATTCTTTATTTTTATTTCCTGTGTCTGATTGTTTTCTTTTCCTGAATGATTTTATGTATCCTACTCAAGTGTTTAATGCCAAGAGAGGGCAGAAGAGTGCATTGGATCTCTTACACCAAAAGTTACAGAAGGTTGTCAGCTGTCATGTGAGTGGTAGGACCCAAAACCAATTAGTTATCTTTCAAACAAGACATACAAACAACATCTATCAATCCCTATAATATCTATCATTTAAAAATGACATTTTGCCGGGCAGTGGTGGCAGACACCTTTAATCCCAGCACTTGGGAGGCAGAGTCAGGTGGATTTCTGAGTTCGAGGCCAGCCTGGTCTACAGAGTGAGTTCCAGGACAGCCAGGGCTACACAGAGAAACCCTGTCTCAAAAAACCAAAAAAAATAAAAATAAAAAAAAATAAAAAATAAAAATAAAAATGACATTTTAAAATTCATTTGTCTTTTCAGTATGTCCATGAGCTCATCTGTATCTCTTGCCACTATCTTAATTCCAGAACATTTTTCATCACATTTTTTTTTAAAGATTTATTTATTTATTATATGTAAGTACACTGTAGCTGTCTTCAGACACTCCAGAAGAGGGCATCAGATCTCATTTCAGATGGTTGTGAGCCATCATGTGGTTGCTGGGATTTGAACTCATGACCTTTGGAAGAGCAGTCGGTGCTCTTAACTGCTGAGCCATCTCTCCAGCCCCTTTCATCACATTTTTAATGATCACACATACTTTCACTTCATCATTTATAATTAATACATTGACTGAATTTTCAGGAGTTTGTTTTGAAAGAAAATGTCAAGAAGAGAGAGCATTGTTGTGCTGATCCTGAGCTCTCATGGAAACCTCACAGCTTTTTGCTGTATTCTGATTATAACTAGAGTTCCCATTGAATGTATGATCTTTGTTGTGCTGATGACCGTTCCTTCAATGACTAATCTTTCAAAAATGTTCATCTAAATGAGTAAAGAATTTTATTTGCTTTATTTGCTTCTATTAAGATGATATTAATTTAACCCTATGTTGATAATGGGTTAAATGGCATTTGTAGTATTAAATCCACCAACTGAGAGTAAAGAACACTGATACAAATTTTGATCAAATTAATCAAAATTTAATTCTGGGAACAGCAAAAACACTCTAAGAACTAGTTCCCACTAAAGCTGCGTTAAATGGATGTGCAGCTAGTTAGCTTTCTAGGCTTTTGTTTGTTTGTTTGTTTATTGGACAAACACATAAACTGGGTGTTTAAAGGATGAATTTGCTGACATAGAAACTTGGGAAGTGAAATTCAGAAGCAGATAGAAGTTTAAGACTACTTGGCAGAATGTTCTGTGTTATTTTGTAGGGTGAAGGGTGAAGGTCAGTATGTGGCACAAGTTAAATTCCAGGAAATATAAATTTTGTTTCACAGTAAATTGAAACTTATTCTGAAGTAACAAAATGGCTTTTGATCTTAAGATGGAGTCAGTCTGGTCCCTCAGTAGATTTCCTTCTTGGTATTTATTGAGATGATCTTTATGTTGAAGTCTGCTTCTCTGACCTGCTTCCTTGGCATTTCTTACATGGCATAAATTATCCATTTTGCTTCAGGCCTGCCATTCCATCCCATATTGCCAACATAAAAGTAAGCTTGACTATAGAAACAGAAAAATAGTTTGTCTCAGAGTGAAGTCAGCATGCTCATATATCCTGATATATTCTGAGACTTATTATTATTATTATTATTATTATTATTGTTATTATTACTATTACTATTATTGTAATCTATCCAACTGTGGCCTTCACTCAGAGCCAGGGTTGATAGAGTTTAATTTGAACTGGTATGACTAAACTACTAAAAAAACTTTGTAAAAGCCTGACCAACCCCTCAGTCCAAGCTATTTCTACTTAGGCAGCCCACTCTGTATCTGTTTATGAGCTCATTATGTTATTTTTCCCAGATATAAACTAGCCCTGAACACTGTTCAGAGTCATAGTTTTCAATTCCATAATCAGTCTTGGGGTGTGTTCAATAAACTCTCACAGTCTGACTAAGGTTGGCGTTTGTATAGTTTTTGGAGCAACTTCTGGACACAAACACTTTATTTCCAACTTCTGTAATTGTTAATGTAACTAATTTTTTACATCCATTTGTTTAATTACTTTTGTCTTCTATAAATAAATCCAGCTAGATCAAGATGAAGATAGCTTTAATGAACAATTTAATATTTTTTTAATATTTAATTAGAAAATTTTGAACCTATATTAATGGGAGACAGTAATCTATAATTTTATTTTTATTACACTGTTTCTCATGGTATATTATGTCCAAGGGGTTATATCCTAAGTGGCTGTAGTTCCTTTCAAGTTGTCAACAATAAACGTTGTATCCCTACCCCTTGTCAATCTATCAATATTAAAATAGCTTTACATCATTTGTTTCTATAGTCTTGTAACAATCTCACAATGTGAAATGCATTCACACAAACATCAAAAAGCTCCGTATTTACTAATTGTTCATCATTTTATGGGTTTAAAATTCTTTTTTTTTTTTTTTTCTGGTTTTTCGAGACAGGGTTTCTCTGTATAGCCCTGGCTGTCCTGGAACTCACTCTGTAGACCAGGCTGGCCTCAAACTCAGAAATCCGCCTGTCTCTGCCTCTCAAGTGACAGAATTAAAGGTGTGTGCCATCATTGCCCAGCTGGGTTTAAAAATCTTAATTGTGAATTCTTATGTAGGAAATAATCACAATAGCAAAATCAAGTTGCAGATTTTCAACACATTGCCAAAGATTAAATATTTCTAGTCCAAAATAGAACAATGGATCCATATCAAAGAATGATTCAAAAAAGAAAGAAAGGAAGGAAGGAAGAAAGAAAGGGACAGGAAAGAAGAGAAAAAGAAAAAGAAACAAACAAACACAGCAAGGTCAAAATCCAATAGGCCAAACACCAAACCTAGCAGCTACATGTCTAATGACAAAAGACTTAGGTAGCTCTTTCAACTCTCCTACTGAAATATATCTTTTTAGAGCCACCTCTCTTGAGTTATATAAGAAAGTTCACAACTTATGTCTGAGTTTGTTCTATGTTGTTGGGTTTAAGCACTCTATCTGAAAGCAATGGGTAGGAGTGAAGGGCTTTTGCCACTTTGTACTTATAGTCATAGTCCATAATCAATAGAAATCAGAGCTGAAACCCAAATATAAACTATAGCAGAAACCACAGAAGCATGCTACGTACTGGCTCACTTAGTCTCATGGTCAGCTAGCTTATTTATCCCTCCCAGAGCCATTCCAGGGATGGCACCTATCTATCTCATATTACTCAGTACAGTTTCTCATAGACATAGGCATAGCAATCTCGACTGGAAAATTCCTTAATTGATGGACTGTCTTCTTCAGTGATTTGATTTATGTGGTGTCACATTCATTACACACACACACACACACACACACACACACACACACACACACACACACACACACACACCAGGTTTGTGTTTTGTATTCTCCCCAAGCCAAAGGTTTCCTAGCCTTAGAACCACTACACGGCCACCTCAATGTGTTTCAAACTAGGGCTTCCTTCTTTCAACAACATCTTTTATATATTTTCCAAAATAAATTTAATTTGAAGCTGAGTAGTGGTGGCGTATGCCTTTAATCCCAGCACTTGGGAGGCAGAGGCAGGTAGATTTCTGAGTTTGAGGCCAGCCTGGTCTACAGAGTGAGTTCCAGGACAGCCAGGGCTACACAGAAAAACCCTATCTCGAAAAAAAAAACCAAAAAAAAAAAAAAAATGTAACTTGAAATTTTTATTCTGACATCCCAAGTTGATGATTATAGTAAGAAAGTATAGTTCCATCTTTAATGAGGAGTGTCATGTACTCACAGGAGAGTAAAAGGCCATGAGTAAAAGTAATAACATGTTTTTATAACAACAAATCCTAAGGGGAAGAGCTGTAGAGATATAAACCCCAAGTGGTACGTGATATAATAAAATGCTGCCTTCTTCTTTCTACTAAGGAAAATCAACTCACCTCAAATACACTCCTGAGATTCTTAATCCAATAAAATAAGATTAAAAATTACCTCTTCAGAAAAGATCTAAATAGTTTTTAAATTAATGAACATTTGGATCCTACTTGGGTCAGTATGTCTAAATATATTGAAAATACTATTTTATATTTAGTTATGAAGATTGACTGTCTTATTTGTATCTATTAAATCATATTTTAATAATTTTTAAAAGATTATTGAAATGTAGTCTTTATTCATTTCAATTTGTGTGTACATATATATGAATTCAAGGACTGTGTTGTTTATCTGCATTTTTGATTATCTTTTTCTATAACTTTAAGATGAAAATTATAGAAATATATTAAAATAATAAATTGTAAATTTCAGCTCTCAGTAAGATACATATAATAGGCAAATTCTCCTGTAAAGACACCTGCCTACATTCCAATTTTCATATATTTTCTAAATCACCCACACTTGGAAAATCATAAAAATTCACATAATTGCCCATAAACCGAAGGCTGTATATCTTGTTATTCTTCATGTAGCCTAATATTGTTTCAGTGTTTCTAATATGAAATACATAGTATCTTCAGATGTGCATATATATATATGTGTGACTTCATGTTAATTACACCAGTTTTTAGCCTTTTCCATTGAATGACTATAAGATTTTTCTTTTGGTTCCAAATGCCACCCCCTCCAAATATTACACAAGTATGATGTCCAGCTATCATATTTGGAAACAAAAGTATTCGGGAATTATTTATTGCTTATCATATACTAATTAACAGAAATTTTGCTGAGAAACAGTGGAAAATATTAGCTGTTCTTTTGGTTAGGAATGAGTCTCACTTTAAAACTCTTGAGTTTTTCATAGAATCTTGATGTTTGGAGAATAATTTTATATATATCTGAATATTATGTACAGTGAATTTAAAACTTCGATATGTTGCCATTTATTCTCATTAACTTAGGAGGTAAGTATATATTAAATTAATTTTAAGATTGCTAGGCAGTGGTGGTGCATACCTTTAATCCCAGCACTCGGGAGGCAGAGGCAGAAGGATTTCTGATTTTGAGACCAGCCTGGTCTACAGAGTGAGTTCCAGGACAGCCAGGGCTACACAGAGAAACCCTGTCTCGAAAAACCAAAAAAAAAAAAAACAAAAAGATTGTAAGATGATATAATGATGAGTATTTTATCCCTGTTAAGGAAAGCAAGTTTAGGAAATGTAATGCGTAGAAGGTGATATTTGGAAAGAATAGTTTCTAGTTATTAATCGTTATGTAAGAGAGATTATTAAAATTAGATGATTCAATCTTATTTGAAGATTGAAATGCAATTATATGTGTATTTGAGGATAAAATAAATTAAAAATAATTTTCTGCATAATAAATGTGTTTTGAATATATGCCTTTTAATTTTTGAAGTTTATCCAAGAAACATGGAAAAGAGAAATTGCTCCTCTCTGGATGAATTCATCTTCGTGGGAATTACGAATAACCCTGAAATGAAAGTGGTTCTCTTTACCTCATTCCTACTTGTTTATCTCATTAATCTTCTGGCCAATCTTGGGATGATCATCTTAATTAGAGTGGACACTCAGCTACACACCCCCATGTACTTTTTCCTCAGCCACCTCTCTTTCTGTGACCTCTGCTACTCCACAGCAATTGGACCCAAAATGCTGGTGGATCTTTTAGCTGAGGAGAAATCAATTTCCACAGTTGGCTGTGCACTGCAGTTCTTCACGCTCTGTGCCTTTGTAGATTCTGAGTGTCTCCTGTTGGCAGTGATGGCCTATGATAGATACCAGGCCATCAGCAACCCCTTGCTCTATACAGTGAACATGTCCAGCAGGCTGTGCTCCCTCCTCATGGCTGGGGTTTACCTGGTGGGAGCAGCAGATGCTCTGATACATACAACCCCGGCCTTCCGCTTGTGTTTCTGTGGATCCAATGAGATCAACCACTTTTTTTGTGATGTTCCTCCTCTTCTATTAATAGCTTGCTCAGATACAGAGGCCAATGAGTTAGCTATTTTCACAATTTTCGGGTTTATTGAGCTGAGCACCATTTCTGGACTTCTTGTTTCTTACTGTTATATCATCTCATCGGTCTTGAAGATC
>CM052701.1:83507665-83525982 GCA_028551405.1 Uromys caudimaculatus | reverse complement strand
GGCCTTCCGCTTGTGTTTCTGTGGATCCAATGAGATCAACCACTTTTTTTGTGATGTTCCTCCTCTTCTATTAATAGCTTGCTCAGATACAGAGGCCAATGAGTTAGCTATTTTCACAATTTTCGGGTTTATTGAGCTGAGCACCATTTCTGGACTTCTTGTTTCTTACTGTTATATCATCTCATCGGTCTTGAAGATCTGCTCTGCTGATGGAAGGTTCAAAGCTTTCTCTACCTGTGCCTCCCATCTGACTGCAGTTGCAGTGTTCCAGGGAACTCTGCTCTTTATGTATTTCCGTCCAAGTTCTTCCTACTCTCTAGATCAAGACAAAATGACCTCATTGTTCTACACCCTGGTGATTCCAATGTTGAATCCTCTGATTTACAGCCTGAGGAACAAGGATGTGAAAGAGGCTCTTGAAAAGTTGAAGACTAAAAGGTGACTTTATATCAATATCAGATATAACCGTACATATTTGCTTTTAATTCATTCTCTATCCCAAAACATTGCATCATGAACTAATTTATAACAATATATCAACAAGCCTATTATCTAAGTTTAGTAAAATACTGCTTCTGTCTATGCTTAGTTTTTTTTTTTTCTTTTTTGGTTTTTTCGAGACAAGGTTTCTCTGTGTAGCCCTGGCTGTCCTGGAACTCACTCTGTAGACCAGGCTGGCCTGGAACTCAGAAATCCGTCTGCCTCTGCCTCCCAAGTGCTGGGATTAAAGGCGTGCGCCACCACTGCCCAGCTTAATGTATACTTTCATAATTTAGATAGATTTCAGAGAAGTCTTTGTGCATAAATCTATTGATTCCGCACCAGAGGCAACTCTCTAATCCAGTTTTAGGATACCATCTTTTTAAGAAACAGATACTCTGTCTCTACAGAAAAAAAAAAAAAAAAAGATGCTTGCAGGGTAGGGGAACTAGTCTGTGTCATGACTCTGACAACTTGTTGTCTGCTGTGGGTACACATATATTTGTAAAATCCATTATGTTTCATTAACACAAGTAGCAGGCTTGGCAATGAATAAATGAGTGCTAGAAGTGTCTTCTATCATGTCCCCCATTGGCTTATTTATTCTTACCCCCCCCCAAGCATTCACTAATTTGCAAACCATTTCTGAAATTGTTACATAACATGCGAAGTGAAGGTTTGATGCCCTAAGGTAGGGGAATGCTAGGGCAGTGAGGCAGGAGTGGGTGGGTGGGTGGGGGAGCACCCTCATAGAAGTAGGGCAGTAGGAGGGCTGGAATAGGGAGTTTCAGAGGGGAAACCAGGAAGGGGCATAACATTTGTGATGTAAATAAATAATGTAACCAAGAAAAAATTTTAAAATAATAAAATAAAGAACATACATTTGCTCAAACACTGAATGACACTAATTATGAAAATGTCTGTATCATAGATAGAAAACATCAGGAAACAACAAATAACTAAATAAACCTCCACATAAGATGAAAGTTAGGAATGCCCATTAGTCATTGTTAAAACAATTCTACAGCCAGGCAGTGGTGGCGCACACCTTTAATCCCAGCACTTGGGAGGCAGAGGCAGGCAGATTTCTGAGTTCAAGGCCAGCCTGGTCTACAGAGTGAGTTACAGGACAGCTAGGGCTGCACAGAGAAACCCTGCCTCAAAAAACCAAAAAACAAAACAAAACAACCAACCAAAAAAACAAAACAAAACAAAAAAAACCCAATTCTACAAAACAGGGTGGCATATTTTATGCTCATATATACTTTAGGGCTTGAAGAAACTACAAAAAAAGGGTTGTGGATACAAATCTAAAATAATTCTAAATAATTATGTTACTGAGAGATGAGCATCTTGCCTTTGAATATGTCTTTGGTATACCTTTTTCATAAAATTTTGAATAAGGTTTCTTGTGGCAGGCCGGGCAGTGGTGGCACACACCTTTAATCCCAGCACTTGGGAGGCAGAGGCAGGTGGATTTCTGAGATCGAGGCCAGCCTGGTGTACAGAGTGAGTTCCAGGACAGCCAGGGCCACACAGAGAAACCCTGTCTCGAAAAACCAAAAAAAAAAAAAAAAAAAGAAAAAGATTTCTTGTGGCTTAAGCTCTAAAATTTCTTTCTGAAAAACTTTGGTTGTAGACCTAAGTTTAAAGTCCATTGAAGATTCTCATATTTTTTTTCAATCACAGTTATAAGTTCTAAACTTTTCTAGGCTCATTCAGTTTTACTGGTTCTAGTAGCAAATGATCTTTCATGAAAATATTTCAGAACTGGAGACCTAGTGCTTCTCTATTTCATAATGTGGGACAATATGACATATCAGCAGATGCAATTCAGGTGATGCCATTCAGGTCCAGGTGTTTGAGCTGATGGACATTTGGATACTGAGATGGATAACTCATGTCTAACTCTGACGGTGTGCACCGAGTGATTACAAGGAATTTTAAGGGACTCTCTAAGCATGGGGTTGGGAAGGGCAAAGGAGTTCATCTCAGGAAAGTTCAAGATAATGGCAGAGAGAAGGCTTTAACTTTCAGGTATCAGATGCTCCTCAGGCCCCACATCATTCTGAACACATCATGTCAAGACTAGAATGATCCCTGATGAAGAGTTACCAACTCAAGTCTTGTCACTTTTGTAGAGGACACACACCATCACAGGGGAGCCCACCAGTAGATAAAGTCTCTTCATCAGTTTATAAATGACTTCCTGGTGGTAACAGAAATAAAATAAAAGCCCAGGACCTCTTAGAGCCTCCACTAAGAAGACCTTACTCTGCCAACTACCGATGACCTCCCTACAATTGGGGATGCATACTCAGACTCTGAGCCCTGGCATTAGCCAATGGCCAATCTGTCACCAACTGCCAGATGCTGACCCCAGCCCTGTTTACACATCAGAGCAGCAAGGACCTTCTGGTTAAAGATGATGCCAAACTGACTTATTACCAGCCTCTCATCTTGAATGACCCTGGGATAACTTTTCAGCTGCCCTAATGCCTGACTTGAGCTGACCTTGATTGATAAGTCTCTGCTTGACTGCTGGGATATTTTGGCCCACACCCATGGGACCAAAATAACTGCTGGATGGATGGGAGGTAATGTGGTGCAATGGCAACAGCCTCATTCAGCATGGACGAAGGTATGCTGGGGCAGTGGTGGTCTCACCATTCCTGAATGTGAGCCCAGAAAGCTAAACTGACAGATCGGACCAAGGAGTTGGAGCTGAGAAAAAGACAAGAGACACAAATGGCCTGTATGCCTTTGCTGCTGCACATATCTGTAGAGCTATTTATAGCGAGAGGGGCCTTCTGAAGGCAGAAGGGAGAACTAAACTCCATTCCAGAGAGCAACAAGACAGCCCAGTGGGTGGCCTTGGAAACTGGACCCCTAATGTCCTTGATTGTCCTAGACCAGGAGACCCCACATTCTCTAACAAGACAGAAGATGTGATCTGGGCCAAAAACCTGCCAATGTCTCAGTGTCATAAGAGATGATGGAGGACAGCTGACTACAAACTAATTGTACCAAAAAAAAAAAAAAATGGGTCTACATCTACTAAAATAGATTCATCATTTGTCACACATAGGAGTCTGGAGAATGCAGGATTTAGTCCACTAATCCCACATCAGAATTAGAGATGCCAATTCAAAAACTGCTGAAATTGTTAAAAACTGTAAGGGCTATCAAATGACTAATGTGGTGGCTAATAAGAAGAACCCTGTTGGCCAGGCAGTGGTGGCACACGACTTTAATCCCAGCACTTGGGAGGCAGAGACAGGCGGATTTCTGAGTTCGAGGCCAGCCTGGTCTATAGAGTGAGATCCAGGACAGCCAGGGCTACACAGAGAAACCGTCTCAAAAAAAACCAAAAAAAAAAAAAAGAAGAACCCTGTTACTCAATACCGGAGCACCAAGCCAGGAGTCTATCAGGAAATGGACTTCATGGAGGTCAAACCAAAGAAAATTCAGATACAAATATTTGCTAATATTTATAGATACATTTTCAGGATGGACTGAGTTTCCCAACTAAGCATGAGACTGTGCAAATGGCACCAAAGAAAATACTAAAGGAAATTCTTCCAAGGTATGCTTTTTCTAAGTTTATAGTCAGACAATGGACCTACATTATGTCCCAGGTAAGTTATAGCTTAACTAATATTCTGGAGATTGATTGGAAACTTCATTGTGCTTATAGACCCCAGAGTTCAAGATAGATAGAAAAGATAAATAGAACCCTAAAAGGGACCTTAGAGACTGACAGTGACTGGATGACTCTTCTTCCCTTCATCCTTTTTAGAGTACAGACTTCCCCATACCAGATGGGACTCTCCCCTTTTAAAGATATGTTTGGTTCACCTACTGACAGAAGTTATTACACAGTCTCGAGCATGTCCAAGGGTTCACAAACATGTTTGTCTTAAACTTTGTGCTTTCCATAAAACAGGTCCACCTCTGGAGCTCCACCTACTTTAGCCCGGAGATTGGGTCCTACTCAAGAGACACTGCTAGGGGTCACTAGAGCTTCGTTGCAAGGGTCCCTGTGCAAGGGTCCCTGTGCTACAGAGTTGCAGCATGGGTCCACCTCACATTTGTTTGCAGTTGAAAAAGGCCATGGCCAGCAGGAGGAGAATTCAGTCTTTTTTTTTTTTTTTTTTTTTTTTTTGGTATTTTAAAGACAGGGTTTCTCTGTGTAACCCTGACTGTCCTGGAACTCACTCTGTAGACCAGACTGGCCTCGAACTGAGAAATCTGCCTGCTTCTGCCTCCCAAGTGCTGGGATTAAAGGCGTGTGCCACCACTGCCCTGCGAGAATTCAGTCTTAAGACTCCTTCCTGTCTCCCACTAATGCATCCCTACCCATGCTCCAGGGACACCACAAAGACATAACCCTGTTACTGTTTTCATGAAGCTTCAGGAAGTTCCACAATTGGGCCTTCTAGTCACAAGAGAAAGGGAGGGATGAGAGGCCAATTCAGACTGCATTTTAGAGAACCTGACCTAAACAAACAGGGTGGTTCCTAGCATTAGTTTCCAAGTTGCCCCCAACAAAACCCAAGTCTAGCTCCAGTTTCTAGGCTAATTTCCAACAAAACCAGTGTCTCCAGATTACACCCTCAACAAGACCAATGACTCCAGGCTATTCACTCATCAAATCTGCACACCCAGATTAAAAGTCCCCCCCTGCCTAACGACCACCAATGCAGACCGGAGCAGAAATTAAGTTTATGATATGACTCCCAGCACCAGCCAATTCTGTTAAAGGCCACAATAGCTTTCCAATTAAATGCTTGCACACTTACATCCCCAAACCGCTGCTGCTTATTTTAAAGCCTTGCCCTGATAGATATTCAGGGCTCTCCTACCACCAAAACCATCCTGCTTGGCGGCAGTGCACTGGGGGGGAAGGGGGGAGTCCTGAGATAGCTCAAATAAAAAGACACCCCTGTGAATTGCATTAGATCAGCTCTTGTCTGTTTTGGGGGGGATCACTAACATCTCCCTGGCACTACAATTCCACCCACATAGACCGGGATGGATTACTATTTATTGGGTTTGCTTATGGGGATCAAAAGACAGTCTGAAAGCACCCTGGAGATGTACCTGCTGTGAAAAGACAGGGCCCTTCATACGGCTACCATTCCACCATCCACATTCTCTAGTGCTTCCTGAGAGCATCTGAGAGTAGCAGAATTGGGCACAGCTGGGAGGGGGCACACGCAGCAGCTCAGATGAGGCTCTAATGCTGCACCTTTTAATGCTGCTATTCCATCCTTGCATTTGGAACTTACTCACTAGATAAAATCCACAGCTAATGCCCAAGGCAACACAGTGAAACTTGTGGGGGGAAAGACGAAGATAAAAAAACAATAGAATGGGATCCCCATGCAGTAAGACCAGCCAGTACAACCTTGATTCTGCTGCTCTAGCCAACCATAGAAAGGTCCATTCTCAAGCAGATTTGGGGGGGTTGGGTGCTAAATAAAGATAGTTTAAAGGGGTGTTGGCTGTTATCTGGAATACCAATAGATAAACAGTTTGGAAGCATTTCCCCTTGAGAAGAGAATTTGAAATTAGAAGCACACTAAACACATTATCTCCTGAGCATTGGAATGAAAAGCCATTTAAAGCTTACTCCAAAATCATCTCCATTTGACCTCTACCATCCACGTAGGATCTCAGGGTGGAGCTCACAGAGATCTGAATGCCAAAAGCCTCCCAAGTTCTGGGAATAAAGACAAGAACTGCCACACCCTCCCAGAATCACGTCTTATCTGACAAAGTTTGCATCACAAAAAAGTTAGAGTTCTATTCTACTTTTATTTGTCTCAAGAGACTTCCTGAGGCCTTCAAGGTCACAAGAGATTTAAGGTAGAATTTGATCTTGGAAGTTTGTCAAAAGGGCAGGGGTGAGGTTGGAGAGATGGTTAAGAATACACATACTGCTCTTTAACAGGACCTGTGTTCCATACTCAAAACCCACAAGGTAGCTCACAAATGTCCATAACTCCAGGTCTGATGTCTTCTATCCTCCAGAGATACCATGTGGTGAATACATGGCAAGCAAAACTCATGTTTAATCCTTGAATCCCGGCACTCCAGAGGCAGAGGGAGGAGGATCTCTTTGAGACAAGCCTGTTCTACAGAGTTCCAGATCAGCCATGTCTACAGACAGAAAAACTCTGTCTTGAAAAGCCTAGATAGATATAGATAGATAAATAGGCATACTGACAGACAGAGATAGACTGGTAGACAGTTGATTCAGATCACGGTGAAATAAAAACCTTCATTTACCAGAGGGATAATTAGAAGAACTCAAAAGCACTCTGGGTAGTGGTAACACACATCTTTAATGTCCCAGGCAGGCAGCTCTCTGAAGCCAGCCAGGACTACAGAGTGAGTTTCATGACAGTGGAGACTACACAGTGAAACCCTGTCTTGAAAAACCAAAAGGAAAAACATACAATTATGTTTGCAATTTTTGGCCATACTATTCAGAAATATTTTGTAAGAAAATTTAAATTTATTCTCATTTTTCTTTGTAGCTCCACCTTAAGCCAGTTTAAGTTATTTTTATAGTTTTTCATTATGCTGTACAAAAATATAAAAAATGTTTTAAAAAAATGGAGTTCTAGTAATAAAAGACATGATAAAATTCTGATTTTGCTAATGCTGTTATCCAACCGATGATGTTACAGTAAAACTGGAGCAGGAAGCACAACCCAAGCAACATAGAAAGCCTTTTAAACATTTTTAAATGCCATATTTAGCAGATCTCATATACCTGATTTTTAACAAACTACTTGTTTTTAGTTACTTGCTTTAGGGTTAACCTTGAACATACATAAAAAACACAAAAGCTTGGTCTTGTAAATGAATTAAATTTGTACATAGCACACACACAAAAAAGAATTTGATTATTTATAAGGTGACTGATCATTAACTTGCATGTCTTAATTATCCTTGAACGGTTTCTAACAAGTTAGTAACTTCCGTAAGATTAGTATTTTGTGGTTTTAGACACATATCGCTAAGTTAATTTTTGTTAAGCTGAGTATACCTTTATAACCTTAGAAACATATCATACACAAATCCATCCCAATTCAAAATACCTTGGAGATTTGTTGTTGCTTCCTTAGTCTCAGAAGAAAGTATAATAAACAGAAGGTTCATTGGGACTAAGAAATTTTACATTTGCTGCCTTTAGCAATAACAGCCACAGCTCTTCCTGGCTTTCCTCCCAGACAGGTTTTTCCTACTCGCATTTTCTAGAGATAGAGGTGCAAGCAGTTCAGTATGACTGTTGTGTTACAATGAAATTGGATTTATTTATTATTTGTTAAAACACGTAAATGGAGCCGCAGGAGTAAATTAAGCCATTTTTCCCACTGTTGTCTCCTTTCCATCACCATCTCCAAAGCACTCCTGTCCCATCCCTTCCAACCTTCTTTTAACTAGACTCCATCCTCAACTACCTCGTTCCCAATGCGTCTTTCCACTATGCCCATTCTACGCTCAACAATCCATCTGCAGCACTCTTTTTCTCTCCTTAGGTTGCCTTCCATGCTCAGTCCATCTCTGTCCTTCATGTACTAACATATATATGAAGTGAGTTAATGTCAAGCATCAACCTTCCTTAGGGCTGTCCGTTCTTTTGTTTGTTTGGTTTTTTGTTTGTTTTTTTCGAGACAGGGTTTCTCTGTGTAGCTCTGGCTGTCCTGGATCTCACTCGGTAGACCAGGCTGTCCTCGAACTCAGAAATCCGCCTGTCTCTGCCTCCCAAGTGCTGGGATTAAAGGTGTGCGCCACCACCACCCGGCGGGCTGTCCGTTCTTGAGGAGAATGTAAATACTGGGGTTCCAAAGCTGTCCATTAGGAAAATAAAACCGATTCTTTTTAGTTCATCCAGTAAACTACCACCCAAATTAACCATCCAAATTTAAATAAACAGCAGAGTCAGTTAAAATAGTCAATGACTACGAACATGTAACAAAGTGGGCAGTGCTGGCGCACGCCTTTAATCCCAGCACTTGGGAGGCAGAGGCAGGCAGATTTCTGAGTTCAAGGCCAGCCTGGTCTACAGAGTGAGTTCCAGGACAGCCAGGGCTACACAGAGAAACCCTGTCTCGAAAAACCAAAAAAAAAAAAACCAAAAAAAAAAAAAAACATGTAACAAAAGCTGATTGAGGAGGCTGGAGAGAGGATGGCTCAGCAGGTAAGAGCACCACCTGCTCTACCAGAGGTCCTGAGTTCAATTCCCAGCAACCACATGGTGGTTTACAGCCATCTATAATGTCATCTGGTATGTCTGGAGACAGCTACAGTGTACTCGTAGACAAAAAATAAAGAAATCTTTTTTTAAAATTATTTTAAATAAGCTGATTGGGCTATGAGCTGCACTGCCCAGAGCGGGTACAATTGTGAAACGTGGAGTTTGTGTGTAAACATGTTCTTTGTCCTTTTTAAGAGCCATCTATAAAATCATTAACAACAACTTCTATAGGATATTAAAACATAAGTTTAGGCAAAAGCATATGGAGTATTTTTATGAAATATTAAAAGATAACCTTCTTTTATAGATCCAAAGCAACATGTTAACGTGACTTGTCAATTATCAATAGGGTGGAATATTTACCCGCATCGTATTTAGTGGAAAAATTATGTTTGTAGGTCCTTTATCAGTAAGAGATTATTCCTATGAGCTACCTCTTTAGCAGTAATATTATTTAATAAGCCAATAACCTGTTCTGTTGCAGATATTCCATTTTTATAGAATTTAACAGTTTCCAGAAAGCAACTTAAACAAGAGCAGAGTCTCCTCTTCAGTAGTAATAAACAGATAAGAGTGTAACCAATGGTATACTTCAAATTTACGAAGTTTGCTTTTAATTTACTAAAAATAATTAAACATTCATTTAAATGTTACTTGGACTATAAGAAGAGAACATCCTCCATCTAATAAATGACAGTCAAGCTAGCTCATGCTGCAGCAGAGGAGCTCTGTCTCACCTGTCATTCTTCAGGTGTTGCTCTGCTCTGGCCAGCCCTGGGCAGTAAGGGCTGACAGGTCACTCTTGGAGCATGGGAGCAAGTTCAGTCAGATCCTGAGAACTTGGGTCGATGCCCTCTAAGTCAAAAGACTCTCAAATTCTTTTCTCCCGCCTTGCAAACACGTCTGGTGGGAAAATTCTCCTCTCTCTCTCTCTTACACACACACACACACACACACACACACACACACACACACACACACAAATTGACAGGATCTTTATTACTTTTCATGGGTTCCTGTGTGTATAAAGTTGCAGGACTGTTGCTCTGAATATTTTCTTCCTTTAGAATTTTTTTCTTTTTTCTTTTTTTGTTTTTGAGACAGAGTTTTTCTGTGTAGCCCTGGCTGCCCCAGAACTTGCTCCATTGACGAGGCTGGCCTCGAACTCAGATCCACCTGCCTTTGCCACCACTTCCTGGATTGTACTTTAGATCACACACACACACACACACACATACACATACACACACACACATGTATAGGAATACACTATAACTGTCTTCAGACACACCAGAAAAGGGCATCTGATCCCATTAGAAATGGTTGCAAGCCACCATGTAGTTGCTGGGAATTGAACTCAGGACCTCTGGAAAAGCAGTCAATGCTCTTAACCGCTGAGCCATCTCTCTAGCCCTGTACTTTAGATCTTAACACATATTTTATTATACAAAATGCTTGGTCTCAGAGGACTGAGGAAAGCCCATATTTAGTCCTGCCGTCTCACTTTAAGGTTGTGAACCCTTTTCAGTGAAAGAAATCCCTAAACCCCCTTTCTATTAAAAGAAAACTTTTCTTACCTTCTCCTAGGTTCATGTTCCCCACATGTATGTGCCTGTTTGGGGGAGGGGGTGTCCCTGCAAGTAGATAATAAAAATGCTGTGAGATTTACTTCAACCTGGATCAGCCTTTGAGAAATCTAATGCCAGGCAGCTCATAGTCAGCATATTTAAAATACAGGTTAACTTGGGAAAATGTTTTCAGGCAACAATCAGTCCAATTCTAGGAGTGTAATAAAGCTTAAGGTGTAACTAAATAGAAACTATTTTACAAAGTACAGGTGACCACCGAGGGTGGCTCCTTTAGCTAAAAGGTGTGGTCTGACTGAAATCAAGGAAGTCAGCAGGCCATAAAGTACGTGTGACATCTCCTTCAGGGATAGGTAATGGTCTAGGGAGGGAAGAATCTGGAATAACCATTCTGGGGAATTTGGGTGAGGTGTGCCTCTATTGCAAAAGGTAGTTGAGGTCTGTTTCCACAGCTTACTAGGTGGGTGAGGTCTGTGTCCATAGATAGCAAAAAGGTCACCAGGTATTTTATGTATTTTTATACATATTCAGCTTTCAAGATGAAATGCAGGTATTTTTATTTTATTTTATCTCCCGAATTGAGGAATAACAATGTGAATAACAATCATAGTTTTCTTAGAGCTTCTTCGAGTTCAATCACCTCTGTGTCCTCCTCCAGGTTCTCTTTTTTTTTTTTTTTTTTTTTTTTTTTTTTCTCGAGACAGGGTTTCTCTGTGTAGCCCTGGCTGTCCTGGAACTCACTCTGTAGACCAGGCTGCCCTCGAATTCAGAAATCTGCCTGTCTCTGCCTCCCAAGTGCTGGGATTAAAGGCGTGCACCACCACTGCCCGGCTCCTCCAGGTTCTCAATACTCCTCCACGTTTCCAGGGTTCAACTGTACCTTTCCAGCTGCTATTTTAAGAAAACCCTCATTAACTGGAACCTCGGGGAACAATCTTTATAAGCTTATAATTGTCTCTACGATACTAAGTATCATTTTAAAATGCATAATTGTCTTTCTGACTCTCCCAGTCTCCTGTGCCCTCATTCCATTATTTTCCATGTCAATTTCAGTCCCTGGGATCTGAACCCACTACACATCAATTTCTTTCCAATGTGAAGCCATGTCCTCTGGCTCTCCTTGATGACAGACCTATCTATACGATGCCATGACCTGTACAACTTTAAGATTGACCTGAAAAGAGTGATGGAGAAAGAAACAGGTATTGAAAGACTAGGAACAACAAGTAGGTTGTGTGCTCTGCCGGTGATATACTAGCATCTCAAAAGCTCAGCATCTTTATTATATGCAAACAAAGACATACAAATACACAGTGCTCCATTCTTTGTATCAGAAGCAACCTTATTCTACTTACTGACGAAGGCGCTCTGCTGCCTGCAGGTTATAATAATAACGAAAGGACTGTAAACACTTTGAGCAGGCATTTGTAGCAAAGGAGACTTTCTTGGGTTGCCTTTGGGCCCTAAGTATGTCCAGCAGCTCTGGACAAAGTTGCTTAAATCTGTCTTTAAGTACCTTGATACCCTCATAGCATTCCAGAGGGGCAGGGTACAGCTCCTCGGTCAGCTGGCTCAGCTTGACTGTGTGACAAAGAAGGCTCTTCAAGACGAGCAGAGAGATATCATTATGATAGAAGTTGACTTTGAGGAGCTGGGAACATTTGCTCAGGGCAGGCAAGAGGGCTTTGAAATGAGAGTCCCTCATTCCACACTGCTCCAGTTCTAGAATTTGCAGGGTACCTGTGACTTTCTCAAGGATGAGTCCTGGAAGTTCAGTGTCAACATCAGATAGAAAGACAGCATTCAGGTTCAGACACTTGAGCTTATGAATATTCAAACAATGGGGCAGGTATTCAAAGTCTGATTGCAAGAGCCGAGTGCAGTTCGTAATTGACAAGGTCTCCAAAGGGGTTGTCAGGCAGCTAGGGAGAGAGAAAGAGATTATTTTTGCAAAATGATATTCAAGAGGATTGGTAGGCTTGAAAGCCCAGCAGGTAACATTTGTCCCAAATTTAGTCTGTCCATATGATGGGTTCTGCTTCATCCTAGGGGTGTCCCTAAGAGGCTCTTGGTCTGTTCCCTACCACAATTGTGTCCACTTCCCCATCTACAAATCCAGTGTCATGTATTTCCCATCTACTCAACCCCTTTCTGAGCAATTAGAAGCATGCAGGTATATAGTCACACATCTGAGCACAGAACTCATCTGTTCAGATATGCTAGGTATGTTTCTAACACCACTAGGTTTACAGTGGTCAGACCAACAAGGTCTTACTAACTTGTAAGGAAAAGGATATGTGTTATATATGATCTGGAGAATGTTCTTCATCCTCCCTTACCTGAGCCATTTGTCAAGGGAGTCTTCTAGAAAGTAGATATCATTCAAATAGAGATTCTGGAGACATTTGAAGTTGGAGAACAGAGAAAGCAACGCGCTTTGCCACTTGCCTTCCTGGTCTTCACAAGCAGTAAAACTGAAGAGTTTCTTAATTCCCTCTAGCACAAGGGTGTGAAGATTACTCATCTGCTCCAGGTAAGGAACAATGTCTACCAGGAATTCAAGCCACCATTGACTCAGCCGTAGCTCCAGGATACAGTTTAAATCCACCAATTTAAAGATATTTATGACAGTAAAGACTGGTGAGGCACAACTGTGCAGCTTCCTACAGCATAAATGAATGTAAGATTTTCTCTGCTGGACCCACTGCAACAAGTATTTGGTCCACTCATCGAAATTGCCCTTCATGAGTTCAAAATTGGTTACCACCTTAAAATGTATCTTCCTCCCAGGGTCAGGACAGGTCTCCACTGGCTGCTTCTGTGCCACCATCTGTGTTGAGCAGTTATCTTCATGGGATCCAATCCGTGTGCTCCAGACTTCATGGTGCACTTTCCTCCTCAAATCAAGCACTCTGAGTTTGCACCTACTAGATGAAAAGGGTAGAATTCTCAGAAGATAAGACACACCTTATAGTCCACTTTTGGTCCACATCTCACACTTCAGCTGTCCCTTCCAATGTCTTTTTCCCTATGCCTAGTATCATGCCTTGGGTCTCATGTTCAGTTAAAAAGGAATCTTTGCAAGAAAAACAGCTGCATCCCTGTCTGTCTTCCCTTCATTCCATTCCATTTAATCCCAGCCTCATTCCACCTATGCCTGTGTGACAAACAGGAACAGGCTTATTCCTCAGTAGCTGTGTCTTCCACATTTGCAATCATTTGCCCAGAGGGCTGAGGCTAAGTCCAAGATTCTACAACCCTCTAGGCTGATGCTATCAGAAGCCTCTGATACACCTTTGGGCAAGTATTCCCTGTTCCCAGCTGTTCCTTCTTTGCACACACAGAACCTTTCTCCACCCTAGTTGAGTCTTGCTTACCTGGAATGAACCTTCCGGGTTTCCAGGGCATTCAACCCATCAAGCAGTGCTTTCAAAGTCTCCAGGTCACGGTCCTCTATCAGGTCTCCTACAGGAAGGCATGGAAAGGGCCAGGCAGACACCATTGCAGTGAGGACCTTTGTACGCCTGGCAGTGAAGGCCTCCTTGAACATCTCTGGGAATAGCTGACTGGGCAGTTCTTCCAGAGCAGAAATGGCCAAAGATTCCTCCTTGAGTAGAGTGTGTCTTGCCCACTGAAAGAGTGTGGGTGGGGAGGCAACTCTCATTGTGACTGGTTTTCAAGGAAAATGATCCTGGGAAGGATAAAAGCAAAGATACCACTCAGAAAACTTTGAAAGTCTATCTTTCACACATAGACTTCTCTGCGCAATATCACTGCTGTGATGGTGGAAGTTGAAGTTTATGCATTTTGATCACTGGATATTAGTTTTAAAGCCATACCTCTCTCTGGTATGTGAAGCCTCTTCAAGGCTCGCTCTTTCCCAAATATACCTATCCAATTCCAACCACAGCTCAGGTGAATACACCATACTGAGAAGGGGTCATCAAAGAAGCCCACTTTTTGGTGATAAATAGACTGTCCAACCCCCAAGCCCTGGAGAGACAACTGGAGATGCAAACATCCCGTTCCCAACCTTCCCAGTCTCCATCCTCTCAGTCTGGAACTTAGGGAATCTGTGAAATAGATTATTGACTTCAACTGGGCAGTGGTAGCACACGCCTTTAATCCCAGCACTTGGGAGGCAGAGGCAGGTGGATTTCTGAGTTCGAGGCCAGCCTGGTCTACAGAGTGAGTTCCAGGACAGCCAGGGCTACACAGAGAAACCCTGTCTTGAAAAACCAAAAAAAAAAAAAAAAAAAAAAAAAAAAAAAAAAAAAAGATTATTGACTTCAAGTATTGCTTATCACATGGACTGGCATTTCAACCAAGGAGGGAAGTTGGCTGCAAGCTTATCCTCTTCAAGCTCCAGAGCAGAACAGGATGGTAAAGAAACAATAAACAGAGTCTGCAAACCTTTATTAGCCATTGCCAAGGGCTGAAACTATATATAAAGCATCTGCAAAGGCAGGACAATGAGATACAGTTGATAATTTACATGTTAAAGTCGGGAAACTGACTAGCTCAATATCATGGTAGGTTACTTCTAGAGTTCTAGAACACCTTACCTGAGCTCTCCAAAAAAAATAAGCGAAGACCAAAAATGAAAGAAATTTAAAATTAAGTGTAAAATGATGATTCACACTTTCAATTTGAACACTAAGACAAGGGAAGTCGACTGCATCATGCATTTTTGAGGACATTCTGGTCTCCACAATGAGACTATGGATCCACCACCAGAGACAAAGAGCTTTTTTGTTGTTGTTGTTATTGCTATAGTATCTCAGCCATAGCTATCCTGAATCTTGCTCTGTAGATCACTTTGCCTCTTGTCCAAAAATACCAGGTTTAAGTTGGGTGGTAGTGGCACAGGCCTGTAATTGTTTTGATCTCACACTCAGGAGCAATGTCTATGAGTTCTAGACAAGCCTGGTCTATAGAGCCATTTCCAGGACAACCAGGACTACACAGAGAAAGCCTGTCTCAAAACCTTTACCTACTATTATTGTGTGAGGTGCAACGTGTGCTTTGAGCTTTAGTAAACTTTCTTTTATGAATGTGGGTGCCCTTGCATTTAGAGCATAGATGTTCAGAATTGAGAGTTCATCTTGGTAGATTTTTCCTTTGATGAGTGTGAGGTGTCCTTCCTTATATTTTTCAATAACTTTTGGTTGAAAGTCAATTTTATTCGATATTAAAATGGCTACTCAAGCTTGTTTCTTGGAACCATTTTCTTGGAAAAAATTTTTTCCTGGCTTTTACTCTGTGGTAGTGTCTGTCTTTGTCACTGATGTGAATTTTCTGTATGCAGCAAAATGCTGGGTCCTGTTTACATATCCAGTCTCTTAGTATTTTTTTTTTTTTTTTTTTTTGGTTTTTCGAGACAGGGTTTCTCTGTGTAGCCCTGCCCTGGAACTCACTCTGTAGACCAGGCTGGCCTTAAACTCAGAAATCTGCCTGCCTCTGCCTCCCAAGTGTTGGGATTAAAGATGTGCACCACCACTGCCCGGACTCTTAGTCTTTTTATTGGGGAATTGAATCCATTGATGTTAAGAGATTTTAAGGAATTGTTGCTTCCTGTTATTTTTGTTAGAGGTGGAATTATGTTTGTGTGGCTATCTTCTTTTAGTTTTGTTGAAAGAAGATTACTTTCTTGCTTTTTCTAAGGTGTGGTTTCCCTACTTTTTCAAAACTATACTCTCAGCAATGGACAGATCATGGAAACACAAACTAAGCAGAGACACAGTGAAACTAAAAGAAGTTATAAAGCAAATGGATTTAACAGATATTTATAGAACATCTCATCCTAAAACAAAAGAATATATCTTCTTCTCAGCACCTCATGATACCTTTCCCCAAATTGACCATATAAATGGTCATAAAACAGGCTTCAACAGATAAGAGAAGATTGCAATAAACAATCCCATGCATCCTATCACAGCACCACAGACTAAGGCTAGTCTTCAATACCAACAAAAACAACGGAAAGCCCACGTACACATGGAAGCTGAACAAGGCTTTACTCAATGATAGGTTGGTCAAAAGAGAAATAAAGAATTTAAAGATTTTTTAGAATGTAATGAAAATGAAGGCACATCATACCAAAACTTATGGGACACAATGAAAGCTGTGATAAAAAGAAAACTCATAGCTCTAAGTGCTTCCAAAAAGAAACTAGAGAGAGCATACACTAGCAGATTGACAGCAAATCTGAAAGCTCTAGAACAAAAAGAAGCAAATATACCCAAGAGGAGTAAACAGCAGGAAAATAATCAACCTTGGGGCTGAAGTCAACCAGGTAGAAACAAAAAGAACTATACAAAGAATCAACAAAACCAGAAGCTGTTTCTTCAGAATATCAACAGGATAGATAAACCTTTAGCCAGACTAACCAGAAGGCACAGAGACAGTATCCAAATTAATAAAATCAGAAAAGGGAGACATAAAAACAGAAATTGAGGAAATTCAAAACATTAGATCCCACTACAAAAGCCTATACTCAACAAAATTAGAAAATCTGGATGAAATGGACAATTTTCTAGATAGATACCAAGTGCCAAAGTTAAATCAGGATCAGATAAACAATCTAAACAGTCCCATAATTCCTAAAGAAATAGAAGCAGTCATTAAAAGTCTCCCGACCAAAATTAGCTCAGGAGCAGATGGATTTAGTGCAGAATTCTAACAGACCTTCAAAGACCTAATACCAATACTCTTCAAACTATTCCACAAAATAGAAACAGAAGGAACACTATCCAATCCGTTCTATGAGACCACAACCTCACAAAACCTCACAAAGACCCAACAAAGAAAACTTCAGACCAATTTCCCTTATGAATATCAATGCAAAAATACTCAATAAAATTCTCACAGACTGAACCCAAGAACACATCAAAAGGATCATTCACCAGAATCAAGTAGGCTTCTTCCCAGGGATGCAGGGATGGTTCAATACCTGGAAATCCATCAGTTTGATCCATTACATAAACAAACTCAAAGAAAAAAAATCACATGATCTTTTCATTATATGCTTAAAAAGCATTTGACAAAATTCAACATTCATTTATTCATGTTAAAAGTATTGGAAAAGCTGGGCAGTGGTGGTGCATGCCTCTAATCCCAGCACTTGAGAGGCAGAGACAGGTGGACTTCTGAGACCAGCCTGGTTCACAGAGTGAGTTCCAGGACAGCCAGGGCTATACACAGAAACTCTATCGTGAAAAAGCAAAAAAAAAAAAAAAAAAAAAAAAAAATCAAAATAAGTATTGGAAAGATGAGAAATTCAAGGCCTATATCTAAACATACAACACACACACACACACACACACACACACACACACACACACATATATAGCAATATACACTTGAAGAAATTGCTCTAAAATCAAGGACTAGATAGGCTGCCCACTCTCTCTCTATCTATTCAATATAGTACTTGAATTTCTAGATAGAGCAATTAGACAGGAAAGGAGATTAAAGGGATAGAAATTTGAAAGGAAGAAATGAAAATATCACTATTTGCAGATGATATGATAGTATCTAAGTGATCCCAAAAATTCCACCAGAGAATACCTAAAGCTGATAAACAATTTCAGGAAAGTGGCTGGATATAAAATTAACTGAGTAAGTCAGTAGCCTTCCTCTACTCAAAGGATAAACGGACTGAGAAAGAAATTAGGAAAATGACACACTTCACAATAGTCACAAATAATATTATATACCTTGGTGTGACTCTCACCAAGCAAGTGAAAGATCTATATGACAAGAACTTCAAGTGTCTGAAAAAAGAAATTGAAGATCTCAGAAGATGGAAATATCTCCCATGTTCATGGATTGGCAGGATTAATATAGTAAAAATGACAGTCCTCATCAAAATTCCAAATCAATTATTCATAGCATTAGAAAGAGCAATTTAAAATTCATTTGGAAAAACAAAACATCCAGGATAGCAAAAACTATTCTCAACAATAAAAGAACTTCTG
>CM052701.1:83478457-83499675 GCA_028551405.1 Uromys caudimaculatus | reverse complement strand
TTTATTTATTTATTTATTTATTTATTTATTTATTTATTATATGTAAGTACACTGTAGCTGTCTTCAGACACCCCAGCAGAGGGCATCAGATCTCATTATGGGTGGTTATGAGCCACCATGTGGTTGCTGGGATTTGAACTCAGGACCTTCGGAAGAGCAGTCAGTGCTCTTACCCGCTGAGCCATCTCTCCAGCCCCCTGGTCCACACCTTCTAATAGTGCCACTCCCTGGGCATAGCATAGACAGACCATCACATTACACTCCCTGGCCCCCATAGGCTTGTTAAAACATATGAGTCTATGGGGGCCATACCTAAACATAGCATAATGCAAAATACATTTATTCCAACTTCAAAAGTCCCCATAGTCTATAGCATTTTCAATGTTAAAAAGTCAAAGTTCAAAGTCTCTTCTGAGATTCATCAAATCAGTTAACTGTAATCCACAAAGTAAGACAGGAAATCAGGTGGGCAAACTCCAGCCTCTGCATCTCCAGGTCTTACATCAAAGCAGTCTTCACATCTCACACTCTTTTTTTCATCTTTGTGGTCTGCAACGAACTTCTTTCTTCTGGGCTGGTTCCACGCTCTACAAGCAGCTTTCCTCAGCAGATACCCCATGGTTCTAGTGTCATGAACATCTTGGGGTCTTCAAGGCAACTTAAATATTACAACTTCTTGTTTCAATGTCTGGTACCAGGAACTGGGGTATTTTTGTGATAGACCTGACCATGTATTTGTTTGGAAGAATGTGGATTTTGGAACTTTGGATTTGGAAAGCAGTGGAATGCTTTAAATGGGGCTTAATGGGCTATACTAAAACCTGTGACTCAAATGGTCATTAAGAGACTTAATAATCTCAGACTAGGCATTGCAGCCATCAGCCATCTACAGTGATGGAGGCTACAGTCATTTGTTGGTTGGAATGTCCTGCCATCTGGTCCAAATGTGGTAATTTATGAACCCCCAAAGGAATGAAGCCTATCTTTAGCCAATATCCAGGGATGACAGTAGCCCAAGTTGCCTACAGAACATTCCTTTTGTCTCTCCAGATTGAAACTATTTTCTTTTTCTTTTATTTTATTTAAGACAGCATTTCTCTGTGTAGCCCTGGCTGTCCTGGAACTCACTCTGTAGACCAGGCTGGCCTTGAACTCAGAAATCTGCCTGCCTCTGCCTCTCAAGTGCTGGGATTAAAGGCGTACACCACCACTGCCTGGTTCAGATTAAAACTATTAACAATTTGAGTGAAATACAGAAATAAAATAAAAACAAATGTTGACATTTAGAGGTGAGATGAGTACGGGAGCATGGTTGCTTAGGCTTGTAAGGTGAAGGCAATGGGACCTGGTATTCATTGTCAGCTGGAGCAGAATAAGGAGGTCCAGGAAAGTGTGCATCACATGAAATCCTGCCTTGATGAGAATGGGGTCAAAGAGCAGAATGACAACTTCTGGAGGAAGACTACTAGAGAATCTTGGTATTTAGGGACCCATCTGAGAGAGGGCTTCTAGGTGTGTGGGACTGCTTGGGGAGCATGCGGCAATGACTGGAGGAGTCTTTCTGTCTCTTCCCGCAAGCATGGAAAGAGAGTCTGATCTGTATTATAGAATAAAGAATGCTGAACAGTAAAAGACAACTATGTGGATATCTCTCTGAGAAAGTACCCATTTGTACTTTTGTTTGTTTGTTTGTTTGTTTGTTTCCAAGACAGGGTTTCTCTGTATAGCCCTGGCTGTCCTGGAACTCACTCTGTAGACCAGGCTGGCCTCGAACTCAGAAATTCGCCTGCCTCTGCCTCCCAAGTGCTGGGATTAAAGGCTTGTGCCACCACTGCAGGCTTGTTTGGTTTTTTGAAAGACAAGAACTGTGCATATAGCCCAGGATTTCCCCGAATTCCTTACCTAGTCAAGGACAGCCTTGAATACCTGGAGGTCGTCCTACTGTACCTGCTGCAAGCTGAGATTAAAGGTGTGTACTGCCACACCTGGATGAGAAGTTATGCCTAGCAAGCTAGATGCCCTGGATAATATTCTCAGCACTGTAAAAGAGTGATCTATGGAAAGAATGGAAAGAAAGATCCCATGGAGGAAGTGAAGCTGGTATCTGGAGTATTGAATAAGAATAGTCTGTATGCTGCTGACTCCTATCTATCCTGAGAGAACTTCAGGTCAGGAAAATGCAGAAGTTGATAGGGAAAGGTGCAGAATGTCCAGGTGGAGCTGGGTTGCAGAAATTCTCCTGCTTCAAACTTCTGAGTAGCCATTACATGCTTCTGGCAAACATCTGGCTAAACTATTAGCTCCACAGAATGTCAGATCCACACAATGTCAAAAGACAAATGAAAACAAAAGGCTAAATGATTATTGGGTGCTGGAGAGTTTCCAGTGGTTAAGAGGACTATCCTTCCAAAGGATCCCCATCCACCCTATGCATGTGGTTACTCACAACCACAGAAGCTTGCAATTCCATCCCCAGGGACTGGAGATGAAAACATTTAACCTCATAAAGCAAAGTAAAAACTAAGACATTTTTAGAGGCAAAGCAGTATCACCTGTAAAGGCTTCTCCTTTCCTATTTGTTAAGATCTGTTTTAGTCTTATCTTATGTGCTACTGTTTATCTGAATGCAAGGGTGTGTCGGTGAGTGCAGTTGGCAGCAGAGAACAGACAAAAGAGGATGGCAGATCCCCTTGAGATAGAGTTATCGGTTGTTGTGTGTTATCCACCTAGGTGTTGGGAACTGAACTTGAAGAGCAACTACTGCCCTTAACTCCTCTGCAGCCCCATGGTTTACTTATTAAAAGTGTGATGCCATCAAATAGAAAATGCTTTAGTAACAACAGGTTCATCTGGTTTTCCCAGGTAAGAAAAATTAGGGCTAGATGTGATAGCTCGCACCTGTAATAACGCATTTTGGAAGCTAAAGGCAGGATAATCTTGTCCCAGGACAGTTTCAGCAGCATAGGATTCTGTTTTTGTTTTTGCTTTTTTGGTTGTTTGTTTTTTGGAGACAGGGTTTCTCTGTGTAGCCCTGGCTGTCCTGGAACTCACTATGTAGACCAGGCTGGCCTCGAACTCAGAAATCCACCTGCCTCTGCCTCCTGAGTGCTGGGATTAAAGGCGTGTGCCACCACTGCCTGGCGCATAAGGATTCTGAAGACAGCTTGAATTCATGAGATTTTATCACATGAAACAAACAAAACAAAAATTTAGGACTGTTTGTAATTCTTCTTTTAGATTTCTTGGCTAGCATTCAGGAAGCCCTGGGTCTGATTTACTGCAAGAAGCAATGTATACAATGGGCGTGGTGGCCCCCAGCTGAAATTCCTGGATTCGGACTGGAAGGCATGAGGATCAGAAGTTCAAGATCCTCCTTGGCTGCACAGTGAGTTTGAGATCAGTTGAGGAACCACCAGACACAGGCTCAAATCAGGGGAACTAGGGGGCCTTAGAGAGAGAGCTGAGTGATTAAGAGCACTGGTATCTCTTGTAGAAGATCCAGATTCAATACCAGCACTCAGATGGAGGCTCATAACCGTCTGCAACTCCATTCAGTACCAGGGTTATCTGGCCCTGTGCTCTGCACTCTTCTGGCTCTGCAGTCATGTGGTACACTGACATACAGGCAGACAAACACCCACACACACTTATGATTAAAATAAATATTTAAAAGAGAAAAATTAAGTATTTCATATTTTATTTTTTAATTATAACAATATAATTATATAACAATAATAATAGATATAATAAATATAATAATTTAGCAAAACTATGATGTCACATAATAAAAGAGGTGCTGGCCTTCTGTCCAAAGTGACATCCAAAAAAAAAAAAAAAAGCTGGGCGGTGGTGGCCCATGCCTTTAATCCCAGCACTTGGGAGGCAGAGGCAGGTGGCTTTCTGAGTTCAAGGCCAGCTTGGTCTACAGAGTGAGTTCCAGGACAGCCAGAGCTACACAGAGAAACCCTGTCTCGAAAAAACCAAAAAAAAAAAAAAAAAAAAAAAAAGGGATATCCATCCAAAACTCCCACGTCCCTCTCATTGCTCTATTTCACATTCACAGACTCTTTTATTATTATTATTATTACTTGCTGTTACATGCAAACATGTATACATATTTGTTCTCATACTTTCTTAGTATATTACTCATGTATGTTTTTAGGGCTGACCATTTTTTTGTTTGGTTGTTTGGTTTTTTTTTTCGTTTTTTTTTTTTTTTTTTTTTTCAAGACAGGGTTTCTCTGTGTAGCCCTGGCTGTCCTGGAACTCACTATGTAGACCAGGCTGGCCTCAAACTCAGAAATTCACCTGCCTCTGCCTCCCAAGTGCTGGGATTAAAGGCTTGTGCCACCACCGCCCCAGCAGGAGACACAGTTTTACAGTTCACTTCCTGATCCTCTGGCACTCACACTCTTTCCACCCCATCTTCTGCAATGTTTCCTGAGCTTTAGGTAATACAGTGTTGTTTAGACATATCCACTGAGACTCAACAACTCTGCATTTTAAATAATTGGACATACTTTTAAAGGTTGTCAGCCAGGCAGTGGTGGCGCACGCCTTTAATCCCAGCACTCGGGAGGCAGAGGCAGGTGGATTTCTGAGTTCGAGGCCAGCCTGATCTACAGAGTGAGTTCCAGGACAGCCAGGGTTACACAGAGAAACCCTGTCTCAAAAACAAACAAACAAAAAGAAAATGAAACAAATAAAGGTTGTCTAGTACTCACAGCATGCCTTTATGCCTCCTATTAGGCTCTGTCAGTGCTGATGTGACAAAATTATATCAAATGTCAAATACTGTATTAAGTGTCCAATGTAATGGTATTGCACCTGAAGTGTCCCTATCCTAGGAGTCATCACATTTCTTATTTAGACTTCTGGTGAGTGTGTGAGTTTTGAAGAGTCAGCCACACTGCTGTTATATGAGAGAGAGAGAGAGAGAGAGAGAGAGAGAGAGAGAGAGAGAGAGAGAGAGAGAGAAAGAGAGAGAGAGAGAAAGAGAGAGTTGAATGGTGAGGATCTCTCCTTGACATTATGGAGTTCCTGACTGGTTGTGAGCATCATCTCTACCTTGAGACCCAGCATCCTCTCTACCTGAAGTTCCAGTTTCCACAGTTGTTGCTTGGGTGAGATTAAAGTTTCATTTACCGGGCAGTGATGGCACACGCCTTTAATCCCAGCACTTGGAAGGCAGAGGCAGGCAGATTTCTGAGTTCGAGGCCAGCCTGGTCTACAGAGTTAGTTCCAGGACAGCCAGGGCTACACAGAGAAACCCTGTCTCGGAAAACCAAAAAAAAAGTTTCATTTAGGCCTTCTTTAAAGGTCTTATAGAATGCTGCACTGAACCCAAAAAAAGTCATAGACTTTTTTTGGTTGGAAGCCTTTTAATGACTGCTTCTATTTCTTCAGGTGATAGAAGACTGTTTAGATGGTTTATCTGATCCTGACATAGTTATGGTATTTGGTATCTGTCTACAAAATTGTCCATTTTATCCAGATTTTCCAATATTGTTCAGTATAGGCTTTTGTAGTAGGATCTGATGATGTTTTGCATTTCCTCAGGATCTGTTGTTATATCTCCCCTTTCATTTCTTTTTTTAATTATTTATTTAATTATTTAATTATTTATTTATTTATTTATTTATTTATTTATTTATTTATTGGTTTCCCGAGATAGTGTTTCTCTGTGTAACCCTGGCTGTCCTGGAACTCACTCTGTAGACCAGGCTGGCCTTTAACTCAGAAATCCACCTGCCTCTGCCTCCCAAGTGCTGGGATTAAAGGCATGAGCCACCACTGCCCAGCTCCAGTTTCTTTTTGGAGGCATTCAGAGCTATGAGTTTTCCTCTTAACACTGTTTTCCTTGTGTCCCATAGGTTTGGGTATGTTGTACTTTAATTTTCATTAGATTCTAGGAAGTCTTTAATTTCTTTCTTTCTTTCTTTCTTTCTTTCTTTCTTTCTTTCTTTCTTTCTTTCTTTCTTTCTTTCTTCTTTGATCGAGTTATCATTGAGTAGAGTGTTGTTCAGCTTCCATGGGTATGGTGTATGTGAGGTTTCTGTTGTTGTTGCCATGGAACACCAGCCTTAATCTGTACTGATCTGATAGGAGGCATGGGATTATTTCAATCTTCTTATATCTGTTGAGGTTTGTTTTGTGACCGATTATATGGTCAATTTTGGAGAAGGTACGATGAGGTGCTGAGAAGAAGGTATATTCTTTTGATTTAGAATGAAATATTCTACAGATATCTGATAATCCATATGGCTCATAATATCTGTTAGTTTCACTGTGTCTCCAATACTTCTCACTCTACTCCACAAAATAGAAACAGAAGGAACACTACCCAGTTCCTTCTATGAGGCCACAATCACACTGATACCAAAGCATCAAAAGACCCAACAAAGAAAGAAAACTTCAGACCAATTTCCCTTATGAATATTGATGCAAAATACTCAATAAAATTCTCACAAACTACTGGGCAGTGCTGGCGCAGGCCTTTAATCCCAGCACTTGGGAGGAAGAGGCAGGCGGATTTCTGAGTTCAAGGTCAGCCTGGTCTACAGAGTGAGTTCCAGGACAGCCAGGGCTACACAGAGAAACCCTGTCTCAAACAAACAAACAAACAAACAAACAAACAAAATTCTCAGAAACTGAATCCAAGAACACATTAAACAATCATTCACCACGATCAAGTAGGATTCATCCCAGGGATGCAGAGATGGTTCAATACCCGGAAATCCATCGATGTAATCCACTACATAAACAAACTCAAAGGAAAAAAAACCACATGGTCATTTCATTAGATGCTGAAAAAGCCTTTGACAAAATTTAGCATCCCTTCATGATAAAAGTCTTAGAAAGATCAGGAATTCAAGGCCCTAATCACAGTAAAAGCAATATACAACAAACCAGTAGCCAACATCAAAGTAAATGGAGAGAAAATTGAAGCAATTCCACTAAAATCAGGGACTAGAAAAGGCTGCCCTCAGTCTCCCTATCTATTCAATATAGTAATTGAAGTTCTAGCTAGAGCAATTAGACAACAAAAGGAGATCAAAGGGATACAAATTAGAAAGGAAGAAATCAATATACCACTATTGGCAGATGATATGATCATATACTTAAGTGACCCAAAAACCTCCTCCAGAGAACTGCTACAACTGATAAACAACTTCACCAAACTAGCCAGATGTAAAATTAACTCAAACAAATCAGTAGCTTTCCTATACTCGAAGAATAAACAGGCTGAGAAAGAAATTGGGGAAATGACATTTTTCCCAATTGTCTTTGGTTTTTTTTTTTTTTTTTCGAGACAGGGTTTCTCTGTGTAGCTCTGGCTGTCCTGGAACTCACTCTGTAGACCAGGCTGGCCTCGAACTCAGAAATCTGCCTGCCTCTGCCTCCCAAGTGCTGGGATTAAAGGCGTGCGCCACCACCGCCCGGCATCTTTCCCAATTGTCACAAACAATATAAAGTATCTTGGTGTGACTCTAACCAAACAAGTCAAAGATCTTTATGACAAGAACTTCAAGTTTCTGAAGAAAGAAATCGAAGAAGATCTCAGAAGGTGGAAAGATCTCCCATGCTCATGGATTGGCAGGATTAATATAGTCAAAATGGCCATCCTGGGCCAGGCAGTGGTGGCACACGACTTTAATCCCAGCACTTGGGAGGCAGAGGCAGGCGGATTTCTGAGTTCCAGGCCAGCCTGGTCTACAGAGTGAGTTCCAGGACAGCCAAAGCTACACAGAGAAACCCTGTCTCAGAAAACCAAAAAAAAAAAAAAAAAAAAAAGTAATCCTGCCAAAAGCAATCTACAGATTCAATGCAATACCCATCAAATTCTAACTCAATTCATCAAAGACTTAGAAAAAACAATTCTCGAATTCATTTGGAATAACAAAAAACCCAGGTTAGCAAAAACTATTCTCAACAACAAAAGAACTTCTGGAGGAATCAGCATCACTTACCTCAAGCTGTATTACAGAGCAGTAATGATAAAAACTGCACGGTATTGGTACAATGAAAGACAGGTAGATCAATGGAATAGATTTGAAGACCCAGAAATGAACCCACACACTTATGGTCACTTGATTTTTGAAAAAGGAGCTAAAACCATACAGTGGAAAAAAGACAGCATTTTCAACAAATGGTGCTGGTTCAACTGGCAGTCTACGTCTAGAAGAATGCAAATTGATCCATTCCATTCTTCCTGTACAAAGCTCAATCCAAGTGGATCAAAGACCTCCACATAAAACCAGATACACTGAATCTAATAGAGGAGATAGTGGCGAAAAGTCTCGAACACATGGGCACAGGGTAAAAGTTTCTGAACAGAACACCAATGGCTTATGCTCTAAGATCAAGAATCAACAAATGGGACATCATGAAATTGCAAAGCTTCTGTAAGGCAAAGGATTTTGTCACTAGGACAAAAGGGCAACCAACAGATTGGGAAAATATCTTTATGAATCCTAAGTCCAATAAAGGGCTAATATCCAATATATACAAAGAACTCAAGAAGTTAGATACCACAAAACCAATAACCCTATTAATAAATGGGTAACAGAGCTAAACAGAGAATTCTCAACTGAGGAAATTCATAGGGCTGAGAAGCACCTAAAGAAAAGTTCAACATCCTTAGTCATCACGGAAATGCAAATCAAAACAACCCTGAAATTCCACCTCACACCAGTCAGAATGGCTAAGATCAAAAACTCAGGTGACAGCAGATGCTGGCGAGGATGTGGAGAAAGAGGAACACTCCTCCATTGTTGGTGGGATTGCAAGCTGGTACAACCACTCTGGAAATCAGTTTGGCGGACCCTCAGAAAAATGGACATAATACTACCTGATCATCCCAGCTATACTACTCTTGGGCATATACCCAGATGATGCTTTAACATGTAATAAAGACACATGCTCCAGTATGTTCATAGCAGCCATATTTATAATAGCCAGAAGCTGCAAACAACCCAGATGTCCCTCATCAGAGGAATGGATACAGAAAATGTGGTACATTTTCACAGTGGAATACTACTACTCAACCATTAAAAACAATGACTTCAGCAGGGCGGTGGTGGCGCACATCTTTAATTCCAGCACTTGGGAGGCAGAGGCAGGCAGATTTCTGAGTTCGAGGCCAGCCTGGTCTACAGAGTGAGTTCCAGGACAGCCAGAGCTACACAGAGAAATCCTGTCTCGAAAAAACAAACAAAACAAAACAAAACAAAAAACCAATGACTTCATGAAATTCTCAGGCAAATGGATGGAACTTGAAAATATCATCCTGCTGGGCAGTGGTGGCGCACGCCTTTAATCCTAGCACTTGGGAGGCAAAGGCAGGTGGATTTCTGGGTTCGAGGTCAGCCTGGTCTACAGAGTTCCAGGACAGCTAGGGCTACACAGAAAAACCCTGTCTCGAAAAAACCAAAAATAGAAAAAAGAAAAAAAAAAAAAAAAGAAAATATCCTGAGTGAGGTAACTCAGTCACAAATGAACAAACATAGTATGTAGTCACTGATAAGTGGATACTAGCCCAAAATTTCGGAATACCCAAGATTCACTTCACAGCACCAGTTGGACTGAGTGTGAGGTCCCAGATGGAGGAGTTGGAGAAGGAGCTGAGGGAGTTTGCATCCCCATGGAGGGAGCAACAGTGTCAATGGGCCTGACCCCCCAGTTCTCCTGGAGACTGGACAACCAACCAAAGAATACATACGGAGGGACCCCTTGTTTGGGCCACATATGGGGCAGAGGAGGGCCTTGTAGGCCACTAGGAGGAGGAAAGGCCCTTGGGCCTGAGGTTGTTAGATGCCCCAGGATAGTGGGATGCCAAGGAGAGAAGAAGGGAGTGGGTGGGTGGGTGGGTGGGGGAATACCCTCATAGAGGCAGTGGGAGGGAGAGGGCTTAGGGAGTTTCCAAAGTGGAGACCTGGAAAAGGTGAAACATTTTAAATGTAAATAAAGTATCAAAAAATAAAGTTTCATTTAGGTGGTTTAGGCTGGACTCTTACAATAATCCTTCAGTGTCTCAATTCTGAGATGTATGCTTATGCCGCAATCCTTCTTAGCTTCTATATATTTTTAACATCTATTTATTTATTTATTTATTTATTTATTTATTTATTTATTTATTTATTTATTTATTTATTTATTTATCTATTATTTCTTTTGGGAGATAGTCATGGGAGATAGATCTTGAGGCTGGAGAACATCCAGGGGAGACTTTCTCAACTTCAAGCATGTGGTTCCTGTAAATGAACTTAATTAGGCTTAATGTCAACACCGTTGCCAATTGTGCCCTTTCACTACCTGCACAGCTTCCTTGTTTAAAAAAACAAATAGGTTGTTTGTTTGTTTTTTAAATTTTGAGACAGAGTATCATTGTGATTCCTTGGCTGGGCTAGAATTCCCTATGTATATTCAGAGAATCATTTGTTCCTGCCTCCCTAGTGCTGGGATTAAAGGTGTGGACCACTATACCCAGCTCACCACCCAGTCACAACTTCCTCTTTTTTGGCCAGTTTGCTGGCTGATCCTTTCTCTTACCCTTACCCTCTAGGGCACCAAGAACTGCTTCTCCTTCAAAGCCCACTTTGTTTTGGTTTGGATTGCCATGAGATAGAAGAAATGATGTCCATGAACTCTGGCTGTTCTCAATCTCGCTGTGTAGCTAAAGCTGATTTTGAATGGACCACCCACCTCTGCCATCTGCCACAGCTAATGACTGACAGAGCACCAACCTTGACTCCACAAGACAGTCATAGTTGTGCAAATAATAACTTCAGGTTTGCTTTTTCTAAAAGTTTCTCTATTATCAAGCACAGGTTAAACCCTGAGCTGATTCATACTCAGACCAATGTCAATCACATATGAATATAATTCAGTCAGCTGTATGTTTCAAAAACAGTAATCCTGGCTGGGCAGTGGTGGCACACGCCTTTAATCCCAGCACTTGGGAGGCAGAGGCAGGTGGATTTCTGAGTTCCAGGCCAGCCTGGTCTACAGAGTGAATTCCAGGACAGCCAGGACTATACAGAGAAACTCTGTCTGAAAAACCAAAAAAAGGATGAGGTAGAATTTGTGAGAGTCCACATCAAGATTGGCTACAGAGTGAGACACTGTCACAGAAGTAAATTACAAGCCAACTCTATAAATAAGCAAATAATGGAATGAATTAAAAAAAAAAATGAGTTCATTGTTGAGATGTGATGGGATTTCTTTTTTTGTCTTTGTTTTTGTTTTTTCAAGACAGGGTTTCTCTGTGTAGCCCTGGCTGTCCTGGAACTCACTCTGTAGACCAGGCTGGCCTCGAACTCAGAAATCTGACTGCCTCTGCCTCCCAAGTGCTGGGATTAAATGTGTGAGCCACCACTGCTCAGCCTTTTTTTTTTTTTTCCGAGACAGGGTTTCTCTGTGTAGCCCTGGCTGTCCTGGAACTCACTCTATAGACCAGGGTGGCCTCAGACTCAGAAATCTGCCAGCCTCTGCCTCCCAAGTGCTGGAATTAAAGGCATGCACCACCACTGCCCGGCTGTGATGTGATTTCAACCACAGACTCCTGATATTCATCCCAGAGTTAGCATTTTGTTTCTAGGGAAGTTTGTTTCATTTTCTTCTAGGGAAGTTTGTTTTAGTGATTATTGACAAAGAAATTCCATATAAGATTAGATGGGTGGGGCAAAAATTACCCAATCAGTTCTCAGCATTTATCAGTGGTGGAGCTCATAAGGGCAAGAGGCAAAAGGCCTGTAAAGGTGTTGCCTGAGTCGGAGAAGACACTCAGATCCCTGGAGTTTGTCTCCTGTGTCTTAATCAGGTAAGTTCTTTGCCTAGGCCAGGATACCCTAACTGACTGGTTCAGACATTTTAGATATAAGTTTGCATAGGGCATCCTGGAGTCTTTTTCTTCACATGGACATTGGGCTCGGTTCAAAATTCAGATCTGCTTTCACCTCCAGTGGCCTCTGTGGCTTCTTGGGTTGAAATTTAAGTGTTGAGACAGAGCCTCACAGTGCTGTACAGGCTCTCTTAGACCTGGCCAGGTAGCTGCACTGGGTTGGGAATCAAGGTCCTCTTGTCTGAGCCCCCTGAGTGCTCGGATGACCTGCATATTTTCCCCATGTTGTGATTCATATCAAATGATTGCCTTGTGTCTGGTTGGCTTTTGAGACACAACCTTACTCTGTAGACCAGTAACCTTTGAATTTTGGACAGATCTTCTGCTTCAGGGTCCCAGCACTTGGGATTCCGGTTGGGAGCTAGTCAAGTATCTGCAATTATTTGCTTGGTGCACATTAAAATCTCATTTCTTTGCTTTTAGAAATATGGTCTAGTTCTACAGTACATGTTAGCCTCTATACAGGAATTTACTGGCTTCATCCTCATGAGTGTAAAGATTAAATTCCTAAATGTACTTTATAACTCCTCTTCCTGTTTGGAGACAGGGTAACAATATAGAATGCAGTGTCTAGAAAGCATATGTGACACAGGATGACTTTGAACTCTCTCCCTGCCTCTGCTTCCTGATTATTATGACCATGGAGTAAATTGTGTTCATTTTAGAAATTTTAAGAATTTTTTGGGGGGATCGAATCTCATTTGGTCATAAACTTTCTAACTTAGACTGATTTGATTGTTAATCTTTCTCTTTGTACCTCAGAAGAAATGGATTGTAGGACACGGGCCTGTTTCTTCATATCTACCTCTTTTTTTATTTTTTTATTTTCGTTTTTATTTTTTTGTTTGTTTGTTTTTTGTTTTTTCGACATATCTACCTCTTAAAGCTTTATTTTGTAGCCCATGCTGGCCTTCATGTCACTATGTGACCCAGATTGACTTGAATATATGATATTCTCAATTACAACTCCTCAGCATTGGATTTTAGGTATTTTCCAGGTTAATATAGTGATGGAGATGAAAACTTGGGGCTCTTGCATTCTAAGCAAGCACTCTAAGTAACTCAGCAATATGTTTAAAACCCAGGCTTTAATACTCTCTGCAAGGATTAGAGAGATGGCCCAGCAGATGAGACACCCCCTCTTCCAGGAGTCCTGGTTTCCTTTGCCAGTACCCATGTCAGAGATCACATACAATGTTAATGCTTCTAACGCCCTCTGCTGACCTCCTGGACACTGCATGCTCATACATAGATGGCAGTCCTGATACCCATACACACAAATAGCATTTTTAAAATTTGAAATAAATTTTCTTCAAAAGGGAAATTGGACTTTTTTTGTTTGCTAATTTTGGCTTAGTTACGTTTCAATGAGAAATGGCTGGTAGACTAAAGCTTTAGTTTGCTCAGTAGGGTTTTTTGAGGCGGAATTTCATAGAACCCAGGCTGGTCTTGTATGTATACTTCAGATCTTCTAACTTTGTCCCACTTCTTTGCTACGTTGGGATTTCAGTTATGGTCTCATTATACTATAGCTTGTTTGTAATCCCAGGAATTATACTTCATGGTTTGAAGTTTTGTGGTTTAATTGAAATGATTTTGTTTTTTGAGAGTTTCTCTGCAACCCTGGCTGTCCTGGAACTCACTCAGTAGACTAGGCTGGCTTCAAACTCATATCCACCTACCACTCCTTCCTAGGGGCTGGGATTAAAGGTGTGTGCCACCACTGCCCAGCTACTTGAAATTATTTTTAACAGGTTTCTTAAAAACAGGCCTGGGGCGGGGCAGTGGTGGCACACGCCTTTAATCCCAGCACTTGGGAGGCAGAGGCAGGTGGATTTCTGAGTTCGAGGTCAGCCTGGTCTACAGAGTGAGTTCCAGGACAGCCAGGGCTACACAGAGAAACCCTGTCTCAAAACCAAATAAAAAACCAGACCTGGGGACAGTTTTGTTGGGAGTGTCCACAAGACAGTGATTCTGGGGACTGTGACTGTAGGAATGTGGTTGCTTCAGCCTGGTCAATTGACAAGTTCACTACTCAAACTTAAAAAAATACCAGGTGGGCTGCTCACACATTCCTGTGATCCTAGCCCTAGGGATGTTAGGGCTTCCAATCTCCTGTCCCAGCATAGCCTGGGGCACATGAAAGAAAGGGAAGGGTAGAGTTGACTGCATCTCTAAGGTTGAGCACTTGCCATGCATGAGCCAGGATCAAAATCCAGCATCAAAAAACCCAGCACAAAAGAAAGGGGCTCATCAATCCATATTGTTCTTGCTTGTTTTTGTTGTTTTCAAAAAAGCTCTTAAACTCTGTCCTGAAACTCAAAGTAAAGACAAGATAGACTACATGGAATCCTGTGTCTGGCTCTAACATGTTGAAACTGTAAGCTTTTGCTGACAGGGCTCAACATCCATTCAGTAATTGAGACAAATGTTTGAATAAGGACAACAGGCTGAGCAATAAGGTGGCATCATAATGACTAGTGTTCAATTATAAGATCTTAGGGTAAGTTTGGATCCAGCCTGGACTACATAGCTAGCTTTGGTCTACATAGTGGAACTCTGTCTCAATAAAACCAAATAAGCTGCTAAAAGACAGACAAGACCCTTTACACACACTCAGTATATTCTGTGCTTGCTACAACATAGTATGACATAGATAGGTTCCCCATACCTGGCTCTAAAACTTTGAAAATAAAAACTACTGGATGTGGTAGTGAACTCGTTTATTAGTCCCAGCACAGAATGAGGCAGAGGCAGGTAGGTCTCTGAGTTTAAGGGCAGCCTGGTCTACAAAGTGAGTTCTAGGAGAGCCAGGGTTGTTATCCAGAGACACAGTCTTGAAAAATGGAGGGAGAGGGGGGTAAGGGAGAGGGAGAGGGAGAGGGAGAGGGAGAGGGAGAGGGAGAGGGAGAGGGAGAGGGAGAGGGAGAGAGAAAAGGAGAGGAGGAGGAAAGAAAGAAAAATAAGTAAATAAAAAAGTAATGACCCACTGGGCAGTGGTGGTGCACGCCTTTAATCCCAGCACTCAGGAGGCAGAGGCAGGTGAATTTCTGAGTTCGAGGCCAGCCTGCTCTACAGAGTGAGTTCCAGGACAGTCGGCTACACAGAGAAAACCTGTGTAAAAAAAAAAAAAAAAAAAGGAAAGAAAGAAATCAACAAATGCGACCTCATGAAATTTGCAAAGCTTCTTTCTGTAAGGCAAAGGACACTGTCAATAGGACAAAAGGTCAAACAACAGATTGGGAAAAGATCTTTACCAATCCTACTCTAGATAGATTCTTCTCTGTCTTTGCCAGGCAGGATCAATTTGTTGAAAACAGAATATGGGTTAGTTTGGTATATAGCTTTTTCCATTGTCTCTGAAAGAAAGGTGGTTAATATTGTTTTTGCTATAAGGAACAGGCTCTGATTACTTCCTGGATTGCCCCTTCCAAAGGAATATGGGATTCAGAATAGCAAGGGTTGGAACTGGATGGGACAATGGTGAAAATGAATGATTGAGAGAGGCTGCACATGCTTGTATGGGGAGTTTGCTTTGGAGACCAGCAAATAGTAAGTGAAATAGGGAAAACTTGAGTCTCCATCATGGCTACTATGGTGACAGATGCTTACTATGAGGAGTTAAAAGCCTCATAAGAGATACCTTGAAAATAATACATTCTCCCCTAAATTTCCCCAGGCTCATCTCCCTAAAGATCCATCAGAATGGACGTCAGTGCTCCACCGGAACTCCTGAAGCTGGCTTCACAGAGCCTGGTGAGGAATGAGGTGTTGACCGACTCTGTCCTGGAGTATCTACCAAGAGTTTTCTTTCCACCTCTGTTCAAGGAGGCCAACACTCAAAGAAAAGCAAAGTTGATCAAGTTCCTGGTGGAATATTGGCCCTACTCTTGCCTTCAGGTTGGGTTGCTTATTAATAAACCCAATTTGCCAACCTTCCAGGCTATACTAGATGGTGCAGACACATGGCTGAAACGGAAGTTTCGTCCCAGGTAAGCTGAATACCAGGAAAAGAACCATCTGTGCTTAGGAGAAGAAGAATGATCCTGTCCCTGTGTCTCTACCAGTTAATAGAAATAGGATCTGATATGCAGGGCAGTCACCTTTATTTAATCCCAGCACTTGGGAGGCAGAGGCAGGAGAATCTCTGAGTCTGAGGCCATTCTAGTCTATAAAGCTACAGAACCAGGGACACATAGACAGAGAAATCCTATCTTGAAAAATTACAAGGAAATAGGAGCTGACAGAACTAAGACAACTGAACGGAGGAAATTAGATGCAGCTCAGGCAAAGTGCCCTTACTTGGCAGCTAGAGGCTATTTTGGAGACCCAGTACTGAAAGCCATGAGTATATAGGAGACAGCAGAACTAGAGACAAATAGCCTCAGAAATGATGGAAAAAGTGTTTGGGGGTCAATAGTTTCCTTTCTGACAACATCTCTTATTTTATCCACAGGATGTGCAGGCTTCAAGTGGTTGACTTGAGGGATGGATACCATGCCTCCTCGGATATGCAGGATGGAAGAGAGGGTAGAGACCACTTAGTAGAAACTATGCTTGAGAAGCAAGTAGTAGAGAACCACTCAATATACACAGCAAGGAGGCGACATTTGAGGGTGTTGTTCAGTGACCTTTCCTTTTTGTCATCTCTGCATGAAGATAAACACCAAACACAGCTGTTGCAGTGGGCAACGGAGAGAAAGGATGTCCTGCATCTGTGCTGTGAGAAGTTGGAGATTGGAGCAATAAAGCTGTCCAAGGTCAGGAATGTGTTAAAATTTTTACAGCCAGAGTTCATCAAGGAGTTGGAACTGAATACAGTTGGGAGTCTATCTAAACTGGCAAAATTTGTACCTTGCATTAGCAAGATGACAAATCTTCAGAAACTCATGCTAGTACGCATCTTTGGAACAAGTACTTACACATTCGAGGAGAATCAGTGCATCAACCATGTCGTTTCTCTGTTCCCCAAACTCAGCCGTCTCCAGCATCTCACTATTAATGATGTCTATTTTTTCAAAGACCACATGGAAGATTTGTTCAGGTAAGAAAAGATGAAGAGCTGTTGCTATTACCAGAACAAACTTCTCTTTTTTTACATTAGAGAGTAGTGGGCACTATTCTCTGCAGGCCAATGTACATTTGATAGTGAACATGTAAGCGTGATCTTGTTTCATGTTAAGTGACTCAAGGGTTCATATGACCTCTCAAAAAGCTGAGAAATGGAGTAGATTGTATGGAGAGAGCTGCCATGGTAGAAGACCAATATTGTGAGTCAGATCTAGTGAGGTTTCCTGCATAGCAACCCTATTGATCTAGTGTGAAAGAATGGGAAAGAGAAGAGGCCACTGCATATGGGAGGGCTCAGATCTGCAGCTTCCTAGCTCTGTGTTTCAATTAGATTTGGGAGAACAGGCTCTCCCCTTCCCCTAATTTTAAAACAGTATAAAGCTCTTTGGAGACCAGGACTGGGCTAAGTAGACCAGGGAATGCAAAGGCTGCTTGCTGCTGGTTGAGTGAGGGTCAAGGTTAAACAGTGAAGAGGTGAAGAGTTAGTGCCAGGGAGTCAATGATTTTTCATAAAGCATCTTGATATACTGTCATGGATTTCAACTTTTCTCTTCTTGTGGTCCCTAGTAGCCTAAAGAGCAACTCTGGGTCTCTGCTTGTCAGAGAAGACTACTACGAGAGAGTTAGTTGTGGAATGAGCCAGACCTACCATGACGGTGATACCCTCATGTCAAAATAGTATAACTTGAGTAAGCCAACAGGCCAAACTGCATGCCATCCCATGATCGCTCTGACCCCAGCCATGTGATCTCTCCCTAGGTGTCTGGAGGCCCCATTGGTATCCCTCGAGGTCACTCTGTGCCAACTCTCTCAGTCAGACTTGGAGTCATTTGCCCACCGTTGGAGCTACAGTCAGCTTAAACATCTGTGCTTGAGAGGTTCCCCTTTAACTAACTTGAATGTCATGCCTCTAAGAGTTCTCTTGGAGAGTATTGCAGATAATCTACAGACTCTGGAATTAGAAGACTGTAGGATGAATGACTCTCACCTCAGTATCCTTCTTCCTGCCCTGATCCAATGCCTCCAGCTCACTAGCATCAATTTGTATGACAATGACATCTCCATGGATACCCTGATGGACTTTCTACTCCGTACTACCAATCTGACCCGGCTGGCCACAGAAATGTACCCTGCTCCAGTAGAGGTCTATAATGCTCTGAGTTATGTTGAAGTAGAGATATTTTCTCAGCTTTGTGCTGAACTCATGAATGAACTTACGGCTGTAAGGCAGCCCAAGTCAGTCTCCTTTGGTTCCTATTCCTGTTTTGACTGTGATACACGTTATACCTATGAAGATGACGTCATACTTTGTTTGTGCCAGGAGTAACAACAGGAATATTCCTTCTGGGTAGTAAGAAATTAATTCCTAGGGACTGGGCTCACATCCAGAGGACCCAAATGCATGGGTTTTGGACATTTCTCAATGTGATGAAACAAAGGTCTAAACTGTCAGGACTAACTCTTCACTGGCTTTCTCTCTAATCTATGAAATTATGGTCAGATCTTGAAAACCTGATATTCTTTCTAGTGACCTCAGTTATTTGATCCTCAGGATGGTAGTCAAAACAGTTCTTTGACTGTACACAGTAATGGAGGGATACTGGATTGTCTCACTACTTGTTTTATACGACCTCTGAATGTGCAATGAAGCTATTCTGACATGCCCCCTTTTGCATCTGCCTGGTGAGTTATATGTAAAGTCTTCAAAGTAGCAACGTATGTAAAGCCAAATCTTGAGGAAGGGAGTTTTGGTGAATGAGCAGCAGATTGCAATCCAGGGTAGCCAGGCTAGTAGTTGTCTGGGCATCAAAGATAGCTGAAGCAGAAGAAAACAATGAACAAAGGAGTGGGGCCTCAGCCACCCTTTTTAATCCTTTTTCTAATGAGGCATTGTAGCTTAGACCGGCCTTGAATGCCTCATCCTCTTTCCTCCACTTACAGATTAATGAGCTTGCTCACAGTTAACCAAGGCCAGTTTATAGACCACCTGACTGTTCAGCCCTGTGGGGCTCCCAACCTCTGATTGGCCTTCTGCACATTAAGGACTCCAGTAGTCTCTGTCCTCTCTAAAAGAGTTGCCTGTCCCTAGGAACTGCATAATCGATGTGCCTGAGTCTACCCTTTGTGTTCCCCTGTGTCTATATAATCAGGTATCAATAAAGAATGCGTTAAACCTTTTGGTTGTTGCTATTGTTAGGTTGATTTTTTAAAAAAAATATTGGTAGCCAAGATTGCTCAATGGGCAAAGGATACTAAGGGCCAAGCTTGACAATATTGGAATAATAATGGAAGGTGGAAGGCTGACTCTCCCAGTGTTAACTTCTGACTTCATAGGGCCATAATAGCAAGAATGTTGTGCTACGTGTGCAGACACAAACATAGTGTAGTTCCCATTAAATATTGTGAATGGATTCCAACTATAAAACATACATATGAAAAAGCTTTAGTAATTTTACTATTTTATTTTTTTATTTTTGTTTTTTCGATGTTTTTTCGAGTTAGGGTTTCTCTGTGTAGCCCTGGCTGTCCTGGAACTCACTCTGTAGACCAGGCTGGCCTCGAATACTATTTTAGATTATAATATAATTATACATTTCTCTCTTCCATTTCTTAAAAACTCCAATATGCCCCTCATTGTCGCTATTCAAAACTGGCACTTTTTAAAAAGTGCATGTATTTATATATATATAATATAAAATATAATATATATTAAAAAGTGTATTTATATATATAAAATATAAATATATATATATATAAATATAAAAATTCCTATATCCCACTCCATCTGTATAATATCAAATATATGGTTTCAGGGCCACCTACATTCTGGACAAAAGTTAAAATCTGACCTGTTAGGTTCAAAAGCACTTGTTCTTTTGCAGGAGACCAGTAACCTTGCAGTGGCTCAACCCTCTGTAAAAGGGACCAGACACCTCTTGTGACCTCTACAGGCACTGCATGCACTTGTCTCTCACGCACGCACGCACGCACGCACACACTAAAATAAGTACTCAAAGTATGTAGACAGAATAAGCTTAGAGAGTTTGGACCTGGGTTTAGTTTCCAGAACCCAGATCAGGTACTTCAGAAATAGTTGTATCTCCAGTTGCAGCGTATCTGAAGCTCATGACCCCCTTGTACACTTGTACTTAGGTGCTATACCTACCCACATACATACCTGTATTTGAAAAGGCTGGGCTAGCTCCATGACAGGCTTCAAATTGGCAGTACAGGAGACTAGGTGTAAGAACTAAGTAAGCCCAGGCAAGTCAGTTACTAGAAAAAACCCCAGGTTTCAGCCCCCACACTCCAGTAATGGTTCTGGAATGGCTAGAGATAAAGTGAGAAAGCTCATCTTCCCCAGGATTCCTCAGCAACAGGTTCCAGCCCCCATTTCCCAGTGATGGTTCTGGAATGTCAGAATTCTAATGTGCTTTAAATTGGGCTTGCAAGCACACTTGATTCTCTATCTTGGTAATGTGAGACCCCAGCATGCTATACTTCTGCAGAATAAAACACCCTTTGCATTTAGGTACTATTTGTGTCCTGGGGTATCAGGCTTACGGGACTCCCAAGATGCTCAAAGGAGACAGTTGATGACGTATGTGTCATTTGCCAATAATCATCTTTACAATTGGATCTTTACAATTTGTAACACTCCCTATTTTGAAAACAACCATCAAAATGACCATCAGGTCTTCTAGATTCAATCATGCTGACTCCCCAGCCCACCTGGGATGACTGTCAGCAACTGCTCTAGGTGGTCTTCATGATAGAGGAGAGAGAAAGAGGATCAAAAGAGCCATCCAAAAACTGGTTCCTGAAACAAATCGGCTGCCCACTCAAGTTCAGGCTGATATCAATGCAGCCTATCCTTTGATCCAACTGGGATTTTAACATTGCTGAAGGTAAAGAGAGGCTCAGGGTCTACTCCCAGATTCTGATGGGGGACCACCGAGAGGCCACCAGCCCACAAATTTATCTAAGGTGAGCTAGGTGATTCAGGGAAAGAATGAGAGTCCCAAGGAATATCTAGAAAGACTTTTTGAGGTCTATAAGACCTACACTGCGGGCTGGAGAGATGGCTCAGCAGTTAAGAGCACTGACTGCTCTTTCGAAGGTCCTGAGTTCAAATCCCAGCAACCACATGGTGGCTCACAACCATCTATAATGGGATCTGATGCCCTTTCTGGTGTGTCTGAAGACAGCAACAGTGTACTCACATACATAAAAATAAATAAATAAA
>CM052701.1:83458850-83477957 GCA_028551405.1 Uromys caudimaculatus | reverse complement strand
AGGGCATCATTATGGATGGTTGTGAGCCACCATGTGGTTGCTGGGATTTGAACTCAGGACCTTCAGAAGAGCAGTCAGTGCTCTTACCCGCTGAGCCATCTCTCCAGCCCGGCAGGCAGATTTCTGAGTTCGAGGCCAGCCTGGTCTACAGAGTGAGTTCCAGGACAGCCAGGGCTACACAGAGAAACCCTGTCTCGAAAAACCAAAAAAAAAAAAAAAAAAAAAAAAAAAAAAAAAGACCTACACTGCTTTTGACACAGAAGCCAGAAAGCACCAGTGAGCTGTGAACATGGCTTGTATTAACCAAATTGCCCCTGACATTCCTTGGAAGCTTCATCCACTGAATGGCTTTGTGGCCTGCCTCTGGCTCCCAAAAGACAGCCTCTATTTGGCTTTGAATGACAGCATTTGGAGTGAGCCTTCAAGTAACAACTGACTTGGACATGATCAAGGATCCAAGAACTCAACAACCATCTTTGAGGAGGCACTAAATAAGGACTTGGGTGAGTATCAGCATGCTCACCAACAAATAACTGCTCCAGCATGTTTTGTGGGCCCACAACATGGAGGCATGTCAGGAGGTCACACAAGACCTGCTACAGGAGCTGATTCGACTTGACTACTGAGTGTCTGCTAAGAAGGTCCAGCTTTGTCAACTTAAGGATACTTATCTGGAGTACATATTCAAGGGGGGCCAGCCATCAAATGCTGTTGTACACCCAGAATCAAACCATCCTTAACATCCCAGTCCCATTAATACAAAGGCAAGTATGGGAACTTCTGGGGTCTGGCGGGTTTTGTAGATTTTGGGTGCCAGGGTTCACTGAAATAGCCAAACCATTATATGAGTCCACCAGGGCCCAAGAAGACAAAACAGAATGGACCTCTGAGATGGACATGGCTTTGAAGACTCTAAGAAAAGCCTTATTGGGGACACCGGCCTTGGCTTTCCTGGACATTCACAAACTTTTCCACCTGTACATGGATCTGAGAAAAAATAGGAAAGGGCCTGCTCACCATAGAAAAGACCTGTAGCTTATTGATCTAAGAAGGTGGACTCAGTGGCCCAAGGTTGGCCAGCATGCCTCTGGATCTTATCTGTCACTTCCCTGCTAGTTAAGGATACTAACAAAATTTTCATGGGACGGAAACTCACCACCCCCTAATGCTATTGAGGAGATCCTCAAGAATCCATGCTGGGCAGTGGTGGTGCATGCTTTCAATCCCAGCACTTGGGAGGCAGAGGCAGGTGGATTTCTGAGTTCCAGGCCAGCCTGGTCTACAGAGTGAGTTCCAGGACAGCCAGGGTTACACAGAGAAACCCTGTCTAGAAAGAAAAAAAAAAGAATCCACTCAACATGGGGATGTCCAATGCCAGACTGGTGCACTTTCAGGCTCTACCTTTAAACCCCCCTCACATAATATATACTTCATCATCTGCCCTAAACCCAGCCAGCCTCCTACCTGACTCATCCTCAGATGTGCAGCACGATTGCACTATATTTCTGGGGCACAACCAGAGCATCATGCTGGACTTGACTGACATACCCTAGCCAGATGCTGAAAGTATCCACTCCATGGATGGGAGCAGCTTCATCCAGAATGGAATCACGTATACAGGGGCAAAAGTAATGGGCTTGGACTCTGTTATTTTGGCAACTGCTTTGCCACCAGGACTTTCAGCCCTGAAATTTGAACTAAAGGCTATATAACCAACCCAGGCTTTAATTCTCAACTGAGGAAATTCGCAGGACTGAGAAGCACCTAAAGAAATGCTCAACATCCTTAGTTATCAGGGAAATGCAAATCAAAACAAGTCTGAGATTCCACCTCACACCAGTCAGAATGGCTAAGATCAAAAACTCAGGCTCAGAAAAATGGACATAATACTACCTGAGGACCCAGCTATACCACTCCTGGGCATATACCCAGAAGATGCTCCAACATGTAATAAAGACACATGCTCCTCTATGTTCATAGCAGCCATATTTATAATAGCCAGAAGCTGGAAACAACCCAGATGTCCCTCATCAGAGGAATGGATACAGAAAATGTGGTACATTTACACAATGGAGTACTACTCAGCTATTAAAAACAATGATTTAATGAAAGTTGCAGGCAAATGGATTGAACTTGAAAATATCATCCTGAGCGAGGTAACTCAGTCACAAAAGAACGAACATGATATGTACTCACTGATAAGTGGATATTAGCCGAAACGTTTGGAATACTCAAGTTTCACTTTACAGTAGTCGCTGGACTGAAAGTGAGGTCCCAGATGGAGGAGTTGGAGAAGGGACTGAAGGAGCTGAGGGAGTCTGCAGCCCTATGGAGGGAGCAACAGTGTCAACTGGCCTAACACCCCCCCCCCCCCATCTTCCTGGATGCTGGACCACCAACCAAAGAATACACATGGAGGGACCCATGGTTAGGACCACATATATGGCAGATGAGAGCCTTGTTGGCCATCAGGGGGAGGAGAGGCCCCAGTAAAGGGGACTGTCAGGGTGGAAATATGGGAGTAGGCGGGCAGGTGGGTGGGAGGTGGAATTCCCTCATAGAGATGGGGGAGGGGGAACGGATAGGTGGTCTCCAAAGAGGAGATCTAGAAAGGGGGAAACATTGGAAATGTAAATAAAGTATCAAAAAAACAAAAAAAAAAAACAAAAAAAAAAAACTAACAAAAACCAAAAAAAAAAAAAGAGAGAGAATACAGAAAAGTAGAGTGTAGAACCAAACAGTCTTATAAACAATAAAATAATTTTCTTGTTATGTATCCCTTTCTTGTTAGAATCCCTCAAAGAGTGCCTACTCTCCTTGAATGAACAATTCATGATCTAAAAAAATATATCCTACGAAGGAAAACATAATTCCTGTAACAGAAGATTGCTTTCATATTATCCAAATATAAATCTTCATTTGGAAACAACTTCATTATGGCAGTCAATTATAGTGAGAATATCTTTACATCTGTTTTCCAAACTATGAAATATTAGTCATTGTTTTGGTTATTTTTTGAAGTTTCATTAAATTGATGGTGATAAAAAGCATTGTGAAATGTGAAATGCATGTTTTCTAGAATTTTAGCCTTGGAAAAGCTGGTTCCTAAAATTTCACTGAATAAAGCTATATGTTTATATCTCCTGATATCATTTTTGGTATTTATGTATACATGGTACACTGGCAATGTATATGTGCATATCTGTAGCTCTACAAAGCAATTCATGTGTAGATGGACTTTATCAATATGACATGTACATATCAGTGTGATATGTATAAGGTGACTCCCCATATATACTCAATGTATTATCTGTTGTCAAAATACATATTTGTCTACATGACTGAGTTGTAACATCACCAAAATGAACATCAGAATTATATTTATTAAGCAACAAAACAAAACAAAACAAACAAACAAACAAACAAAAACTGGCAAAAGGAGCCATAACTAACACTTACACTGACAACAAATGGGATTATTGACTACTGAAGGAAAAAGCATCAAAAATAAGAAAGAAATACTTACTTTATTAGAGACATTATGGCTTCCTCTCAAAGTAGCCATAATTCATTGTCCTGGGCATCAGAAAAGGACATCAGAAATAGCCAGAGGGTACAGGCTAGCTGTTAAAGCTGAACCTCCCCCTCTGTCACCCCCCACAGCCCCCCCCCCCCAAGTACTCCCAGCCACTCTGAATATACTGGCGAAGACAAATGACATCAAGTGAAATGCCAACTAGTTTACAGAAGAGACACATAGTAGCTGACCTCTGAAGGCTGCGCCAGCCTACCTAAGAAGTTTGCAAAACAACTTATTCATCAGATTCATCAAGCTTTGCATCTGGCCATCGAAAACTGAAGAAACTGCTGTGAGGAACAAGGTACAAAATATTTGACTTAGGACATTTGGTTGATTAGGTCATCTCAGACTGGGCCACCTGCCAGGCTGTGAATCTCAGGCCTCCATAAAGGGGCCACTCCAGGAACCAGCATCAGGGGTCAATAGCAAGGGGCTAATTGAGAAATAGATTATACAGAAATAAAACCAGGAAGATATAGATATAAGTATTTGCTTGTTTTCACAGATACCTTTTCAGGATGTATAGAAGCCCACCCTACAAAGGAGACAGCCAATGTAGTGAGTGGCAAAGAAGCTTCTGGAAGACATCATACCCAGGTACAGTTTGCCTACCCTGCTTGAGTCTGACAATGGACCAGCACTCATCTCTCAGGTAACTCAATCTCTAACACAGGTTCTAGGGACCACTTGGAAATTACATTGTACATATAGACACCAGAGTTCAGAGCAAATAGAGAGGATGAATTGGAACCTAAAGGAGGCCTTGACCAAATTAACCCTTGAAACTGGCTGCAACTGGGTGTCTTTCCTTCCTTATGCCTTATATAGGGCTAGGAGCACCCCTGATATTTTAAGTCTCCTATTCCCCCCCCCCCATATTTTTGAGAGCCTATATGGAGGCCATTTCCCTTGCTGCCTATCCTCCAGTGTGATATCTTAGCTAAATATGACCACCACCAGGTTTATGAGTCTGCTCCTTCCCCTGAGCCCCATTGCTTTAAACCAAATGACAAAGTCTAGATTAACAGACATAACCACAAGGCTCTAGGACCTTGCTGGAAAGGACCTTACTCCATGATCCTGACCATACCTATGGCTGGTAAGGTGAACTGGATGTGGATATAACACTCAGACGTTAAGCCTGCCAGGAGAGAGATGATCCAAAGTTGTTCCAGTGGTGGAGACTTCCAGGAGAATCACTACAAGAATGATTGAATGTCACCCCATACCCTGTCAATCTACTGAAACAAGGACTTCAGTGCTCCTGATCCTGCTGGGTTGCTGCTTATGCTCTGATGTTCCAGCCACTAGCCCCCTTATTATCTGCGTGCCCGTAGGTATCGAGGCAACAACTTTGTCATCAAGTTCATAAATGTAGATTGGACTCCCAGTTCTTAATTACTCTCTCCCTGGACTTAACATAGAACTGTTGGTTACTTGTCAGGGGCTCTACATTGAAAATAAGGTACCCATCAACTATTCCCACCTCTACAACTGCACTGTAAGCCCTCTTGTTTCAGAATACATGCTACCCCCAGAGACTGCTTGGTGAACTTGTACCTCAGGGCTTACTCCATACATTTATGAAAGAAGGGCTGAGGATTTTTATGTTCTAGTAGAGCTTGTACCCAGAGTGACTTATTACTCTGGGGAGAATGTCTTCAATCAGCTAACACATGCAAACAATTGGGTTAAAAGGGTGGCCATTTCCACTGTCTTACTAGAATCTCTCCTTAGCACAGGGCTAGCTAGGGGTGCTAGTGTAAGGGACTCAGCCCTATAATGCTCTATAGAAAGCGATAGATGCAGATATATAGGAGATGAAAAAGTCCATCATGGCCCTGCAGAATCCCCTATTCTCCCTGACAGAAGTAGTCTCACAGAAGAGGCCTAGACTTGCTGTTCTTCCTGCAGGGAGGATGTTATACAGCCTTAGATAAAAATAGTTTTCATTTGATCATGGGTCTCATATGTAATGAGGTGGTCAAAAAATCCATGGCCTTAGTCAGAAAGAGACTACAAGACACATCCTACTAATGTTAGCTTTGACTTGTGGTCCTGACATAATCAATTCTTTAATTAGGTTTGTTAAGGAAATGATTTATTAGACATCTCCAAGATCCAAAATGGCCCAAAACTGAAGGGGAAATGAGAAGGCTAGGCTCACTCTATGGCAGTCTTCAAATTGGCAGTCCAGGAGACTAGGCCTAAGAACTGGGTAAGTCCAGGCAAGCCCACACAAGTCATTTACTAGAAAAACAAACAAACAAACAAACAAACAAACAAACAAACTGAGGCTCCAGCCCCCTTGCCTAGGTAATGGTTTTGGAATGCTGGAATTCCCCTAATGTGCTTTAAATCAGGTCTAGAAGCTTACATGGTTGACTCTATGTTGATAATGGGAGACTCCAGCATATTGGACTTCTGCAGAATAAAACACTCTTTGTGTTTACGTACTATTTGAGTCTGGGGTGTCAATCTTCAGTGAATCATGGACCCTTACATATTAATATTTTAATTTAAAAAATTTAAGTCTAAGAAAACCTGAACCAGGCAGTGGTGGCACATGCCTTTAATCCCAGCACTTGGGAGGCAGAAGCAGGTGGATTTCTGAGTTCGAGGCCAGCCTGGTCTACAGAGTGAGTTCCAGGACAGCCAGGGTGACACAGAGAAACCCAGTCTCAAAAAACAAAACAAAACAAAACAAAACAAAACAAAAACAAACAAAAAAAAGAAAACCTGAATATAAGAGACTACCAGCATAGCAGTCTCAGATACTATACCCTTATAAAAAATACTTGTTAGGAAGTTATACATTATTTACAGCACAAAAGCACTTAGAAGCCAAATATTGCAGGTTTACATCCACTCTGCAAGGTGACACATTTTAACACTGACGAAGTAGTTTTATCAGTTCAACATACTTGAGACTAACTATAGTTTTCTCCAAAGTGTGTTGTGCAGATTTCATTGTAGGTTAATGATGAATCAAAGGCAGAATAAAGGTCACTTGTCTAGGAAACTAGGGAAATCTCCATTAAACTTAAGTAGCATTTACCAATGAAGTTCAGTTACTACATCCCAGCATGTTCTCAGGAAGCCCAGTGGATTTCATATGCAATTAGGTATGGTCTTAGGCCTTTCTGCTTCAGTTCACATGGAGAGAGACAATGACACTCTAACCAAGTCTTCATGGTAAGCTCTCAATTGGGAGCCCAACTTCATGTGAGGCTGAGGTTCTAAAGGACAATAGAATGACTAAGTAGAACTTGGTCATGAGGACATTCCCACCAGAGGAGATCATGCCCTTCTCCACATCTGCTTCATCTCTACCATATTCAGCTTGGGCTGTAGACCCTGGATCTGAATCATAGAGTATCTTTACTCAGCTGATTGTAGCTGCTGATCTTGCTCTTCACTTAAAATAAAAGTTATTTGTGAAACATGATCTCATAAAGTCCATGCAGGCCTTTTCTCTCCCAAATTCGCCTAGTATCAGCAACCACAGTCAGTACTCATGGGGTGGGATGTGAATAGGCTCCTGCCTTCACCTTGTCCCTAATTCTAGCCACCTCTGGATGACACACTTGAGGCAATAAGTTCCCAGACTATCTGGAGCCCGGGAAGATGAGCTGGGTGGGGATTCAGGAATCTGGTCGTGACTGGAAGCCACTTTTAGAAAAGGGTATTGGCATCTAAAGGCTCTTAGGCATTTTGAACTGATAAATCGCAGTGGCACATACCTGAAATTCCTGCATTTGGGAGGGAAAAGCAGCAAGATCTTGAAGTTCAGGGTCACCTACAATTACATTGTTAACTGATAGCCTGGGGAACTTGATAGGCTATCTTATATCAAGACTGTACACACAAAACCAAGCAGGAAAACAAACAAAAATAAATCTCAGATAAGGGAATGGAGAATGTCAGAATCCTAGGGCCTAGAGGCACCTCTTAAATTCCTAGAGATTTTGTTACTACACACAGTCACCACTGAGTCTACCTACCTATGGGTCATCTGCAGGGATGGGGTGTTACCCTGCTAAATGTGACACAAAATTATCACTGCTTCTCTTATTCAGTGCAAATATTTCAAACCTTGTTTGTGGGCCAGTCTTGGTGATACATTTATGATGTTAAGGATGGAGTTTCACTTGTTGGATGCCAGCAGGGTTCACAGCATGAGTTAGAGGCTAGTTCTGGATACATGTCCAGTCCCTACTCATTTGTTTTTGTTTTTGTTTTTGTTCGAGACAGGGTTTCTCTGTGTAGCCCTGGCTGTCCTGGAACTCATTCTGTAGACCAGACTGGCCTCGAACTCAGAAATCTGCCTGCCTGTGCCTCCCGAGCGCTGGGATTAAAGGCGTGCACCACCACTGCCCGGCTCAGTTCCTATCATAAATGTAAAAGCAGAACCAAACTCTAAGGCAGGCAGGAAGGTTCCCTTTTTTTTTTTTTTTTTTTTTTTTTGGTTCTTCGAGACAGGGTTTCTCTGTGTAGCCCTGGCCATCCAGGAACTCACTCTGTAAACCAGGCTGGCCTCGAACTCAGAAATCCACCTGCCTCTTCCTCCCAAGTGCTGGGATTAAAGGCATGCGCCACCACTGCCTGGCTAGGAAGGTTCCCTTTTATTTGTCAGTAGCCTGTATATTCTAAGAATCCCAGAACAGCCTGTACTACACAGTAAAATCAACATGAAAGCATGAATGAATATATGTATATATTACTGATATATTACTAATATACAAATAATTACTAAAGAAATTATGAAAGAGCTTGGGATATTGGTCAGTGGGGAAGTGCTTATCTTTATTGTGCATGTATCATTATAGAAAATAAAAGATTATAAAAATTTCCTAAATGAGGTACTAGAGAGGTGGCTCAGCAGCTAAGGGCACTGGATACTCTTCTAGAGTATTGGGGTTCAATTCTGAGGACTCACTTGTTGGCTCAAATTCCTCTGTCACTCTAAGTCCTGGAAGTGCAGCGCCCTCTTCTGGCTTCCATAAGTACCAGCTTATATGCTGGTTTTACAGACATAGGTGCAGGCCTAACACTCAGAACACATAAAGTAGATGCATTTTTAAAAGTATTAAAGCACTTGTGCACCTTTAATCACAAGATAATATGTCTGCTGTGCATAAAGAAAAAACTGCTTAGAAATTATCTTCATTTAGTTTTAATGCACACTTATAAATTTATTTATATATTTACTCATTAAATGTATATGGGGATAGCTTCATTTATTGCCCATCTTAAAAATGTATTATTATTATTTTTTTTTAAAGATTTATTTATTTATTTATTATATGTAAGTACACTGTAGCTGTCTTCTGACACCCAGAAGAGGGCATCAGAGCTCATTACAAATGGTTGTGAGCCACCATGTGGTTGCTGGGATTTGAACTCAGGACCTTCGGAAGAGCAGTCAGTGCTCTTAACCGCTGAGCCATCTCTCCAGCCCTATTTTTATTATTTTTAGTTATGTTTTTGTGCTGTCTGTGTTAAGAAATGTTCACAGGGATGAAGGTGACCACATAGGTCACAGGAATTGGATCCCTCTGGATCTGGAGGTTGAGATGACTGTGTGTTACCTGAAGTTGATGGTGGGCATTGAATTTACGTCCTCTAAAATAGCATTTTGTGCTCTAAACACCTGAGCTGTCGACTCTCCAGCCCACAAATATTTGTGAAGACTGAATCTAACTACATTGTCATGACTAGCCTGGAAGCTACTATGTAAACCAGGATGGCCCTGAACACACAGAGATCAGCCTTCCTTAGTCCCTGGAGCACTAAAATGAAAGGGGTACAAAGCCATGCTTGGCTAAGTGTTTGCTTGCTGTGGTGGTTTTGTTTGTTCATCCAGAAGTGTTAATGTTTTTTTCTGCTTCCTGTTGATCTGGATAAGTGTGAGCCACAATCATGTCTCAAATCCCATTCTGTTCTTGAAATGTTTTTTTTTTTTTTTTTCCTTCGAAACAGGGTTTCTCTGTGTAGCCCTGGCTGTCCTGGAACTCACTTTGTAGACAAGGCTGGCCTCGAACTCAGAAATCCTCCTGTCGCTGCCTCCCGAGTGCTGGGATTAAAGGTGTGTGGTAACATGCCTGGCCAGCAAAATGGGTTCTTAACATATAGTTTTGGATATCCTGAAACTTTTTATGTAGGCCTGGCCTCAAACTCAAAGAAACTAGCCTTCCTCTGCCACCCAGATGCTCGCTTTAAAGGTGTGTGGTAACATGCCTGGACCAGGTATCATTCTTTATTTCCTTTTCTCTACTCAGTGTGCTGGGTTGATCTTTTTTAGAACACTTTCTTCTGACAGAGAACCAAGTGCCGTGCCTTGCTTTATTATAAAGCTTTTTGTAGCTGGGCAGTGGTGGCGCACGCCTTTAATCCCAGCAGTGATGGGAGGCAGAGGCAGGTAGATTTCTGAGTTCGAGGCCAGCCTGATCTGAGTGAGTTCCAGGACAGCCAGGACTACACAGAGAAACCCTGTCTCGAAAAACCAAAAAAAGAAAAAAAAAAAAAAAAAAAAAAAAAGATTATATAAAGCTTTTTGTACAGCCGAGCTTTTTGTACAAACTTGCTAGATAGCCAAAGATGACCTTGGGTTTCTGATCCTCATGATTCAAACTCTTTTTTGTTTTTAATTAATCATTTTATTTATTTACATCACAAGTGTTACCTTCTTCAGATCCTCCCTCCTTGAGTTCTTCAGCTCATCTCCTCTCGCCTTTGCCTCTGAGAGGGTGCTGCTCCTTGGGCATCCTACTTCCCTGAGGAATCAAGTCTTTACAGGATTTGACTCACTCTCTCCTACTGAGGCCAGATAAGGCAGTTCTCTGTTACATATGTGCAAGGGCCACAGACCCTTCCATGTATGGACAAATTGGCAACATACAGAATGGGAAAAATAAACTTCACTAAACCCACATCCGATAGAGGACTAATATCCAAAATATATAAAGAACTCAAGAAGGTAACCTCCAAAACACCAAACAATCCAATCAAAAAATGGGATACAGAGCTAATCAGAATTCACAACAGAAGAATCTTGAATGGCCAAGAATTCACAACAGAGGAATCTTGAAGGGCTGAGAAACACTTAAAGAAATGTTCAAAGTCCTTAGTCATCAGGGAAATGCAAATCAAAACGACTCTGAGATTCCACCTTACACCAGTCAGAATGACTAAGATCACCAACTCAGGTGATAGCACATGCTTGTGAGGATATGGAGAAAGAGGAACATTCCTCTATTGCTGGTGGGATTATAACCACTCTGGAAATCAATCTGGCAGTTCCTCAGAATATTGGAAATAGTTCTACCTGATGACCCAGCTATACAACTCTTGGGCATATACTCAAAATATGCCCTACCATACCAAAGGGATATAATGCTCCACAATGTTCACAGTGGCCTTATTTGTAAAAGTCAGAAGCCGGAAACAGCCCAGATGTCCCACAAAGGAAGAATGGATACAGAAAGTATGGTGAATTTATAAAATGCAGTACTATTCAGCTATTAAAAATGAGGACATCATGAATTTTGCAAGCAAATGGATGAAACTAGAAAATATCATTTCTGAGTGAGGTAACACAGACCCAAAAGACATACATGATATGTACTCACTAATAAGTGAATAATAGCCAAAAAGTACAGAATACCTAGATACAACCCACAGAATTTCAGCATTTTTTGTTGTTGTTGTTTGTTTGCTATTCAAGACAGGGTTTCCTTTGTGTAGCCCTGGCTGTCCCGGAACTCACTCTGTAGACCAGGCTGGCCTCATACTTAGAAATCCACTTGTCTCTGCCTCCCAAGTGCTGGGATTAAAGACGTGTGCCACTACCACCCAGCTAGAATTTAAGACTTTTAACAAGCAGTAAGGCTAAGTGAGGATGCTTCAATCCTACTTATGAGGGGGAAGAAAAATAATGAAGGGAGGCAGAGGAAGGGAAGGATTTGGATGGGAGAGGGGAGGAAGAGTGGAAAAGGGGAACAAGATTAGGGATGGGGAGAATGGAGGGAAGCCCAGGGAGCCAGCAGCATGAATGGACATATGCAGTCTCAGAGATAGGAGGTAGAGAGACCCTCTAGAAAATACCAGAGACCTCAGAGGTGAAAGACTCTCAGGACTCAATGGAAGTGACCTTAGATGAAGTGCCCAACAGTGGGGAAAAGGAACTGGAATAGTCCACATCCAGTAGATAGACAGGGTCTTAGACAGGGTCTTAAGGGGAGGGATGGTGTTACCGACCCACAGTCAAAATTTCTGACCCTGAGAAACCCTGTCTCAAACAAACAAACAAACAAACAAACAACAACAAAAAAAAAAACAAAAAAAATTCTGACCCAGAAGTCTTCCTGCCTATAAAAACTGCCAGGACAAAAATGGAGAATAGACTGAGAGAAAGGCAGTCCAGTGACTGGCCCCACCGGAGATCCACCTCATGGGAGGAAACAAAGGCCTGACTCTATTACTGATGCTATGATGTGCTTACAGACAGGAGTCTAGCATTTCTGTTCTCTAAGAGACCCAATGAGAAGCTGACTTTAGACAGATACAGATACTTACACCCAACCATCGAACTGAAGTCAGGGACACTTGTAGTCGAATTAGGGGTAGGATGGAAGAAGCAGAAGAGGTGGGCGATCCCATAAGAAGACAAGCAGTCTCAACTTATCAAGACCCCTGGGAGCTCCCAGATACTGAGCCATCAACTAGGCAGCATAAAGGAGCTGGTCTAAGGTTCTCGACACATAGCAGAAGACTGCTTGGACTGGATTCAGTGGGAGGATATGAGCCGAATCTTTGAGAAAACCAAGGCCTCAGGGAGGGGGAAGAACTGGTGGTGGAAGAGCATCTTCTGGAGGTGGAGGGAGGAGGAGGAATGTAGAATTGTGGGAGGAGGGACTGGGAGAAGGGGAAATCGCTGGATTGTAAATAAATAAATAGCATTAAGAAAAGAGAAAGCTTTTCTCAAATTTAATAAAAATAAATGCATATCATACCTATACATATGTGACACAATAAGGACCATTCTGAGAGGTAAGTACATAACACTGAGTGTCTACATTAAAAAAAGCTGGAAAGATCTGATACTAACTAGCAACTTAATATGTCACCTAAAACCCTTATTACAAAAAGATGATATCATACCCAGAAGGAGTAGATAGCAAGAAACAATCCAACTCAGGGTAGAAAAAAAAATAGACACAAGAAACAAATTAAATTATAAAAAAAAATCAATAAAACAACAAGCTAGTTCTTTCAGAAATTAGATTGGCAAAACCTATTCAAATTAACAAACACTGAGGACAGTCAGGGCTACACAGAGAAACCCTGTCTCGAAAACAGCAAAAAACAAAACAAAACAAAACAAAACAAAACAAAACAAAACACTGAAACAAAATATCCAAATTAATAGCATTAGAAATAAAAATGTACACTTAAAACAAAAAAATGAAGAAATCCAGAGAATCATAAGGTAATACTTTTAAAACTTGTTTTCCTCTAAATTGTTAAATGTCAAAGAAATGCCTAGTTATCTCAGTACATACTACTTGCAAAAGTTAAATCTAGGTCAGATAAGGCATCAGACATGCAATTTAAATAGATCTATAACCCCAAGTGAAATATAACCAGTAAGCAATATTTTACAACAACAAAAAACCACAACAATAAAACATTTATAGAAAAGAAAACAAAACCAAACAGGGGATAATGATTTTAGTGGATAATCCACCAAACTTTCAAAGAAAAATTAATGCAAGCATTCAGTATATTGTTTCAAAAAATAATTTCAAAAAACAAAAATTGCATTTCCATATTTTGTTTGAAAGGCCACAGTCACCCTGATACACAAAATATATAAAGGTCCCTTATGAACATACGTGCAAAAGTTTTCAAAAAATGGCTTGCAAGCCAAGTTGAGGAATGAATCAAAAATATTATTCACAGATTAGGTAGGGCATCTTCAGAGTAGGTTTTCCACGCTCTCTCTATCTATTCAATATAGTACTCGAAGTCTTAGGTAGAGAAATAAGATGGCTAGGAGAGAAAAGGGATGAAATTGAAGAGGAAGAAGTCAAAGCATCTTTATTTGCTGATGATATGATACGGGTCACAAAATTGACCGCAAAAATTCAACCAGGAAACTTCACAGGCTGAAAAACACTTTGGGCAAAGTAGCTGGATACAAAATTAACTCACAAATATCTGTAGCCCATGTAAGTGCAAATGACAAGTGAGATGAGACAGAAATCAAGGTAGCAGCGCCTTTTACAATAGCTCCAGGAAATACTGAATATCTAGAGGTAACTATAATCAAGCAAGTTAAAGACTTACATAATAAGACTGTAAGTCTTACTGGGCAGTGGTGGTGCACGCCTTTAATCCCAGCCCTTGGGAGGCAGAGGCAGGTGGATTTCTGAGTTCAAGGCCAGCCTGGTCTACAGAGTTCCAGGACAGCCAGGGCTACACAGAGAAACCCTGTCTCGAAAAACCGAAAAACCGAAAAACCAAAAAAAAAAAAAAAAAAAAAAAAGTAAGTCTTTGAACAAAAGAGTTGAAAAAAATATCAGAAGATGAAAACATCTTCCATGCATGATCTGGAGGCTTAATGGAATAAAAATGGCTATCTTATCAAAAATCAATCTACAGATTTAGGGCAATCCCTTCAAAATTTCCACACCATTCTCTATAGACCTTGAAAGGACAATTCTCAAATTCATATGAAAAACAACCAAAATAAATAAACAAACAAAAAGCCCAGTATAGCTAAAATAATTCTGGACAATAAAAAAACTGATGGATGTCCCACCACTCCTGATTTCAATTCTACTACAGAGCTATCATAATAAAAACCACAATGGGGGCAGGAGTGGCTGAAGAGATTGCTCAGCAGTTAAGAGCACTGGCTGCTCTCTCAGAGGTCCTGAGTTCAATTCCCAGCAACCACATGGTGGTTCACAATCATCTGCAATGGGATCCAATGCCCTCTTCTGGTGTGTCTAAAGACACCAACAGTATACTCAGTGTACTCATACACTAGGAAAAAAAAACAAAAACAAAACGAAGGAATCTTGAACAAATGGTAACTATTCTAACTGGATATTTGCATGAAGAATAATGAATATTTATTACATTGTACAAAACTCAACTCAAAGACCTCAACATAAATCAATATAAACAAAAACAGAAAGAAGAGAAAGTGGGAAACAACTTTGAATACAGCAACACAGGAGATGACATTTTGAATAAAACACCAATAGCACAGGCAGTAAGGTCAATAATTAATAAAAGGGATATCTCATGAAACTGAAAACTTTCTACATGTAAAAGGACATAGTCGCCAGGCAGTGGTGGTGCACGCCTTTAGTCCCAGCTAATAAAAGCTTGAAGAAATGTTCAACATCCTTAGTTATGAGGAAAATGCAAATTAAAACTACTTTCAGGTGCCATTTTACACATACTATAATGTTGAAAAACACAAATGACAGATCATGCTGGTGAATATGTAGGACAAACAAGAGAAACACTCCTCCATTGCTGGTGGGAGTGCATACTTGTACAGCCAATATTGAAATCAATACGACAGTTCCTCAGTCAGTTAGGAACTGACCTAACACCCAGCTATATAACTCTTGGGCATATACACAAAGGCTTCTTAGATACATCCTACCTACTACATGAATACTTGCACAATTATGCTCATTGCGGCTTTGTTCATAATATCCAGAAACTGGAAACAACTTAGATATCCCTTGACCAAAGAATGGATAAAAATATGGTTAACATTTGCACAATAGAGTATGAATGAGCTATTTTTTAAAAATGATGTCATGGATAAAAATATGATTTACATTTGCACAATAGAGTATGAATTAGCTATTTTTAAAAAAATGATATCATGAAATTTGCAGAAAAAAAATGATGCAACAAGAAAAAAATCATCCTGAGTGAAGTAACCTAGAACCAGAAACATAAATATTGTATGTATTCAAGTATAAGTAGATCTTGGCATTAAGTAAATGAAAAAAAAAAAAAAAACCCTACAATTGGTAAACCCAGAGAGTTTAGGTAAACACAAGAGGTCTAGGGAGGATGTACTGGCAGGTTTTGTGTGTCAACTTGACACAATCCTGAGTTATCACAGAGAAAGGACCTTCAGGTGACAAAATGCCTCATGAGATCCAGCTGTAAGGAATTTTCTCAATTAGTGATCAAGGTGGGTGGCATTGTGGGTGGTGCCATCCCTGGGCTGGTAGTCTTGGGTTCTTTTTCTTTCTTTCTTTCTTTTTTTTTTTTTTTTTGAGACAGGGTTTCTCTGTGTAGCCCTGTCTGTCCTGGAACTCACTCTGTAGATCAGGCCGGCCTTGAACTCAGAAATCTGCCTGCCTCTGCCTCCCAAGTTCTGGGATTAAAAGCATGTGCCACCACTGCCCAGTTTAGTCTTGAGTTCTATAAGAGAAAAAGCTGAGCAAACCAGGGGAAGCAAGTCAGTAAGTAACATCCCTCCATGGCCTCTGCATCAGCTCCTGCTTCCTGACCTGTTTACTTCCAGTCCTGAATTCCTTTGGTAATGAACAGCAACATGGAAGTGTAAACTGAATAAACCCTTTCATCCCCAACTTGCTTCTTGTTCATGATGCTTGTGTAGGAATAAAATCGCCAACTAAGACTTAAGTATTTATTGGATTTTGCTAAGAGCAAAATGTCAAACAAACCAACAACCCCCCAAACAAAACAAAACAAAAAACAAAAACAACAACAACAAAAACAAAACAAAACAAAACAAAACAAGTGTATACTATGTCCACTGTAAGTTTATCCAAAACATTTCTAGATTTTTATGTCAACCAATTTCAGAAAACAGGCATTATCACCTAAGTACAAAAACACAAATGTCCGAGTGGAGCTGTAGAGGTGAGTCTATGCTTTGACACCTTCCTTAAGCCTTGCACAGAAAATCTCTTTATAAAAGAATATCAAAGAGAATAGCCACTTGTGTGTGGCTATTGTAAGGTAGGCTCAGTTCTCTTCAACATGAAAGGGAAACCTAATGAGCCTGTGCGAAGTCTTAGTGGGTTAAAGTGTCAGCAGCCATACTTGAAAACTTGAATAAAATGCCTTAGACCCACAGAGTGGATGGAGAAAATTTACTCCAGTAAATTGTTTTCTGATACACACACACACAAAGAGAGAGAGATAGAGAGAGAAAGAGAGAGAGAGAGACAGAGACAGAGACAGAGACCAAGGAAGACAGAAACAGAGAGACAGTGAGACAGAGTATTTATTTGTTTTGTTTTGTTTTTTGTTTTTTCGAGACAGGGTTTCTCTGTGTAGCCCTGACTGTCCTGGAACTCACTCTGTAGACCAGGCTGGCCTCAAACTCAGAAATCCACCTGCCTCTGCCTCCAAGTACTGGAATTAAAGGCGTGCACCACCACTGCCTGGCAAGACAGAGTATTTAAAAATATATTAAAAACAAATAACTTCATCCAAATCATGTGATACACCCATCTCAGGTGCTATGTTTTGTTTCTGTGAGTTATGCCTCCATTGCTGTCACCTCATTAGTAGAAAGAATGGAATTTTAAATGAACCAACTTCATATTCACTGGAATTTTTTCTGTTATATTTTTATTTTTTAAAACTGAGAATGAAAGTTATCATAATGCAAGCTACAACAGGGTAGCTCTAGACAAAAAAGGCCAAAGGCTTATAAGCACAGGTCCTATAAATGATATCATTCAAAGTTGAAATATTATAAACAAAATACATAGTGATAAATAATTTAATGAGTGATCAACTTACTTAAATTAAAACTTCATCTATCATAATTCATAAAGAGAATATACCCCATGAACATAAAATTTATCAAGAACATTTAATCATGTGGGATAAACATCAATCTTGTAGGTAGGTAGCATGAGGAGTCATGTTCCCTTGGGAATGCTACAAGAATAACTGTTGTATAACATGCAAATAAAAATTCCTATATTTAAAAATCTCTGTCCTAGATTTATATACAAGATAAAGGAATTCAGTAATTTAAGACATGTGAAAATTTTCCACTGTTTAATTTTTTGTAATAACCTCGAATTGAAAACACATGTATTTTTATAAGTTCACTTCAAAAGTTTATAAACTTTTTCTTAAAATGTATAGTGATGGGGGACCTCAGCTTGGGCCACAGGGTTCCATAGCAAATTAGCGCCGGGACAAAGATACCCTCCCAGCAGCTTGGAAAAGCCAGGAGTGGGCCCAAGACAACCTCCACAGCTCACCAAGAACTGCTCCGAACCTGGGAGACATAGGGACCGAAGTAGGCGGGCATAGAAACCCCCTGGAGGCAGAGACCTCTGCCTGGGCCACCAGGAGTCCATAGCCAACTAGTGCCATAAAAAGCTACCCTCCCAGGAGCTTGGGAAAGCAGTGAGTGGGGTTAAGGGGAGCAACACCTCTCACCCGGACCCGCCCATCAGCTGGGACCCAGGACATGAGAAGCTGGGAACACAAAATCTCTGAACCTTCCGATTTCCACCTGTGGGTGGAGACCTCTGCCTGGACCACCAGGAGGAGTCCATAGCCAACGAACACCTGAAAAAGCTACCCTCCCAGGAGCTTGAGAAAGCCGTGAGTGGGATAAAGGGGAGCAACACCTCTCACCCGGACCCGTCCGGATCCGCCGGGACCCAGCACCTGAGAAGCTGTGGAACACAAAATCTCTGAACCTTCAGGTTCCCACCTGTGGGTGGAGACCACTGCCTGGACCACCAGGGGCCTGTGCCTGGGGACCCAAGCCTAGGCCACAAGGCTTCAGGAGAGAGCGGGTATCCAAGTAGTGCTGACACACCTTTGAGCACAGGCAAAACCACCACTTCTGCTCAAACCCATTGGACCAAGAGGGACCCTTGCAGAGCCATCAGGGCATAGGAACCAAGGGACAGCTGGGGACAAGATCTTTCTGATTTCCTTCTGCACCCCAGAGCAGACCCGGTGCCACAGCTCTCCAAACCCAAACACCCCTCAGAGAGAGCTGGTCTTCAAGGAGTACTGACACAGAGGCCTGCAGGAGGGGCAAGCCACAACCAGACAGAGTAAGATCAGCTAACATCAGAGTCAACAAGATGGCAAAAGGCAAGGGTAAGAACATAAAGAACAGAAACCAAGAGTACTCAGCATCATCAGAACCCAGCTTTCTCACCACAGCAAGCCCTGGATACCCCAACACACCAGAAAATCAAGACTCAGATTTAAAATCTTTTCTCATGATGATGATAGAAGACTTTAAGAAAGAAACGAATAACACCCTTAAAGAAATACAAGAGAACAGAGATAAACAACGAGAAGACTTTCAAGAGGAAATTCAAAAATCCATTAAAGAATTACAAGAAAACACAACCAAACAGGCAGAAGTGCAAGAAAACACAATCAAACAGACAAAGGAAATGCATAAAACTATCCAGGAGATAAAAATAGAAATAGAAACAATAAAGAAATCACAAAGGGAGACAACC
>CM052701.1:83435530-83458350 GCA_028551405.1 Uromys caudimaculatus | reverse complement strand
AGCCAAGACAGTGGCTCAGCAGATAGACTGCTTATCGTTCAACATAGTGGCTTGTGTGATATTCTAGACCTTGTACAATGCACTTCATGTATAGTACTTCATGATGGCCAGCTATCCTGAAATTTGTAGTAGAATGAGAGAGTAAAAAGAAATATCCTGTGTCTACAAGGTAGAGTGTGAAAAGGGATTTCTGAAAATTTTCCTCTGACATCCACATATGCACCATGGTATGTGTGCTACATGTACACAACTCTCTCTCTCTCTCTCTCTCTCTCTCTCTCTCTCTCTCTCTCTCTCTCTCTCTCTCTCTCTCACATACACACACACACACATACAAATACATATTAAACTGATGAATCTCAGATAGTTTATAATCTACATAGTTTATTTTGCTGTTGCTGTTGCTTTTTACATTACCTTAATGACTCACACACAAAAAACACACAAAACAAAACAAACAAACAAACATCTTCCAGAACGTTTGTCTTTATTTGGAAGGCGAAGCAAAACATATTTGATATTTGCTTCCACATTTGTTCATGTGAGTTTTTTAGGTAACACAGAAACTATAACAAAATAGTTTTTCTATCACTGTCTGTCTGTTGAAAGAATAGAATTATCCACAAGATAAAAGACAGCACTTTTAATGCAAACTGGAAATACTTGGACTATATATGCTCTATTTCTTTCTCTCAGTCTAGTCATCTCCAGGTGGCCATATAATGAGATATTCTTTTTTTTTAAAAAGATTTATTTATTTATTTTATGTATATGAGTACAGATGGTTGTGAGCCATCATGTGGTTGCTGGGATTTGAACTCAGGACCTTTGGAAGAGCAGTCAGTACTCTTAACCACTGAGCCATCTCTCCAGCCCCATAATGAGATATTCTAACAGAAAAATTGTTATCATTTGCACATGCCCACTGGGTCTGTGCCTTTGAATGACTGTTCTCCAGTTATTCTGAGAAATCTAGAAACTTGAGTGAGTAGGACTGGATTAAAGCCTTTCCCCAGAAGTTCTGACATTATATTTTATATCTGGCTTACTGAATCTTCACTTATTAGACATGTATTCTCTTTCAACAGGTTATTAGGCTGCTGTGATGTTTTTTCTCCCCAAAGGGTGAGAAATAGAGAAAAGAAAAAAAAAGTGCTACAAATATTTCTTTTCAGAATCTTGTTTGCTTACAACATAAAAGATAAAATATATTTAATATATGCTTTCAGGTCTCTACATTACATTCATATTATATACAGCTGAAGGCATTTCTGACCTCAGTAAATCCTCTTCTAAGGTAAAAACATTTACTCCATTCAAAGAAAAATGTACACTCCAAGTTGTTCTGCAAAGTTTTTCATACCTCTGTCCATTTTTAATTTTGAGGGCTATGATAAATAAATAAATAAATAAATAAATAAATAAATAAATAAATAAATAAATAGCACTCTTGCTCTCTCTTTCTATCTATCTATCTATCTATCTATCTATCTATACATACATAAATAGGTCTTTAATCAGAGCATTAATGAGGATCAGAAGTTTAAGATCATCCTCAGGCTACATAGAGAGCTCAACAAAGCCTGTCTAAAAAACAGTAAAAAAGTAAAATTTTAATTCTTAATTGAAATTGTGCAAAAACTTCTGAGTGTAACTTATCTAGCTTCCTCTGAACTATTATTTTCATAATTATTTACACAATGGTGTATTTTACAAAATAAAATTTCATCAGCATTGTAATTATTCAGGGAAAAACAATGCAAGCAACTGAATGATGACTTCAGACCTATAAAACACATAAGCTACATTAAATATGACTTTCTTCAATTTGTGAAGGCATCATTTTAGTTTTTCTGTCTACTAGGTTTTTTAAAATCAATACCTATACTCCCTGATTATTTAAATAAATTAACTAAATAAATACCCAAAGGGTCTAATCAATGGCAATCTTTTGGTACAGTTTTTAAACTGAACTCTAAACGTATTGAAGCAAACGTAACATATAGGGTAAGCATTACAAGTGATGACATCCTGGGGGGAAATAGAGAAAACAGAGTGAAGCTCTTTGGGTGATTCTGAAACTTGTTTTACTCTACGTTAATGAAGCCCATTGACAATTATATAATTACTTTACCTTGGGAAAAGTATAGGCAACATTAGAATGTTTTTTTAACAATATTATTTCCCATTGAATCTCAGGAGAAATCAGAAGCCATCACAGATCCTTAATGAATCAGTATGTTTTCATTCTTTTACATATAAAAAACTCAAATAGACACTTAGGTCACAGACATGATTGCATAAAAAAAATACGTGTTTTCCTTACATTATTTAATTCCATATAGTTACCTTATGAACACAAAGAAGCTTATAAGAGTGAATATAAAAATGTTTTAGTTTTAAAAGAATTTTTGAAAAGTCATATCTGTCCATTTGAAATTGTAAATATTTATCCAGTACCTATTATTTAATAAATATTATATGTTAATTAATATGGACAATAATCATAAAATATGTCTATTAAAATAGGTTTCTAGAAAATGGAAATTAATAAAAGGGTAACTATAATATATGAATTGCAAGTTATTAATATGTATTGAGAATATAATTATATATTTTTAAAAAGAGCTGTAAGCATCTTTGATGTTAATGGTTTACTTTCTGTTTAAAAATTTATATGGAACAATTTCATACAGTAAAATCCAGGTATTTGGAAACTTGTATCAAGAAAACTGTTCATTCATCTTTATATATAATCCAATAGATAACAAAGGTAATGCACATTACATAGTGCTCAAAATAAAGTGATCTTAAAAATAATTTCAACATATTTATTGTTTATTTTTCTCTCCCTCTCTTTCTTTTCTTTTTTTAAATTTCTTTCCTATTCTTTACTGGTGAAATACACAGTTTTTCTTTCTTTCTGTTTTTATATTTGGAATTGTAAACTTATGTGCTGATTTCTATAAGAAATTTATAAATTTGTATTCACAGCACATATGCTGCAAAATTCCTGTTTCCCCCACCTTTTGTCTGATTTTATATTTTGTATCATTTGATTTCCTTTGATATTTGTACACGTGAGATTGTATCTCATTGCAGTTTAGATTTTCTTTCTTATTAGTGATGGTGATCATTTTATCAGATACTTACAATTCTTTATGTCTTACTCAGATAAGTGTCTAGTCAAGTACTTTAATCATTTGCATAAAAAGTTATTATTAGAAATCTTACTGCTATTCAGTTGTATAAAATATATAAATATTTATGTTTTAGTTCAACTTGACACCATCAACAATAATTTGGAAAGAAGAAATTATCAGTTGAGAAAATATACCTAACATATTGGTCTATGGGCAAGCTTGTGGTTCATTTTCTAAATTAGCAAATGGTGTGGGAACTCACACCTCTCTGTGGGAGAAGTCACATCTGTGCATCTTTGCCTAGGGTGTATAAAAAAGCAAACTGATTAAACATTGGTGAGTAAGCCAGAAAACAGCATACCTTCATGGCTTCCACTTCAGTCCCTGCCTTAATATTCCTGCTCTAATTTCCTTACAGAATGGAATATGAAGTGATGTTAAAAGTTGAAATAAACCCTTTCATCCTCAGTTTGTTTGTTTTTTCATTCATATGCAATTTATTATCCATATATCTTTTGAACATTGTAAAATTTCTTATTTACTTATTTATTTACACTCCAGATTTTATTCTCCCCCCCCCCCATCCACCCTCCGGCTGCTCCACATCCCATACCTCCTCCTCACCCCCTCTCTCCATGAGAATGTCCCTACCACCCACCACTCACCCCACGTGTCCTCTAAATGCCCTGGGGCCTCCAGTCTCTTGAGGGTTAGGTGCATCATCTCTGATTGACCACAGACTCAGCAGTCCTCTGCTGTATACTTGTTGGGGGCCTCATATCAGTAGGTGTATGCTGCCTGGTTGGTGGTCCAGTGTTTGAGAGATCTCAGGAGTACAGATTAATTGAGATTGTTGGTCCTACAGGGTCACTCTCCTCCTCAGCTCCTTCCAGCTTTTCCCTAAATCAACCACAGGGGTCAGCAGCTTCAGTCCATTGCTTGGGTGCAAATATCTGCATCTGACTCTTTCAGATGCTTATTAGTTGTTTCCAGAATGCAGTCATATTTTTGTGAGCATTCCATAGCTTTAGTAATAGTATCAGGCCTTGGGACCTCCCCATGAACTGGATCCCACTTTGGGCCTGTCGCTGGACCTCCTTTTTCTCAGGCTCCTCTCCATTTCCATCCCTACAGTTCTTTCACGCAGGAACAGTTATGGGTCAGAGTTTTGACTGTGGGATAGCAACTCCCGCCCTCACTTGATGTCCTGTCTTTCTGCTGAAAGTGGGCTCTATAAGTTCCCTCTTCCCGATGTATGGCATTTCATCTAAAGTCCCTCCCTTGAGTCCTATGAGTCTCTCTCCTCCCAGGTCTCTGGTACATTCTGGAGTGTCCCCTGAACCTCCCACCTCCCGAGGTTGCCTGTTTCCATTCTTTCTGCTGGCCCTCAGGGATTCAGTCCTTTCCCTTCACCAATACCAGGTCAGGTTCCCCTCTTCGCCTCCCCACTCCACTTAATTTCCCTCCCAGGTCACTACCTCCCTCCCTACTTGTGATTGCTTTCTTCTCTCTCTCAAGTGGTACTGAGGCATCCTAACTTGTGCCCTTCAGCTTGTTGAACTCCTACCATGCCACAGGGGCACAAGTTCCACTATATTCATAGCAGCCTTGTTTGTGATATCCAGAAGCTGGAAACCACCCAGAGATCCCACGACAGAAGAATAGATACAGAAAATGGGGTTCATTTACACAATGGAATATTACTTAGCTATTAAAAAGGAGGATATCCTGAGTTTTGCAGGCAAATGGATGGAACTAGAAAATATCATCCTGAGTGAGGTAACTCAGACCCAAAAGGACATGCATGGTATATACTAACTAATAAGTGGATATACAGCTGTCTGTTGAGAGGCTCTGGCAAAACCTTACCAATACAGATGCAGATGTGTGCAGCCAACCATCAGACTGAGCACAGGGTCCCCAATGGAGGAGTTGGGGGAACGACTTAAGGAGCTGAAGGGGTTTGCAACTCCATAGGAAGAACAACAATATCAACCAACCAGAAACCCCAGAGTTTCCAGGGACTAAACCACCAACCAAAGAATACAAATGGAGGCACCCATGGCTCCAGCTGCTTATGTAGGAGAGGATGGCCTTATCTGGCATCAATGGGAGGGGATGTCCTCGGTCCAGTGCAGTTTTGATGCCCCAATATAGAGGAATGCTAGGGCAGTGAGGTGGGAGTTTGGAGGTGGGTGGGAAGCACCCTCATAGAAGCAAGGGTATGGGGTATGGGACAAACGATTTGTGGAGGGGAAACCAGGAAGCAAGATAACATTTTAAATGTAAATAAATAAAATAACCAATAAGAAATAAAAAAGAAAAAAAAAAAAGAAAGTCTATGGTAGATGATCACAACTATTCAGATTTAAATTCAAAAGTGTTTTTATCTGTCTTTCCCTTTTCTTGATGCTTAAATTGTTGGCGAGGGACTATTGCATTTGACAGAGTCACACCAACTCATTTCTTGTATTAACTTAGTTTTTATATTGTATCTATATTTTAACATCCAACATCAATACTCTATACCTATTGTTTTAATAATATTATGTCTTAAATGTATTTCTAAAAAAGTCAAAATAGCTTTATTTTAATTACGTATAATATATATACAGACAAACATATATTTATATGTCCCATCCAGCGGGACCTTAGTTATTCGCGGTGGTCGAGGAGGACCCTAACCTGTAAGAGAAACGGGCGAGAAAGAAGAGCGAGACCAAGCAGAGATTTGTCAAGGTCTATTTTATTTTTAGCAAGCTGCTGCTTATAAAGCATCAAAAGGAGGAAGAAAAGAATCAAAAGAGAAAGAAAAAATGAGGAAGCTGGGGCAAGGGAGAGGGCGCAGAAACCGCCTGCCCAACCTCCGCCATAGGCACGTTCCGAGGTGGGCCACTTCTGAGAAAAACAATTCCTGGTATTGAAGCAATCTCTGGGGACCAAAAGTTCATGTTCTTACACAATAAGTGAGGCCAGAAGCCAAGCTTGTGCTCTAATGGCTCCCAACATTTATATATATTCTTTACATAAGAGAAATAAAAGACTCCATCAAGAAAAGGAAAATTTCAAAACAGGGTCTCAATATATAGCTTTGGCATTTGTAGATATCTATCGACTCTAGACTGGCCTTGAGAACACAGAGATCCTCCTACTTCTGCCATTTTACTGAAGAAATTAAAGATATTTGCCACCATGCCCAGCTAAAAGGTTCTCATAATTGGCAAACATGATAAGAAATGCTGCAATACAAAAAAGTAACAGAAAATTCAGTATCTTTCCTATATTTCTATGACAAATATATTGAGAAAGGAATAAGAAAACCATTACCTTGATGTCAAAGTACATCATGTCAAGATACCTTGAAATAGATTTAATTGAAAAAGTGAAAAACCTCTACTATGGAAACTTTAGAATACAGATGTATTAAACTGAGTAAGTCCCTAGGAGATAAAAAGATCCCATATGCTCATAAATGAAAGTATTGAGATAATGCTGATATGGATATCCTATCCAAAGTAAACTACACATTAAAAGCAACCCAATCTCTATACTGCTATTCACAAGGACAGAATACTATATGAAAATTGATATAGATGCATAAAAAAACCTTTTTTTTTTTTTTTTTTTGGTTTTTCGAGACAGGGTTTCTCTGTGTAGCCCTGGCTGTCCTGGAACTCACTCTGTAGACCAGGCTGGCCTCAAACTCAGAAATCCACCTGCCTCTGCCTCCCAAGTGCTGGGATTAAAGGCATGTGCCACCACTGCCCGGCATAAAAGAACCTTTTCATCCAGCACAATTCTGAACAAATGCTGGAGGTGTCACTTAAATTAAAAAGTTCAACTATACTAATCCTATAGAGACTCATATTTCTTCCATTAATTCCTCAGAACACACTTGTACCTTTGTTTACTGAACTTTGAACTTCAAGACTTTAAAGTACTGGCACTTTTATTTATTATTGTTCTTGTGTTATTTATTTTAAAAACAAAGCTATGGCAGAATAAAAAATACACGGTACCTATCCCTTAAGCAAGTAGACACAGCATAAATTGTATATGTGTCATGGAATAATTAAAAAATAATTAATTTTAATTCAAGAAAATCCAAGAAAGTGGTGGAACACAAACAAATATCAAACCTGTGTGAACCAATTTCTTCTAGAGGAAAATCAAGTGCTTTTTTTATATTGAATGGATATTTTTTCACATAATATATCTTGATTATACTCACCCCTTTAACTACTCTTCTCTCTCTCTCTCTCTTTCTCTCTCTCTCTCTGCTCCAGTCCAAATCAACATTCTTTCTGTATCTCATTAAAAACAAACATAATTCTATGGAATAATGATAAATAATATAATATATAATTATAATATATTACTATAACACAAAAGGTAACACATCAAAATTTGACAAAGCAAACCAACAGAAGAATAAAACCAGAAAGTTCCAGAATGAGAGACCCAATCATTTGCATACTTAAGATTCTCATAAAAACACTAAATTAGAAGCAATAACATATATGCAAAAGACCTTTACAGACCTTTAGTGGCCCTCTGAAAGCTGCCTCAGTCTCTGTGAGTTCATAGTTTGGTGATCTTGTAATTTAGAGCCCTTTGTTTTCTTTATTGCCTCCAATGGCTGTGACTCTTACACTCATCTTGCCCCCTCTTCTGCAGAATTCTCTGAGCCCCGAGAAAAAGGATTTGATGGAGATATTCCATTTAGGACTCAGTGTTCCAAGATTTCTCATTCTCTACATATTATCTGGCTGTAGTTCTCTCTATTTCTTCCATCTGATGCATGATGAAGCATCTCTGGTGATGACTTAGCAAGCCACTAATCTATGAGTAGAGAGAAAAGTCCTTAGGATTCAATTTATGTCTATGTTCTTTTAGAAGAACAATAGTATTTGGTTTTCACCCTGGCTCCCTGTGCTATCTCTTCTTAGGCTCTTGGTTTACCAAGCAATATCAGATATGGGTTTTATGTCATGAAATGTGCCCTAAATCATATCAGATATTAGTTTATTAAAAGAGGTAGGGGAAATCACTTTGTATAAAAATATTTAAGTGGATGAAGGCAAAGTGTGAGGGAGAGGAAGAGTAGAAAGAAATAAGATTAACCAAAACTTACAATGACTCTGGAAATCAGTTTGGCAGACCCTCAGAAAAATGAACATAATACAACCTGAGGACTCAGCTATACCACTCCTGGGCATATACCCAGAAGACGCTCCAACATGGAATAAGGACACATGTTCCACTGTGTTCATAGCAGCTATATTTATAATAGCCAGAAGCTGGAAACAACCCAGATGTCCCTCAGCAGAGGAATGGATACAGAAAATGTGGTACATCTACACAATGGAATACTACTCAGCTATAAAAAACAATGACTTAATGAAATTTGCAGGCAAATGGATGGAACCTGAAAATATCATCCTGAGTGAGGTAACTCAGTCACAAAAGAACAAACACAGTATGTACTCACCGATAAGTGGATATTAGCCCAAAAGTTCAGAACATGCATGATTCAGTTCACAGAAACTGTTGGTTGGGGTCCCAGATGGAGGAGTTGGAGAAGGGACTGAAGGAGCTGAGGAAGTTTGCAACCCCATGGGGAGGGAGCAACAGTGTGAACTGGTCAGGCCCCCTCGTGCTCTCAGACCACCAACCAAGGAATACATATGGAGGGAACCCATGGTGCTGGCCACATATGTGGCAGAGGAGGGCCTTGTTGGCCATCAGGGAGAGGAGAGGCCCTTGAGTCTGAGAGTTTTAGATGCCCCAGTATAGGGGAATGTGAGGAAGACCGGAGTGGGTGGGTGGGTGGGGGAATACCCTCATTGAGGCTGGGGGAGGGGTGATGGGATTGGGGGTTTCCAAAGGGGAGACTTGGAAAGGGGAAAACATTTGAAATGTAAATAAAATATCAAAAATTAAAAAATAAATAAATAAATGAATAAATAAATAAATAAATATATAAAACAGGAAAGAAAAACTAACCGAAACTAAGGGTACATAACAAAATTGCATAAAAACCAATTAATAATTATGCATATATGTGTTTGTGTATATACTCCACATACATACATATAAACTCCATCTAAACTTGTATGGATTCAGGTCCCTCCCAGTCCTCATCCTTTGATGTCAACCACTTATATTGAAGAACACTCTTTATGTATTAACCCTGTGGTTACACTGGGTTATGAATCAGGTAGGCGATACTCGCATTCCATCCTGCCTTCTACTGCAATTTCTCTAGTCTCATCCTCAACACTGTAGCACACTGCTTAAAGTTTCCTCTGATGATATCTTACCTCCAGTCCTTGAGGATTCCATGGAGACCCTTGGCATATCCAGATACCCTCCTCCCCATCCTTTTGTATCAGGTGCAGTACTTAGAAATACTATATTTGAGAAATCCAGTGGCCACACCAGTCTAGAACTCAAGTAAGTAATTTTTATATTTATTCCTGTACTCACTCCAATATCCACAGTTCCAGCCATGTAGGACCTGCTTACAGAAACCTGTCTTCCAATCCAACTTCAATTTCCAGGGCATTATAAAAAATGTGGAGTGGACCCAGCTTTTCTTCCTCCTATGGACCGCCTTAGCCCTCACTTCTAACCAATACCAATTTCTTCCTCCCTGCTTCTTATACTTAGAAATATTTTCTACATTACCCCCAGTGGCAATACCGGCAAGGACCCAGGTAGTTGAGTCACACTCTCCTTTCTGTCCTCCATTATGATCTCCTTATTTCTCCCTGAAGAATACTAACACTCTACTTATAGGTGCCCCTTCTTCAACCACAACTTCCTTCCCTAGAATCTCCATCACTTGGTTAATGGTTAAGATCCTGGGTCCCCTTCCCCAAGGTCTTTCATCTCTGTCTCTATGTACATGACATAATTGGGATTACTGTAACATACTTGCAGAATCCCCTCTTCCCATCTCCAACTCCCTGTGGACCTGCCTTTATTTGATAACAGAATCTCTTTACCTCTTTGCTAAAGCCACCCTTAGCTTCTTCTTCTAGTTTATCTCTATCACTTGTTTCTATCCAGTGAACTATAGAAACATTCCATATCAGGCAACCCACATTAACCAGATGTTGTTAAAATCAAGAGAGACCAACGGTACCTAAGAAACACTAAGTTACAAAAATCAAGGGTATAAAAGTGACTTTTATGCACCTGTTGTAATTATCCTCTTGGAGGCTTACTTCTGAATATGCTAACCCTTTCTAGTTCTTTCTTAACCCTGGAAGGCTGGTTCAACTCAGCTCTTCTGGCTCAAATATCCTCTCCAAACTGATTTATTCAATGTTCATTCTCTCAGTTTCTCACTGGATTGCTCTGTTTGGCCTCAAATTAACTCTGGCACTTTCTTCTAAAATCCTTATTCTCTGGCTTCAACTTCCTCTACTGCACTGAACTCAGCTGATTGAACAGATCTGATTGAACTTACTTTCCCAGTACTGATCTTAAAAGCTTTACTCCTGAAAGTTGGACATGTCCTACCTCTGATATTTTCTGTCAAATCTTTCAATTAGACATCACGTTCAAGGATGGCTGCTTCCTTCTACAAACAAATTTTACCTTAAAGGTATGTACTACGGACATGCCTGCATTCCAGCCAAAGAGATAAAAGGTGTGTGGCATGGCTTCATTCCAATGGGATCACCCAGACCTAGAAGGTCTTTGAATATGATCAAAGTAGCCATGTTGCTAGATTAAAATTCAATCCATAGAAACACAATCACCCAGACCCAGCAGAAAAATACACAGTAACACCCCAGACAATGTGATCTGATAGCAGGTTCTAAAAGCAAAAAGACCACATAGTTCTACAAACTTAAGAGATATCAGAAACCAGCACAAAATACTATGCTCAACAAAACTTTCAAGCACAAGAGATTAAGAAAGACATTCCAGCCAGGCAGTGGTGGCGCAAGCCTTTAATCCCAGCACTTGGAAGGCAGAGGCAGGTGGGTTTCTGAGTTTGAGGCCAGCCTGGTCTACAGAGTAAGTTCCAGGACATCCAGGGCTACACAGAGAAACGCTGTCTTGGAAAACCAAAAATAAATAAATAAATAAATAAATAAATAAATAAATAAATAAATAAATAAATAAATAAATAAAAGAAAGACATTCCATGATAAAAACCAAATTTAAGCAGTATATATTCACAAATCCAGCTACATAGTCAGTGTTAAAAGAAACAATTCAATCTGCAGAGCTTAACCACACTAATGAGACATGGGCAATAAATACTCTAATATCAACAAATCAAAGAGATGAAAGCCATACCATAACAACGAAATAATATAAGTAAATAAGTGGTACCCATTGATAACTCAATATTAATGGCCTCAATTTTCTTATAAAAAGATGCAGTCTAGAATATTGGAATAGAAAACAATATCCACCTTTTTGCTGATTAAAAAGAAATTAAGGTATACATCATTTCTCATGAAAGGGTAAAAAAGATATTTGTAGCTAAGAATCAAGCAGGCAGATTCATATTAATATCCATCAAAATCAAACCAAAACAAATCAGAAGAGATATGGGAAAAAAAGCAAATATTTATCAAAGGAAAATATATCATAAGGATATTGTGATTCTAAATATTTATGTTCCACACAAGAAAATGAACCCAAGGTTCAAGCATGTGGAGTTAATACAAAGAAACAATAAAGCAAAGAGTTGATTGTTGAGAAAATCAGAGTTACTGATACACTCATAGCTAAATTAGCTTAAAGGTTGAGAAAGAAGCTCCATGTTAATGAAATTAGAGACTAAATGAGGACATCACAACAGATGTAGAAGAAATCCAGAGAATCTTAGCACATACCTTAAAATATATAGTTATGACCAAACAGCATATCTAAAATAAAGGAATAAATTCCTTGATATACATATATGTATATATAACCTACCAGAGTTAAACCAAAAACACATCAACAATTTAATTAGAATCATGACCTCTAATAAAATAAAAGTAATTAAATGTCTCCCAAATCAAATATATATATATATATAGATAGATTATATAGATATATAGATATATAGATATATAGATATATCCAGAGGCAGATAGATTCAGCACAGAATTCTATGAGACCTTCAAAGAGCAATCAATGTCAATACTCCACATGTTTCACAAAATAGAAACATAAAGGAACATTGCTTAATTCTTTTTACAAAGTCACTATCATTCTAATACCTAAACTATACAATTTTCCAATAAAGAAAAAAAATACAGATCAATTTATTTTTTGAAGCTAAATGCAAAAATTCTCAATAAAATAAATGCAAACCAAATATAAGAACACATCAAAAAGGTCATTCATCATGATCAAATAGGCTTAATCTCAGAGACACAAGGACTATTAAATATACATAAATCTGTAAATATAATCTTACATATAAGCAAAATGAAGGAAAAAACACATAATCATCTAATTTAGGTGGAGAACACCTTTGACAAAATCCAATGTTCCTTTACGATAAAAGTCTTGTAGAGACTAGGCATAAAAGGGACATACCTCACCATAATGGAGGTACTCTTCAGAAATATCTACCACATTTTTATTTATTTTATGAGGGAGAAAATTTTACAAAAACATGAAAGAAAGGCTTCATTGGAATGCAGAAAAAGAGAATTGGGGGCTATGAACCAATTTCAAGACTTGCAGCATTTTATAGAACCATTTTTTTTAATTGAATAAAGAAATGACCAAGATCCCTTGAAAAAGATGCTTGATAAAATACCTTAGAGTTTGTTTTATTTGTTTGTTTGTTTATTGTTTTTTCTTGTTGTGCAAGAGTATTTTCTGAACCTGTGACCTGGTTTTGTGGTTGATTGCTTATTTTGTTTTGCTTTTTCTTTCCTATATTTCTACTAATTTTTTTTATTAACACCCTTTGTTTATCCACCCATAAACAATATATAGCCTCTGATTACCAGAGATCAAAAATTACAACACAAGGGAAGATATGAACATGAAGGATAAGGGTGATTTTTGCTGTTGCTGCTATGGTTAGAAAAATTTATTTGGATATTTCTCAGCAAGAACAATTGTATCTGAAGACAGGGACATTTAGATTGTCAACACACTCAAGAGAGATGAATGATCTCTCTTTGTGACTATTAAAATTTGTACCAATCAGCTGGGCAGTGGTGGCGCATGCCTTTAATCCCAGCACTTGGGAGGCAGAGGCAGGTGGATTTCTGAGTTCGAGGCTAGCCTGGTCTACAGAGTGTGTTCCAGGACAGCCAGGGCCATACAGAGAAACCCTGTTTCGAAAAACCAAAAAAAAAAAAAAAAAAAAAAAAAAAAAAAAAAAAAATTTGTACTGATCAGTTTTCTGTCTTCTAGCCAAGACTCATTTGAGATGAAGCAACCTCAACTGATAAAATGCCCCACCAGATAGGTCTGTGGGAAATTTCTTGGGGTGTTATCTTATTTTTAATTATTAGATATTTTCTTTATTTACATTTCAAATGTTATCCTCTTTCCTGGTTTCCCCTCTGAAAAACCCTTATCCCATTCCTCGTCCCCCTGCCTCCACGAGAGTGTTCACCCACCTACCCACCCATTCACTCCAGCCTCCCCACCCTGGCATTCCCCTACATTGGGGCATCATCTAGCCTTCACAGGTCCAAGCAAGGGCCTCTCCTCCCATTGATGTCTGACAAGGCCATCCTCTGATATATATGGGTCGCTCCATGTGTACTCCTTGATTGGTGGTTTAGTTCCTGGGATACCAGGGATCTCTGGTTGGTTGACATTATTGTTCCTCCAAGGGGATGCAAACCCCTCCAACTCCTTCAGAACTTTCTCTAACTCCTCCATTAGGAACCCCATGCTCAGTCCAATGGTTGGCTGCAAGCATCCACCTCTGTATTTGTCAGGCTCTAACAGAGCCTCTCAGGAGACAGCCATATCAGTCTCCTGTCAGCAAGCACTTCTTGGCATTCATAATATTGTCTGGGTTTGGTAATTGTATATGGGATGAATCCCCATGTGGGACAGTCTCTGGATGGCCTTTCCTTCAGTATCTGCTCCACACTTTATCTCTGTATCTCCTCCCATGGATAATTTGTTCCCCTTTCTTTTTTTTAAAGATTTATTTATTTATTTTATGTATATGAGTACACCATTGCTCTCTTCAGACACACCAGAAGAGGGCATCAGATCCCATTGCAGATGGTTGTGAGCCACCATGTGGTTGCTGGGAATTGAACTCATGACCTCTGGAAGAGCAGTCAGTGCTCTTAACCGCTGAGCCATCTCTCCAGCCCCTTGTTCCCCCTTCTAAGAAGGACTGAAATATCCACACTTTGGTCTTCCTTCTTGAGCTTCATATGGTCTGTGAATTTTATCTTCAGTATTCCAAGCTTTTGGGCTAATATCCACTTATCACACCATGATACATACATATCATGTTTGTTCTTTTGTGACTGGGTTACCTCACTCAGGATATTTTCTAGCTCCATCCATTTGCCTAAGAATTTCATGAAGTCCTTGTTTTTAATAGCTGAGTAGTACTATTAGCTTTCTCCAGTCCTCCTGCAGAATGACTTATGGCCTTTACAAGGGTAACTATATACTGTGGTAAAGAAAGCAATTAGATTGTCCAGATTCCTTTACCTACTGGCTCTGAATTCATTCTAATTCTAGGAGACGCCAAGAAATTGTGGCCCTTCAGTTAAAGTAGGCACTAATGGAAATAAAGTGATTAATGAAGTTTTGACTGAAATCTGATTCAGAATAAAACCAGTGAGTCCCCAAACTCATTCTGTGTTTCTCTAGTTCTATAATGTATAATTGGGATAGATATACTTAGAAGTTGGCAGAATTCTCACAATTGTTCCTGACATGTGGAATGAGTGCCTGTCTTTGTTAGGGTTTATATTGCTATGAAGAGACACCATGACCTAGGCAACCTTTACAAAGGATATTATTTAAATGGAGCTCACTTACAGGTTCAGATGTTCAGGCCATAACATTATGGCAGCAAGCATGACAGCGTTCAGGAAGGTGTGGCACAAGAGAAGCTGAGAGTTCTACATCTTCATCCAATGGAAGCCAGGAGTAGACTCTGTTCCACACTGGAAAGAGCTTCAAAGCCCACGCCAACAGTGACATACTCTGGGCCAAGCATATTCAAACGACCACAAAGCTATTATAGTTGGAAAGGCTAAATGGAAGTCTTTACCTTGCTTTTGCCAGGGAAAATAATGAATCAAAAACAGCCGGGCAGTGGTGGCGCACGCCTTTAATCTCAGCACTTGGGAGGCAGAGGCAGGTGGATTTCTGAGTTCAAGGCCAGCCTGGTCTACAGAGTGAGTTCCAGGACAGCCAGGGCTACACAGAGAAACCCTGTCTCGAAAAACCACAAAAACAAACAAACAAACAAACAAAACAGCATTACATCCCTGCAGGAACCTCAGAAGTCTGTGCCACCGTCATGGTCTTCAAAGATGCAGTGGTAGTGGTTCTGACCACATCTCTCTTTAATTCTCCTATCTGGCCAGTACAGAAGACAAATGGTTCCTAAATAACAACACTTGACTATTGAAAACTTCATTGAGTAGACACTTCAGTTGTAGCTACTGTACCAGATGTCATGTCCATACATGAGCAAATCAACATATTTTCTGATACATGGTATACTGCTTTTGATCAAGGAGTAGTACATAGACATAGGGACTGTGGGGCGGTGGACTACAAAAGGTACTCTGGCCCATGGTCAAGCATGGGCTTAAACCCCAGGCAACCCAGTGGAGGCTAGCCCTGCAAGGGACCAGAAGGTGTTTTGCCATGCTCCCGGGCCCCTGGCTCCTGTCAAGTAGTTACAACCTCCACAGTCCTCTGTAGAGAGGTCTGTGAACTTCAGTCATGTAGGAGCACCAAGCCCTCCCACATGCCGATAAGGTATCCCTAAACTCTCAGACCAAGCAAATGGGAAGTACCTGTTGTCAGACCCTAACCCATCCCAAACTGTACTTTAGAACTTCCCAAACTGTATATGAGAGATCCTATCCAGAAGGAATAAGGGTGTGAGAATTACTCTGTTACTGAGAGCTTCTATTATAAGAGCTATAACACTGCTGCTTGGGAAGAGGTCTGCTCTCCTGAAATGCCACCAGAAGCTTCCCTCACTCCTTGCCAACTAGTCGGCCTCTCGTGGGCTCAGCCTGGACCAGATTCAGTTCAGGGCAGTAGGTGCAGAGTCTTGGAGCAACTAAGGTGGCAACTATAGAGACTGAGGTGGAGGTAACTCCCATCCCTGTTTGCATTCTCCCCCCTTTGCCTGAACCCTCACACTTGGCTGGGCCAGAGATCCCTTTGGAAAGCCTCCAGCACACAGGCCCACAAAGGACCACCAGAAGCAATTTGTTTTCAGTTGGCAAGGCCAGCAGTATATCTTTACAGTTTTCACTTGAGAACACATGAACTTTTCAGTTCTATGCCAGAACTTATTTCAAAGGAATTTTCATGTTCTGTCTCTTCCACAAAATATCTCATAAGATTTCTATATTGAAAACTTCATACTGATTGAACCAGGTGGACAAGGTGGCAACCACTTTGAATTTGCTGATAACAATCATGCATTTCAGAGTTCTAAAAATAAATTTAACTGAAATTTAAGGATCATCAACCTCAGTAAAATTCTTTGGAGTCCAGCAGTATGGGGGATGCAGAGATCTACCAACTACAATAAGGATAAGTTATTGAACCAAGCCCCTACCTCCAACAATAAAGAAGCATAACTTTTGTTGTGGATGGCCCTGGTGCTGTTTGTATCTTGATGGCAATTCCACTTCCCCAAGAGGGGCTGCCTGGGATGAGGAGTGAATCACATTATCAGGTGACTTCCTGTGAACCTTCCCCTAACAAAGAAAGATTTCAAGGAACCAATTACAGGGTGAGGAGTAGGCAGGGCTTCAGGGTCAGAGAATGAAAAAGGAGAGGCAGGAAAAGGTGATTTGCTCTTGGACAGGGAGAGCTTGGAGGACGAAACATAGCTAAAAAGAGGTCCCCGGTTTAGTTGGCTGATAGACCAGGATTCGCCACCAGAGGGTTTAACTTAGAATAACTTACAAATTAGGATGCTAGTTGCTGCGCCCAGAAACTGTGTTACCTGTTGATTCTAAACTAAGTCTGTGTTGTATTTTCCTCATGTGGTGACTCAGCTGGGTTCCAGAGAGAAAGGTACAGCAGCAAAGCATGAGTTTGCAAGATGTGCACCCCAAAAAGCCGTGGGAATTTGGAAGTGTGGAGCTGATATGGCAGTGACTTGCCATGGTAACTTAGCGAGTCCGGTGCTGAGATTTCGGAGTTTCAGGTCAGAGAGTCTGTGGAGATGAGAACAGGTAGCCATTGCAGGTGCCTGGCCTGCCTGCCCACTGGTGCTCTACCAGCATAGAGTGAGTTGCATTTTTAATATTTCATGCTACAAACCTTTTGTTGGTCTATTTGGAATCTGAAGATATTAAGTTCATAACTTGAGTGTGTTCCTCTGGGTTGTACAATAAATACCTTGGAAAACTGCTAGCTTTGTCTATGTATCATGATATTTAAGGTGGCAGTGGCATGTGGAGAAGGTTTCTGGAAATTTGGCAGCACCTAATAGGAGAATCACAAAAGAAACCTTTAGGAATTTTGAACAAGTGTCTACCACCATCTACAGACAACTAATCTTCCTTTGAGAGGCAGCTGTTTGTCTGCTATCAGGCCTTAGTGGAAATAGAATACTTGACAGTATGCTACAGTTGCAATGTGATATGAGCTGCCCATCATGAGCTGTGTCTTCTCTTACCAACTATGATGGAAGTGGGACATGCGCAACACCAATCTATTGTCAAATACAGTTGGTATATATGCGATTTAGCCCAAAGAGGACCTGAAGGCACAAGAAAGGTGCATAAAGAAGTTCCCTAAAGGTCTGTGATTTCTGGTACAGTTACAATACCATCTGCTGCCAAGCATGCATTTTTAGCTTCAAGGTATGTGCCCTGTGATTGGTTGATTGAGAAAAAGAAGACTAGAGCCAGGTTTACTGATAGTTCTGCACATTATTCAGGCAGCACCTAGAAGTACACAGCTGCACCATTATAGCCCCATTCAGAGACAACTCTGAAAGACATTGAAAAATTCTTCACAGTCGGCAGAACTTTGTATAATATACAGTCATATACTATGTTTGGAAGGAGAAATGGACAGACATGAGATTGTTCACTGATTGACAGGCTGTAGCCAATCAATAGGCTGGATGGACAGGGACTTGGAAAGAGCACGATTAGAAAAATTTCAGAATGATATCTGGAGTAGTAGGTGAATATACCTTTTCAAATGGGCAAAGAATATGAAGATAATTGTGCCCCATGTAAATGTTCATCAAAAGGTGATTTCAGGTGAAGGAAATTCAATAATCAAGTAGATAAAATGAATCATTCTTTGGGCAGTCGTCAACTTTCCCCAACCATTCCTATCATTGCTCAATAGACCCATGAACAAAGTAGCAATAGTGGCAGAGATGGAGGTTATACATGGGTTTGACAACATAGACTACCACTCACCAAGGATGACCAGGCTACAGCTACTTCTGAGTGTCAACAGCAGAGACTGACACTGAAGCAAGATGTCATCATTCTCTGAAGTGTCCAGCCAGTGACATGATGGCAGGTTTACTACATTAGAGTACTTCTTCTTTTTGAAAGGACAACATTCGACTTTACTGGAATAGATGCTTATTCTGCTTATGGGTTCACCTTACCTGTGTGTAACACTTCTGCCACCACAACTGAATGCTGACCTACCAAATGCCTTATCCACCTTTAAGGTATTGCATGCAGTATTACTTCTTGCTAAGGAACTTACTTCACAGCCAGAGAAATTCAACAGTGGGCCTACTATTATGGAATCCACTGGTCTTAGAATGTTTCCCACCATCTGGAAGCAGCTGATCAGATTGAAAGACAGAATGGCCTTTTGAACCCATGGATAAAGCCATTTATAATATAGCCATCTGGAGATTTGACATGGTTTTCAAGAAACCAATATATGTTTTAAATAAGCATTTAATATATTGTAAATCTTCTCCCACAGCCAGGATCTACATTCCAGGAATCAAGGGATTGAAGGAACAGTTTCACACAGTAGGTGCCTCAGGCCTGCTCCAGACAGATTTGGTGCAGAATTCTACCAGATTTTCGAAGAAGAACAAATAGCAATATTCCTCAAACTATTCCATAAAATAGAAACAGAAAGAACACTGCCTAATTCATTCTATGAAGCCACAATTACTCTGATACCTAAATCATACAAAGATTCACCAAAGAAAGAGAACTTCAGACCAATTTTGGTTATGAATATCAATGCAAAAATACTCAATAAAACTCTCACAAATTGAATCCAAGAACACATCAAAATGATGATTCTCCATGATCAGGTAGGCTTTATCCAGGGATGCAGGGATGGTACAGAATACAGAAATCAATTAATTTAATCTGCTATATAAACAAACTGAAAAAAATCACATGATCATCTCATTAGACACTGGAAAAGTTTTGACAAAATACAGGACTCTTCATGTTAAATGTATTGGACAGATCCAGAATTCAAGGCCCAAACCTAAACATAATAAAAATAATATGCAACAAACAAACAGTCATTATCTAATTATATGGAAAGATACTTGAGGCAAACCCAGTAAAATCAGGGACAAGACAAAGCTGGCCATTCTCCCCATATCTATTCAATATAGTACTCAGAGTTCTAGCTAGAGAAATTAGACAACAAAAGGAGATCAAAGGGAAACAAATCAGAAAGGAAGAAGTCAAAGTATCACTATTTGCAAATGATATGATAGTATATATAAGTGACCCAAACATCTTTACCAGAGAAATCTAACACCTGCTAAACAACTTAAGCAAAGTGGCTGGATATAAAATTAATTCAAACAAATCTGTAGCCTTCCTTTACACACAAAAAAAATAAATGGGCTGAGAAAGAAATTAGGGAAACAACACCCTTTGCAATAGTCACAAATATAAAATATTTTGACATAACTCTAACCAAGCAAGTTAAAGATTTGTATGACAAGAATGTCAAGATTCACAAAAAAGAAATCAAAGAACACTTCAGAAGATGGAAAGATCTCCCATGCTCACGGAGCTGTAGAATTAACATAGTAAAAATGGTCATCTTACCAAAAGCAATCTATAGATTCAATGCAATCCACATAAATATTCCAACTGATTTCCTCACAAAAGTAGAAAAAGCAATTCTCACCTTCATCTGGAACAACAACAACAACAACAACAACAACAAAACGGGATAGTAAAATCAATTCTCAACAATAAAAGTACTTCTGGGGATATTACCATCCATGACCTCAAGCTGTACTACAGAGCAATAGTGATTAAAAACTACATGATATTAGTACAGAGACAGACAAGTAGATCAATGGTTGAAGACCCAGAAATAAACCCACACACCTATGATCGCTTGATCTTTGACAAAGAAGCCAACACCATACAGGGTGGAAAAGCATTTTCAACAAATGGTGCTAGTCTAACTGGAGGTCTGCATATAGAAGAATGCAAATTGGTCCATATTTATCTCCTTAAACAATGCTCAAGATCCAGTGGATCCAGGACCTCCACATAAGACCAGATATGCTGAATCTAATAGAAAAGAAAGTAGGAAAGAGCCTTGAACACATTAGAAAATTTCCTAAACAGAACACCAATGGCTCCTGCATTAAGATCAACAATTGACAAATGGGACCTCATGAAACTGAAAACCTTCTGTAAGGCAAAGGACATTGTCAATAGGACAACGCAGCAACCTAAAGATTGGGAAAAGATCTTTACCAACCCTACAATAGAGGGCTAATATCCCAAATATACAAAGAAATCAAAAGTTAGACTCTAGAGACCCAAATAACACCATTAAAAAGTGTGGTACAGAGCTCAACAATGAATTCTCAACTGAGGAATCTCAAATAGACAAGAAGCACCTAAAGAAATGTTCAACATCCTTTGTCATCAGAGAAATGCAAATCAAAACAACCCTGAGATTCTACCTTATACCAATCAGAATGGCTAAGATCAAAAACTTATGCTACAGCAGATGCTGATAAGGATGTGAAGGAACACTCGTTCATTGCTGGTGGAATTGAAAACTGGTACAGTTACTTTGGGAATTAATCTGGCAGTTTCTCAGAAACCAATTGGTAATTGTTTACCTGAAATCCCAGCTATACCACTACTGGGCATGTACCTAAAAGATGCAACAACATATAACAAGTACACATGCTCCACTATGTTAACAGCAGGCTTATTTATAAAAGCCAGAAGCTAGAAACAACTTAGATGTCCTTCAACAGAATAATGGAACAAAAATTGTGGTACATTTACACAATGGAACATTACTCAGCTATTAAAAATGACAACTTCAGGAACATTGCAGGCAAATGAGTGGAACTAGAAAATATCATCCTGACTGAGGTAACCCAGACCCTAAAGGACATACATGGTAAGTACTCATTGATTAGTAGATATTAGATAATAAGCTCTGAATATGCTTGAAACAACTCACATACCCTATGAAACTTAACAAAAAAGAAAGGCCAAAGTGTGGAGACTTCAAACCTACTTAAAAAAGGAAATAAAATAATCATGAAAGGCAGAGGGAGGGAGAAACCTAGGTAGAAGAGGGGAGGGCGAGGGAAACAGGGCACAGGAAGAGATTTGGAAAGAGACAGGAGAGAAGTCCAGAGGGCCAGCAGAATGAATAGAAATAAATAGCAGCGGGGGGGGGGGTACTTAGGGAAACCACTAAAAAGTCCCAGATGCCAGTGATGTGTGAGGGGCTCCTAGGACCCATTGGGGGTGGCATCATCTGAAATACCCAACAGCAGGGAGATAGAATCTGAAGAGACCACCTCCAGTAGATAGGCACGGCCCCCATTGGAGGGAAGGGGCAACCCATCCATCTAAAAAAAAAAAAAATCCCATAATTGTCCCCGTCTAAAGAAAATACAGGGACAAAAATGGAGCAGAGGCTGAAGGAAGTCTGTCATGGAGTCAGCCTGTCTCAGTCTTTTCAGTAAGATGAAAATGAAAACAATAATATCAAAGTTGGACAAGGAAGAACAATAGTAAGAGCCTTAAGAGAAAGCATAAGAATCAGCCACCCACTCACTTAAATATTCAGGAGTCAGCATGTAATAAAGACACATGCTCCACTATGTTCATAGCAGCCATATTTATAATAGCCAGAAGCTGGAAACAACCCAGATATCCCTCAGCAGAGGAATGGATACAGAAAATGTGATACATTTACACAATGGAGTACTACTCAGCTGTTAAAAACAATGATATAATGAAATTTGCAGACAAATGGGTGGAACTTGAAAATATCATCCTGAGCGAGGTAACTCAGGTACAAAAGAACAAACATGGTATGTACTCACTGATAAGTGGATATTAGCCCAAAAGTTCGGAATACCCAAGTTTCACTTTACAGTAACCGCTGGACTGAGAGTGAGGTCCCAGATGGAGGAGTTGGAGAAGGGACTGAAGGAGCTGAGGGAGTTTGCAGCCCCATGGAGGGAGCAACAGTGTCAACTGGCCCGAACCTCCCCAA
>CM052701.1:83419496-83435030 GCA_028551405.1 Uromys caudimaculatus | reverse complement strand
CTCAGGATGATATTTTCAAGTTCCATCCATTTGCCTGCAAAATTCATTAAGTGGCCCCTTTCTTGAGGCCCAGGGGCAGTGCATAGTGGGACTCTTACCACTGCCTTTACGTTGTGCTGTCTATAAGCACAATGCAATTTTTCATCAAGGTCTTGGTGCATACAAACTCATTATTGGATGCGTTGTAGACAACATCAGTGATCCTTGTTTTGCGAGTACAACACTCAGAGCCCCAGGAAAAGTTCCCCACATCCAATCTCAAGGCACAGTACTTCTTATTACCTTCTGGAACTGGGATTGTGTATATGCGACAGGTGCCAATTTTAGAGTTGGCAGTAGGCCGTCCCAGCTCATACTTCTACTTCTTGTGGTAGGGCTTTCTTTTACCCCACCCCACCCCCACTCCCAGTCTTGCAGCGTTTGTGCCAGTTGTCCTGAGAGATGTCCATAGCTTGGCGCTGCCTGAAAAGAGGAAGCCCAAAGCTCCACAGGCCGGTTTCTAAAATGCAGCCCCACCTTGCTTTCTGTTTTCCTCTGTTTGCCTACTTGTTTGCTTTCAAATGAAAGAAAGAAGGAAGGAACATAAAATTGAATATATGTAGCAGTGGGAAGAATTTGGGAGGACCTCAGTGAGAGGAAACTGTGATAAAAGTATGTTGCATGAAATAAAGTTTTTAATAAAAATAATATACTCTATAAGATTATTATTTTTAAAAATTGAAGATGGAATTGATAGTCTAAAAAATGAAAATATTATGATAAATAATAGTGGATATGGACATTACTAATAAAAGGTAAATTTTAGTTTTATTAAGTGCCAAATTTCATGAAAAATTTGGATCAATAACAATTATCATATTGAGTGAAGCAACAGCTGAGGGACAGTTGTCTCAGAGTACCCAGGAAAAAACTCCTCAGTCTGGGTTGTAATTAGTCATGGTAGAATTACATGAAGATATAAAGGAAGAGCCTCATGAGAATTTAATCCCAACAGTCATAATTGAAAATAAAAACAATCAACATATTCTTCCCGTACCAGAGACATGACAGCAGGATGCCCTTGTATCAGGTACTCTTGTGAATGGCTATGTGTTAAAATAGAAGAAAAATAAAATGTTGCTGGTTTTCACACCTGATGAATGAAGTTGAGGAACAAAAAACAAATGGCTTATTCTGATTCTGTAATTGCACAAAGTCATCCACTTGATGACCAGGTACATGTTCTTGTAAGAATTTAGTATATTCTCTGACTTTAATTTGTGTAGTATAGAATTTGTAAAGTTGGAAAAACTTGGTGTTCCAGTGAAAGGAGGTGGCAGGTAATGTTTAAAAATTCAGCAAATTATGAGAAACCCAAAATGATTACACATTTTCATTTATTATCTCATAAGTTGATTGTACTTTCATAATTAATTTGTAAAAAATAATTTTTTTGTGTTTTTTGTTTTCTAATTGGGGGAGGGGAAAATTCTGTAGACAAAGTTCCCAAGCCAAAACAATGGGGCTTGGGGGGGAAGCAAACTAAAACTCATAAAAATCCGTGTTTACAGCTATGTACACAAAGTCAGAGTTTGGGAGGGGTTGCAGGAAACAGGGTCTGTGTCTTAGAGAGTCTGTGTATGTGTCACGTGTGCATGTGTACATACACGGCTTATGTTATTCAACTGTCCATAGAAGTGTGTAAACCAAGATCATCCAAGTGCAACTTAACACTGGGTCAGCTGTTCTGTGAGGGAGGAGGGATCCTGGGCAAAGCTCCCATGCTTCTTAGAAAGAGTGCACATGTGCATTATGTTTTGGGAGTTTTCCTCCACACACCTCATCTGAGAAAAACATCTCCAGCTCCTTCAGAAAGCTTCTAATACATTCAATTAGTGTAAGTGGTTTGCTGATTGCAGGGTTTGTCTTCTATCTTTCCTTCTGATCTGTGCAAGAACATTGCAATTGTGGCAAGGGCAGGCGTATTATGGATTCACTATAGATGTTGAAGATGCAGGATTTTATACTTGCCTTTTACAAGCCAGTAAATGTTACATAAATAAAGCTGAAAATAAAACCCTCCCTTCCTCCAATCAATAAATACCTATGGTTAAAATTAACTTATTCTAAATCATAAGGTGTTATTACTACTAGTAGTAGCTTCCAAGGTGGGGGTGGGGTGAATCCTTGAGAAAAGAGCAATAGGTACACTCCACTCAGCTACCTGCCTCCTTGCCTCCTCCCTAGGGACAGCCCACACAAAGAACCAGAAATGAATGTTCCACATGATTTTTGCCTAATGCTCTCCCAAATTTACGTGGGCTACCTCTTCTGATCCAGGCTATTTCTCAAATCTGAGGCAGGGATGGGAACAAAACACCACTCAAAGCAAAAAACAAAACAAAACAAAGCAAAACACCCCACACAACAGCAGGGGGCAAGGACCAGAGACACTATAGCTTTTTGCATGCAACAAGTACCTACCCACTGGATTGCTGGGCTTTCTGAGTCCTTTAGCACCATGAGAGAAAGAGTTGCTACCTCTTTGGGGGCTGTTGGGAGGGATGTGTGTAACAAATAATTTAATAAATGCAGCAGATGTAATAAAATGAAGCAACAATGATGGTTTTATTAGGGGATGAAATTTTCTACATGGCTTTCTGGGTAACTTAATATAATTTTCTTTTATATTGAATCTGGATGAGATCTTATTGATTTCAAATACATTGTCTAATAATGAGTGTCCGAGATCTAGACAACTCAAAGAGAAAATAAAATATACAAAATATATTTAAATGAATGTTTATTATGCTCTTATATTAGATTTTTTTGTCAATGATAAAGGTGTAATAAACGTACTACTTATCAGGGGACTTTCCATAGTGTATATCATGCTACTTAACATGACACTTAACAATAATATTACCTTTTTCTCAACTTAGTATACTGAAAAAACAAAAACTTAATCTAACAAAACTGACACTTTTTGTAATCATTTAGACCAAGAAAAAAGAAGAATGGATAAGGAAAACTGCTCTTCACTACCAGATTTTTTTCTCCTGGGAATTACCAGGAATCCTGACAAGAAAGGAGCTTTATTTGTTCTGTTTCTGGTTGTTTATCTTACTATTCTTGTAGCAAATGTTGGAATGATCATTTTGATCAGAATGGATCCCAAGCTTCACACACCAATGTACTTCTTCCTCAGCCAACTTGCCTTCTCTGACCTGTGCTATTCCACTGCAGTGGGACCAAAGATGCTGTCGGACCTTATTGCAGAGAATAATCCAATTTCCTTTGTTGGCTGTTTCCTGCAATTCTTATTAGTTTGTACCTTTATAGATATTGAATGCATGCTTCTGGCAGTAATGGCCTTTGATAGGTACAAGGCTATCAGCACACCCCTGTTGTATGCTGTGGACATGTCTGGTAGAGTTTGCTACCGGTTCCTAACTGGAATCTATCTGTTGGGAACTATAGATGGTTTCATACATACCTCACTGGCATTTAGCTTATGTTTCTGTGGCTCTACTCGTATTAATCAGTTCTTCTGTGATTTTCCTGCTGTTTTACTCCTTTCCTGTTCTGATACACAGGTCAATGAACTGGTGTTATTTATCTTTTTTGGTTTCATTGAACTGAGCACCATCTCAAGTGTCCTGGTCTCTTATTGTTACATCATCTCATCAGTCTTAAAGATCAGCTCTGCAGGGGGACGCTTCAAAGCTTTCTCCACCTGTGCCTCTCACCTGACTGCAGTGGGGATTTTCCAGGGGACCATGCTCTTCATGTATTTCAGACCAAGTTCTGCCTACTCTCTAGACCAAGACAAAATGACATCAGTCTTTTACCTCCTCATTATCCCCATGATAAACCCTCTGATTTACAGCCTAAGGAACAAGGATGTAAAAGAAGCCCTGGTCAGGCTCAGAAATAAAAGGTGGTTTTAAGGAAATTTACTGAATATGATGGGTTTTCAGTTTTATACTACACAAAACAAAATCAATAATATCACAGTTTTAATTTTAAAATATTTTTACCAAAATCTATTAATAAGAAACAATTTGAGACCATCATATGTGTCCTATTAATTTATTGTCTTCTAGTAATGTGTGCTGGAGACTAGCTCCAGCTGCTAGGTTCAGGTCCTGTGACAAGGAAGGGGCATGAATGAAAGTGAAGTTACTGACTACCTGTTGATTTTCAAGCAATTGGCTCTGAATAGCCTGAGCCATCTTTCTACAACTGTAATAATCTTGCTTGCCTCAGCAGTGACATCATTGGTTATTTTGTTAAAAGAAATAATAACATCAGCATTAAAAAATCTCTACCATTACACAAATCCTCCACTGATTTCTCTTCCTCCTCCCCCCTCCCATTGGGTCAATCACTACCTAACCTTATTTTGCATTACAAAGTAGAACTTCAGTGATCAAAAATTAAATGTCTTCACAGGCATATCCTGTAGGCACATATACATGAGCAGTTACATATTTATTCAAGGTAAGAGACAGAACTAAACTTTTGTGTCTATAAGTCTAGTCATCCGATAGCATTCCCCTGTCATAATACTTTTTAAATTGTAGATAGAGACACGTTCATACCATGTATTGTTTCCTGATATGCACCTGATAGCATCTTTTCAAGAACAATTTTTAAATTTATACTAAATCCCTATTTTCTAAGTCTCTGTTGTTCAGACACAACTTCCTCATTCTAAGTCCCTAGTTGAATAAATATAGTTTCCTCACTTTAAGTCTCTGTTGATCAGATATATTTTCCTTGTCACAGTTAGATAAGCAGGACCCACCACTCTCCTTTACTGCCACAGGCTTACTCAGTGTGACTGGCTGTTTCTCTAGGGACATGATTACATGTCTGAAAATACCTAGGAATAATGGTCACATCTGGAGAATCCATAGAGGCAGAAAGAAGACGAGGGTTCTACCCCTTAAAAATTATTGGGAAAACATGGACTCATGCACAGGGCTTTCAGCCTGCATGATTCCTGCCTTGCCCGTGACCAACAAAGTGAAACAAATTTTTCTCTAAGTATAGATAGCATAGCAAAAGCAAGGAGAACTTGTAGCAATTGGAATATGGGTAATAAGCATAGAGTCCACCAAATATTCCACAAGATTTTGTCAAGTGAGAAGGAGTTTCCAAGGATCTTGCTGCAGTAGAATCGCACCAGTGAAACACTCATATGCTCTTCCCTGTAGATGTTGCATGGCCACTGTCAAATGTGTGGTACTCTCTTCAGAAAAGAATGTTTTAAAAATCCCTGATGAATTAATATTTAGTAGTTAAGGACTTCTGAGTTTCCAACAGATGATATTTTGTCATATAACCATTAATAGTTAAACTGGTGCTTTTTTGACATAAATTCACATGAATATAAACTTGTGTTAAGAATCTATCTCCATAAGCTATGTTATTAGTATATAAACTAAGATAAGTGATAAAAATTAATGGAGATATAATTTTCACTGAAGATATTTGTGCCTACATGAAAAAGCAGAAGAAATCCTTGGCCTTTTAGGTCAAATGAGGACAGTAAGAAGTGGGCTGTCTGTGAACCTAATTCTGGACTTTATCCAGACACTATCTACAGATTCTTGATTCTTGATTACCATATTTCTGAATTGTGATTTATATCTGGAAATGGACCTCAACTACAGTATTTTCTAATAAAAGCCCATAGAAAGGTGGAAAGGGTCATGGCACTCTTGGAATAAATGGAATAAATTAAAATATTAAATAATGATATGAAAAAGATTGTCACTAATCATAAGATATTACATTCATGTAAATATCCCATATTCCACTGTCACATTATCCATTATCATCACATCCTAACTGAACTTGGACTCTTATATGTATAACAATTTATCTGGTGAAGTGAATGCATTAGTCAGACTTCCTTAGAGTAGAGGAAAATAACTGCATATCAAAAAGAGATTATAGGAGTGACATACAGGTTGTATGTAGCCCAGCATATCCAACAATGGGAGTCTTTGATGGAAGGATAAGAATCTATGAGTTGCTGAGTCTACAAGGCAGAATGTCTCAGCTAATCTTCAGTGCACATTGGAATCTGAAGAAGGAGGTTCTGATTCCAGTAAAGAAATGCCTTAGCATCAGGATAGGTGAACTTGCCAGTAAGGGTCAGGACATAAAGATAGATACCTTTCTTTATCACTGTCCTCTTATGTGGACTGTCATTATGGCCCAAGTTGAGGCTGGGCTTTCATACCTCTCATGATATGATTGAAATAGTTCTCCAAAAAATGTACCCAGCTGCTGAAATTTTACTTGGTTCTACATTCAGTCAAGTTGTCAATCAAGGTTAGTGATTAGGGTGATTATGAAATAAATGAAAAGAGAATTTATATTCTAAAAAAATCCACACAACTGATTCATGAATTCATCTCTGAATTTATTAGGTTGAGAAATGTATTGTTTGATGTTATTTTTACAAAATTAATGAGTGATATTGAAGTTCTGGCAGATGGTGTCCTATTCTTCTGCCATATGGTTCTTCTGAAGTGTGGTATAGAATATGACAAACTGTTATATCCGAAATTGTTCCTTTTAGCTCTTATTATTTCTTTCCATGGTTAATCTCCAAAGTAACATCTTTTCTATGTGTCAAGAGTTTGGATGAAATGAAAAAACATTACATCCATTTAGGTGTTAGCCTTATAACTTTGGGTTTATATAAATGACCTTTGCCATTCTACTTTTCTTACTGAAGATGCTATAAGAATAAAAACTATCTTATCATTTATTTGGATATATGTGCATCATAGTCAACTCCAGTCTTATTTCCCAAAATCAGGTTCTGAATATTAAGTGTTTTAGTGTTTCTAGACACCATAGTTTATCTGTATAAATTAATATTCCAATATTGTGGAATCTCCTGACTGTATTGGATCATGAAAATTCGAAGTCAAGGTTTCATTCAATTCATTTCCAAAATATTGACTTATAACTATTGCCTTTTATTTAAAATATGAATAGTGATTAGTAGGACTTGGAAGCATCCACTTAGCTTCTGCAGATCTAACAAGGTTATTCCTTTGTTTGTTTTTCTCTCTCATGTCTCTTCTTTGTATTTGCCATCTTGCTCAAAGGGGATGAATTACTCATATTCAGTAAATTGTTTTTCACCAAAGTGATTATTCATTGAAAATGTTACATTATAAAGATGTTATATTAATGGAAATAAATTATTTTCTTTACCTATTCTTGGCAATAAAACGTAATGTTGACAATTTTTTATCAATTTGACTGGATTCTGAGACAACTAAAACATTTGCAAACATCTCTGAATGTGTTTGAGCAACATTTCTTGGGGGTGTTGACACGTGGGAGACTGTTTAGTAAGACCTATTCGGAACATAAGTAGTGTCCTCCAGTGTTCTGGGTATCCACATGAAAGAAAATTGGTGAAGAAGACAGTGATATAGGCTTGAGTTTATGACAATTTTATTCTTGTGTGAATATTTCTATAGATGCTGTCATCACTTATGAATATCAGGCTCAATGCTTTTAATATTTCCAAGATGAATCACATACTCTCAAAAGTTCTCATACCATCAACCATGAAATAGGACTAACAATCTAGGTGCCTGTCTTCTTGAAAAGAGAAGATATAAAGGCACAAATCAGACAAATGATTTTAAATAAAGGTAACTTCTCTTTTTAACAGAGATTATTATAGAAAAACATAATCAAAGTGCAGAATTGGGGAGTCCTGTCTCAACTGATACAACAATTCCTATACCTAAGATTCAGGGGACTGAGCACAGGGACCCCAATGGAGGAGTTAGATAAAGGACTGAAGGAGATTAAGTGGTTTGCAACCCCATAGAAGAACAGCAGTATCAATCTACCAGACACAGCAGAGCTTCCGGGGACTAAACCACCAAGCAAAGAGTACACATGGAGGGACCCATGGCTCCAGCAGCATATATAGCAGAGGATGGCCTTGTTGAGCATCAGTGGGAGGAGAGGCTCTTGGTCCTGTGAAAGCTCCATGCCCCAGTGTAGGGGAATGCCAGGGTGGGGCGGAGTGAGTGGGTGGTTTGGTGAGGGAATATCCTCATAGAAGCAGGGGGAGTGGGGACAGGATAAGGGGTATCCAGAGGGTAAACCAAGAAAGAAGATAACATTTCAAATGTAAATAAAGAAAATATCAAAAAAAAAAAAATTCAGGAACCATTGTGGATGAGGCTCCTGTAAAGATTTGTAAAAGCCAGAAGGATAAATAATTGTTATGTGACATTATGTCTCCTAAAAGTGTCAGGAACTTTACTCATAAAGTGTCATTAACATGACTGTTTAAACATGACCTGAATGAGGACTACTCTAATAACTATGCAAATGTTCACAGGGAAAGAACAAGAGGCCTCAACACTAAAGAAAGAAATGCAGGTTATGTATGAGGGGTGCTGAGAGTGAAAAAAAGGTCTTCTCCAGGGAAGAGAACACCCATTGGCTACTAGGTACCAAATGTTCATCTCTGAAAACATAGGCATACAAGTAACACTAATCAAACTGAGCAGGTAGAATTTATGTATACAGGTGTGTGTGTGTGTGTATCTGTGTGCATGTGTGTGTGCATGTGTCTGTAAGAGGACTTAAAGTAAAAACAGGCCTTTAATTGAAAAAGTATGGGGGAGATGCATGGAAATAATGCTTAAAGGAAGGAAAGGAAGGAAGAATATAACTATTTTATAATCTCAATACAAAATAAAAATAAAAGCAACTGTTAATATTAGCATGCTTTCAAATTAGATGGCAATAAGATTGCCTTGGACATGGAAGAATCAGAGCAAATAAGGAAAGAATCAATATATTTTAATAAATTTTGATTTGATTCATTAATACATGGTTTCATAAGAAACCCTGGTCAATATCTGTCATTCACCAATATGGAGTCAAGGACATAGAGTGAAAAATAATAACTATGGGTTTAGTGGTTGGGTATTCCCAAGGAAAATACTGAGTAGGAAATTTAATTAATCACTTTAGAATAATGCAAAAGTGTCTGAGCCTCAAGAGAATTAAATCTCAGCAGTTTTAGATGAAAATAAATGTGATCAACTTATCTTCAGTTGCCATTAGAAGGATAGAAAGACTCTCTCATTGCAGGTAGGTTTCTAAGTGGTTATTTGTACAAATATGAAAAAAAACTTCTTTCATTGACATTAAATAAAATCAAAAAATAATAAATAGCTTTATTCCTGCCTATGTAGGTTAATAAATTCTACCATATATCTATAGGTAATATTTTCTTATTAGACATTTATGAATTTGACTCTTCATTTGTCCTGTATGAAGACTAAAAATCTTTCAAATACATTTTGTCTAATTAAAATATTTGAGTAAATTATTTTTTAAATCCAACTGCAAATGATATAGAGTATGCAACTCTATAATCTAGTTTTAATAATAATAAATGTTACACATTATATAGAGCAATATGTGTGAATTCAAGCCATGTAAAAAAACAAGCCATACTATGTTGAGCAAGTATATATTATAACACACAGTGCTTTTTCCTTAAGGTTAGTTAGTTGAAAACTTCTATCTTCATCATCATTAGCAGTGTTTGAAAGAAAACATGTACCTTGAAGATATAAGCAGTAATTGCATGAAATGCTGGTAGCAAATGTCATACAATGGAGAGAAAAATAGCTTTAAAATTGTTTCATAGATATTAAGTACATTTTTAATTATGTTTAAATATTACTACACAAAAAAATTGTTCTCTGCTGTACTCTCACCTTTCAATTGGAAACTTACTCATTACAGTTTTTCTTTAAACCATTATTCTATGATTCACTATCATTCAATCTGTTCCCTCTCTCTGTCTCTGTCTCTCTGTCTCTCAGTCTCCCTTTTATGTAAATCAATGGACCACAAAGATACCCTACAATGTTCACATAGGACTGCTTCATGCAGACAATGGACACTAAAGCATTTTATTTGCGAAATTTTGCTACTTTGCTATTTACTTCACATTATTTTAAATGGAAGATTCAATTTAAGAGCTGATATTGCTATGCAAAAAATTGCAAGCAAAAATACTTGATGTAAATTTTTATTATGATTTCTTGCAAATTCTAGCTTAGTTTTTGAAGATTTTGTCATATGAACACATTTAAGTAATAAAAAAGTTTGGAAAGAAAGTGAAGAGTGATAACCATGTTGATAAATTGTATTTTATTTTTATGTAAACACTTTAAAATTTGAAATAGTACCACAATTATCTCAATTTATTGTCTGATAATACTGTTGGATTCATATATACCTTATAGTGAGCAACCTAACAAATGTAGTGATAATAATAGTGACTATAATAATTATTATATTATAATTTTATAATATAATAAGAATATATGATACAGCTAGGATTTTGCCTGTAATTTCTCATTTACTTTCTATCATGTGTCATCATAGATCATCATTGTTTATTTAAATGTGTTACTGAATGAGTGTTGGAGATAAAGAAAAGTCAGATGAATCATGAATTACAAAGTTAGATAGATAACAGATAGATAGAAACACGTAGACAAAGTAACATACAATTCGGTTTAATCATTCTCTATTATTACTTTTTCATGATCACTCTACATTACAACTGTAATTCATGTTATTCATTTTCTTCCTTTGCCTGTGGTACCTAGTAGATTCCTAAGAATATAATTAATTTCTTTATTATATATTAATAAGAATATCAAAACCTAACAAACCATTGCCTTACTAATTTTGTGACTATTCAGATCATGAACAGAGAAGAATGGACAAGAGAAACTGCTCATCTGTACCTGAGTTTCTTCTGTTGGGAATTACCAACAAGCCTGAGATGAAAGTTACTTTGCTCATAGTGTTTCTGATTGTTTACCTCACTATTCTTCTGACAAATATAGGAATGATCACATTGATCAGAATGGATCCTCAGCTTCACACACCAATGTACTTCTTCCTCAGCCACCTCTCATTCTCTGATCTCTGCTACTCCACTGCAGTTGGACCCAAGATGCTCTTAGACCTTCTTGAAGATAATAATCCAATTTCTTTTGTTGGCTGTTTTCTCCAACTCCTGATAGTCTCTATTTTTATAGATGTTGAGTGCATGCTGCTGGCAGTGATGGCCTTTGATCGGTACAAGGCCATCAGCAACCCCCTGATGTATGCTGTGGACATGTCTAGTAGAGTTTGTTACCAATTTTTAACTGGAATCTATCTGTTGGGAACTATAGATGGTTTCATACATACTTCACTGGCATTCAGCTTATGTTTCTGCCACTCTACTCAGATCAATCATTTCTTTTGTGACTTACCTCCAGTCTTACTTCTTTCATGTTCTGATACACATGTCAATGAACTGGTATTATTTACTCTTTTTGGTTTCATTGAACTAAGCACCATCTCCGGAGTTCTTGTATCTTACTGCTACATCATCTTATCAGTCTTAAAGATTAGTTCTACTGGTGGATGGCTCAAGGCTTTCTCCACCTGTGCCTCTCACCTGACTGCAGTGGGGATTTTCCAGGGGACCATGCTCTTCATGTATTTCAGACCAAGTTCTGCCTACTCTCTAGACCAAGACAAAATGACATCAGTCTTTTACCTCCTCATTATCCCCATGATAAACCCTCTGATTTACAGCCTAAGGAACAAGGATGTGAAAGAAGCTCTGGTCAGGCTCAGAAGTAAAAGGTGGTTTTAAAAATATCTTACATATACACAAATGCATTTATGATAGCAATTTTATATTCTAGCATTCCCATGAGTCAATAACATCAGTTTGTACAATAATCTGAATTTATGTAGCATACTCTAATAATACTCCGGAGATTGCTTCAGATTCTAAATATATCCTATTGTATTAATGTACCTTGCTAATATTTAATTTTCATGTTAGGAAGCTTTTATAACCAATTCAACTTTAAAGTATTTCTATTGTGCTCTTCAGTTTTAAATATACTATAATGTAATTTATTACATTTTTCTATATGTGAATACTCTATTTCTTCACAGACCAGGTAGGTAATTTAAGGACTATGTTTAAATATCTGTGGAATAAAAATTGGTACTATAAACTTTGTGTTTAGTCTTAATTGAATCCCAAGTTGAGAGAGAGAGAGAGAGAGAGAGAGAGAGAGAGAGGTAGACTATATTTAGTTCGTTGACTTTAATTTGAGTTGCTTCTCCTTCTTCAACATAAATACATGGCTGTGTGGTAGAGTTCATAAATAAGAAAATAGTCTCAACATGTCCATGGCAAAGTTTTATTTAAGAAAAAAAAAAAAAAGAACGATGTGTCTTAGTTAGGGTATCTATTGTTGTAACAAAAACTACAATCCAAAAGCAACTTAGGAAATATGATTTGTTTAGCTTATACTACCTCATTGCTATTTGTCAGGAAGTCTGGACAGGAACTCAAGTAGAGCACAATTCTGGATGCAGGAACTAAGGCAGAAGCTATGCTCCTTACTGGTTTGCTTCCTATGGCTTGCTCATCCTGCTTTTATATAGAATCCAGAACCACCAGCCCAGAACCACAAGGGACTATGTAAGTCCCCTTCAATAACTAATTATGAAAATGCCTTATATCTAGATCTTTTTTTGTAATGCTCATGGTTTTATTAAATACCTATTTTACCCTTGCTAGAACAGTACTTTGACCACAGAACAACTTTCCACTTTTCCCTCACTGAGGGATTATTTCTTGTGCATAGATTTGTCTATTCAGCCCAAGTTACCTACATTAGTGAACATAACAGAGAAAGCAGCATTATCTAAGGAAACACAGATTCCTTAAACACAACAACTTAGTATTACATGTCACTGGATTCTCTCCTCTAAGCATGAGATCTAAATTATGTATTGAATGAATAATTAGAAAACCAAAGAAAGGAAAGACAGATCAAAGTTGGGTAAAGAATTAAAAAATTACAGAATGCCTTAGTTGTAGCTAAGGAATTACTCACACAAAAAATATGTTGAGCTAGTTTTTTAAAGAATAGTTGTTGTTGAGGCCTGTCCTCCTTTTAACATAACTGTAACCATTTTGTATTGAGTCTCTAATTTGCTCATATGGTGCAATTAAGTTTCAGTTGTCAGATTCTATTTCCCAGAAGTAATTATCCATAGCTAACCCTGAAGAATGTTACTAGCAAGCCAAAAAGTTATGTTTGAATTACTTATGCTCAATTATCTCAATGTCCTGGAACTCTACCTGTACACCTCTTCTCTACACACTCCGGAACAATTAGCTTAACACTCAGGAACAGTTAGCTTAAAGGTTAGTGTATAATATTTTGTCTAGTTAGACAAAAAAATTTTTTTGCACTGTAGAAAAATGTTTTATTATTGGTCTAGAAACCAGCTTATATTCTTTTAAGACGCTATTTTCTCAAGTAGGAATTTCTTTCTCTCAAATGCATTTCTATAGAAAGCGAAATAGACAAAAATATTTTACTTCTTCCCTGAATTGCACAGGTCCAAAACAGACGGGTTCCCACTGCTGAGAAGGACAAGTTGGCACAAGAGTCCATTGCTAACTGAAAAGATGTATCTAGTTGACAGTCACCTAAAGGAAAAATTAGTTTTCTTCAGTAGAGTCCAACTGGGTATATCAAACATACCAGCTGGCCTCATTTCTAGCAGTAGATGTTACATCTGGATCTTATGAGGATGTTTTCTCAATTGTTACCTCATTTAAGATACCTCTATTTTGCATGTCAAGTTGACACAAGACTAGCAAGCTCATTAAGAGATTCTGTTATACACATTCCTTGTGGGCTGAAGTTACAAACAGGCTCTCCATGTTTCTTCCTTTCCCTCTACTCCAGTCACAGTGAAATGTTGTTCTCTGGTACAAAACTATCACATCCTTAAGCAAGTATTTAGTATTATTCAGTTTCTTAAAATCTGTACCTGCAATGTAGATTGTAAAAAATGTCTTCACTTCCATAGTATTCCATATCAATTAAGCAGACAGAAACAGATATACAAAAGTCATGAAATATCAGAACACAGATATTGAACATTTATAACATGTTAGTAAATTAAATATATGTTTACTAATAGGTCCACATAGTATCTTTTTAAATAGTATAAAAAGAGACTGAATACAAATATAACAATATAGAAATAAATGCAATAGTCCTGCTCCTCCTCCCACTTTTCTTTTTTTTTTAATATTTTCTTTCTTTTTTTTTTTAATTTTTGATACTTTATTTACATTTCCAATGTTTCACCTTTTCTGGGTCTCCTCTTTGGAAACCCCCTATCCCCTCCCCATCCCTGCCTCTATGAGGGAATTCCACCTCCCACCCACCTGCCCACCCATCCCCATATTCTCACCTTGACATTCCCCTTTACTGGGGCCTCTAACACCCTCAGGCCCAAGGGCATCTCCTCTCTCCCGGATGGCCATCAATGACTTCCTCTGCCATATATGCGATCCGAACTATGGGTCCATAGATGAGTATTCTTTGGTGGGTGGTCCAAACTCTAGGACGACCTGGGGGGAGTTAGGCCCATTGACACTCTTGCTCCCTCCATGGGGCTGCAAATTCCCTAATTCCTTCAGACCTTACTCCAACCCCTCCATCTGGTACCTCACTCTCAGTCCAGCGGTTACTGTTAAGTGAAATATGGGCATTCTGAACTTTTGGGCTAATACCCGCTTATCAGTGAGTACATACCATGTTCCTTCTTTTGTGATTGAGTTACCTCTCTCAAAATGATATTTTCAAGTTCCATCCATTTGCCTACAAATTTCATTAAGTCATTGATTTTAATACCTGAGTAATACTCCATTGTGTAGATGTACCACATTTTCTGTATCCATTCCTCTGTTGAGGGACATCTGGGTTGTTTCCAGCTTCTGGTTATTATAAATATGGCTGCTATGAACATAGTGGACCATGTGTCTTTATTATATGTTGGAGCATCTTCTGGGTATATGCCCAGGAGAGGTATAGCTGGGTCCTCAGGTAGAATAATGTGCATTTTTCAGAGGGTCCGACAAACTGATTTCCATAGTGGTTGTACCAGCTTGCAGTCCCACCAACAGTGGAGGAGTGTTCCTCTTTCTCCACATCCTCCCCAGCATCTGCTGTCACCTGAGTTTTTTATCTTAGCCATTCTGACTTGTGTGAGGTAGAATCTCAGACTTGTTTTGATTTGCATTTCCCTGATGACTAGGGATGTTGAGCATTTCTTTAGGTGCTTCGCATCCCTGTGAATTTCCTCAGTTGAGAATTCTCTGTTTAGCTCTGTTTCCCATTTTTTGATGGGGTTATTTGGTTTTTTGGAGTCTAACTTCTTGAGTTCTATGTATATATTGGATATTAGCCCTCTATCGGACATAGGATTGGTTAGGATCTTTTCCCAATCTGTAGGTTGCCGTTTTGTCCCATTGACAGTGTCCTTTGCCTTACAGAAGCTTTGCAATTTCATGAGGTCCCATTTGTCTATTCTAGATCTTAGAGCATAAGCCACTGGTGTTCTGTTCAGGAACTTTTCCCC
>CM052701.1:83384360-83409472 GCA_028551405.1 Uromys caudimaculatus | reverse complement strand
TATTCTTGATCTTAGAGCATAAGCCACTGTTGTTCTGTTCAGGAACTTTTCCCCCGTACCCAGATGTTCGAGAGTTTTCCCCACTTTTTCTTCTATTAGATTCAGTGTAACTGGTTTTATGTGGAGGTCCTTGATCCACTTGGACTTCAGCTTTGTACAAGGAGATAGGAATGGATCAATTTGCATTCTTCTACATGTAGACCACCAGTTGAACCAGCACCATTTGTTGAAGATGCTGTCTTTTTTCCACTGAGTGGTTTTAGCTCCTTTGTCGAAAATCAAGTGACCATATGTGTGTGGGTTCATTTCTGGGTCCTCAATTCTGTTCCATTGATCTAACTGCCTGTCACTGTACCAATACCATGCAGTTTTTATCACTACTTCTCTGTAGTACAGCTTGAGGTCAGGGATCCTGATTCCTCCAGAAGTTCTTTTGTTGTTAGGAATAGCTTTTGCTATCCTGGGTTTTTGTTCTTCCAAATGAATTTGAGAATTGCTCTTTCTAAGTCTATGAAGAACTGAGTTGGAATTTTAATGAAGATTGCATTGAATTTGTAGATTGCTTTTGGCAGGATGGCCATTTTTACTATATTAATCCTCCCAATCCATGAGCATGGCAGATCTTTGCACCTTCTGAGGTCTTCTTAGATTTCTTTCTTCAGAGACTTGAAGTTCTTGTCATACAGATCTTTCACTTTCTTGGTTAGAGTCACACCAAGATACTTTCTATTGTTTGTGACTATTGTGAAGGGTATCATTTCCCTAATTTCTTTCTCAGTCTGTTTATCCTTCAAGTATAGGAAGGCCACTGATTTGTTTGAGTTAATTTTATATCCGGCCACTTTGCTGAAGTTGCAACAATAATCTTATGATAACATTTAGTCTTTACTTATTTGAGGGAAATAAAAAGAATGCTAAACATTTTATTCAAAGGTAGAAAACATCTTAGAGTGACACCTTGGAAACATTAGTATTGGGTAAAGTCTCCGTGGAGTAACAACTCATAGGACTGTTGATCTTGATTGAAACCATTAAAATGGATAGATGCCTAGAATATTAGCAAGCATGATTTGTGTATATTGGGTGGGGTACTTCCAGAATACACAGGTCATAGAGACTTTGCTTTTTCTAACTGTTGAATCCATTGATAGATTCATCCTTCAGTGAATAGACTGTTAAACACTGAATAGAGTGTTAGAGCATGTAAGCCTTCTAGGATGTGTGCCTTGGTCCATAGAAGTTGATGACTGGGAATTATCTTTAACATAAATTTCTTACTTTGACACTTAGCTGGTCTCTATCTGCTACCTATTGGCCATGACCACTTAACCTCATCTTTTCAATTATGCTTAATAGAAAAAAATATAAAATGGTGGACAAAATAATTCATCCTCACTGAGATTATTCTTGCCACTTACATTGTTGTATTAACAAACAGTTATTGTATTAATACCACACTAAACTTGAAAAAAGAGACATTTCTCCCATTTTAAAATATTTTCAGACAGGGAAAATTTAAACAGAGAAATACCGACCATGGATTCCCAGGCCCCTCATCTTCTACAATGACAATGACTAACCAGTTGTCTAATATGTATAGACATTATCAATATTTTCTTAAAAGTCCTATCAGAGTTTCCATTGTTAGGGGAAACAAATCAATTTAGATTGAAAAATTAAATATTTTAATGACATATACTAATGTGTGATCTTTTCTGCTTTGGAAATGAATACACAGTTTACTCATTTTTATCCAAAATTGTGTGTGTGTGTGTGTGTGTGTGTGTGTGTGTGTGTGTTTCAACTTATGACTTTCCTAATAAGTCGGAAAGTGTATGTGAGAATGCTTTTATACATTCAAAATGTTTATATGTACACAAATGAGTGTGTGTGTGCACATGCACACATGTGTGTATACTTGCGTAAAAAGTACACCACTTCAAGATAATTTTACAGTTCCAATGATACAACTAAAATGTTAGGGTTTCTTGCACTGTATTTTCTTTATGGTCCCAATTTGTGAAAGTAACTTTGGTTACTTATATTACGCTCTGTCTTTGAGAAATGTTTAAACTTTAAGTCTCTATTGAAGATTGAATTCTAAGAAATAACATCAATTTCCTAAACAATTATAAAATAGCCAACCATATTTTTATGTTACACCTAAATGTTGGTCTAGCTCTAGAACTCATAAAATAAGGTTTTTGGTGTGTGTGTGTGTGTGTGTGCGCACGCGCGTGTGTGCGCACGCATTTGTTTATATATGTGTGTTTGTGTACAAGAAAGTAATTAATGCAAAATACCCAACTAATAAAAATGTTAACAAAGAATATGTGTGGTTTGATCAGCCATAAATGGGACATGTATGTGACACCTGTTTTTTTCCCAGGCTAAGAGAATACCTTGAAAAAGAAGGGAAACTAACTAGAGCTGGACATTGGGGGAAGAAAGGAACAAAATATTTTCTGGACAGGAGAGGACCTCATTAGCTCATAGCACCAGTGGATGCCTGCATTCAATATCTCAGCAGAGAGAAGAGTTGCTCATGCACTCCCAGAACATGGTAAGAAGATACCTGTCATTGATGATTGAGTGAGGAATAGTGATCAGTTTCTGTGAAGTTTATGCCATCTGGTCATTTAAACATGACCCAGGAAGTGGCTGCATATCCATGAATAGACAGGAGACAAATGGGACTTGATGTGATATTAAAGGTAGAAGCAGATGAAAGTGAAGAGCTGAGTGGGGGAATGTGTGTGAAGTAAAAAAAAAAATGCAATGATATACACATGAGGAATTTGAAAAATTGCAAAGTAAATGTCAAAAACAGAAAAAGAAATCATAAAATAGCACTTTTAAGGGGACTAATTCTTGTTATTATGTAACAAATTTGAGAAATGTGAAAGGAGAATTGTTTGTGAATCCCACAGAAGTTTTAATAAGCACTGATGATAGGAAGTAGGAGGAAAAACCAGAGAGAATAAGTGACAGAACTGGTATTTGATAATTCAAGAAAACAGAGGCTTGTGACCAGGGCTGTCAAAAAAGTCCTTTAAAACATAGACCAACTGGGTTTATTTGACCATCTCAGAAAATTGGTAATAAGAGTTTGTATCATTATAGTGACGAATCTGACCAAATCATTTACTTATGTTGCAATTACTTTCTGGAAGGAATGCATAACAGTTTCCAGATTTATTCTTTAAACATGCTATGACCAGAACGTGAACATATCTGCTAAGGTGAATTTGGAAAAGAAGATCTGTGATAGAAATGTGGACACTAAACATTGCAGTTAAAAAGAGGGTACCATGGATTGGCATTTATGTCATTTTTCTTATAATCTGACAAAGAATTTCCTGTCAGCAAAATGTGACAGCATGTCCAGGAGCTGTCTTTTCAAGGATTTAAACACAATTGCAGAGGAAATTTGCTCGGTCCAGAAAATATATAACAGGGTGGATTCCTTGAATAAATGATCTGAGAAGTATCTCTGTGTAATTGTGATTGGAAAAAAATAAGTTCTATGGAACTTAACACATCTCATGATAGGAAGATACAGGCTATCTTCTGAAGAACACTAAATGCAGTAAATGTGTCTAGCCCATGATGTAAACATGACAGATATCAGGTCAGGGCATCATAACTTTTTGGAGATGAGACTAGACACAGGGTATGAAAGTAAAGCATTTGATTTTCTCTTGCTGAGCTTTATTATTAACTTGGTCTGTATTTTTCTGCTATACATTTGCATTAAAATTTAAAATTTAATTCTGTAAATTTAAAATTTTAAATTCTGTAACCTTTTTATAGTTTAAATATATAACAGCTAAGAGAGGAGTTTTGAAAGACAGTGGGACTGTTAACATTAAAGGTCTCTTAGGCCAGGCAGTGGTGGCGCACGCCTTTAATCCCAGCACTTGGGAGGCAGAGGCAGGCGGATTTCTGAGTTCGAGGCCAGCCTGGTCTACAGAGTGAGTTCCAGGACAGCCAGGGCTACACAGAGAAACCCTGTCTCGAACCCCCCCCCCCCCCAAAAAAAAGGTCTCTTAGAAGATATTCCAGATGCATTTTCATCATGAGATAATTGTGAGCACATGTGAAATATGGGATGACTGTTCTGGTAAAATGTCTAGCAAGTCTCACTGGATTAAATAATTGGTTACTAACAACAGTAACTGTTTGCACAGCTAATGATCTTTTCCAATAGCAATGTTGTTGGTGGAATGTGTGCCATAGCATGACTTTGAGATTATAATCAATCCCTCATTAGAGTTCTATTTGTTTCCTGACTAGTTTCCCTCAGGAGGCCAGCACTTCAGGTCTGTACTGCCACAAACAAAACAATCTGTAACTTCTGTGTGTGTGTGTGTGTGTGTGTGTGTGTGTGTGTGTATGTGTTTCATTATTTATGAGATAAATAAGTAAACTCTTAAAGTAAATTCTGTCAGTGATTTTCACAACCTCAACTGGGGAAAAGAAGCAAAAGTATGGACACCTTGTTCAGAAGCAAATGTTACTTGAATAGTATCTCAGAAAATCTGGTCAGCATTTACCTTCTTAAATCTGTGATTTAATAGATCCAGCTAAGAAACTTTTCTCTCATACATCAGGATTATGAAATTTGACCCCAAGTGTTTTTTTTCAGTTGTATCTTCAGACTAATGATGATTCATTTAAGTGTCCCTATAATTCACATTTATCATATCCACTAAACATGTTTTCATCATGCTACTATTACCTATTCAATAAAGCTTAATATGAATAAAATAAAAAGAAAAGCTCTGGAGTATATAAACTTATATGTATTTTTATGTACATATAAGTTTTTAAGATACTTGACTGACATTCTCAGGAATCTGGATTTCATCTCCAGAGCTAAAAAATATTACAATAGAATATAAAAATCAGGCCACAGTGCTTGGAGCTGATTCTGTGCCATAGCTATCCATACTAAAATATCACCAGAGAGCTGGTCACCCAGGAGTGCTGACACACCTGTGAGCAAAGGTAAGACCACCACTTCCGTTCTGAGAGACCAGTCCGAAGCCACCAGGACACAGAAACTGAGGAGTAGCCTAGAACAGGATCCTTCTGCTTTCCATCTGTGCCCTGAGCTGATCCTGTGCCACAGTGCCCAGAACTGATCCTATGCTACAGCTTTCCATACCCAAATATCACCAGGAGAGAAAAGGTCTCCCATGAGTGCTGACACATTGTGAGCACAGATAAGACCACAACTTGTGTTCAGAGAGACCCACCTGGAGTCCTCACGACACAGGAACCAAGGAGCAGATTGGGACAGGATCTTTCAGATTTCAATCTTCACACATAGCTGACACTGTACCACAGCTCTCCATAACCAAATTCCACCTGGAGAAACCTGGTCTCTTAGGAGAATTGACACACTTTCTTGCAGGAGGGAGAAGCCATAGTCAGAGACTGCAAGTCCAGCTAACACCACAGATAACCAGACAGGCAAGGGCAAGAACATGAGCAACAGAAACCAAGGCTACTTGGCATCATCAAAACCCAGAGCGAGCCCTGGACACCCCAAGACACCAGAAAAGCAAGACTCTGATTTAAAATCACATCTCAAGATGATGATAGAGTACATTAAGAAGGACATACATAACTCCTTAAAGAAATACAGGAAAACACAGATAAACAGGTAGAAGCCCTCAAAGAGGAAACACAAAAATCCCTTAAAGAATTATAAGAAAACACAACCAAACAGGTTAAGGAGTTGAACAAAACCATCCAGGATCTAAAAATGGAAATAGAAACAATAAAGAAATCACAAAGGGAGACAACTCGGAGATAGAAAACATAGGAAATAGATCAGGAGTCATAGAGGCAAGTATTACCAACAGAATACAAGAAATAGAAGAGAGAATCTCAGGTGCAAAGATACCTTAGAAAACATTGACACAACAGTCAAAGAAAATGCAAAAAGCAAAAAGTTCCTAACCCAAAACATCCAGGAACTTCAGAACACAATGAGAAGATCAAACCTAAGGATAATAGATATAGAAAAGAGTGAAGAGTCCCAACTTAGAGGGCCAGTAAATACCTTCAACAAAATTATAGAAGAAAACTTCCCTAACCTAAAGAAAGAGATGAACATAAATATACAAGAAGCTTACAGAACTCCAAATAGATTGGACCAGAAAAGAAATTCCTCCTGTCGCATAACAGTCAAAACACCAAATGCACAAAACAAGGAAAGAATATTAAAAGCAGTAAGGGAAAAAGATCAAGTCACATATAAAGGTAGACCTATCAGAATTACACCAGAATTCTCACCAGAGACTATGAAAGCTAGAAGATCCTGGACAGATCTCAAACAGAAACTAAAAGAACACAAGTGCCATCCCAGACTGCTGTACAACAGCAACACTCTCAATTACCTTAGATGGTGAAATCATGATATTCCATGACAAAACAGTATTTACACAGTATCTTTCCAGAAACCCAGCCCTACAAAGGATAATGGAAGGAAAATGCGAACACAAGAAGGGAAACTATACCCTAGAAAAAGCAAGAAAGCAATCTTTCAACAAACCCAAAAGAAGATAGCCACACAAACATAAAAATAACATCCAAAATAACAGGAAGCAACAATCACTATTCCTTAATATCTCCTAACATCAATGGACTTAATTCCCAACAAAAAGACATAGGATAACAGACTAGATACATAAATAGGACCCAGCACTTTGCTGCATACAGGAAACACACCTTAGTTAGAGACAAACACTAACTCAGAGTAAAGGGCTGGAAAACAATTTTCCAGGCAAAGGGTCCCAAGAAATAAGCAGGAGTAGCCATTCTAATATCGGATAAAATCAACTTGCAATAAGAAGTCATCAAAAAGATAAGGAAGGACACTTCATCCACATCAAAGGAAAAATTTACCAAGATGAACTCTCAGTTCTGATCACTCTATGCTCCAAATGCAAGGATCCTCACTTTCATAAAAGAAACTTTATTAAATCTCAAAGCAAACATTGCACCTCACATAATAATAGTGGAAGACTTCAACACCCCACTCTCAACAATGGACAGATCTTGGAAACACAAACTAAAGGAGACACAGTGAAACTAACAGAAGTTATGGACCAAATGGATATAACATATATCTATAGAACATTACATCCTAAATCAGAAGAATATACATTCTTCTCAGCACTTCATAGTACCTTCTCCAAAACTGACCATATAATTGGTCGCAATACAAACCTCAACAGATATAAGAAGATTGAAATAATCCCATGCCTCCTATCAGACCACTACAGATTAAGGCTGGTCTTCAATGGCAACAAAAACAGCAGAAATCCCACATACACAAGGAAGCTGAACAACACTCTACTCAATGATAACTTAGTCAAGGATGAAATAAAGAAAGAAATCAAAGACTTCCTAGAATTTAAAGAAAATGAAAGTACACCATACCCAAAATTAAGGGACACAAGGAAAGCAATGTTAAGAGGAAAACTCATAGCTCTGAGTGCCTCCAAAAAGAAACTGGACAGAGCACATAACACCTGAAAGCTCTAGAACAAAAAGAAGCTAATACACCCAAGAGAAGTAGGAGGCAAGAAATAATCAAACTCAAGGCTGAAATCAACCAAGTAGAAACAAAAAGAACTATACAAAGAATCAACAAAACCAGGAGCTGGTTCTGTGAGAAACTCAACAAGATAAATAAACACTTAGCCAGAGTAACCAGAGGCCACAGAGACATTATCCAAATTAATAAACTCATAAATGAAAAGGGAGATATAACAGTAGAATCTGAGGAACTTCAAAATATCATCAGATCCTACTACAAAAGCCTATACTCAACAAAATTGGAAAATCTGGATGAAATGGACAATTTTCTAGACAGATACCAAATACCAAATTTAAGTCATGATCATATTAACCTTCTAAACAGTCCCATAACCCCAAAGAAATAGAAGCAGTCATTAAAAGTCTCCCAACCAAAAAAAGCCCAGGACCAGATAGATTTAGTGCAGAATTCAATAGGACCATCAAAGAAGTCCTAATACCAATATTCTTCAAACTATTCCACAAAATAGAAACAGAAGGAACACTACCCAATTCACTCTATGAGGCCACAGTTACACTGATATCAAAACCTCACAAAGACCCAACAAAGAAAGAAAACTTCAGACCAATTTCCCTTATGAATATCAATGCAAAAATACTCTATTAAATTCTAGCAAACCAAATACAAGAACACATCAAAACAATCATTCATCATGATTAAGTAGGCCTCATTTCAGGAATGCAGGGATGGTTCAGTACCCGGAAATCCATCAATGTAATCCACTACATGAACAAACTCTAAGAAAAAAATGCATGGCCATTTCATTAGATGCTGAAAAAACATTTGACAAAATTCAACATCTCTTCATGATAAAAGTCTTGGAAAGATCAGGAATTCAAGGCCCATACCTAAACATAGTAAAAGCAATATACAGCAAACCAGTAACCAACATCAAACTAAATGGACAAAAACTTGAAGCATTCCCACTAGTATCAGGGACTAGACAAGGGTGTTCACTCTCTTCCTGTTTATTCAATATAGTACTTGGAGTTCTAGCTACAGCAATTAGACAACAAGAGGAGGTCAAAGGGATGCAAATTGGAAAGGAAGAAATCAAAATATCACTATTTGCAGATGATATGATCCTAAACTTAAGTGACCAGAAAAACTCCACCAGAGAACTGCTACAACTGATAAACAACTTCAGCAAAGTGGCCGGATGTAAAATTAACTCAAACAAATCAGTAAGCCAGGCAGTGGTGGCGCATGCCTTTAATCCCAGCACTTGGGAGGCAGAGGCAGGTGGATTTCTGAGGTCGAGGCCAGCCTGGTCTACAGAGTGAGTTCCAGGACAGTCAGGGCTACACTGAGAAACCCTGTCTCGAAACCCCCCCCCCTCAAAAAAAATCTGTAGTTTTCCTATACTCGAAGAATAACCTGGCTGAAAAAGGAATTAGGGAAATAACACCCTTCACAATAGTCACAAACAATATAAAGTATCTTGGTGTGACTCTAACCAAACAAGTGAAAGATCTGTATGACAAGAACTTCAAATCTCTAAGGAAATCAAAGATGACCTCAGAAGATGGAAAGACCTCCCATAACCATGGATTGGCAGCATTAACATAGTAATTATTGCCATTTTGCCGAAAGCAATCTACAGATTCAATGCAATCCCCATCAAAATTCCAACTCAATTCATCATAGACTTAGAAAGAGCAATTCTCAATTTCATTTTGAATAACAAAAAATCCAGGATAGCACAAACTATTCTCAACAATAAAAGAACTTCTGGGGGAATCAGCATCCTTGATCTCAATCTGTACTACAGAGCACTAGCGATAAAAACTGCATGGAATTGGTACAGTGACGGGCAGATAGATCAATGGAATAAAACTGAAGACACAGAAATGAACCCACACACCTACTATCACTTGATCTTTAAACAAAGGAACTAAAACAATCCAGTGGAAAAAAGACAGCATTTTCAACAAATGCTACTGGCTCAACTGGCGGTGTACATGAAGAAGAATGAGAATTGATCCATTCCTATCTCCCTCTACAAAGCTCAAGTCCAAGTGGATCAAGGACCTCCACATAAAACCAGATACACTGAATCTAATAGAAGAGAAAGAGGTGAAAAGTTTCGAATACATGTGTAGAGGGGAAAAGTTCCTTATCAGAACACCAGGGGCTTATGCTCTAAGATCAAGAATCAACAAATGGGACCTCATGAAATTGCAAAGCTTCTGTAAGGCAAAGGACACTGTCAATAGGACAAAACGGCAACCAATAGATTGGGAAAAGATCTTTACCAATCCTATGTCCGATAAAGTGCTAATATCCAATATATACAAAGAACTGAAGAAGTTAGACTCCAGAGAACCAAATAACCCTATCAAAAAATGGGGAACAGAGCTAAACAGAGAATTCTCAACTGAGGAAATTCGCAGTGCTGAGAAGCACCTAAAGAAATATTCAACATCCTTAGTCATCAGGGAAATGCAAATCAAAACAAGTCTGAGATTCCACCTCACACCAGTCAGAATGGCTAAGATCAAAACTCAGGTGACAAAAGATGCTGGCGAGGATGTGGAGAAGGAGGAACACTCCTCCATTGTTGGTGGGATTGCAAGCTGGTACAACCACTCTGGAAATCAGTTTGGCGAACCCTCAGAAAAATGGACATAATACTACCTGAGGACCCAGCTATACCTCTCCTGGGCATATACCCAGATGATACTCCAACATGTAATAAAGACACATGCTCCACTATGTTCATAGCAGCCATATTTATAATAGCCAGAAGCTGGAAACAACCCAGATGTTCCTCATCAGAGGAATGAATACAGAAAATGTGTTACATTTGCACATTGGAGTACTACTCAGCTATTAAAAACAATGGCTTAATGAAATTGCAGGCAAATGGATGGAACTTGAAAATATCATCCTGAGCGAGGTAACTTAGTCACAAAAGAACAAACATGGTATGTACTCACTGATAAGTGGATATTAGCCCAAAAAGTTCGGAATACCCAAGTTTCACTTTACAGTAACAGCTGGACTGAGAGAGAGGTCCCAAATGGTAGAGTTCGAGAAGGGACTGCAGGAGCTGAGGGAGTCTGTAGCCCCATGGAGGGAGCAGCAGTGTCAACTAGCCTGAACCTCCGGTCCTCCTGGAGACTGGACCACCAACCAAAGAATACACATTGAGGGACACATGGTTCAGACCACATATGCGGCAGAGGAGGGCCTTGTTGGCCATCAGGGGGTGAAGAGCCCCTTGGGCCTCAGGGTGTTAGAGGCCCCAGTGAAGGGGAATGTCAAGGTGGGAATATGGGAGTGGGTGGGCGGGTGGGAGATGGAATACCCTCATAGAGGTAGGGCGGGGGAGGGGGTAGGGGCTTTCCAAAGAGGAGACCTAGAAAGGGGGAAACATTGGAAATGTAAATAAAGTATCAAAAAAAAAAAAAATAGGGAACAGAGCTGAACAGGGAATTCTTAACTGAGGATACTCAAATGGCTGAGAAGCACCTAAAGAAATGTTCAACATCCTTAGTCATCAGGGAAATGCAAATCAAAACAACCCTGAGATTCTACCTTACACCAGTCAGAATGGCTAAGATGAAAAACTCAGGTGACAGCAGATGCTGGCATGGATGTAGAAAAAGAGGAACACTCCTCCATTGCTGGTGGTATTGCAAGCTGGTACAACCACTCTGGAAATCAGTTTGGCATACCCTCAGAAAATTGGACATAATACTACCTGAGGACCCAATGATACCACTCCTGGGCATATGCCCAAAATATGCCCCCACATATAATAAGGACACATGCTCCACTATGTTCATAGCAGCCATATTTATAATAGCCAGAAGCTGGAATCAACCCAGATGTCCCTCATCAGAGGAATGGATACAGAAAATGTGGTACCTTTACACAATGGAATACTACTCAGCTTTAAAAACAATGACTTCATGAAATTCACTGGCAAATGGATGGAACTTGAAATATATCATCCTGAGTGAGGTAACTCATTCTCAAAGAACAAACACTGTATGTACCTACTGATAAGCGGATATTAGCTCAAAAGTTTGGAACACCCATGATTCCCTTCCATGATATTGAACTGAGCATGGGGTCCCAGGAGGAGCAAGAGTTGGAGAAGGGACAGAATGAGCTGAGTGAATTTGCAGCCTCATGGGGAGGGAGTAACAGTGTCAACTGGTCAGGACCCCGGGTACTCCCAGAGACTGTACCACCAAACAAAGAATGCATATGGAGGGATCCATTGTGCTGGCCACATATGTGGCAGAGGAGGGCCCTGTTGGCCATTATTGGGAGGAAAGGCCCGTGGGTCTGAGAGTGTTAGATGCACCAGTATAGGAGAATGCCAAGGCCGGAAGACAGGAGTGGGTGGGTGGGTGGGGGAGTACCCTCATAGAGGCAGGGGGAGGGGAGATGGGATAGGAGATTTCCAAAGGGGAGACTTGGAAAGGGGAAAACATTTGAAACGTAAATAAAGTATCAAAAATTAAAAAAAGAAATATCACTAAAAATGATAATTCCTAGCGACATCCTACCATATTCATAGACAAATTCCTCACAATGTTATCATTAGAGAAGTTTTGTCTTACTCTAGATGGGAACTAGCAGAGAGAACCACAAATGGGTAACATGTAAACACTGAAAGATTTGGATAATACTATTTAGGAAAATTGGATATCTTAATCAAATTTCTCCAGGCTCAGGGAACAGAGCAAAAGAGGCAGAAAGACATAACCGCCCATAGTAGAATGATGATTCCTAGAAACAATGTCTTCTACAGACGAAATATCTGATGTATAATAAAAAACAGGCACAAAATCTAGCAACATACCCAGGGACTGCACAGGTTCAAAACCAGATTATGTCCCAGAGTTCAGAGGGACTCATATAAACTAAGAAGCTATATGGAATTGACACATGATTTCAAGGGAATAAAATTAATTTTATTCAGTGAATCTGAATTTGTTCACCACAGTTAATGGAGGCACTATCCCTACTATGCAGTAGATGGCCAACACAAAATGGGACTCAATGATATTTTTGTAGAATTGTTTGATTGGAGTATTTTAATAGATTTTTACTTTTTTATAGTGGATTTTAATACTGTGATTTTATTTTTTATTGTGTGTATATTTTTTTAAATGTCTAATTTTTTATTGGTTATTTTATTTATTTACATTTCAAATGTTATCCCCCCTTCCCGGTTTCCCCTCTCCAAACCCCCTATCCCCTCCCCCTTCCCCCAGTTTCTATGAGGGTGCTCCCCCACCTACCCACCCACTCCCACCTACTGCCCTAGCATTCCCCTATGACGGGATATTGAGCCTTCAGACCAATGGCCTCCCCTCCCATTGATGACAAGGGCTTCCTCTGCTACATGTGCAGCTGGAGCCATGGGTCCCTCCATGGGTATTCTTTGGTTGCTGGTTTGGTCCTTGGGAGCTCTGGGAAGTCTGGTTGATTGATATTATTGTTCCTCCTATGACGTTACAAACCCATTCAGCTCCTTCAATCTTTCCCCTAACTGCTCCATTGGGGTCCCTGTGCTTAGTACGATGGTTGGCTGCAAGTATTCACATCTGTATTGGTCAGGCTCTGGCAGTGTATATTTTTTATGTTTTTCTCTTTTTCATTCTGTTTTTGTTTGCCCAATTTTTGATTGACAAGAGAAAGAGAGAGAGAAAGAGAGGGGGGAAGGGAGAGGCAGAAGGAGACAGGGAGAGAGAGAGTGAATATTCTGTGCATATTCTATGTTTATTGATACTGAGTACGTGGAAGTTATGGGAAGAATTGTGAGGGAGAAATGTGATCAGAATAAATTGCATGGAAAGTGTGATTTATAAAAGGTCTTCATCACTCAACTGGGATTCCTGTTTGGGTAAAGTTCGCAGCCTCTTCTGGTTCCCCCATTGATTCTTGGGTGCCTCCTGTATCCCAGGTCTCTGTCTCCTCCTGGAGATGTCCCCACCTCCTCAGCCCCCTCAGTTTCAGAATTTCATTCATTTTCTCAGTCATCTAGCCATCTCTCCTGTCCTTCCCCACACCCAATCCTAAAACCCCAATTCCTTCCACATCCTGCTCCCTCCCAGTCCCTCTCTACATCTGCCTCTTATGGCAATTTTATTTCCCTTTCTATGTGAGATTCAAGCTTCCCTGCTTGGGCCATCCTTCTTGTTTAGCTTATTTGGGTCTGTGGAGTGTAATGATGGAGACACCAATCCACCCACAAAATTTTCAACCCAAAATTTATCTTGTCTACAAGTAATGCAAACATGAGGGAGGGACTAGAGACTGAAAGAATGCCCAACAAAACACCGGCTCAACTTCAGACCCATCCCATGGGCAAGCACCATTCCCTACCATTACTAATGATACTCTTTTATGCTTGCAAACAGGAACATGTTGTCTTCTCAGAGGCTCCACCTAGCAGCTGAGCCAGACAGATGCAGAAACACATGCTTTAACAATTCTTGAGGAAGAATTGGAGGAAAGAATGCAGCCTGGGAAGAGATAGAAATTCCATGGGAAGATCAATAGAGACAACCAGCCTGGACCAGTGGGGCTCTCAGAGTCTGAACCACCAACCAAAAAACATACACAGGATGGACCTATGCCTCACTGCTCATATGTAGCAATATGCTGCTTGATGTTTTTGTGGGTCCTGAACAACTGAATCAGGGGCTATCCCAAAAGCTGTGGCCTATATGACTATGTGATATATTCTACAAGCTGGGCTGCCTTGTCTGGCCTCAGTGGGAGAGGAAGTGCCTAGCTTTACTGAGACCTGAAGTGCAGTGACAGGGTGACAGGGATACTAGGGGATTCCCACCTGCTCAGAGAAGAAAGGGAGGGATATGGGGGAAAGGATTGTGATCTAGAGAAGGGAAGTCAGCAGGATGTAAAGTGAATAAGTAAAAATAAAGTTAAATTAAATTTTTAATGAAGGTCGTGGATTTGATAGAGAAAAGTGTGATATGTGGGAGATTTCAGAAGAAGAAAATTTAGGGAACAAATTTAACTGCATTGTCTCAAAAACCATATGAAATAATTTAGGCATACTGCTTCTAGTGTATCTGAATTATCAAAATTCTGAATTAATGACAACCAGAACTTAGTTTAAAATGAAGAGGCCTTTAAAGTTTTCAAAACTTGTTTCTCCTGTCAATTGCTCAATAAAAACCTGAAGTCTGTGATTGGGCAATAGAGGAAGGAAGGCAGGATATCCTAGGAGGGAGCATTGAAATCTGCAAAACTGAAAGAGGAAGGGGTTTTCACTAGGAGACATGATAGGTGACTGAAGTGACTACAGACCTGGAACATATGGCTAGCCATGAGGCTGGATGGGACTAGGTCGTCAGGTTAACTTAGAAGAGCTAGATGAGAGTCTGCCAGCTCAGGCCTAAGCTTTGAAATATTAAAAGGGCTCTACGTGATTATTTGGGGGAACTGGTTAAGGAGTAACTCACACCATATTATTTTCCAGCATTAATTAATATATACAGAATAGTAATAATTATTTTTTTATATCAGCTCCTGTATTCAGGTTCTTGTGCTGGGCAACTCCTTTCCTGAATTTCTTCCATGATGATCAGTAATGAGGAAGCAAAGCCAAATAAATGCGTCCTTTTTAGGTCATAGGTTTTTGTCACAGCAGTAGTAACCATAGCTAGGAAAGAGATTGGAACCAGGATCGTGTGGTATTGTTGAGACAGACCTGACCTTGTTATTTTGGTGAGGATTGTGGAATGCCTCTGAAGAATCTTGAAATTTTCTGGGGAAAAAAATGAGCCATTGAGGGTTGAGACTTCAGTCAGCTGTGGTGTAGGTGCTTAGAAGATAAGAGTGATGAAAGCAATGCAGATGATAAAGGACTGACTTCTAAAGTTTCAGAAGTAAACAAAGACTGTACTGGGCCAATTGTGTGAAGAATCTGTGGTATCTGCTCAACTGTAGCTGAATAATTAGATGTGATTATCAAGAGACTAGAACCACTAAAGTAAAACCTTTATATTGCTGGAACAATGAAAACTGATAAGCTGGAGTTGAAGAATCAGTTTTGATGAAGAAAAGTCCCTGATGATTTAGATCAAATCTTCTGGGAAGGTTTTTCTTAGAATCTATAGAGGAAGTTTAATCCAACAACATGGCTTCTCACCCAAGGGAGGGAGAGAAGGCTCCAAGGAAGTCAAAAAAAAAAAAGAAAAAAAAAAAAAAAAAAGATCCAACAAGAATGCAGACATATCTTTAGTCCACACTATTAATCCCTATCAGTGAATGTAAAGTTAGTTTATAGAAGCCCAGATACACCGAATCTAATAGAAGAGAAAGTGGGAAAGAGCCTTGAACTCATTGGCACAGGGGAAATTTCCTAAACAGAACTCCAATGGCTCATACTCTAAGATCAAGAATGGATAAGTGGGACCTCATTGAACTGGAAAGCTTCTGTAAGGCAAAGGAGATAGTCAATAAGACAAATCGACAACCTACAGATTGGGAAAAGATCTTCACTAACGCACATCTGATAGAGGGCTAATATCCAAAATATATAAAGAACTCAAGAATCTAAACAATGATACACCAAACCACTCAATCAAAACATGAGGTATATAAATTAAGAGAATTCACAACAGAGGAATCTCGAATGGCTGAGAAGCACCTAAAGAAATAATTGAAGTCCTTAGTAATCAGAGAAATGCAAATCAAAACTACCCTGAGATTCCACCTTATACAGATCAGAATGGCTAAGAACAAAATCTCAGGTGACATTACATGCTGGCCAGGATGTGGAGAAAGAGGAACAGTCCTCCATTGCTGGTGGATTGCAAACTGGTACAACCACTCTGGAAAACAACCTGGAGATTCTTCAGAATATTGGAAACAGATCTACCTGAAGACCAAGCAATACCACTCTTGGGAATATACCCAAAAGATTCTCCATCATGCCACAGAGGTACATGTTCCACTATGTTCATAGTGGCCTTGTTTGTGATAGCCAGAAGCTGGAATGTTCCAGGACAGGAGAATGGACACAGAAAATGTGGTTCATTTATACAATGGAATATTACTCTGCTATTAGGAACAAGGACATCCTGAGTTTTGGAGGAAAATTGATGGAACTAGAAAATATCCTGAATGAGGTAACTCAGACCCAAAAGTACATGGTATGTACTCACTGTTAAGTGGATATTAGCCCAAAACAAAGTACAGAGTACCCAAGATCCAGTCCACAGAACTCAAAAAGGGCTACAAGCTGAAGGGCCCAAGTGTTCCTCAGTCACACTTAGGAGGGAGAAGAAAGCAATCACAAGGTGGAAGGGAGGAAGGGAACTGGGAGGAAAAGTGGATGTGGGGATGTAGAGAAAGGGAACATGACCTGGTATTGGGTGGGGGAAAAGGACTGAAGCCTTAAGTGCCAGCAGAAAGAATGGAAACAGGCAACCTTTGAGTGTAGGAGATTGCGGGGACCCTCCAGAATGTACTAGAGACCTGGGAGGTGAGAGAACTTAGATGAAATGACCTACAGTGGGGAGAAGGAATTTGTAGAGCCCAACTCCAGCAAAAAGACAGGGCATTAGGTGAGGGATGGGGTTGCCATCCCACAATTAAAACTCTGAACCATAATTGTTCCTGTCTGAAAGAAATGCAGGAATGGAAATGGAGAGGAGCTGAAGAAAAGAATTTGCAGTGATAGGCCCAACGTGGGATACAGCTCAAGGGAAGGCCCCAAGGCCTGACATTATTACTGAGGCTATGGAGCGCTCATAAAAAGGGATCTTTCATGACTGCCCTCCTAAAGACCCAACAAGCATCTGAAAGATTCAGAAGCAGATATTTGCACCCAACCAATGGACAGAAGCTGCTGACCTCATGTGGTTGAATTAGGGAAAAGCTGGAAGAAGCTAAGGAGGAGGGTGACCCTGTAGGAGGACCAACAGTCTCAATTAACCTGGACCCCTGAGATCTCTCAAATACTGGACCAGCAACCAGGCAGCATACACCAGCTGATATGAGACCTCCTCAACTCATATATAACAGAGGACTGCCATGTCTGGGTTTAGTCAGAGAAGATGCACCTAATCTTCCAGAGACTGGAGGCCCTGAGGAGTTTAGAGGTCTGGTGTGCTGGGGGGTTGGGTGGTGGGGAACTCCTCGTGGAGACAGAGGGTCGTGGAGGAGGTACGGGATGTGGAACAGTGGGAGAGTGGACCTGGAGGAGAATAAAATCTGTAGTGTAAATAAATAAATAAATAAATAAATAAATAAATAAATAAGTATTTTAAAAAACAGACCCTATATAACATTTGAAAGTAATGTCTAATGGAGTGGCAGGCAAAATGAGAAATCCGAGAAAGATTTGACAGAATGAGGATACAACCAACTCACACAAGAACAGCACATGAAGAGAAGCTACTTAAGAGTAACAAGAGAGGGACAATGGAGGGAAGTGGTGCGTGATGTGTGTGTATGACAGTTTCACTGGGATAGTTTTCCAAAGACGGGTTACACAGAGCATTTTAGGAATGTCTAATCGCTGAGAAGCACTTAAGGAAACAACCATCCTCTAATCGACCACCTCTAAGAAACTGTGTGATAAGGATGTCTCAAGGTAACCTTGCATGAATCTCTCAAAGAATGACATAGTAGTCATAGGAGGTGCCCCGGGGAAGGGAACTGGGTGAGAAATGCGTGAGGAGGGGAAAAGGATGGAGATCAAATGTGTGTGTGTGTGTGGGGGGGATTTCAGGGCATCTCTGGGACTAGCTGGCAATCTGGGATGGAGGAGGCCACAGGCACTCTATGGGGGTGACTATAACTGAAATTACTACCAGCATGGTATGTCGGAGAGGTCTTGGAGACAGAATGGAAATCAGTGTAGGGCAAGTCTGGGACTTGTTGGAGACCTGGCACAGGAGGCTTCTGGACGTTTGTGTGGATTACCCTAGCTGAGCCTCCTAGAAGCTGGGAATATGGAGACTGAAGTGGCCACCTCTTGTAGCCAGGAGGGACTTCCAGTGGAGGTAGTACGTATCAACTCTCCTTTTATTTTTAAGTATTGTATAAAGGCAGCAGGGCTTTTTTGTCAACGTGATAATATTCTTGTAAAGAGCAAGTATATTTGTAAAGAACAAATACTTTGAAAATAATGAACTACTTTGCTCACCATTTTTTTTTTATTGGTGAGCATTTTATTTATTTACACTTCAAACTTTATCCTGCTTCATGGTTTTCCCTCTGCAAACCCCCTATTCCCTCCCCCTCAGCCCCTGCTTCTAAAAAGGAGCTTTGCAACCCACTCACTCACTTCTGCCTCACTGCCCTAGCATTCCCTTATGCTGGAGTAGCAAACCTTCACAGACCCAAGAGTCTCCCATCCCATTGAGGACATATAAAGCAATCCTCTGCTAAATAAGCAGCCAGAAGTGTGGATCCCTCCATATGTATTCTTTGGCTGGTGGTTTAGTCCCTGGGAGCTCTGGGGGATCTGGTTGGTTGATATTGTTGTTCTTCCTATGGTGTTGCAAACCCCTTCAGCTCCTTCATTCCTTCCCCTAATTCCTCCATTAGAGTCCCTTTGCTCAGTCTGATGCTTGGCTGGGAACATCTGCTTCTGTATTGGTCAGGCTCTTGCAGAGCCTCTCAGTAGGTAGCCGTACAAGGCTCCTGTCAGCAAGTCCTTCTCTGCATTACTATTGAAACAGAACTGGCATGGTGGGACAAATCTAAAGAAGGCCAACATCCTAGAATGCTCTTTAACTCTAAGTAGTCTATTAGCTATTAGATGAATCCATCAATATGCTTAACAGTTGGAAAAACCAAGGCTGCCATGAACTCTGAAACCACCATTATACAACACTCAGAGATGTAGTGATTTTCCCAGGATTTTTTCCCCTCTCACTATGCTGTTTCTGTGATCTCACCCAAAGTTTTCAAAAATAAAATTTTAAAATTCTTCTTTATCTCAAATAGTTAATAACTAAATACAGGTATGAAAGCATTGTTTCTCCATTGTGTCATTTGAGAAGACTTTGTAAAACCCTGTAACTTTTTCCAGATACCCTGGTCTTTTCTACCAATTGTGTTTCATTTTTGTGAAAATACTCTGTAGTGAATTTTATTAGTAAAATATAAAGTCACTGCATCAATAAATAAAACTCTGTGCATAATAAAATTATTCACTAAATGAGATCTAAATACCCTATGCCTTTCCTCCAAGGCTAAGGGAATTTCAAAAATGAATAGGAGGGGAGAATTGAACTGGGGTCTGGGTCAGCCCAGGGTAAAACAACATATTCTGGATCTAAAAGACTTGTGCCACCAATAATTCACAACAGTTGTGGTTGTTGGCACAGGACCAACTCATTCAACATTCCAACATAAGGCAAGGGAGTCCTCATGTTCAGGAGACAGAGACTCAATGGCTGCTGGAGGAGAGTGAGTCAGTTTACTTTTTTCTCTTTTTTTTCTTTTTTCTTATTTTTTTGGTTTTTCGAGACAGGGTTTCTCTGTGTAGCCCTGGCTGTCCTGGAAATCACTCAGTAGATCAGGCTGGCCTCCAACTCAGAAATCCGCCTGCCTCTGCCCGAGTGCTAGGATTAAAGGTGTGCGCCACCACCATCTGGCGAGTCAGTTTTCTTTAAGGATATGGCCTCTGGTTAGTTGAGCATCATTTAGGGTATGTCTGCATACCTAAAAATATTCACAAAGCATGAATGGGATTTGATATGCTATCAAAACAACAACAGAAACAACAACAACAAAAGACAAATGAGAGGACATAAAGTCATGAATCATTATATGGTAAAGGTATGAGGGGAGGAATTAGTGTGAATATGATAAAATATATTAATTATATGTCTATTAAAAATAGAATACAATATTAAAAGATAAAATGGCTTCATTTCTTTGGAGACCACCTATCCCTTCCCCCTCCCCTATCTCTATGAGGGAGGTCCACCTCCAAACCACCCGCCCACCCACTCCCATATTCCCAAGTTGACATTCCCCTTTACTGGTGCTTCTCCTCCCCCTGATGGCCAGCAAGGCAATCCTCTGCCACATATGTGGTCTGAATCATGGGTCCCTCCATGTGTATTCTTTGGTTGGTGGTCCAGCCTCCAGGAGGACTGGGGGGGGTGTCAGGCCAGTTGACACTGTTGCTCCCTCCATGGAGCTGCAGGCACACTCAGCTCCTTCAGTCATTTCTCCAACTCCTCCATCTGGGACTTCACTCTCAGTCCAGCTTTACTGTAAAGTGAAACTTGGGTATTCTAAACGTTTCTGCTACTATCCACTTATCAGTAAGTACATACCATGTTCGTTCTTTTGTGACTGAGTTACCTTGCTCAGGATGATATTTTCAAGTTCCATCCATTTGCCTGAAAATTTCATTAAATCATTGTTTTTAATAGCTGAGCAGTACTCCATTGTGTAGATATACCACATTTTCTGTATCCATTCCTCTGATGAGGGAAATCTGGATTGTTTCCAGCTTTTGGCTATTATAAATATGGCTGCTATGAACATAGTGGAGCATGTGTCTTTATTACATGTTGGAGCATCTTTTGGGTATATGCCCAGGAGAGGTATAACTGGGTCCTCAGGTAATATTATGTCCATTTTTCTGAGGGTGCGCCAAACTGATTTCCAGAGTGGTTGTACCAGCTTGCAATCTCACCAACAATGGAGGAGTGTCCCTCTTTCGCCACATCCTCGCCAGCATCTGCTGTCACCTGATTTTTTGATCTTATCCATTCTGACTGGTGTGAGGTGGAATCTCAGACTTGTTTTGATTTGCATATCCCTGATGACTAGGGATGTTGAGAATTTCTTTAGGTGCTTCTCAGCCCTGCGAATTTCCTCAGTTGAGAATTCTCTGTTTAGCTCTCTTCCCCATTTTTTGATGGGGTTATTTGGTTTTTTGGAGTCTAACGTCTTGAGTTCTTTGTGTATGTTGGATATTTGCCCTCTATCAGACGTAGGATTGGTAAAGACCTTTTCCCAATCACTTGGTTGCCGTTTTGTCCTATTGACAGTGTCCTATGCCTTACAGAAGCTTTGCAATTTCATGAGGTTCCATTTGTCGATTCTTGATCTTAGAGCATAACCCATTGGTGTTTGTTCAGGAACTTTTCCCCTAGGCCCATGTGTTCGAGGCTTTTTCCCTTTCTCTTCTATTAGATTCAGTGTATCTGGTTTTATGTGGAGGTCTTTGATCCACTTGGACTTGAGCTTTGTAGAGGGAGATAGGAATGGATCAATTTGCATTCTTCTGCATGTAGACTGCCAGTTGAACCAGCTCCATTTGGTGAAAATGCTTTATTTATTCCACTGGATGGTTCTGGCTCCTTTGTCGAAAATGAAGTGACCATAGGTGTGTGTGTTCATTTCTGGGTCTTCAATTCTATTCCATTGATCTACCTGCCTGTTGCTGCACCAATACCATGCAGTCTTTATCACTACTGCTCTGTAGTACAGCTTGAGGTCAGGAATGCTGATTCCCCAGACATTCTTTTGTTGTTGAGAATAGCTTTTGCTATCCTGGGTTTTTTGTTGTTCCAAATGAATTTGAGAATTGCTCTTTCTAAGCCTATGAAGAATTGAGTTGGAATTTTGATGGGGATTGCATTGAACCTGTAGATTGCTTTTGGCATGATGACCATTTTTACTATATTAATCCTGCCAATCCATGAGCAGGGGAGATCTTTCTTCCTTCTGAGGTCTTCTTTGATTTATTTCTTCAGAGACCTGAAGTTCTTGTCATACAGATCTTTCACTTGTTTGGTTAGAGTCACAACAAGATACTTTATATTGTTTGTGACAATTGTGAAGGGTGTCATTTCCCTAATTTCTTTCTCAGCCTGTTTATCCTTTGAGGATAGGAAGGCTACTGATTTGTTTGAGTTAATTTTATATCTGGCCACTTTGCTGAAGTTGTTTATCAGCTGCAGCAGTTCTCTGGTGGAATTTTTCAGGTCACTTAATTATACGATCTTATCATCTGCAAATAGTGATATTTTGATTTCTTCCTTTCCAATTTGTATCCCTTTGACCTCCTTTTGTTGTCTAATTGCTCTAGTTAGAACTTCAATTACTATATTGAATAGATAGGGAGAGAGAAGGCACCCTTGCCTAGTCCGTGATTTTAGTGAGATAGCTTCGAGTTTCTCTCCGTTTAGTTTGATGTTGGCTACTGGTTTCCTGTATATTGCCTTTACTATGTTTAGGTATGGGCCTTGAATACCTGATCTTTCCAGGACTTTTATCATGAAGGGATGTTGAATTTTGTCCAATGCTTTTTCAGCATCTTATGAAATGACCATGTGGTTTTTCACTTTGAGTTTGTTTATTTAGTGGATTACATTGATGGATTTCCAGTTATTGAACCATCCCTGCATCCCTGGGATGAAGCCTACTTGATCATGATCGTTTGGATGTGTTCTTGGATTCGGTTTGCAAGAATTTTATTGAGTATTTTTGCATCGATATTCATAAGGGAAACTGGTCTGAGGTTTTCTTTCTTTGTTGGGTCTTTGTGAGGTTTTGGTATCAGTGTAACTGTGGCCTCATAGAAGGAACTGGGTAGTGTTCCTTCTGTTTCTATTTTGTGGGATATATTGAAGAGTATTGATATTAGTTCTTCTTTGAAGGTCTAATAGAATTGTGCAGTGAACCCACCTGGTTCTGGGCTTTTATTTGTTGGGAGACTTTTAAGGATGGTTCGATTTCCTTAGGCATTATGGGACTTTTTAGATGGTTTATCTGATCCTGACTTAACTTTGGTATTTGATATCTGTCTAGAAAATTGTCCATTTCATCCAGATTTTGCAGTTTTGTTGAGCATAGGCTTTTGTAGTAGGATTTGATGATTTTTTGAATTTGCTCAGAATCTGTTGTTATGTCTCCTTTTTCATTTCTAATTTTATTAATTTGGATCCTGTCTCTGTGCCCTCTGGTTAATCTGGCTAAGGGTTTATCTATCTTGTTGATTTTCTCACAGAACCAACTCTTGGTTTTGTTGATTCTTTGTATAGTTCTTTTTGTTTCTACTTGGTTGATTTCAGCCCTGAGTTTGATTATTTCCTGCCTTCTACTCCTCTTGGTTGCACTAGCTTCTTTTTGTTCTAGAGCATGCAGGTGTGCTGTGAAGTTGCTAGTGTATGCTCTCTCCAGTTTCTTTTTGGAGGCCCTCAAAACTATGAGTTTTCCTCTTAACACTACTTTCATTGTATCCCACAAGTTTGGGTATGTTGTACTTTCATTTTCATTAAATTCAAGGAAGTCTTTAATTTCTTTCTTTATTTCTTCCTTGACCAAGTTATCATAGAGTAGAGCACTGTTCAGCTTCTATGTATATGTGGGCTCTCTGTTGTTATTGTTGCCATTGAAGACCAGCCTTAATCTGCAGAGATCTGATAGGAGGCATGGAATTATTTCAATCTTCTTGTATCTGTGGAGGTTTGCTTTGTGACAGATTATATGGTCAGTTTTGGAGAAGGTACCATGAGGTGCTGAGAAGAAGGTATATCCTTTTGATTTAGGTTGAAATGTTCTATAGATATCTGTTAAATCTATTTGGTCCATAGCATCTGTTAGTTTCACTGTGTCTCTGTTTAGTTTGTGTGTCCAAAATCTGTCCATTGATGATAATGTGGTGTTGAAGTCGCCTATTATTATTGTGTGAGGCACAATGTGTGCTTTGAGCAATAGTAAGGTTTCTTTTATGAATGTGGGTACCCTTTCATTTGGAGCATAGATGTTCACAATTGAGAGTTCTTCTTGGTTGATTTTTCCTTTGATGAGTATGAAGTCTCCTTCCTTATCTTTTTTGGTGACTTTTAGGTGAAAATCAATTTTATCTGATATTAGAATGGCTACTCCAGCCTGTTTCTTGGGACCATTTGCCTGGAAACTTGTTTTCCAGACCTTTACTCTGAGGTAGTGTTTGTCTTTATCACGGAGATGTGTTTCTTGAATGCAGCAAAATGCTGGGTCCTCTTTATGGATCCAGTCTGTCAATCTATGTCTTTTTATTGGGGAATAGAGTCCATTGATGTTAAGAGATATTAAGGAATAGTGATTGTTGGTTCCTGTTATTTTCGATGTTATTTTTACTTTTATGTGGCTATCTTCTTTTGAGTTTGTTGAAAGATTACTTTCTTGCTTTTTCTAGGGTGAAGTTTCCCTCTTTGAGCTGACGTTTACCATCCATTATCCTTTGTAAGGCTGGGTTTGTGGAAACATATTGTGTAAATTTGGTTTTGTCATGGAATATTTTGGTTTCACCATCTATGGTATTTGAGAGTTTTGCTGGGTATAGCAGCCTGGGTTGGCAGTTGTGTTCTCTTAGGGTCTGTAAGAGTTCTGCCCAGGATCTTCTAGCTTTCATAGTCTCTGGTGAGAAGTCAGGTGTAATTCTGGTAGGTCTGCCTTTATATGTTACTTGACCTTTTTCCCATACTGCTTTTAATATTCTTTCTTTGTTTTGTGTATTTGGTGTTTTCACTATAAT
>CM052701.1:83361936-83377581 GCA_028551405.1 Uromys caudimaculatus | reverse complement strand
TCTGAAGTTTTCTTTCTTTGTTGGGTCTTTGTGAGGTTTTGGTATCGTTGTGATTGTGGCCTCATAGAAGGAATTGGGTAGTGTTCCTTCTGTTTCTATTTTGTGAAATAGATTGAAGAGTATTGGTATTAGTTCTTCTTTGAAGGTCTGATAGAATTCTGCAGTGAACCCATCTGGACCTGGGCTTTTTTTGGTTGGGAGACTTTTAATGACTGCCTCTACTTCTTTAGGCATTTTGGGACTGTTTAGATGATTTATCTGATCCTGACTTAGCTTTGGTATTTGGCATCTGTCTAGAAAATTGTCCATTTCATCCAAATTTTGCAGTTTTGTTGAGCATAGCCTTTTGTAGTAGGTTCTGATGATTTTTGAATTTCCTCAGAATCTGTTGTTATGTCTCCTTTTTCATTTCTAATTTTGTTAATTTGGATTCTGTCTCTGTGCCCTCTTGTTATTCCGGCTAAGGGTTTATCTATCTTGATATTCTCAAAGAACCAACTCCTGGTTTTGTTGATTCTTTGTATAGTTCTTTTTGTTTCTACTTGGTTGATTTCAGCCCTGAGTTTGATTATTTCCTGCCTTCTACTCCTCTTGGGTGTATTAGCTTCTTTTTGTTCTAGGGCTTTCAGGTGTGTTGTTAAGCTGCTAGTGTATGCTCTCTCCAGTTTCTTTGTGAAGGCCCTCAAAGCTTTGAGTTTTCCTCTTAACACTGCTTTCAATGTGTCCCATAAGTTTGGGTATGTTATACTTTCATTTTCATTAAATTCAAGGAAGTCTTTAATTTCTTTCTTTATTTCTTTCTTGACCACGTTGTCACTGAGTAGAGCATTGTTCAACTTCCATGTGTATGTGGGCTTTCTGTTGTTATTGTTGCCATGGAATACCAGCCTTAAACCATAGTGATCTGATAGGAGACACGGGATTATTTCAATCCTCTTGTATCTGTGGAGGTTTGTTTTGTGACCGATTATATGGTCAATTTTGGGGAAGGTACCATGAGGTACTGAGAAGAAGGTATATTCTCTTGATTTAGGATGAAATGTTCTATAGATATCTATTAAATCCATTTGGTTCATAACCTCTGTTAATTTCACTGTCTCTCTGTTTAGTTTGTGATTCCAAAATTTGTCCATTGATGATAGTGGGGTGTTGAAGTCTCGCACTATTATTGTGTGAGGTGTGATGTGTTCTTTGAGCTTTAGTAAGGTTTCTTTTATGAATGTGGGTGCTCTTGCATTTGGAGCATAGATGTTTAGAATTGAGAGTTCTTCTTGTTAGTTTTTTCCTTTGATGAATATGAAGTGTCCTTCCTTATCTTTTTTGATGACTTTTGGGTGAAAGTCAATTTTATCCGATATTAGAATGGCTACTCTGGCCTGTTTCTTGGGACCATATGCCTGGAAACATGTTTTCCAACCCTTTACACTGAGGTAGTGTTTGTCTTTATCCCGGAGGTGTGTTTCCTGAATGCAGCAATATGCTGTGTCCTCTTTATGGATCCAGTTTGTCAGTCTATGTGTTTTTATTGGGGAATGGAGTTCATTGATGTTAAGAGTTATTAAGGAATAGTGATTGTTTTTTCCTATTTTTTTCGATGTAACTTTTAGGTTTGTGTGGCTATCTACTTTTCAGTTTGTTGAGAGATTGCTTTCTTGTGTTTTTTCGAGTGTGGTTTCCCTCCTTGAGTTGACGCTTACCATTTATTATCCTTTGTAGGGAAGGGTCTGTGGAAACACATTGTATAAATTTGGTTTTTTCATAGAATATTTTCATTTTACCATCTATGTTAATTGAGAGTTTTGCTGGGTATAGCAGCCTGGGTTGGCAGTTGTGTTCTTTTAGGGTCTGTATGAGTTCTGCCCAGGATCTTCTAGGTTTCATTGTCTCTAGTGAGACGTCTGGTGTAATTCTGATAGGTTTGCCTTTATATGTTACTTGACCTTTTTCCCTTACTGCTTTTAATATTCTTTCCTTGTTTTGTGTATTTGGTGTTTTCACTATTATCTGATGGGACGAATTTCTTTTCTGGTCCAATCTTTTTGAGGTTCTGTAAGCTTCTTGTTTATTTATGTTCATCTCTTTCTTTAAGATAAGGAAATTTTCTTCTTTGATTTTGTTGAAGATATTTACTGGTCCTTTAAGTTGGGAATCTTCACTCTCTTCGATACCTATTATCCTTAGGTTCTGTCTTCTCATTGTGTCCTGGATTTCATGGATGTTTTGGGTTAGGAGCTTTTTGCATTTTGTATGTTCTTTTACTGTTGTGTGGATGTTGTCAATGATATCTTCTGCTCCTGAGATTCTCTCTTCTATCTCTTGTATTCTGTTGGTTATGCTTACATCTATGACTCCTGATCTCTTTCCTAGGTTTTCTAACTCCAGGGTTGTCTCTTTTTGTGATTTCTTTATTGTTTCTATTTCTATTTTTAGCTCCTGGATAGTTTTAATCATTTCCTTTGTCTGTTTGATTGTGTTTTCCTGTAATTCTTTAATGGATTTCTGTGGTTCCTCTTTAAGTGCTTCTAGTTCTTTATCTCTGTTCTCTTGTGTTCCTTTAAGGATGTTAATTTCTTTCTTAAAGTCTTCTATCATCATCATGAGAAATGATTTTAAATCTGAGTCTTGCTTTTCTGGTGTATTGGGGAATCCATGACTTGCTGTGGTGGGAGAGCTGGGATCTGATGATGCTAAGTAGCCTTGGTTTCTGTTCTTTAGGTTCTTGCCCTTGCCTTTTGCCATCTTGTTAAGTCTGATGTTAGCTGATCTTACTCTCTCTGGGTATGGTTTTCCCACCTGCAGGACTCTGTATCAATACTCCTTAAAGACCAGCTCTCTCTGAGAGGTGTTTTTTCCACGCTCCTTGGAGAATAACTTTCTCCTGGTGCTGCTTGGCTATGGAACCCTGGTGGCCCACGCAGAGGTCTCCTGCCACTGATGGGATCCAGGGGGTTCCTATGCCCATCTACCTCAGTCCCTGTGTCTCGCAGGTTCTGGGTGGTTCTTGGTGAGCTGTGGAGCTTGTCTTGGCCCCACTTCCGGCTTTTCCAAGCTCCTGGGAGGGTAGCTTTCTCCCTGCACTAATTGGCTATGGAGCCCTGTGGCCCAAGCTGAGGTCCCCAGCCTCTGATGGAGACCAGAAGTTTACTGTCCCTCAGTCTCTGTGGCCCGCAGTTTCTGGGCAGAATCGGTGAGCACTGGGGCTCGTTTTGTCCCCACTCATGGCCTTTCCACACTCCTGGGAGAGTAACTTTCTCCCAGCGCTGCTTGGCTATGGAACTCTAGTGGCCCAGACAGAGGTCTCCTGCCGCCGATGGAATCCAGGGGGTTCCTATGCCCGCCTACCTCAGTCCCTGTGTCTTGCAGGTTCGGGGTGGTTCCTGGTGAGCTGTTGAGCTTGTCTTGGCCCCACTCCCAACTTTTCTAAGCTCCTGCAGGGTAGCTTTCTACTGGCGCTAATTGGCTATGGAGCCCTGTGGCCCAAGCTGAGGTCCCCACAAGTGATTTTTTTTGATGCAAAATTCAAGAGAAATTAATTGATTCATCAGCATGCTGAGTTTGCCCTGTATACCAAGACAGGAGAGAGACCTCAAGTAGCCAGTTTCAGGAACCTTATATAGATTTTAGAGCAGACGCCATTAGGCACAATGTGATTGGCAGAACAGTGTGACTTTTAACCTGATTGATCTTTAGGGAATGAGGTAGCAGGGGCTTAATCAGCTCCTCCCTTCCAACCTACCTCCTTTCTAACCTGTTTCTTCTAGGAGGGGAGGGGTGCCCATGTGTTCGGAGGGGGGAGAGGATCCTGGTGGAATATATCAAAGTTCCTGAGCTGACCTCTCATTCCCCTCTTTTTCTTGTGCATGCTTCATCAATGAGTGATGTTAAGAGACAGATAGTTTAATGAAATAGGTATTATTAAGAAAAATATAGCAAAAACCATAATATAGCTATTTCCATAAATTTATTTAAATTTGATGCTATGATATGAGATTAAATTATGATTATTGCTATGATAAGTGAGATCCTTTGGTTCAATTTCATGAAATGTTTAGTTTTTCATATTTTTGGGGCTTCCTATTCAGCTGTTGTTGTTTCCTTCATATGAATTGTGATCTGATAACAACTTTTAGGCTTCTCAATTCCACAGCCTCAGGATGAATATAAAAATCATATGTCAGGAATTATTTGTATTAAACAATTATCAATTGCCGACTTTAAATAGTTGAGGGATATTTTGGAGAGTATGTCACTTTGCTTCTAGACTGTTTATGAATATACAGAGTATTTTCTATATAATAAGATTAGAATCTGAATATTGACTACAATCTTCTTGCCTAGATAAATTAAAACCCAGTCTATTTTTTAATGCTTTCTGCAATTATTCAGGCAAAGAACAAAGAAGAATGGATGATGGAAACTGCTCCTCAATCACTGAATTTATTCTACTGGGAATCACTAATGATCCTAGCATGAAAGTGGTTCTATTTATTGTATTTCTTATCATCTATTTCATTATTCTTTTGGCAAATATTGGAATGATTGTTTTGATCAGAATAGATCCCCAGCTTCACACACCAATGTACTTCTTCCTCAGCCACCTCTCTTTCTCAGATCTCTGTTATTCCACTGCTGTTGGACCAAAGATGCTGGTAGACCTACTGGCCAAATACAAATCTTTATCTTTTTTGGGCTGTGCATTGCAGTTTTTCTTCACCTGTATCTTTATAGATGCAGAGTGTGCATTGCTGGCAGTGATGGCCTTTGATCGGTATAAGGCCATCAGCAATCCCCTGATGTATGCTGTAGACATGTCCAGTAGATTTTGTTACCAACTTCTGGCTGGAGTTTATGTATTAGCAATGATAGATACTCTGATGCATACTATAATAACCTTTAGGTTATGTTTCTGCAGGTCAAATGAGATTAATCATTTCTTCTGTGATCTTCCACCTATCCTGTTATTATCTTGCTCAGATACACATGTCAATGAATTAGCAATATTTGTGTTTTCTGGGTTTGTTGAGTTGTGCACTATTTCAGGACTTCTTGTCTCTTACTGTTACATCATCACATCAGTCTTGAAGATCAGCTCTAATGAGGGCAGATTCAAAGCTTTCTCCACTTGTGCCTCCCACCTGACTGCAGTTGCAACTTTTCAGGGAACTCTGTTGTTTATGTATTTCCGGCCAAGTTCTTCATACTCCTTAGATCAAGATAAAACAGCCTCATTGTTTTATACCCTGGTGATTCCTATGCTCAACCCTCTGATCTACAGCCTGAGAAACAAGGATGTCAAAGAAGCCCTGTACAAACTGAGAAATAAAAGGTCATTTAAATAATTGTATTATATTTGTATATGTGCAAAATATAGTAGGAGTTATTGCTGTAAAATTATACTGCATGAATCATAAAGGATCTGTGTCATCAAATTTAATTGATTTATATATATATATATATATATATATATATATATATATATATATTTCTCCTAAATATTAGAGAAAAGATGTTATTGATATACCAATGGCTCATGTTTCATTTCAGTTACAGAAATAATTTTTCTTATTCAATTTTAATTTCATTATGCTTTCTTGAATTGTGCTGGTATTCTTTTTTTATTATATTTTTTATTGAATTTCAGAGGAGTCTCTAGATTGTTAAAAATGAGTTCCAGGACAGCCAGGGCTATACAGAGAAACCCTGTCTCAAAAAAAAAAAAAAAAAAAGAATCTTTATTAAGTGAAAGACATAGACATTAACTACATATTCTAAACATTCATAATTTTAAGGGAAGAATAAAATTATACCTTTTTCTGTAGTAAAATATATTTTGAGAGTAATCTAGAGCAAAATCTTTATACCCTATGTCCATAATCAAAAGTTTTTTTGAATGAGAATCTGTTAAGTTCCTCTTTGACCTCCAGGGAAAATGGACAAGGGATACAGAATTGGCAATTATTGACTAGGGCCTGTGAGAATGCTCCCTGTGATGACAACAAAGAATTATTTTGAAAAATATCCTATGAGATAACAAAAGGCAATTGAAAAATGAAAGAAGGAGAAAGGGGGAAAAGAATCACACACACACAACACATAACACAAACACACACACACACACACACACACACACACACACTTCTGGATGAATCAAACTTTGTCAAGCTCAAACAAGCAAGTTTTTTTTTTCCAACCCAGCTTATACACCCCAGCAAAATAATTCAAGCAGTATAGAAATTACAATGTGACTATATTCTACTTTTTAATGAATGCCTATAAAAAACCCAGAATGTTTCCCCAGTACCTTTACATGAACAAACATGTAGTAGTACAGATTTTATAAAAGAACTGATTAGTCCCAAGAACTCATATAAATTCATAACATAGCAATCTGTTATAGTTAACCAAATGTGAATAAGCAAGGTAATTTTCACAGCTAGTTTTTCTTACTGGCACATAGCAATTTGTGGTTACAAAGATAGGATCAATCATTTCATTAATTATCTTAAAAAGCAACCTTATGAAAATCTTTAAGGAATCACAAATTTAAAGTTATATAAAATGTTTCTATTCTCTCTTATCAATTATAATTTAAATCCTCAGAATGCACATCTACTCATCAGAAAGTTTTATTAAATCATATCAGGAAGCTGAGGGCAAAAATGGGTACAAGGAACTAATCAAATAAATCACCAGTCCAGCCTTAATAAGATTTAGGATCTCAATGCTAGAGTGCCTTGTTCTTGTTCCCTGATCTCAAAAATTCCCTAGATCAACTAATAAGAGTGTTTTTTAATTAGGATATTTGGGTTGTTGATGTTTCTTCTTGAGTTCTTTATAAATTTTGGATATTAACCCTCTGTCAGATGTAGGGGTTTGTGAAGATTCTTTCCCAATCTGTAGGCTGATTTTTGTCCTATTGACAGTGTCATTTCCTTGCAGAAGCTTTGCAATTTCATGAGGTCCCATTTATCAATTGTTCATCTGAAAGACTGAACCATTGGTGTTTTAATCAGAAAATTTTCTCCTATACCAATGCTTTCAAAGCTATTTCCTACTTTCTCATCTATGACATTTAGTGTGTCTTGGTTTATGTTGAGATCCACTTGGACTTGAGTTTTGTGCAGGATTATAAGTATGGATCTATTTTCATTCATCTTCATGTAGATATCCAGTTAGACTGTCACCATTTGTTGAAGATACTTTCTTTTTTCCATTGTAAGGTTTTGTCTTCTTTATCAAAAATCAAGTGTAGATAGATATATGGACACTCCTCCACACAAGTACACATATAGGCTTCTCAGATCATTTCTTTGGGGAACCCAGCATGCTTCATGCCATCTGGACTCAACAACTTTTGGCAGTAAGTGTGGTTCAACCCCTGAAACGTCATTTTGTGGATGTGAAGTCAAGTTCTAACAGAGATTCTTTGCCAAAAATTTAGAAGAATTTTTAACCTAATCTTTGGTCCAGCCATGTGAGTACATTTTTAGTGTGCACATCTTTGTAATAATTTGATCCTCCACATTCTCCCTAGCAGATCTCTTTAAGTTCTAGTTGTAGCATCTTGGAGATTTTACTGAATAATGCTGGAAATCTCTCCACAAAGTCATTGCAAAGCTCACAAACCATTTGGTAAGTTTTGTCACTAACATAATACCATCCCTCAGTACAAATTCTTTGTGATAGTTGAATAAATCCAATCAGTCTACACTCCAAAGGACATTTTGACAGACCTTGTAAAGCCTCTGTGTGCTAGAATTAGCAAACATTTATACTATCACTTACTCCATTAGTTTTCTCTTCCTTCCCCATTTTGAGTGCTTATTCAACACTATGTTGGAAATTCACTAACAAACATTTTTCCCTTCCCATTTATCAACTTTGTTAAATATTCACAAAATTTGTCCCCCTCTAAAATTCTATTGCATGATACCATTTCCTTTTTAATATTTTACTTGTATTTCTTAGAATTTAGGAGGATGCCATGCATTTTCATTGAATTCCCAGCCACTCCTCCCCCTATTAACCCTCACTGCCTTCAGACTTTATAGCCCCCTCCTTAAACTTCATTAGTACACAAAGCCCCATTTGTGTTGCAAGTCTATTCATAGATATGTGGTCATCCACTGATCATGGTTGACTGACCAGGGCCCAAAGTTAATGAAAACTGAGTCCTTTCCTTCATCAGCCATATACAAGCAATGTCTCCTCAGACAATGCTGAGAGTACACAAGCACCTCTTTGCTTTATTCTAGACAATTGAATGCCTTGCTTTGTAAAGGCAACCACAACTATTCTTACATAATAAAATCAGTGCTGGTCTCATGGCCAGAAAATGTTTTTACCCAAGTGTTTCCCCAAATCTTTATTTCCAATCCATCCTCTCTTCTTCCAAGACTGAGACTGCAGAGAACAGGTGTGTTTTGGATGCCACAATTATGGCTGAGCACTCCACGTACACTCATCCTTAGTGCTTTGACTAGTTGTGTGTTTTGCATTATCTATGGAATGTCTCTGTGTGTGTGTGTGTGTGTATGTGTGTGTGTGTGTGTGAGAGAGAGAGAGAGAGAGAGAGAGAGAGAGAGAGAGAGAGAGAAAGAGAGAGCATGCACTTGCATGCATACCTCTGATGAATTCTGAGAGTGAAACCAACCTCTAGATATGAAAATAAAAAAAATAGAGGTTCATTTCATAATCATTCTGAAATATGATTCCATTTTTCAAATCAAAGCCATCAATTGAGTACCAGAACTTAAAAAGTACTTAATGGTGGAGCATTGTGTCAGTTATCAAAACGACTGAGGTCTGTGGTTGTTGTGTCACATGATAGCACTGACCAATTTAATATTTGGTGAAAACTTCATTTCTATTTCATTAAGAGTCTCATTTCAGTGGATTTTCAGCATAATGAGCTTAAAAAACATGCAGTCTTTTTTCATAAGGACATCAATTTCAATCCATAATACTCTGGATGATGAATTTATCTGTTCCAAAATTATTTACAACCTTACACTGCTGCTTGAAAGTTTGGAACGTCAATATATAGGAAAGAAAACAAACAACAGCATTCCTGATAAGGCACCAATTTAAAAGAGTACAAATTATTTACAAATTGATACTTATTGAAAACCCTAAATCATTTATTCTATATTAAAACTCATTATAGATTCTTAAGTGAATATCCACATTTTACCACAATTTTAATTTTAAAATTTTAAAATCAATTTTTAAAAATCAATATTTGATTTCACCGAATTCTGAAATAGTCTTACAATGATATACTTCCCACTGTGAAAAGCCCTTTTGGTTTCATGTCTAATATTGACTTAAAATATCATGTTGTCTCTAATTTTGCTTTATTGTTTTTTTCCTATTTTATCTACAAAACAGAATATATAACATTGATATTGTTGAGCTGCAATGTTCAATCCTTCAACAAAAATCACTTCTCTCATTGAGGATAAATTTTTTTAAACTATTATTTGCACAATGCTTGAAGGGAATTATTTTTATCATAGTAGCCTTTAAGAAGGAAAAATGGTAGAAAGAAAAGATTTTTATCATTATGAAAGACTGATAATGATAGAGAAGAAGAGGAAAAAAGATGGATTAAGTCACAGTTTAGATGACTGGTGACTCCTGCACACACATGTGCCTAACTATTTCCACTTTTCTTCAGAATTTATTCAAGTTATATTTGTTCATTTTTCAATTGGATTGGAGTAGTGTATCTTAACAGGCATATAATTACAAACCCTGTGACAAGTTCCTGTTATTTCTCACAACAAACATTTCTCTAGTTCCAAGAGTCCTGATATCCTGTCTTTCTTTTTTTCTAAACACTTTTTGTTTTATTGCCAGTAGATTGTTTTCATACAAAATATTCTGATTTCACTTCCAAAACACACTCTTTCCAGTGCTTTCCCAACTCTCCTTCATTTGGATCCACACCCTTTCTGTCTTTCATTAGAAGACAAACAGGCATCTAAGGACTGACAATAAAATAAAAAAATCACAAACAAATAAATCAGAATATGACAAAAGAACCAAACAATTAGAATGACAAATGACCCCAATAATAAGCACAAGAAACACATGTAGATTCAGAGACACACATATTTGTACTTTCACAATTTTCACAGAAGCACCATAATGAAGGCTATAATATAGAAATTCTTTCTTTTGCTCACTGGGTATAGAGAATTTGTTCTAGGTTATAATTAAAATCCTTTCTATTTCAGAATAAAATAAAATTTTATTCTTTTGTAAACTTTTTGTTCTGAGTATATAATTGATGTCCACATCTTTCAATTGAATATACAATTCATCTTTATCAATATAGAGGTACTTCTGAGATTTAATACAAAGGAAAATATGCAAAAAGACAATCATTGAAATTGAAGAAAGCTTAATGCAATTAAAATTGAATGAGAGAATAAATACAATTATTTCATAACTGAAATGATCGGGAAAATTTCTGCACATGTATATCACATCTGACACTTTGGCAAATAATGAGGTATGAAACATTGTAATGTCTATAATATTTTCTTATGATTAAAATTATTTGAAATATTTATGCCAATCACTTAAATTAGTTAATACAACATTTCCTATGATTCATTCAATATCATTTTATACAAATTACCATCATTACTTGAACATGTACACATAATGCAACTATTTACACCACCTTTTATTTCCCAGTTTTTGCAAGGCCTTTTTCACATCCTTGTTTCTCAGGCTGTAAATCAGAGGGTTCAGCATAGGAATCACCAGAGTATAAAACAGGGAGGTCATTTTGTCTTGATCTAGAGAATAAGAAGTACTTGGCTGGAAATATGTAAAAAGCAGGGTTCCCTGAAAAATTGCAACAGCAGTCAGGTGCGAGGTACAGGTGGAAAAAGCTTTAAACCTTCCCTTGGCAGAATGGATCTTCAAGACCGATACGATAATATAGCAATAGGACACAAGGACTCCTGAAATAGTGCTTAACTCAATAAATCCAAAAATAGTGAATATCACTAACTCATTGACCTGAGTTTCTGAACAAGATAGTAACAGTATAGGAGGGATATCACAGAAGAAATGATTAATCTCATGTGACCCACAGAAACATAAGCGGAATGTTAATGTTGTGTGTATCAAAGCATCTGTCATTCCTACAAGGTAAACTCCAACCAGGAATTGGTAGCATACCCTATTGGACATGTCTACTGCATATAGCAAGGGGTTGCTTATGGCTTTGTACCGATCAAAGGCCATCACTGCCAGCAACACACACTCAACATCTATAAAGATACAGACAAAAAAGAATTGCAAGGCACAACCAACAAATGGGATGGTTTTGTACTTGCTGAAAAGATCTATCAACATCTTGGGCCCAACTGCAGAGGAATAGCAGAGGTCAGAGAAAGAGAGGTGGCTGAGGAAGAAGTACATTGGTGTTTGGAGCTGGGGATTCATCTTGATCAAAATGATCATTCCAATGTTAGTTATGAGAATAATAAGATAAATAGCTAGGAACACAGCAAATATTAGCACTTTCCTGTCAGGGTTATTGGTAATTCCCAAGAGGACGAATTCAGGTAATGAAGAGCAGTTTTCCTTGTCCATGTTTCAGTCTTCTTTTCCTATCATGTTGTAAAAGTCAAAGAAAAATTGATTAGATTTATTTTCTGGATATATTAGTGTATCATCTTTAAGACAAAAGATAAATTTGTTTAATTATATACATCTAAAACTAGCCAGGTAGAAGTAGTTTTGAAGAGACATTGTTATATAAAAATAGGAATTTGAAGATGAAATTTGAATGGTTTTGTAATTCATGGGACATCTGAATTGTCTCTGTCTCCATCATTCATATTAGACAGTGTTTTTGAATAAATATAATGATGTTTTTGTATCTAAGTGGTACAAAGAAACTTTGAAATTTAGAAGACAAAATGGAAGGTTTTTTGAATTGACATGTCTTTATCTACAAGAAGTTCAATCATTACATATTCAACAAATATAACCACCTGAGTCACGCACAGTTATACTGAAAGGCAGTTACTAAACAGTATTATGGTACCAGTTTGGAGTATAATTTTAGTTAAAATCAAAATACAATTTGTTGATTTTTTTTCCTTCTGTCATTATTTGAGGATTTGCAAAACTTCTAAAACCCCTCTGTGTAACTTGCTTGACTCCCAGTATGAATCCCTTCAACAGCCAATAAGAATGAAACAGAAGCAAGAATTTATAATACATACATTTTAAATTGTTGGATTTTTAATGATCTTATTTACTTAAAACACAAAACACTGTAGTTATTTCAAAGATTTATGGCTGATTTGTCTTTTGTCTATGGTGGTTATGAGTATACATGGGAAGCACCTATATGTATCCCTAGCTACCTATCCACCTAGCTATCATTTATTTTTCTAAATTTGAATGTGGGTAATTAGCTGTTAGAGTTTCTAGATTTAAATATCATGGCATGTGGTACATCTAGGATTAAAGATACATATTTTAATGTTTCATATCTATTATTAGCTGAAAACAATGAAAAAATAACCACTTGAATGTTTGTTATATTTAATTGAATAATTAGACATTATTCAATCATTACAAACTCACCAGTGCCGCTTTTCAAAATGAAATAGCTTTTTCATTTATTTCTTTCACTATTTTTTAGATGCTGGATTCATTAGTCTACCTGAGATGAGAAAGTCCTTCCTATCTTTTACTGGTGTCAGGAGTATATATTTTGTTAATTTATTTATTTTCAAATACTGACAACTGGGATTAGCACACTTGAGCATCTGCCTTCACTCTTCTGTGTTATTCAAGTATGGATAATTAGATACATATTTCCTCCTGAGAATAACTGCACAAGCTTCAGTAAAGCTAAACTTTTAATTCTTTACTCTTTTCACCAATTGATCTTTGAAAATTTTCAAGAGATTTTAATTAACTATAATTATATTAAAACTATAATTATATTATAACTATAGCAAATTACAATTTGCTAGCATGAATCACCTTCTGTAAATGAAACCAAATATCCAATGAACTCAAAATAGGACCTATATTGATAATTTCCATTACTTTCACCCCTTTTCCCCAGTTCTTTTATAATTTTTTCTTTTTTTCTTTTTGATACTTTATTTACATTTCAAATGTTCTTCCCTTTCCAGGTCTCCCCTTTGGAAACCTCCTATCTCATTCCCCCTCCCCGCCTCTATGAGAGTATTCCCCCACCCACCAACCCACTCCTGTCTTCCCTCCCTGGCATTTCCCTATATGGGACATCTAACAGCCTCAGGCCCAAGGGCCTCTCTTCCCACTGATGGCCAACAAGGCCCTCCTCTGCCACATATGTGGTTAGCACCATGGGTTCCTCCATGTATATTCTTTGGTTGGTGGTCCAGTATCTGAGAGCACCGGGGGGTCTGGCGAGTTGACACTGTTGCTCCCTCCATTGGGCTGCAAACTTCCTCAGACCCTTCAGTCCCTTCACCAACTCCTCCATCAGGGACCTCAGACTCAGTCCAACTGTTGCTGAGTTGAATCTTGAATAGAATGAACTTTTGGGCTAATATCCACTTATCAGTGAGTACATACCGTGTTTGTTCTTTTGTGACTGAGTTACCTCAATCAGGATGATATTTTCTTTTTATTTATTTATTTATTTATTTTTTATTTTTATTTATTTATTTCTTTTTGATACTTTATTTACATTTCCAATGTTTCCCCTTTTCTGGGTCTCCTCTTTGGAAACTCCCTATCCCCTCCCCATCCCCGTCACTATGAGAGAATTCCACCTCCCACCCACCCGCCCACCCATCCCCATATTCCCACCTTGACATTCCCCTTTACTGGCGCCTCTAACACTCTCATGCCCAAGGGCCTCTCTCCCTGATGGCCATCGAGGTCATACTCTGCCATATATGTGGTCTGAACCATGGGTCCATAGATGTGTATTCTTTGGTTGGTGTTCCAAACTTCAGGAAGACCGGGAGGGGGGTCAGGCCCATTAATGCTCTTGCTCCCTCCATGGGGCTGCAAATTCCCTCAGTTCCTTCAGATCTTTCTCCAACTCCATCATCTGGGACCTCACTCTCAGTCCAGCAGTTACTGTTAATTGAAACTTGGGCATTCTGAAATTTGGGGCTAATATTCGCTTATCAGTGAGTACATACCATGTTCCTTCTTCTGTGACTTGAGTTACCTCGCTCAGGATTATATTTTCAAGTTCCATCCATTTGCCTGCAAATTTCATAAAGTCATTGTTTTTAATAGCTGAGTAGTACTCCATTGTGTAAATGTACCACATTTTCTGTATCCATTCCTCTAATGAGGGACATCTGGGTTGTTTCCAGGTTCTGGCTATTATAAATATGGCTGCTATGAACATAGTGGAGCATGTGTCTTTATTACATGTTGGAGCATCTTCCGGGTATATGCCCAGGAGAGGTATAGCTGGGTCCTCAGGTAGTATTATGTCCATTCTTCTGAGGGTGCGCCAAACTGATTTCCAGAGTGGTTGTACCAGCTTGCAGTCCCACCAACAGTGGAGGAGTGTTCCTCTTTCTCCACATCCTCACCAGCATCTGCTGTCACCTGAGCTTTTGATCTTAGCCTTTGACTGGTATGAGGTGGAGTCTCAGACTTGTTTTGATTTGCATTTCCCTGATGACTAGGGATGTTGAGGATTTCTTTAGGTGCTTCTCATCCCTGTGAATATCCTCAGTTGAGAATTCTCTGTTTGGCTTTGTTCCCCATTTTTTGATGGGGTTATTTGGATTTTTGGAGTCAAACTTCTTGAGTTCTTTGTATATATTGAATATTAGCCCTCTATCGAACATAGGATTGGTTAAGATTGGTTAAGATTTTTTCCCAATCTGTTGGTTGCCGTTTTGTCCTATTGACAGTATCCTTTGCCTTAAAGAAGCTTTGCAATTTCATGACATCCAATTTGTAGATTATTGATCTTAGAGCATAAGCCCCTGCTGTTCTGTTCAGGAAATTTTCCCCCATAACCAGGTGTTCGAGCATATTCCCCACTTTCTCTTCTATTAGATTCAGTGTGACTGGTCTTATGTAGAGGTCCTTGATCCACTTGGACTTGAGCTTTGTACAAGGAGATAGGAATGGATCAATTTGCATTCTTCTACATGTAGATCGCCAGTTGAATCAGCACCATTTGTTGAAAATGCTGTGTTTTTTTCCCCTGAGTGTTTTCAGTTCCTTTGTCGAAAATCAAGTGACCATATGTGTGTGGGTTCATTTCTGGTTCCTCAATTCTATTCCATTGATCTACCTGCCTGTCACTGTATTAATACCATGCAGTTTTTATGACTACTGCTCTATAGTACAGCTTGAGATCAGGGATGCTGATTCCCCCAGAAGTTCTTTTGTTGTTAAGGATAGCTTTTGCTATCCTGGGTTTTCTGTTGTTTCAAATGAATTTGAGAATTTTTCTTTCTAAGTCTATGAAGAATTGAGTCGGAATTTTGATGGGGATTGCGTTGAATTTGTAGATTGCTTTTGGCAGGATGGCCATTTTTACTATATTAATCCTTCCAATCCATGAGCATGGCAGATCTTTCCACCTTCTGAGGTCTTCTTCGATTTCTTTCTTCAGAGACTTGAAGTTCT
>CM052701.1:83340806-83361436 GCA_028551405.1 Uromys caudimaculatus | reverse complement strand
AAATAAATAAATAAATAAATAAATAAATAAAGCTGCTATGAACATAGTGGAGCATGTGTCCTTGTTATATGTTGGAGCATCTTTTGGGTATATGCCCAGGAGTGGTATAGCTGGATCCTCAGGTAGATCTCTTACAATTTTTTGAGGATCTGCCAAACTGATTTCCAGAGTGGTTATACCAGTTTAAAGTCCCACCAGCAATGGAGGAGTGTTCCTCTTTCTCCACATCCTCTCGAGCATCTGCTCTCACCTGAGTTTTTCATCTCAGCCATTCTGATTGGTGTGAGGTGGAATCTCAGCGTCATTTTGATTTGCATTTCCCTGATGACTAAGGAATGTTGAACATTTCTTTAAGTACTTCTCAGCCATTCTAGATTCCTCAGTTGAGAATTCTCTGTTTAGCTCTGTACTCCATTTTTTAATAGGGTTATTTGGTTCTCTGGAGTCTAATTTCTTAAGTTCTTTGTATATTTTAGGTGTTAATCCTCTATCAGATGGAGGGTTGGTAAAGATCTTTTTCCAATCTGTGGGTTGCCATTTTGTCTTATTGACAGTGTCCTCTTTGCTTTACAGAAGCTTTTCAATTTTATGAGTTCTTATTTGTCAATTGTTGATCTTAGAGCATGAGCCATTGGTGTTCTCTTTAGGAAACTGTCCCCTGTGCTAATGTGTTTGAGGTTCTTTCCCACTTTCTCTTCTGTTATATTCAGGGTATCTGGTTATATATGGTGAGGTCCTTGATCCACTTGGACTTGAGCTTTGTACAAAGAGATAGGAATGCATCAATTTGAATCCCAAGAAGAAGGAAGATCACTCCAAAGTGTGGATGCTATAATCCTACTCAGAAGGGGGAAGAAAATAATCTCTGGATGTAGAGGGAGTGAGGGATCTGGGAGGGAGAGAGAAGGGGGGAGGGGAAAAGGGGGCAGGGTCAGATACTGGACAAGATGAGGGAGAAGTATAGAGGGTCAGGAATTTGAAAGGAGCTGTGTAGCAGTGAGGGAGTGGGAACTAGGGGTTGCCACTAGAAAGTCCCAGATGCCAGGAACCCAAAAGGTTCCCAGGACCCAACCAGGAGGACATTAGCTGAAACAACAAAGGGGAGAGAGAGCCTGTAGAGACCATATCTAGTGGATAGGCATGGCCCCCAGTTGAGGAATGACACCACCCCCGACCTCAAAAATTTTAACCCAGAATTCCTCCAGTCAAAAGGAACTGCAGGGACAGAGTGGAGCAGAGATTTAAGGAAAGGCTATCCAGAAACTGCCCACCTGGGGATCCATCCCACTTGCAGACACAAAACTCAGATGCTACTGTTGATGCCAAGAAGCACTTGCTGGCAGGAGCATGGAATAGCTGTCCCTTGAGAGGCTCTTCCAGAGCCAGACCAATACAGATGCAGATGCACACAGCCACACAATGGACTGAGAGCAGGGACTCCAATGGAGAAGGGCAAGAACTGAAGGAGCTGAAGGGATTTGCAACTCCATCCAAAGAACAACAATATCAACCAACTACACACCTCTAAAGCTCCCAGGGACCAAACCACCAACCAAAGGGTACACAGGGTATACCCATGGCTCCAGCTGGATATGTAGCAGAGGATTGCCTTATATGGCATCACTGAGAGGGGAGGAGCCCCTTTTTCTTTGGAGGCTTGATGACCCAGTGTAGGAGAACACTAGGTCATTGAGGTGGCAATAGGTGGGAGGGTAGGGGAGCCCTTTCCTAGAGGCAGGGGGAGGGGGAAGGGGATAGAGGGTTGGTGGAGGGGAAACTAGGAAGAGGAATAACATTAGAAATGTAAATAAATAAAATAACCAATAGAATTTTTAAAAAAGGAAAAAAAAGCTTTTTCATATGCGTCTTCTCACATATAGATTTACCTGTTGTCAGTCACAGTCCTTATCTATTTGATGTTGATAATTGTCCTTGTTTTCTAATTGTCTATAAGGACTTGGATCTCTGTGCATTTAATAAGCTATCCAATTATTCAAGAGTTGGGTTATCATTGTTTTCTACAAATAGGAAGTTTAACAAAACTGACCAGATATTTTTATCCTATAGCATATGAGTAATATGGCTCTAAATGTTCATTTTTTAATTTAAATTCATAGAGTTTTAACACAAATATCATATACAGAAAATATGTAAAGGTAAATTATCAAAAATTCAAACCATTTGAATTAAATGATTAAGTACATATTAAATTTTGATAAACTTATAGACAATCACTTATGTGTAAAATTAATTGCTATGTACATAGCTTACTAATCTGCTTCTTCAGTTATAATAATAGGTTAATATAGGTATTTAGACAAAAAAGGAACAGACCTTGTGTGCAAACTCTTCAGCTAATCCCACAACACGCAGAGGAAGCTCCACTCCAAGGTGCCCTAACTCACCCAGGATCATAGAAGCAGAGGTGAGGAGGACTCAATATCTGTCCCAATACTGGGTGTAACTGGACATGTAGGATCTAGGAACCTAGACTACCAGTGGCACGGTTCTTTCCAGTCTGGGCCTGTGCTCAGAGCAGACATTAGATGCGAACTCCTAAGCCAGTCCCAAAACACCCAGAGGAAGTGCCACTCCCAAGTGCTCTAACATGACCAGGATCACAGGATTACAGAATCCCAGGATCCCAAGAGCTTGGACACACCAGGACCTCAGGGTCTCAGAGTCAGCTTGACTCTCAGGAGTTCTGACATACCCAGGATCTCAGGATCACAGGATCCCAGAATCACAGGATTCCAGTGACAGCTGATCTCTGAGGAGTTTTGACACAACAAGGATCACAGTAAGGACAGGCTCCAGTCAGATGAAGGGAGGGCAGGTAGCAATAGAGATAACCAGATGGCAGGAGATAAACGTAAGAACATAAGCAACAGAAACCAAGGTTACCTGGCATCATCAGAGCACAACTCTCCTACCATAGCAAGTCCTAGATACACCATCTCTGGAAAAGCAAGATTCAGATCTAAAATCACTTCTCATGATGATGATAGAGGACTTTAAAATGGACATAAATAACTCCCTTAAAGAAATACAGGAGAACACAGGTAAACAGTTGGAAGCCCTTAAAGAGGAAACACAAAAATCCCTTAAGGAATTACAGGAAAACACAAACAGCCAAAGGAAATGAACAAAACTACCCAGGATCTAAAAATGGAAAAACAAACAATAAAGAAATCACAAAGGGGGACAAGTTGGGATTTAGAAAACCTAGGAAAGAGATCATGAGTCATAGATGCAAGCATTACCAACAGAATAGAAGATACAGAAGAGAGAATCTCAGGTGCAGAAGATTCCATAGAAAACATTGACACAACAGTCAAAGAAAATGAAAAAAGCAAAAAGCTCCTAACCCAAAACATCTAGGAAATTCAGGACACAATGAGAAGACCAAACCTAATGAGGATAATAGATATAGAAGAAAGTGAAATTTTTCAATTCAAAGGGCCAGTAAATATCCTCAACAAAATTATAGAAGAAAACTTCCCTAACCTAAAGAAAAAGATGCTCATGAATATGCAAGAAGCCTACAGAACTCCAAAAAGACTGTACCAGAAAAGAAATTCCTCCTGTCACATAATAATTAAAACACCAAATGCACTAAACAAAGAAAGAATATTGAAAGCAGTAAGGGGAAAAGGTCAAGTAACATATAAAGGCAGACCTTTCAGAATTATGCCAGACTTCTCACCAGAGGCTATAAAAGCCAGAAGATCCTGGACAGATGTCACACAGAGCCTAAGAGAACACAAATGCCAGCCCAGGCTAGTATACCCAGCAAAACTGTCAATTACCATGGATGGAGAAACCTAGATATTCCATGACAAAACCAAATTTACACAATATCTTTCTACAAATCCAGCCCTACAAAGGATAATAGATAGAAAACACCAACACAAAGAAGGAAACTACATCCTAGAAAAAGCAAGAAAGTAATCTTCTTTTAACAAACTCAAAAGAAGATATCCACACAAACATAATACCACCTCTAACAACAAAAATAACAGGAAGTAACAATTACTGTTCCCTAATATCTCTTAACACCAATGGACTCAATTCTCCCATTAAAAAAACATAAACTAACAGACTGGTTACATAAACAAGGACCCAGTATTTTGCTGCATACAGGAAATTCACCTCAGTGATAGACAGACACTACCTCAGAGTAAAAGGTTGGAAAACAATTTTCAAAGCAAATGGTCAGAAGAAACAAGCTGGACTAGCCATTCTAATATCGAATAAAATCAGCTTTTAACCAAAAGTTATTGAAAAAGATAAGGAAGGACACTTCATACTGGTCAAAGGAAAAATCTCCCAAGATGAACTCTCAATTCTGAACACCTATACTTTAAAAAATCATAGGCAGTATAATAATAATAACAACAACAACAACAATAATAATAATAATACATGTTGACAATACTCAAATATAGCACAGTTCAGGTGACACATTCAGAATGATAGATAGGACTCAAGGGATTGTTTTCTAAAGCGTTCTTAAATAGTGATTATAAATGAGTATAACTTTATAGAATTTTACCAAAGTCCACTTGTACAATTTTATTTCTGGTAATATTTTGAATTCTTTTATTTTCTACAGCTGTAGTTTAACTATTTAAGAAGTTAAATGTCCTGGAAAAAAAAAAAAGGGAAATGCAAAGGAATGTTGTTCTTTGCTCAGAGTGAAGCTAACATATCTTCAAGGGAGAACATTGGAGGTATTTGAATTTTATGATCACATTAGGGAGGTGAGTCCTGTATATTTTAGAAAACTAGTATTTATTTTCTCTGAATTTAGTGAGGAGTTGTCAACTTATTTCTAGTTGAGTGTAATAGTAGTAAGGTTTTCAAAGTCTACTGAAAACAAGTAACAATAAACATATGGTTTATGAGATTAGATTATGCGTGCTATTTTGACTGAAGTCAACTTTCCTTTGTCATTTCAAAGGATAAAAAATGAATGGCCTATAAAGCTGTAAGAGCTGATCTGTCAGAAATAATTTCCAATTGCATAATGTTTTTTATAAAGTCATTTAATTTATTTTAATCACATTTATAATGTGAGAGTATAAGATGATTATAATATTGGCTCCTAAAGTGTTAGCCTAAAAAGTAGCATTTTAATTATTACAGAAATATCTACAAGTAATTTCATAGTTTATTAATTCTGTATTTAATTTTGACATGTTTCTCATAATTCACCATTGTATATAACACTGTGATAGATATCCCACAGTACTTACATATTTTTGTCAACATAAATTCCTAGAAATAAGTTTACTAGATAAAATTTTCTGCACAATTTATAGTTTGGTATTTGTTGGTAAACTGTTCATTAGAAGTACTGCATTGATATGTTCTGTTATATGGAACATTTCTCTAAAATTTTCTAACAATTAAATTTTATTATAAAAAATAAAATGATAAAAAGAGAAAAGAATTAATACATATTTTAGAATCATAGTCTTGAAATGAAATCCTGTAATGAATACATACAGGGTTATTTACCAATGATCTTAGATGTTGAGACAACATATATTTGTTCTATCAGTATGACAATTTTAGTTATTTAGCTCACATTTAAAAGAAATCATGGAATTCATAATTTTTCCACATTATGTTAATATATTAAGAGATGAAGAAGTGAAAGCTCATGGAAATTTTATAACATTATAAACTGCCTGAATTTCACATGAAACACTAACTAAAGACAGATTTACTTTGCCATCAGCTTTGTCCTTTATTGCTATCCTGTCTTTGCTCAGAGACAAGGTCTGAGTGTTCAGGATGTCTGTTCTCATGCCAGGAAACTTTGGAGAAGAAATGAAGTGTCCCTCATAAGAGTTCAGGTAGATATCACCACCATCCACCAGAAGAAAATGTCTAAAAAAACAAAGTTGGCTTTTATTTTATTTATTTATTTTGAAATAATAGGAAGATACATTTTCATTTCTGTATTAAATAAGAGGAGGGAAAATCTAAATCCTAAAATCATAAGTATATAGATAAAGACTGAAATATTTAAAAACTAAAAAAAAAAAAGACAGAAAATTTGCATTTAAAATGATGACCGACAAGGAACCCAATTTGAGCTGCAGATATCAGAGACCTACAGTGGTAACAATTTGCTGAGTGACCACAAGCTATGGGATTATTGCTGTGAGAAATAATTATACTGAGGTTTGACAAGACTGGAAGTCTTTTAGTACAAATAGCTAAATATTGAAATGGAGTTGTTCTCATGAAACTATTCTGGGCAATGTAAATCATCCAATTAAACTGACATGTTTACTGTCTCTGCTATGAAATGTTTTTATGTCACTTCTCTCTTCGCAAAACCCCTGTTCTTAGTAATGTTTACATAAAAGCTTCTGAACATGACCTTAATGGAAAAATCAATTATAAATATAGTGTATTGATATTTTCAATTTTTCAGTAACATTTTTACATTTTATTGTAACATTTGAAATGATTTAGTTACAAATATTTATATCTTAAATATTTTTTAAATACGAAGAGCTTTTACTTAGTAAAGATATTCTTTCTAAGATTCCAAGTAATTAAAGTTAACCTGAGGACCAGATACAATAGCTCATTGTTAAAGCATGCTTGTCTGTCATGCTTGAGTTTCTAAAGTTAGTTCCTGGTTTAAAAGAAAAGAAAAGAAAAGAAAAGAAGAGAAGAGAAGAGAAGAGAAGAGAAGAGAAGAGAAGAGAAGAGAAGAGAAGAGAAGAGAAGAGAAGAGAAGAGAAAAGGGAACAATACAAATGTTAATCAGAGTGATAATTACCTCTACAAATAATTAACACTGACAGTAATTTTCCAGTAATTACCAATGCGTTTGTAGGAACCCATACCCCAGTGCCAGCAATCCCATTTGGGCTCCCCAGAATCCCTTGGCAAGATACATTTGGGATTTCAGTTATCAGATCCCCAGTGGCATGAGAAGATAGTAAAAGCCCTTCATTCTTCTGTGAAATTGTTCATTTAATCTATTCAAAACAGTCCTGTCCTTGGTAAGTCATTTTCGTGGGAGTTAAAAGGACTACCCTTGCATAAAAATTAGATTTTGTGTATCTGAGATAAATAAAAATGATGAATCATGACTAAAATCGAAGGAAAAGATAAAGTGATTTGGTTTACACAAGTAAATTGTTTCCACTTTTTCTGAATATTGTTGTGTAATAATATGTAACATCTTTGTAAAAATATACTAATTTTGTTATAGATATGAAATTACCTATGCTGCCTGTCTGAAATTTTAAATATTTTATGTTATAATTGAATACTGTTTGCTTTATGGATGGGACAATTTTTTTTTAATTCCATTTATATTTTGATTTCTGAGGACTTAAGATTTTCTGTCTTCTGCTTATTCTCTTCATGCCTTCTTCTCCTGTTACTATGACTACCATGAGGCATGTTTTACCCCAAGTTCCCAGGCGTGGCTACCATGCTTTTCTAGAAAATGAGAAATGCTTTCCTCCACTCAACCTGTCTTAACATGACCTGACTAGGCAGTCTTGACAACCCTGATGCTTGTTCCTCCCCCATGTTTTTGACTAATAACACATTGCTATCTAAATCATGCCTGTTGGTTCCCTACTGACTGTTCTTGTGTGTGATTCTAAGCATCTGCCTGACATGAGATAGGAATAAGAAAGGTAGTTTATGCAAAGCTAATAATATGTCATACAACTGTGGGGTTATAACTGTTTTTATCTCCATTTTGTTTCAATTTCTCCTTTAACCTCATATTTTCTATTTCTTCATTTTTCTTAAGTTGTTTTGGTGACAAATCAATAAACTATAAGAAAAATATTGGGCGGCCAGGCAATGGTGGTGCACGCCTTTAATCCCAGCACTTGGGAGGCAGAGGCAGATTTCTGAGTTCGAGGCCAGCCTGGTCTACAGAGTGAGTTCCAGGACAGCCAGGGCTACACAGAGAAACCCTGTCTCAAAAAACAAAGAACAAACAAACAAACAAGAAAAATATTGGGAACTTTATACACGAGAAGTCTTACATAGCTAGAAGTTACTGTTTGTAAAGCTGTGTAAACATAAACAAAATACTATTTTCTGCATGGTATTCTGTCAAAAAAGTGATATATGAGGAAGACACATAGAAAGTGGAGGAATCAAGTGATTACAGACAGATGGATAGACAGACTGAGAAGTGAATAATGTACAGACAAATATATAATTAATTAGACAATTGTGTAACTTAATACAGAATCATAAGATGTGTCAATGTTGCCTTATAGATTGTACTATATATGTTTCATAAAGTTGTGTAACATGAATATAAGCAGAACAGATTCTATTTTATTTCACACTATCTAAAAGGTAATGTCTTGTTTTATATCTTAATACTTTAAAAGGTGTCAAAAGATGAGAAATACTTTCCACTGTCTTGAATGTGGTATACCTTTACACTTTCTGTTGATAGCCTTTTGTCTGATAATGAACCTTCTGGTCTCTGATGTGCACATATGTGAGGGATGTTTTAATTATTAAATATGAAAGACATCATGCTAATTATTGACACTACCTTGCACTTTTTACTCTAGTGAATAAATATCTAGAAACATATATGTTTTCCTTTATGAGATTTTCAGATAACCTTAATATAGGCATTGAATATTTCACTCATTTCTTTTACATTTTCCAAAATAATTTTCACTATTAAGTACAGGTTTCTTTTACTGCAAAATTAAATTACATGAAATCATTCAAATATTTAGTTATCTACCATTTAAATAACCTCAAAGCACAAAAATACTGATTGCCAGACTTCTCAGATACAATAACTTGTTTCATACTGTGATAAAATTGCCAGTTATTTTGTTTGTTACTTGTATTTATTTGTGAGAGTGACAGATAATATAAAGTCATTATAAATTAGTTTATGACCAAATGTTACAATATTTTATTTGCCAACTAATTAATATTTAGTGGGTAATGCTTTTAACTAAGCATATGTTACCAAAGATGCTTACCACCTAACCAACATAATCAGCTTTTTTTAAATATATGGAAAACACTTAGAAAATTATCCTGAGTTTTATCTTGCTGAAAAATACTCAGAATATGTTTACTAAAAATTGACTTAATTTCACTAATAATGCGTCTGGTTTTCAGTTAAAAATATAAGTAGTTACCTAGTATGTGTTTTGTTATACAACTACATCCACATTTATGAAACATAACCCATGTGTCTTAGAATTACTATTCCTTTAATGACTTACCACACCCAGAACATCTTGGGAAGGATTTATTTGGCTTATACTTCCACATTAATGTTAATCATTAAAGGAAATAAGGAGAGGGACTTTAAAAAGGCAGAAACGTGGAGGCAGGATCTGATGCAGAGACCATGGAGGAGTACTAAGTACTGGCTTGTTCCTCATGTCTTGCTCAGAAAGCTTTCTTATAGAACCTAAGACAAATATTTTAGAGATAGACTTATCCACAATCAGTTGGGCCCTTCCACACAAATCACTAATAAAATCAGTGCCTCACCATCTTGTTCATAGTCCAATATTATAGAGGAATTTTCTTATTTGAGGATTCCGTCTACTCTCCATTGAGTCTACCTGTGTCAAGTTGAAAAAAAAAATCAGATTGCACATCACACATGTATGAAATCTTTGGGTTTGGAGAGCAAAAAGAAAGGGAATTAGACTATTCTAAAATTCTTCTTGGGAAAAAAACTCTAGATATCAATTTAAATACATATGGCTTTTCTTTTAACATAGTGTTTCCAATAGTGATTTCTTCATTATTATCCAGATACTATATATTTATGTACAAAAATGTAAACAAAACCATGCATTCTTTAAACACAGTACAGAAAATGCCAATCATCCAATGTCAGAAATCAAATAATACAAGACCATCTTTAGTTCCTGGCATCCACAAAAAATCTGATATATATCTCTCAAATATTTATAATTTATATCAGTCAATAGGCTGACTAAAGGCAATTGCTCTTCCAAGTGTGGGTCGGCTGTATCCCACTATTGAAAGATAATACTCAGAATGAAAAAAAACATTGTGTTTGGAAACAGTTTAGGCATGCTTTTTTATTTCTTTACTAGCCTGTTTAAAATCATGACATAACCTTATTATGAATTATCTCACTCTTTCTATCTGTGCCATATTTTTAAGGTTGTGATTTCTCAAAAAAAAAAATAAATAAATAAATAAAAACTACATTGCCATGGAATTTACAAATGGAAACTACACCTTGGTCACAGAATTTATCCTGTTAGGATTTCCAACACGGCCTGAACTCCAAATTATCTTATTCCTTGTGTTTCTGATGTTATATGGCATGATTTTGGTAGGGAATATTGGCTTGATGTTGTTAATTAGGACGGATCCACACCTTCAAACTCCTATGTACTTTTTCCTCAGCAACCTCTCCTTTGTAGACCTTTGTTATTCCTCAGTTATTGTTCCCAACATGCTTGTCAATTTCCTCTCAGCAAAGAAATCTATCTCTTACCTTGGCTGTGCACTGCAATTTTATTTCTTCTGCACATTTGCTGATACCGAATCTTTTATCTTGGCTGCCATGGCCTATGATCGTTACGTTGCCATCTGCAATCCTTTGTTGTACACAGTTGCAATGTCCAGGAGTCTCTGTATATGGTTAATCGTGCTGTCGTATGTTGGTGGCAACATGAGTTCCCTGGTTCATACATCCTTCGCTTTTATTCTGAAATATTGTGGAAAAAATATCATTAATCATTTCTTCTGTGACCTCCCTCCTCTGCTGAAGCTTTCCTGTACAGACACGTCCATTAATGAGTGGCTACTTTCCACTTACGGGAGTTCTGTGGAGGTCATCTGTTTCTTCATCATCATCATCTCCTACTTTTTCATCCTTCTTTCAGTCTTAAAGATCCGCTCTACAAGTGGAAGAAAAAAAACCTTCTCCACATGTGTCTCTCACCTGACCTCTGTGGCCATCTATCAGGGCACACTTCTCTTCATTTATTCTCGGCCCAGCTCCCTCTATTCTCCCAATACTGATAAAATCATCTCAGTGTTCTACACCATTATTATCCCAGTGCTGAACCCATTGATTTACAGTTTGAGAAATAAAGACGTAAAAGATGCTGCCAAGAAAGCTCTAAGTTCTAAAATACAATCCCCATGACAAAGATCTCTTCAAGATTCATTTCATCCCAGCAACAGACGCCTATGTGGGAATTGCAGGCAACATGAGCAGCAGATGTATAAATATTCAACTGACACAACCATTCAAACACTTGTTCAATAACATAGTCAAATGAATTTCATAATCCCAACTCATGGTTGAGGTGTTAAAAGTGAATCGAGGTGTGATATGGTACATCAGAGTAATTCAGGGTTCAGGGTTCAGAGGCAGAGGCAGAGGCAGAGGCAGAGGCAGAGACAAAGGCAGGGCAGGAGGATAATAATTGTGCAGTTGGGCCTCTCCTCTCCTCTCCTCTCCTCTCCTCTCCTCTCCTCTCCTCTCCTCTCCTCTCCTCTCCTCTCCTCTCCTCTCCTCTCCTCTCCCCTCCCCTCCCCTCCCCTCCCCTCCCCTCCTCTTCACTCCTCCTCTTGCCTCTGCTCTCCTTTCCATGCTTCTCCCTTTCATTTCCTATTCTCCTTCTCCCACTCTTTTCTGAGGGGTTTTTCAGTGTGCCTATAATGTGTACAAGGGATAGAAGATGGCTCTGTACTTAAAGCACATTAAGTTTAAAGACCTGGGTTCAGTTTCCTAGAAAGAGAGTGGCAAGACCTGTAAATTTGTCTTCTACATGTATTGTGGCATATGCATTTAAGACACAGGCAAACACACAGTGCACATAAATAAATAAATAAATAAATAAATAAATAAATAAATAAATAAATAAATAAATAAATAAATAGTAGATGATAGATAAATAACCTTAAAAATAATTTTAAACATACTTATTTTCTTAGGTATTCACCATTCTTAACAATTTAACATATCAGAAATACAAATTAAATCTACCTTGAGATTTCATCCATAACAAATATGGTTATTATCATCATCATAATGATAATAATAATTATAATAATTGCAGGGATGTGTGGAAATGGAAAATTAGTCATTATTGATAAGAGAATGAACTGATACAGTCTCTACAGAAAGTTGGGATGTTTCTTAAAAAGATAAAATCAGAGCCAAGATCTGGCTCGTGATCCCATTCATGCGCATAAACCCAAAGCATTCCATACAACCCTACTTATGCTGCACATCCATATCAGTGGTGTTTCTTCATAACACTGAGAAATGGAATCAGCACACTGCTCATCAGTAGAAGAACAGATATTGAAAATACTGTGGAAATACAGCATGGAACTTTATTTTGCGGAACACACACACAAAAAATAGAATACCAAAATTCTCAGAAAAATAATTTGATCTAGAAATTATCACATTATAAGAGATACTTTGGACTCATAAGTATGAATACAATATATTCTCACTCATAAGCAATTTCTAGCTTTTTATTTTGGCATCCATGTGTACATGTGTGTGAAAGTGTAGGGATAAGTCATTAAACTAGGAAAATGGGGAAGAGATTTTAAAGAAGAAGAGATAGAGAACAGAATGCATGTGTCATTAAAATTGATAGGGGCTCTTGATGTGGAAGAGCATAAGTGGAAGGGAAACAAAACTTGAAAAACAGAGGCAGGGAGGATGAACAAAACAAGTTACAGTTAATCATGTCATAATGATTTCTAATACATGTATGCTTACATAAAATCAAACTTAAAATGTAACACCCTCACAAATATTGTAAGGATTGTGAAATTAGTTTGGGGAGGAACTTGGAAGAAACTTGGTAAGAAAAGCCTTTTACTGTAAACAGCTTAATGGGCTATTCTAAACTTGCTAGGGCGCTGAAGCAGGAGTGAGTGGACAGGTGGGTGAGCACTCTCATAGAGGCAGGGGGAAGGGAGGAAGGGATACAGGATTTGTGGAGGGGAAACTAGGAAGGGGGATAACATTTGAAATGTAAATAAATAAAATAACTAATAAAAATGAAAAAAAGAATATCAAAATAAATTCCGGCAGTGGTGGGCTAGCTATAATGTTTTCAGGAAAGAACAAGATTCTATATAGGAAATGTGATGGGGACCATTCTTGCCATATTTTGGCTGAGAGTCTGACTTTACTTTGCCTATGTCCTGAAATTGGAGTAAAGGCTGAATTCTGACATGATGAACTAGTTTTCACTGTCATACTGACACAAAGACAAGTGAGTGGTAAGAGGTCAGCATCATCACAGAAATGATTCGCAGTACACCAGAGCAAGATGAGTACACTCAGGTAAAATTCCTTCCAAGAAGGCTCCATTGTGTGCAGATCCAGATTCATTTATAGGAGCAAAGCTTAATCTGAAGGAGTCCCCTGTTCTTCAAAAGCAATTTCACAGGAAAGTGCACACAATGGCTGATATAACTGTGGTTCAAGAAAGGCAAGCAATAGTCCCAAACACATGGAGGGAGTCATGGGGTGTAGGTAGGGCTGAGTAATGTTTGACATTGCTAGAATACAAAGCATAGATATATACATATAATCAGACATCAAGTTACCAGGGAAGACAGGCATCTATTAAAGAATTGTCTACTTTAGTTTGGCTATATCCTTAAGTGATGGCCTTGAGTGATGTGAGAATGAGAGGCAGTATCCCTGAGATGGGTCTGGGATGGATAGCAAAGCTCACTGAACAAGAGCCTAAGTGAGATAGTAAGTGGCATTCTCCTTGGTTTATGCTTCAGGTCTTATTTGGTTTCCTGTTCTGAATTCCATCCCACAACTATGGCCTGAAAGGATAAGCTGAAAAAAGCCCTTCCCTTCCATCAGTTTTCTCAGACACAGTGCTTTAACACAAGAGATAATAAAGTAGAACAGAAGTTATGATGAAGGTAAAGTGTAACTTCTAAATAGACTCTAGGATATTGAAGAGGAATGGAACATGGGACACCTACTGAAGACAGTAGGCCCCAGAAAGTTCTATACATGTTTCAGAGAGAGGGAGAGGTAAGGAGCTACCTAAGCCTTTTGTTACCCAGACCAATCAATTTATTATGAGCTCCAGGCACTAGATATGCAGCTGCAGTATTTGACATTTGATCTTGGTATGTTTGTTTGTTTTTCATTTTCTATACTGTGTTGTTGTTGTTTAATTCTTTGATAAGCTCCTATTAGTCTCTTTTGGACTAGACATGTTTTCTATGTGGCATTATGTGAATGCCAAGTTTCTATGTTCCCTATTGCTTCTGTAAACTCGCAGTTTATAATTTTACCTTATAAAAAAGTTAACTTTCTGGTGATTTATTGAATTCTATATTAGGGGAAGACAGCTGTCAACTGGCTTTGCTGTGTACAGAATTTAAGCTTTCTTAAGTTGACCCAAATTTGTGGTGGTTGTATTAATTGTAGAAGATGAAGTGAAATTAGATGTGTTCACTAAAAAACATGATCACAATAAAATGATAAAAAATATTCTGGCATTAGGCTGTGGTGACAATTCTATAGCCTTATAGACACTCTTAAAAGCATGGGAATTTAAAAAATGTTCATTTTAATGGACAACCTAATTTGAGGGCTGGAGAGATGGTATTTGTCCCTCCTGCAGGGAAACTCATCATTTCTAGCACCCACTTGGCAGCAGACAACCTCCTGCAAATTTGGTTGTGGGAGATCCAATGTCCTTTCTGGCCTCTGTTGGCAACAGATACTCATGTAGCACACATAAACTCATGTAGGAAAAGGAACTGCTCATACACATAAAAATTAATAAATTTTTTAATACATTTGTGTTCTGGTTAAAGGCTATCTTTGTATTATTCAAATGCTAATTTCTATATCTTCAGACAGCTGACCATGGTCCAGACTTTGATATTGTAACATTGATGAAGAATCACCTCTCTCATTGTTATGAAGATATTCCTCTCCTTCACTTTTTGATGGGTCAATACAGAGCTGATCAGCTAATTATCTGGGCAGAAGAGAGTAGAATGTGTCTTCAGATTCAAATGTAGGTGAGGGTGTCCTAGGGAGACTAGAGAGAGAGGAGAGGAGAGGAGAGGAGAGGAGAGGAGAGGACAGGACAGGACAGGACAGGACAGGACAGGACAGGACAGGACAGGAGAAAAGAGGAGAGGAGAGAACCATAAGGAGAAGAAGGCATGGAGAAACCACGTGGAGAAAATAGCCTTACAGGGTTAGAAAAGTACAGAACGTGGCCAGTTTAGGCTTCAGCTTGTCAGGTCTCTGTGTCAATTATTCCAGAGGTAGATTGGGCTAGAGTAGGCATAGAAATGCCCTGAAGTTATTAGGATAAAAAGGGAGTGGGAAAAATCCCCAAAGAATTACAGTTACAAATAAATATTAAAAAAAAAAAAGAGTAGTGATAAGGAGATAGCAAAGCAAATGTTTTAATACTGAAGACAAAATGTGCAAGGAAAGAGGGCTTGTGGGTGATTAAGTAAAGACATTTAATGTTTGACCTATTTGATTTCTACTTGAGAAGGAGAGTTTGGATTTCTAAAATATTATATCATATTATACACACATACATACAGATACACACACATACTGAAACTGTCCTTACTGAAATAGAATAATTAATAAAAATAATAAAGACTTCAAGCTATAACTTTGCTGAAGATGGCAATGTATTTAGAGAGACTAACATAGAAAAAGAAACTAATTTGTCATACTAAAGACTGGGGGAAATGATTTCACAACTTTCTTTTACAAATGACACAGCATAATAAAATACCACTGTCACAGTTTTCAGGCACCTGAGAGTCTCTGATCAGATGGGATCCAACATCTCTACATTTTTAGAAACAGAGTAAACCAAAGCAATTTTAATATTGCCTCTTTACAAACAGATTTTCCATTGATGTTTTCACTTCCTGCTCCATTTAAAATGTTACTAAATCCAATGAATGAAAATAATTTTTTAAACAGAACTGCAAGTCTCCCAAAATGTCACAGTACCTTACCTATTTTATTCTAGTCTTGTGCGTAAGAAAACCACAATCATTTTATTTTTATGCCTGCATGTGTGGAATTAAGTGATATAAGTATTTAGTGAACACTATTGTCTTATTGTGTCACAAATAATGTGTTCAGTATAAATGCACTATCAATTATAGCCTGTGTCATTTCTATAATCTGTAATATAGATGAGAAGTAAATGATGTTCTACCTCATAAATATAATGTTGTTATCCAGCAGTTAAAATGAAATTTTAATTATTTTATATTATAGACTGGACAAAAGAATGGACATAGGAAATTCTTCCTTGAATTAATTCATTTTTGTTGGAGTTACCAATGACCTTGAGATAAAAGGGACACTTTGTCATGTTTCTACTCATCTATCTAACTAATCTTCTTGGGAAAGGTGGCTGGATCATTTTAATGAGAATGGATCCCGAGATCCACACAACCAAGAAAGTTTTCTTGAGCTATCTTTCTTTCTCTGTGTACCACGTTACAGCTGGTATTTACCTGGTGAGAATATTAGACACTTTGAAACTTTTCTTTTGTAATTTGTGTGCTCCTTCCCTTCTCTTAAGCTCAGGTACTCAATATTCACTATTTATGGTTTCTTTGAACTGAGCACCATCATGGGGGTCCTTGTTTCTTATTGGTACATCATCTCATAAGTCTTGAAAATGCATTTGAATGTTTACTGAGTAAACATTCAAATATTTCTCTCTCTGAACTAAATGCTTGACTACATTTGCCAATATTAAAGTAACTATAATATTCATCTATTTTATCAAATTTGTTTCTTTCTTTTTTCATTTTTCTATTTCTCATTTTTATGTATTAATATTTATTTACTTTTTTGATACTTTATTTACATTTCCAATGTTTCCCCCCTTCTAGGACTCCTGTTTGGAAACCCCCTATCCCTTCCCCCCTCCCGCGCCTCTATGAGGGTATTCCCCCTCCCACTCACCTGACCACCCACTCCTGTATTCCTACCTTGAAATTCACCTTTACTGGGGCCTCTAACACCCTCAGGCCCAAGGACCTCTCCTCCCCCTGATGGCCAACAAGGCCCTCCTCTGCCACATATGTGGTCTGAGCCATGGGTCCCTCCATGTGTATTCTTTGGTTGGTGTTCCAGCCTTCAGAAGCACCGGGGGGGGGGGGTCAGATCAGTTGATACTGGTGCCACCTCCATGGGGCTGCAACTCCCTGAGCTCCTTCAGTCCCTTCTCCAACTCCTCCATCTGGGAATTCACTCTGAGTCCAGCGGTTACTGTAAAGTGAAACTTGGGTATTCCAAACTTTTGGGTTAATATTCACTTATCAGTGAGTACATACCATGTTCGTTCTTTTGTGACTGAGTTACCTCGCTCAGGATGACATTTTCAAGTTCCATCCATTTGCCTGTGAATTTCATGAAGTCATTGTTTTTAATAGCTGATTAGTACTCCATTGTGTAAACGTACCACATTTTCTGTATCTATTCCTCTGATGAGGGACATCTGGGTTGTTACCAGCTTCTGGCTATTATAAATATGGATGCTATGAACATAGTGGAGTATGTGTCTTTATTACATGTTGGAGCATCTTTTGAGTATATGCCCAGGAGTGGTACAGCTGAGTCCTCAGGTAGTATTATGTCCATTTTTCAGAGGGTCCGCCAAACTGATTTCCAGAGTGGTTGTACCATCTTGAAATCTCACTAACAATGGAGGAGTGTTCTTCTTTCTCCAAATCCTTGCCAGCATCTGCTGTCACCTGAGTTTTTGATCTTAGCCATTCTGACTGGTGTGAGGTAGAATCTCAGAGTTGTATTGATTTGCATTTCCATGTTGACTAAGGATGTTGAAAAATTCTTTAGGTTCTTCTCAGCTATTCGAGTTTCCTCAGTTGAGAATAATCTGTTAAGCTCTGTTCCCCATTTTTGATAGGGCTATTTGGGTTTCTGGAGTCTAATTTCTTGAGTTCTTTGTATATATTGGATATTAGCCCTCTATCACACTTAGGATTGGTAAAGATCTTTTCCCAAACTGTTGGTTGCCATTTTGTCCTATTGACAGTGTCCTTTGCCTTAAAGAAGCTTTGCAATTTCATGAGGTCCCATTTTGTCGATTCTTGATCTTAGAGCATAAGCCATTGGTATTCTGTTCAGGAACTTTTCCCCTGTACCCATGTGTTTGAGACTTTTCTCCAGTTTCTCTTCTATTAGATTCATTGTATCTGGTTTTATGTGGAGGTCCTTGATCCACTTGGACTTGCGCTTTGTACAGGGAGATAGGAATGGATCAATTCTCATTCTTCTACATGTAGACCACCAGTTGAACCAGCACCATTTGTTGAAAATGCTCTTTTTTCCACTGGATGGTTTTAGCTTCTTTGTCAAAAATCAAGTGATGATAACTGTGTAGTTTCATTTCTGGGTCTTCAATTCTATTCCATTGATCTACCTGCCTGTCACTGTACCAATGTAATGCAGCTTTTATCACTACTGCTCTGTAGTACAGCTTGAGGTCAGGGATGCTGATTACCCCAGAAGTTCTTTTTTTGTGGAGAATAATTTTTGATGTCCTGGGTTTTTGTTGTTCCAAATGAATTTGAGAATTGTGCTTGCTAAGTCTATGAAGAATTGAGTTGGAATTTTCATGGTGATTGCATTGAATCTGCAGATTGCTTTTGGAAGGATGGCCATTTTTACTATATTTATCCTACCAATCCATGATCAAGGGAGATCTTTCAATCTTCTGAGTTCTTATTCGATTTCTTTCTTCAGAGACTTGAAGTTCTTGTCATGCAGATCTTTCATTTGTTTGGTTAGAGTCACACCAAGATACTTTATATTGTTCATGACAATTTTGAAAGGTGTCATTTCCCTAATTTCTTTCTCAGCCTATGTATCCTTCGAGTACAAGAAAGTTACTTATTTATTTGAGTAAATTTTATATCTGGCCACTTTGCTGAAGTTGTTTATCAGCTGCAGCAGTTCTCTGGTGGAGTTTTTTGGGTCACTTAAGTATATAATCATATCATCTGCAAATAATGATATTTTGATTTCTTCCTTTCCAATTTGTATCCCTTTGAAATCCTTTTGTTGTCTAATTGCTAAAGCTAGAACTTCAATTACTATATTGGATAGGGAGAGAGTGGACAGCCTTACCTAGTCCCTGATTTTAGTGGGATTTCTTCGAGTTTTTCCTCTATTTAGTTTGATGTTGCCTACTGGTTGGCTGTATATTGCTTTTACTATGTTTAGATATGGGCCTTGGATTCCTGATCTTTCCAGGTCTTTTATCATCAAGGGATGTTGGATTTTGTCAAATGCTTTTTCATCATCTAATGAAATGACCATATGGTTTTTTTCTTTGAGTTGTTCATGTAGTGGATTACATTGATGGATTTCCGGGTATTGAACCATCCCTGCGTCCCTGGGATGAAGTCTACTTGATCATGATGAATGATTGTTTTGATGTGTTCTTGGATTCAGTGTGTGAGAATTTTAGTGAGTATATTTGCATCAATATTCATAAGTGAAATTGGTCTGAAGTTTTCTTTCTTTGTTGGGTCTTTGTGAGGTTTTGGTATCAGTGTAACTGTGGCCTCATAGAAGGAATTGGATAGGGTTCCTTCTGTTTCTATTTTGTGGAATAGATTGAAGAGTATTGGTATTAGGTCTTCTTTGAAGGTCTGATTGAATTCTGCAGTGAACCCATCTGGTCCTGGGCTTTTATGGTTGGGAGACTTCTAATGACTGCTTCTATTTCTTTAGGCATTATGGGACTGCGTAGATGGTTTATCTGATCCTGACTTAACTGGTTTGTATCTGTCTAGAAAATTGTCCATTTCATCCAGATTTCACAGTTTTGTTGAGTATAGTCTTTTGTAGTAGGATCTGATTATTTTTAATTTCCTCAGAATCTGTTGTTATGTCCCCCTTTTGGTTTCTAATTTTGTTAATTTGGATACTGTCTCTGTGGCCTCTGGTTAGTCTGGCTGAGGGTTTATCTATCTTGTTGATTTTCTCAAAGAACCAACTCCTGGTTTTGTTGATTCTTTGTATAGTTTTGTTTCTACTTGGTTGATTTCAGCCCTGAGTTTGATTATTTCCTGCCTTCTATTCCTCTTGGATGCATTAGCTTCTTTTTCTTCTAGAGCCTTCAGGTGTGCTGTTAAGCTGCTGCTGTCTACTCTTTCTAGTTTCTTTTTGGAGGCACTCAAAGCTATGAGTTTTCCTCTTAACACTGCTTTCATTGTGTCCCATAAGTTTGGGTATGTTGTTCTTTTTTTTTTTTTTTTTTGGTTTTTCGAGACAGGGTTTCTCTGTGTAGCCCTGGCTGTCCTGGAACTCACTCTTTAGACCAGGCTGGCCTCGAACTCAGAAATCCACCTGCCTCTGCCTCCCAAGTGCTGGGATTAAAGGCATGCGCCACCACTGCCTGGCTGTTCTTTCATTTTCATTAAATTCTAGGAAGTCTTTAATTTCTTTCTTTATTTCTTCCCTGACCAAGTTGTCATTGAGGAGAGCATTGTTCAGCTTCCATGTGTATGTGGGCTTTCTGTTATTGTTGCCATTGAAGACCAGCCTTAAACTG
>CM052701.1:83323842-83340306 GCA_028551405.1 Uromys caudimaculatus | reverse complement strand
GTAGATTTTTCCTTTGATGAGTATGAAGTGTCCTTCCTTATCTTTTTTGATGACTTTTGGGTGAAAGTTGATTTTATCCGATATTAGAATGGCTACTCCAGCCTGTTTCTTGGGATCATTTGCCTGGAAACTTGTTTTCCAGACCTTTACTCTGAGGTAGTGTTTGTCTTTATCAGGAAGGTGTGTTTCCTGAATGCAGCAAAATGCTGGGTCCTCTTTATGGATCCAGTCTGTCAGTCTATGTCTTTTTATTGGGGAATTGAGTCAATTGATGTTAAGAGATATTAAGGAATAGTGATTGTTGGATTCTGTTATTTTCGATGTAACTTTTAGATTTGTGTGGCTATCTTCTTTTCAGTTTGTTGAAAGATTACTTTCTTGCTTTTTTTAGGGTGTGGTTTCCCTCCTTGGGCTGATGTTTGCCATCTATTATCCTTTGTAGTGCTGTGTTTGTGGAAACATATTGTGTAAATTTGGTTTTGTGATAGAATATATTGGTTTCACCATCTATGGTAATTGAGAATTTTGCTGGGAATAGCAGCTTGGGTTTGCAGTTATGTTCTCTTAGTGTCCGTATGAGTTCTGCCCAGGATCTTCTAGCTTTCATAGTCTCTGGTGAGAAGTCTGGTGTAATTTTGATAGGTCTGCCTTTATATGTTTCTTGACCTTTTTCCCTTACTGCTTTTAATATTCTTTCCTTGTTTTGTGTATTTGGTGTTTTCACTATAATGTTACGGGATGAATTTCTTTTCTGGTCCACTCTATTTGGAGTTCTGTAAGCTTCTTGTATATTTATGTTCATGTGTTTCTTTAGGTTAGGGAAGTTTTCTTCTATAATTTTGTTGAAGATATTTACTGGTCCTTTAAGTTGGGAATCTTCACTCGCTTCTATACCTATTATCCTTAGGTTCTGTCTTCTCATTGTGTCATGGATTTCATGGATGTTTTGGGGTAAGAGCTTTTTGCATTTTGCATTTTCTTTTCCTGTTGTGTCAGTGTTATCTATGGTACCTTCTGCTACTAGGATTTTCTCTTCTGTCTCTTATATTCTGTTGGTATGCTTGCATCTATGACTCCTGATCTCTTTCCTAGGTTTTCTAACTCCAGGGTTGTCTCCCTTTGTGATTTCTTTATTGTTTCTATTTCTATTTTTAGCTCCTGGATAATTTTGTTCATTTCCTTCATCTGTTTGATTGTGTTTCCCTGTAATTCTGCCTGTTTGATTGTGTTTTCCTGCAATTCTTTAATGAACTTTTGTGTTTCCTCTTTAAGGGCTTCTAGCTGTTTGCCTCTGTTCTCTGTGCTTCTTTAAAGGTGTTATTTATTTATTTCTTAATGTCTTCTATCATCATCATGAGAAATGATTTTTAATCTGAGTCTTGCTTTTCTGGTGTGTCGGGGTATCCAGAGCTTTCTGTGGTGGGATAGCTGGGTTCTGATGGTGCCAAGTACCCTTGGTTTCTGTTCTTTATGTTCTTACCCTTGCCTTTTGCCATCTTGTTAACTCTGATGTTAGCTGTTCTTACTCTGTCTGGCTGTGGCTTTTCACTCCTGCAGGCCTCTGTATCAATACTCCTTGAAGACCTGCTCTCTGAGAGGTATTTGGGTTTGGAGAGCTGTGGCACAGGGTCAGCTCTGGGATGCAGACAGAAACCAGAAAGATCTTGTCCCCAGCTGTCTCTTGGTTCCTGTGTTCTGATGGCTCTGCAAGGGCCCCTCTTGATCCAGTTAGTTGGAACAGAAGTGGCGGTTTTGCTTATGCTCGAAGCAGTGTCAGCACTCCTGGGATACCAGGTCTCTCCTGGAGCCCTGTGGCCCAGGCTTAGGTCCCCAGGCACAGATGAAATCTGGAAGTTTCCTGTCCCTGACTTTTCCTCAGTTCCTGTGTCCTGTGGGTTCTGGGCGGGTCTTGGTGAGCAGTGGTGATCATCTTATCCCCACTCCTGTCTTTTCCGCGCTCCTGGGAGAGTCCCTTTCTCCTGGTGCTACTTGGCTTTGGAACCCTGTTGGCCCAGGCAGAGGTCTCCCGCAATAGATGGAAACCGGAAGGTTCCTATGCCTGACTTTACCTTAGTCCCTGTGTCCTGCAGGTTCAGGCCATGTCCCAGTGAGCACTGGTGCTTGTCTTAACCCCACTCACAGCTTTTCCATGCTTCTGGGAGAGTAACTTTCTCCTGGTGCTACTTGGCTATGGAACCCTGGTGGCCCAGGCAGACGTCTCCCTATTTACTTTTTATTATGAGCACAGCTTCCCCTTCCTCCTCTTTGCCATGTCCCTCCATCCTACCTCTTTTCCCCTTCTACTATCTTTCCTTTTCTACTCAAAAAAGGGAAGACCTCACATGGATATCAACCAGTCTTGGCATATCAAGTTTCAGTAAGACTAGGCATATCTTCTTACATTGAGCTTAGATAAATCAGCACAGATAGGAGTGTGAGATTCAAAGGCAGGCAATGAAATCAGACACAGCCTCTGCTCCCACTTAAGAAGTCCCATGTGAAGAACCAGCTGTACAGTTGATGTTTTATACATACATACGTACATACTTGCACACAGACATTATATATATATGAAGAGAGCCTAGGTCCAACCCATGGATGCTTTCTCGTTGGCAGTTCAGTCTCTATGAGGCCTTATGAGCCCAAGTTAGTTGATACCATAGGTTTTCTTGTGGTATTTTTGACCTCTCTGGCTCCTTTATTGTGTACACAACCTTTTCCACAGGTTTCCCCAAGTTCCACTTCCTGTTAGACTATAGGTCTCTGCATCAGTTTCCATCAGATTCTGGGTGAACCCTCTCTGAAGACAGTTATGTTTGCTACTGTCCTGGCACATAAAGTCATGGCAGAACTAGGCAAATCCTCTACCACTGAGGTCAGACAAGGGGGAACAGTTATGTTAAAAGGATCCACAGGCAGGCACCAGAATTAGGGACAGCACCAACTCCATTTGTTGGGATACTCACAGGGAAACCAAACTGCACATCTGTTATATATGTGTGTGAGGGCCTAGGACAAACCTATATATGCTGTTTGTTTGGTGATTGTGCAGGATAGTGGAGATTCCATCTAACATCAGTCAGAACGGCTAAGATAAAAAACTCAGTTGATAGCATATGCTGGTGTGGATGTGGAGAAAGAGGAACACTCCTCCACTGCTGGTGCGATTGCATGCTGATACAACCATTCTGGAAATCAGTCTGGCCTTTCCTCAGCAAATTGGACATAGTACTACCAGAGGACCCAACTATACCACTCCTGGGCATATACCCAGAAGATGCTCCAACATATTAATAAGGACACATGCTCTACTATGTTCATAGCAGCCATATTTATAATAGTCAGAAGGTGGAAACAAATCAGATGTCTCTCAACAGAGGAATGGATACGGAAAATGTGGTACATTTACACAGTGGAATACTAATCAGCTATTAAAAACAATGACTTCATGAAATTCAAAAGCAAATGGATGCAACTAGGATATATCATTCTGAGTGAGGTAACTCAGTCACGAAAGAACAAATATGGTATGTACTTTTGGGATATTAGCCCAAAAGTTCGGAAAACCCAAGATTCAATTCACAGACCATAGGAAGCCCAAGAAGAAGGAAGACCAAAATGTGGATTCTTCAGTGCTTCTTAGAAGGGTGAACAAAATACTCACAGGAGGAAATATGGAATCAAAGTGTGGAACAGAGACTGAAGGAAAGGCCATCCAGAGACTGCCCCACATGGAGATCCATCCCATATGCAGTCACCAAACCCAGATGCTATTGTGGATGCAGGAAAGTGTTTGCTAATAGAAGCCTGATACAGCTGTCTTCTGAGAAGCTCTGCCAGAGCCTGAAAAATACAGATGTGGGTGCTTTCAGCCAACCATTGGACTGAGCGCAGGTTTCTGGATGGAAGAGTTGGAGAAGGGACTGAAAGAGCTGAGAGGGTTTGCAACCCCACGGAGGGAGCAACAGTGTTAATTAGCCAGATCTCCCAGAGCTCCCAGGGATAGGACCACCAACCAAAGAATATACATGGAGGGACCCATGGCTCTGGGGACATATGTGGCAGAGGATGGTCATCAGTGGGAGGAGAGGCCCTTGTGACTGAGGATGTTCAATGCCCCAGTGTAGAGGAATGCCAGGGCTGGAAGACACAAGTGGGTTGGTGGGTGAGAGAGCACCCTCGTAGAGACAGGGGTAGGGGGATGGAATAGGAGGGTTCTGAAGGGGAGACCTGGAAAGGGGAAAACAGTTGAAATGTAAATAAGGAAAAGATCCAATAAAAAATTATATTGCTAAAACCAAAAAAAGGGGGGGGGACAGAGTTAATAGAATTCTCAACAGAGGAATCTCCAATAGCTAAAAAGACTTAAAGAAATGTCTGATGTCCTTAGTTATAGGGGAAATTGAAATAAAAACAAATCTGAGATTCCACCCTATACTCATCAGAATGGATAACATCAAAAACTCAAGCAACAGAACATGCTGGCAAGGATGTGGAACAAGGGGAACTCACTTCCCCATTGCTGATAGGAATGTAAACTTGTAACAACACTCTAGAAATCAATTTGGTGGTTTCTCAAAAATAAATTTGGGAATATGTCTACCTCAACACCTAGCTATAGTGTTCCTTGGAGTAGTATACTACTCAGCTATTAAACACAAGGATGTCATGAAAATTGCTAGTAAATGGATGGAACTAGAAAACATCATTCTGAACAATGTAACCCTGACCCTCCCCTAAACAAATAAACATACACTGTATGTACACACTTATAAGTAGATGGGATATTAGCCATAAAGTACAGAACTATGATCTACAGACCCAAAGAAGGTAAATAACAAGGAGGTCCAAAGGAAGGATGCTTGAATCTCATTCTGAAGGGGAAACACTCATCAGAGTTGGGTGGAAGGAGGGTCCTGGCTGGGAAATAGGCTTCTTAGACGAACAGGGGTGGGGCTTGGGAGATAGGTGTAGGAAGAAGGAAAGAGGGCTAGGAGAGTGAAGGGAAATTTGTGGCAGTTGGGGCGGCAGCTCTCTAGGATGTGCCAGAGACATAGCATGGGGGATGCTTCAGATAGTCTATGATGGTGACTCTTCTTTTTAATTGTTTTAAACCTTTTCCTTGATTCTTTGTGAGTTTCACGTCATGCACCTCAGTCCCACTTATATCCCCATCTCCTTGTGCTTATCCTCTGCCCTTGCAACCTTCACCGCAAAAGAAAATAAACACACACACATACACACAAACACACCCTCAAATACAGCAAAACAAAGCATATAGAAAGCATCTCGTTGTAGAACCTGTATGAGTCTCAGAGTGTCTCACAGAATACTCCTCAGTCCACACATCTTCTCTTGCAAATGTTCACTGCAATGAGTAATTGGTCTGGTTTGAGGTCTCTGGCTTCTGACATATCATCAATATTGGGTCCTCACCTGGACTCCTTCCTGTTATGCTGTTGTTGCCCTGTGTCATGGAGATCTTTCAGCTTTGGATCAGCAGTTCTGGCTTGTTCACATTCTTCAACACTTCACATATATTGTAGATTTTGGAGTGGGCGAACTCAAAGGCCTTGTGTACTCAGGTGGCATACAAGCTAGTCAGTCTTTTAGCTCTCCCACATCCACACTACCAGGACAAGCTGTCCAGCACTGTTCCAGCTAGATTATCTGATATGATCTAACAGCAGGAAGCAGAGTCATCTGTATCACTCTCCTGACCTTGGGACAGGCTCACCTGCATCCAAGACTCCATACCCAGCTCTATTGCACTGCTTAGTTGGGGCATGGGGTCCATTCTCCCAAGTGCTAGGGCAGGTACTGGGCTGGGCCAGTGCTCTTAGTCCTACAACCATAGAACTGACTCATCTGTGCTGCAGCTAGTGAGAGTCAGGGCCAACTCATTTGTTCTTATGATACAGGGGCTATTTCTCCCTCCTGTTGCAGGTGGCAAGTGTTGAGGGGGATAGTGAGAATCACCCCTGCAGCCATGCCCTCCCATGGCTCTTGCCCTGCTACCAGGGCTAGCTGTAATGTGCTGCCAGGACAGGGCCAGCTCTCTTGAGTCCTTCAACTTGTAAGGGTCAGGGCCAGCTAAATGGCTTATAGACAATTCAGCTAGGCTCCACCCAACAGCTACCTAACAAAGGCTTGCATCATCATCCACCACCAGGGGCAAGCCAGGTGTGACAGCACTTAAAAGGACTGCTGGCTACCTCAGTCTCATCTCACTTCTCTCTCTCTCTCTCTCTTCTCAATTCTCAACTCTGTTCTTATTTGTTGTATTTTGAACTTTGTATTTCCTATTACATATCTGAGAAGGTATGAAATGCAAGATGGCTATTCTCTTAGGAGAAGGAACTTAATGTAATGCTTTTACTATCCATGTCTTGTGATTGTTCGACAGCTCTCCGTATATACTTTTGAAAGCTAATTTCTGAAGTAGGTGGGTTTCCAGCATATGGGTTTCCACCAGATGGATGTTTTGGTGGTATTTTATATCCTAGATCACTAGGATATCCTTGTGCTTAGATGCACTTTTCTATCACATCTGATGTGTAACTCTTTCCTAAAGAATTTAAATTAGTTATAAGCAATATTGTGAAAGGAAATAGAGACATTTGTGGTATTAAAACAAAGTATACATAGATGACTTTAATATATCTACAGAAAGTCCAACTTGGAGACCTTGACACAAAAGATAAGGTGGAAGAGCTTTGAAAGATTTTTGACATGAAATTTTGACCTCTTTAAAAACTCCACCTGCACCTGTATATCCACCACAGACTTATTAATACACACATACACACACACACACACACACACACACACACGCACGCACATGCACATGCATACACACAAAAACACATTATAAACATACAAAAATATAAAATTATTCAGTATATGTGATCAAAATTAAATTGTTATTAATATCATACAAATAGGGCAAAATTCACAAGGAAACAAGCCAAAATATGGCATTGTGTACATAGGGTGCCGTATAAGAAAGATCTAACGTACACCATACACATATCAAATCCTAGAAAAATAAGTATTAGTGAAAGAATTGAAAAACAAATTCGCTCACAGAAAACAGTACAGTGGCTTAGATGGTCTTAGTTTAAAGGTAAAATGGTAGAGGTTTAAGCTCCAGGGTGTTTGTGTTGGGAACTGCTATGAGTCATTCGAGGAGTCTAATGGAAGGCCCTCTAGTTCGTGAAGGTAAAGCAAAGTCACCTCTGACTCTGTACACCCTTGTACTACAGTGTGTTGCTTCACTTTGGCAGGGTCCCAAGCTCATGGTTTGAATATTGTCATAGTTAAGATTTCTTTTTGGGACAGGCAGTGGTGGCACACGCCTTTAATCCTAGCACTTGGGAGGCAGAGGCAGGTGGATTTCTGAGTTTGAGACCAGCCTGGTCTACAGAGTGAGTTCCAAGACAGCCAGGGCTACACAGAGAAACCTGGTCTCGAAACACCAAAAAAAAAAAAAAAAAAAAAAAAAGATTTCTTTTTGTTTGTTTGTTAGTTTTTCCCACAGAACTCAGTATAGTGTTTTTAATAAGGAACCAAGGACCTTTCTTTGAAAAGGTCCTTTTTATTGTTCTTTTATTTTCTTTCCTTTTTTCTTTTTCTTTTGGTTATTTTATTTATTTGCATTTCAAATGTTTTCCTCCTTCCCAGTTTCCCCTCTAGAACCCCCCTATCCCATTCCCCCTCCCTATGAGGGTGCTCCCTCACTCACCCACCCTTTCCCACCTCACCACCCTAGCATCCCACTATGCTGGACCATGAAGATTCAACAGGACCAAGGGCTTCCCCTTCCATTGATGCCAGATAAAGCCATCCTCTGCTACATATGCAGCTGGAGCCATGGGTCCCTCCATGTGTACTCTTGGTTGGTGATTTAGTCCCTGGGAGCTCTGGGGGGTCTAGATAAGATTTCTATTTTTGAAGAGACACTATGACCACAGCAACTCTTATAAAGGATACCATTTATTCAATGCCTGGTAACATGTCCAGAGGTTTAGTCCATTATTGTCACAGCTGGAAGCATAGTGACTGTTACATTTCAAACCTGGAAGAAACATCTAAGCTGCCTACTTTTTTTTTTTTTTTTGATACTTTATTTACATTTCCAATGTTTCCCCCTTTCTAGGTCTCTGCTTTGTAAACCACCTATCCCCTCCCCCTCTCCCACCTCTATGAGGGAATTCCACCTCCCACTCACCCACCTGCCCACTCCCATATTCCCACCTTGACATTCCCCTTTACTGGTGCCTCTCCTCCCCCTGATGGTCAACAAGGCCCTCCTCGGCCACATATGTGGTTCGGAACCATGGGTCCCTCCATGTGTATTCTTTGGTTGGTAGTCCAGCCTCCATGAGGACCGGGGGGAGGGGGTCAGGCCAGTTGACATTGTTGCTCCCTCCATGGGGCTGCAGACTCCTTCAACTCCTTCAGTCCCTTCTCCAACTCCTCCATCTGGGACCTCACTCTCAGTCCAGCAGTTACTGTAAAGTGAAACTTGGGTATTCTGAACGTGTCGGCTAATATCCACTTATCAGTGAGTACATACCATGTTCGTTCTTTTGTGACTGAGTTACCTCGCTCAGGATGATATTTTCAAGTTCCATCCATTTGCCTGCAAATTTTATTAAGTCATTGTTTTTTATAGCTGAGTAGTACTCCATTGTGTAAATGTACCACATTTTTTGTATCCATTCCTCTGATGAGGGACATCTGGGTTGTTTCCAGCTTCTGGCTATTATAAATATGGCTGCTATGAACATAGTGGAGTATGTGTCTTTATTACATGTTGGAGCATCTTCTGGGTATATGCCCAGGAAAGGTATAGCTGGGTCCTCAGGTAGTATTATGTCCATTTTTCTGAGGGTCCACCAAACTGATTTCCAGAGTGGTTGTACCAGCTTGCAATCCCCCCAACAATGGAGGAGTGTTGGAGTGTTCCTCTTTCTCCACATCTTCACCAGCATCTGCTGTCAACTAAGTTTTTGACCTTAGCCATTCTGACTGGTGTGGGGTGGAATCTCAGACTTGTTTTTATTTGCATTTTCCTGATAACTAAGGATGTTGAGCATTTCTTTAGGTGCTTCTCAGCCCTGCGAATTTCTTCAGTTGAGAATTCTCTATTTAGCTGAGCTGCCTATTTAGTTATATTAAAGTGGACTTGGCCTCCAGATTCTCCCAGCATTTCTCACTTCTCACCTGTTGCAAGGTATAGATGACATACGCTGCCTTTTACCCTGAACTCCCCATCCCAGAAGGCTGGACTGCTCTTCTATATGTAATGTAGCCATTTGGTTACCCGCTCTTTTTTTAACTTTGGCCTCTTGACTGCTGTACTTGGTTTCTCTCTCTCTCTCTCATCTCTCCCTACTTCTCTTCCTCTTCACATATGCTTCAGGGTCAAATGACCACTCTGGACTCTCCCATATCTGTCTGCCTCTGGTTATGCTCTTACACATATCTATAATAAACTTTTCCCCTCATTATACCTAGGATAGGAACAGTAATGTCCTTTCCTTTCCTCTTGAATTTCTTTTTTTTTCATTCAGTGGAGTACAGGCAGACAGTGTAGGAAAAGGAACTTAGAGTTCTACATCTGGATCTGCACACAGCAGGAAGACAATGCCATATTAGATCTGGTTTCAGCGTCTGAGACCTCAAAGACTGCCTCCAGTAATAAACTTTCTCCAAAAAGTCCACACATTCAATAGTGCCACACCCTATGGGCCTATAGGGGACAGTTTTATTTAAACCACCACAAATATTCAATGACTTAAATTAACTTTGCATAGAATATATTCATTAGAGAAATATTTTCCAAACACTTTCCATTTCTACTTTTTCACATTATTGTCCACTTTAGTTAATCTAATAACTTAATACATTTTATCATTTTTCAAATATTCCAACTAGAATATATATATATACACACACACACATATATACCTTCACCCACCCACATATACACAAAGTGAGTACATGTTCTACATTAGGTCATTGTGAAGATTTGAATATGAATGGCTCTAATAAACTCATATTTTTGAATGCTTACTTATCAGAGAATTGCACAAGTTGAGAGGATTTACCAGATTAGGATGTTGTGTCTTGCTAGGCTGGATATGGCCTTGTTGGAAGAAGATTGTCACTCATTTCAAATGCCCATGCCAAGTCCAATGTCTTGTGCTCTCCATTTGCCTACAGATCAGAATACAGTTCTTCTGTAGTGCCTCATGTATGCCTCCAGGATCTCTGCTCTGATAATGGACCAACCCTTTCAAACTATAAAGAGGCCCACAATTAAATGCTCTTTCTATGATCTACCTTGGTCATGGTGTCTCTTCACAGCAATAGAACACAGATTAATAGATAAGTGACATTCTTACATTCTTATGTTTTAAATTGAAACAAGAAAGTTTCAGAAGGACTGTACTAAGTATGTAAAATGTACGCTATTGTGAAACCAATGTTTTGGAGGTAATTTCATTGGGTGGATAAGAACATGGCAATTCAGGGTCATTGATGTATTTTAGTGAGTAAAAGTGCTTACTCTTCAAGCATTAAGACATGAGTATTGACCTCTAGCATTCTTTTAAAAAAATTTCTAATGCCTTTAACTTCAGCACCGTGGGGCAGAGAGAGATAGTCCTGAGAGTTCACTGTCCAGCCAGCATAGTCACAGGTAGTGAACTTTCTAGTAATTTAGAGACACTTCATCTAGAGAATAAGCTATAAAGTGCTAGGAAGATATCTAACATCCTACTATGGTCTCAAATAGTAATCATAGGACATACATACACACACACACACACACACACACACACACACACACACGCACAAAGCCATTACAATTCTAAGTGATTAAAGCACTCTAAACATTGACATTGAAATTCCTGATAATGAATTACCTAACTATCCAGAAAGTAGCCAGAAGCTTCAGTAAATTGAATATTCACTAGGTAATAGATGTGATTTTTTGGTTTTTTGATTATTTTTTGTGCATGAACACATACTGTAGGATGTAGTCATAAAAGGAAATATATTTGATGCATTCAAATGCAGTTTACTTGAAAACCTTAAGGTACATATATGCAATCTGTTGCAAAAGGCTACATTTTACATGGTGATGACTTTATGTTCTGTCCTGAATAGGCAAATGCTTATCATCAGAAATGTGTATTCCAGAGACTGCAGAAAATTGAGAAGAGAGGATGACTGATAATGAGCATGAATTTATTACTGAAATTTTAAGAAAATTCTAGAATTATATAGTATTGGTGGCTAACAACCAATTAATATACTGAAAATCAAATACAGTTTTGATTTAAAATAGTGAGAACTCTACTATATTTTTTTATTGAAAAATAAAATAATTGTGCCAAGGTTGACATATTTATGAGATAATGTAAAGACAAAAATATGAAAGTGTGTAATACTACAGAAGAGGATGAGGTTGGTAAAGATGCATGGCATTTTTTTGTTTTCTTAGATTTCTGCTTTGAAGGGAGAAGTAAACCTAAGATTCTATATAATAACTAATAATTTTTGTTTAGATATGTGTTAATTTGGTTGCCATAATAAGGAATTAACACTGGACTTATCATACATAATTCAGACCCACAATTATAATTAATCACACCAAAGCCTGAGGGAAATGAGTCTGTATTCCTAATTGCTATCCAGTAACATAAAATGCTACCTGGCTCATATTCATCTGGCAGAGAACTGTTACTCAACTAAGGTAGGTTCTAAGTCCTCAAATCTAAACACAGAAGATACAAATTCTAAGTTACCTTTGTAGAAAAAAATATATCTTAGTCATATTTTACTTTCTTACTTCATTTAGTTCATGTTTTTTTTTATTTTTAATGGCTGAAAATATTTATTTGTGGTGAATGGGAAGAATGTGTCTCCAGGTAATAGTAGTAACAGAATAAAAGTGATACTGTATTGATTTGTACTGTAATATGGAACATTTCTCTCAAATTCTCTAACAATTAAATTTTGTTATAAAAAAAGAAATAAAAGAAACTGCTTGCCAACAGCAAAAAAAAAAGTTATTTTAGTCTGGTTACAACACTTTATTTTTTAATAATTGTGTAAACACATTAATGAACTTAATGGACTTTTCATGTCAAAGTGATTGTCAACAATGAAAAACACATTCAAATATATGCAACTTGCCATGATTTTTTATGTCTAGAGAATTCCTGAAATATTCTTCACCCACATTCCAATTTTCACTTATTATACCATCATGGACAAAAAGATACACCCAATGCAATAATAAAAACAAAATGACACACACACACACACACACACACACAGTAAGAGAGAGAGAGAGACAGAGAGACAGACAGACACAGAGATGGAGACAGAGTCAGAGACAGAGAGACAGAAGCAGAGATAGAGACCGAGGAGACCAAGAGACAGATAGTGAGACAGAGAAACAGACAGACATATATAGAAAGACATAGGACAGAGAGATGGAGACAGCATTAGAGGCAAAGACAGAGATAGGGAGATAGTGAAATTTTATATATGCCAGAAATATATTTTATCTTTCCAGTTTTCAAAATTTTTGGAATTAATTAACTGATAATTTCTTTCTTCATGGAACATTTATTATGGTTCTGTTTATCTCCTGGATCTGAATTGCTTCCAAACATATACTCAGTTGTAGGAATTTTCTGTCTAATTACACTGAGTGATGAAATGCAAGGTTCATTTCATCCAGGGAAGGATGCTCCCAATCCTGGTGAATGGCATTGGTGAAGTTCCTTACTTGTTCTGTAAAAGACAATGCCCTGTCACATAGTTGGAAATCTAGGGACCACCTCCGGCTCCCATGGTCTAGGAGGAGAGGACCTTAAGCTAGGTTTTCTTTCCCTTTCTGTCTCATCTGCTCTGCTATCAGAGAAAGCAGGGGGTGATGAGCTCCTTCAGTTGCTGCTATGTGTGAGATGGACAATTGTTGGGTGTGTAGTAGTTAAAACCCCGAATCTTTGTCAATTTTCAATATTATATATAATAGTCAATTTTAAAATCAAGCTTAAGAAAATGCATGATAATTTTGTTATATTTTTATGGTTTATGTCATTGTTCTGGAGACTTGCCTATTAGTAGGAGACCCTTGACCTCTACAAACAGGTAATAAGGTAACTGTGTACCAACTACACAGTTTTCCAGAGGAAACCTGAATCAAGCATAGTAACATAGAAGCCTATTAACATTATTCAATTACTAGTCTATATTTCTATAACTAATTAAATTTTTTTTCAAAGTCATCATGATTTACATGCGAGATAATGAGATCCTCTCTGTGTCACATGAATACTCCAAAACTCAGAAGGTATGTTACACTGTCTTTTGTGCCAGAGTTCTTTGATATCATTTTAAATTTCAAATATTTCCTTCAGCCAATTATACTCCATGCCAAAGGAATATGACTCACAGAATATAGGGAACTTGTAGAAAGCATCATGCTTCATGAATAGCAAGGAAATGTAATTACATTTTCTAAACATCTTATCTGTTAAACGTCTAATACATGTTAGCTTTCAAATCTTTCAGCTAAATAGCAATGAATCTTTAAACTAACTTATGACTTGCTTACAGAATGCTAGTAATATCTGAAGCCAATCATGTTCTGTGTTGTAGGTACATTGTTGATGTTCAGAAGACAATATCTTTATTTATCATTCTCTTCAACATTTTACAGACATTATAGACATGCAAAGAAAGATGGAGAGGGAAAATTGTTCCTCCTTCACTGAATTCATATTAATGGGAATTACCAACAACTCTGACGTAAAAGTGGCTCTGTTCACAATATTTCTAATGGTATATCTCATCAATCTCATTGGGAATCTTGGAATGTTTGTTTTAATTAAAGTGGATCAACAGCTACAAACTCCAATGTACTTTTTCCTCAGTAACCTCTCCTTCTGTGACCTCTGCTATTCCACAGCAATTGGGCCCAAGATGTTAGTGGACATATTTGGTAATGATAAGTCAATTCCATTTTTTGGCTGTGCTCTGCAATTCTTCATTTCCTGTACATTTGTGGATTCTGAATGCATACTTTTGGCAGTGATGGCCTTTGACCGCTACCAGGCCATCAGTAACCCCTTACTTTACACAACAAACATGTCCAGCAGGCTGTGCTCCTTGCTAATGGCTGGAGTTTATATTGTAGGTGTGGCAGATTCTTTGATTCATACAACATTGACATTTCATTTGTGTTTCTGTGGATCTAATGAAATTGATCACTTTTTTTGTGATATCCCTCCCATATTACTGCTATCCTGCTCAGACACACAGATCAATGAGTTAGCAATATTCACAATTTTCGGGTTTATTGAACTGAGCACCATCTCAGGAGTTCTTGTCTCTTACTGTTACATCATCTCATCAGTCTTGAAGATCAGCTCTGCTGAGGGCAGATTCAAAGCTTTCTCTACCTGTGCCTCCCACCTGACTGCAGTTGCAATTTTTCAAGGAACTGTGCTTTTCATGTATTTCCGACCAAGTTCTTCTTATTCTCTTGATCAAGATAAAATGAGCTCACTGTTTTATGTCCTTGTGATACCCATGCTAAACCCTTTGATTTACAGCCTGAGGAACAAAGATGTGAAGGAAGCCCTGAAAAAACTGAAAAATAAAAGAAGCTGTTAAATACATATTGAAAATTCTCTACCTTTTTCATATAGTGATTGTTTTCTTAAAATTATGTTGCATAAAAAAATTGAAGTTGATCTAATGTTTACTTAGTGAAATTACTATTCACTTTAGTGCTTGAGTATAGTAAAATTGTTCCCCAGATGCTACAGTGCATTCTATGTGTATTTGTGTGTATATACACACATGTGTGTATATAGATATGTGTGTATGAGTATGTGTGCATGTGTTCTTTATCCCTATCTTTTACTCATATTTTATAAGACTGTCTAATCCAACATCAAGATTATTTGAGGAAGATTTCAGGATAAAATTTATTGGAATTTAATAGAAATATTTAACAAACTATTAATTTTTTTTATCCTGGCTTTATCTTCTTTTTCTAACATATTTCTAAGTCTCACCTGGCTAGCTATTTACCAATGTTTCAAAATTTACATTTTTGCCGATACATAATGCTATAATTGACTATGTTGTGTAATTACTGCACCCAGTTCCCTGGATCTTGATACACTTTTTTTCTCTTTGGTTCTGAAAGAATAAGCCAGAGATAACTAGAATATGGTAGTTTGTGCAACACTTCAGTATGTTAGCATTGATGTTTCCACAGATAATGGCCATTAAGTACAAAGGGACATTTTAAACTTTCTAAGGCTCACATTGCATTTTAATTTATGGAGAACTGTTACTGATAATCCTCATAAATTAGTTAAAATGCCATAATACTATTAAGTGACTCAAATTCTAGAATTATGTAGATGAAGTTTCTAGTATGTTGATAAACTAGAAGTTTACCCTCTCTTCCCTTTCCCCTACATCTCTCTCTTCTGCTATCTGTGAAAATGTTCTTTTTTAAAAAATTTATTTATTTATTTTTTGATACTTTATTTACATTTCCAATGTTTCCCCTTTTCTAGGTCTCCTCTTTGGAAACCCCCCTATCCCCTCCCCCTCCCTGCCTCTATGAGGGAATTCCACCTCCCACCCACCCGCCCACCCATTTCCGTATTCCCACCTTGACATTCCCCTTTACTGGGGCCTCTAACACCCACAGACCCAAGGGCCTCTTCTCTCCATGATGGCCAATCAAGCTTTGCTCTGTCACATATGTGGTCCGAAACATGGGTCCCTCGATGTGTATTCTTTGGTTGGTGGTCCAAACTCCAGTATGACCAAGGGGGTGTGTCAGGCCCGTTGAGGCTGTTGCTCTCTCCATGGGGCTGCAAAATCCCTCAGCTCCTTCAGTCCTTTCTCCAACTCCTCCATCTGGGACCTCACTCTCAGTCCAGCGGATACTGTAAATTGAAACTTGGACATTCTGAACTTTTGGGCTAATATCCGCTTATCAGTGAGTACATTCCATGTTTGTTCTTTTGTGACTGAATTACCTCGCTCAGGATATTTTCAAGTTCCATTCATTTGCCTGCAAATTTCATTAAGTCATTGTTTTTAATAGCTGAGTAGTACTCCATTGTGTAGATGTACCACATTTTCTGCATCCATTCCTCTGATGAGGGACATCTGGGTTGTTTCTAGCTTCTGGCTATTATAAATATGGCTGCTATGAACATAGTGGAGCATGTGCCTTTATTACATGTTGGAGCATCTTCTGGGTATATGCCCAGGAGAGGTATAGCTGGGTCCTCAGGTAATGTTATGTTCATTTTACTGAGGGTCCCCCAAACTGATTTCCAGAGTGGTTGTACCAGCTTGCAATCTCACCAACAATGGAGGAGTGTTCCTCATTCTCCACATCCT
>CM052701.1:83290738-83323342 GCA_028551405.1 Uromys caudimaculatus | reverse complement strand
ATGGGTCCTAGTGTCATGTAATTCCATTCTAATCATGGGAAGGGTTTAATAATGGAGCTACAATAATGACAAGGAACTTCCTCTTTGAACTAAAAAGATTTTTTATATATATTTTAAGACAGGATTGGCCACAATAGCACTTAAAATGACTTTTATGGTAGTGCTCTTGTGAAAACAGGCTCACCAGCTTCCAATAATGTTAACTCAGCTTTTACCACTCAATGCAAAAGTTAGATAACAAGTATAATTCAGGTCAATAATGTTAACATCTCAAAGCAGTTCTGTGACTTTTCAAAACAGGGACTAAAATGGAAAGTAATGACAATGGGAATTTCGGGTATTTATTTGGATTGTTAGTTCTATTATCTATAAGTCTCTATATTGTCCCTTGGGAATGAAAGCTAGTTTAATGGGGGACATACTTATTTTATGAACCCCCTCAAAAACATTTCCTATTTTACACCACATAGAAATTTGTTTATATAAAATACCAAGATGTATAGAAAATTGATCATATTACAATTATTGGGGCTAAATAAATAATATTTGATACATATTTTATTATGAAACTGCTCACTAAGAAAAATGAATGAACTCTCCCCAAGTATAAAGATTTAGATTTCTGAAATGTCACAGAACAAAAGGCCAGACACTAGTCATAGTGAATTTAAATTGAACAATTTTACCCAATATCATTTGTTTAAAAGCACATAGAATAACCTGTCATAATGCATGCTATTGAAACGATAGTTGAATTTTTTTTCAACTGAGGTTTTGGTACAGAAGTAATGTTATTTACAGAAATATATTTTTAATAGATGTATTCATATAAAGCATACAAATATTAAAATGTAAAGTTTAAAGCCATCCATATATGTTTGTATTCTCTAAATAGAAACACTACTTATTAGATTGTAGGATCTCACCTTGACATTTAATCTTCTCAAATTTCTTGAGAAAATCAATATTGAGGTTATGCATGTAAAGTTAAACAATGAAAAACTATGACTCATAAATATCCTTGGTTGAGAAGATGACTCAGTGGCTAAATGTACCCGCTCACAAGCCTAATGACCTGAACTAGATCACTGGATCTATATGAAAACTAACAAGGCATCGTCTAACCTTCATCAGCACACCATAGCAGGTACAGGTACACACAAAAGGAAATAAATTTTAAGTATATAATCTATCCTCCATGTAGACTGGGGAAGAGGCTCCTGATGTTTCACATTTAGCTGAGTAGATGATGGGAGCTAATGACTGCTGCAGTAAGAAGCTACTTTTCTTTGAAATGGAAGCCGTTGATAGATTGCACATGATTCACTGCATATGCTAAGCAAATATTGATTTGAACTTGTGAGTATATATATACATATACATACATATATATACATATATATACATATATATACACACATATATATACATATATATATACATATATATATACATATATATATAAATATGCAAGATGTGACATATATTAGGTAGGGAAATTGGGAAGCTGGAGAGAGAGTGTGTGTGTGTGAGAGAGAGAGAGAGAGAGAGAGAGGGGGAGGTGGGGAGGGAATGATAGAGGGATATGACAAATATGGATTGTACCAATACATGTGATTAAAAAACTTAAAATATTCCAGCTTATGAAATTCTGATATTATTTTCATGCTACTGAAATACACTGGTTTTTCTGTAGGTCAGAGTTATTCCCAAATTTCAAACACAGTATTTCCTATGTTCCTGTCTAGGCAGATTGGACTGATTTTCCTTGACACCAGCAACATACTTTGAACTCACTTGTCAAAAAACGTTGATTCAGTGCCAATTATTTCTCTGAAGTAAGGGCTTTATTTCAGTCTATGATTAATACATATAGAAGTATAACTGCCTTTAGAACGTCCAATTTTATAAATATAGTTTTATTTTGTGTTTACCTTGCTTCTTTGCTTCTGATGTCTTAAAGCTTTACCTTAATTGCATTCACCACAGGATTAAGGAACCATATTCCCCATTAAAATGCAAATGTCTTTCAGAAATTACTTGAACTAGTAAGTTTTTAACCATGCATTTTTCTCATTCTCTAGGCTTAATAGGAACATAGAAGTGAACCATTTAGCAAGGCAGGATTGTTCCTTAGAAATGTTTAGATGCTGTCAGAGTAGATGGTGGGCTGTGGAAGGATGTGTCCCAAGAAAGAGAAGCATGGGAGATAAAATGAGTTAAACAAAATAAGAAGTGGACCAGGATGACTACAAACAACCTACACATGCATCATTCAATTAAGAAAGCTAGAGTAAGATGATTGTATTTGGTTAACATGGTTTGAAACTATAGGTAATTACTTTGCCTCATTATTTTTTAGAAAAATGCATTGGGCATTTCAATATAATAATCATCTTACCAAAATAGAGTAGATGGCATTAAAATTGTCATTGAAATCACTTGTGAGATATACACAATTATAGAAGTTTATACTAAGAGCATGTTAACTCTTTAGGTAGGTAACATAAGGCTCCATAATAGCAATAACATAATAGAGACAGTCTTAGTTGGGTTTCAGAAGAAACATGAAGCTTCCCAAGTATTATGTTACCTATACTCTTTTGTTCCTTGAACATCATTTCTATTGTATATATCATTCACATACAGTAAAATGAAACTTCAATAGTACACAGATGGAGATAATATACATGAAAACAGAAAACTTTTTAAAACACTGTCAATAGAACAAAAAGGGCACCAACAAATTGGGAAAAGATCTTTTACAATCCTACATCTGATAGAGGGCTAATATCCAAAATATACAAAGAACTCAAGAAGTTAGACTCCAGAGAACTAAATAACCCTATTAAAAATGGGGTACAGAACTAAACAAAGAATTTTCAACTGAAGAATATCGAGTGGCCGAGAAGCACCTAAAGAAAGTTCAACATCCTTAGTCATCAGAGAAATGCAAATTAAAATGACACTGAGATTCCACCTCACACAAGTCAGAATGGTTATAATAAAAAAAACTCAGGTGACAGCAGATGCTGGCGAGAATGTGGAGAAAGAGGAATACTCCTCCATTGTAGGTGGGCTTGCAAGCTAGTACAACCAATCTGGAAATTGGTCTGGCGGTTCCTCAGAAAATTGGACATAGTACTACCCGAGGACCCAGCTATAACACTCCTGAGCTTATATCTAAAAGATTCTCCAACATATAGCAAAGACACATGCTCCACTATGTTCATAGCAGCCTTATTTATAATAGCCAGAAGCTGGAAAGAACTCCAATGTTCTTGACCAGAAGAAATGGATACAGAAAATGTGGTACACAATGGAGTACTACTCAGCTATTAAAATCAATGACTTCATAAAATTCTTAGGCAGATGGATGGAACTAGAAAATATCATCCTGAGTTAGGTAACCCAATAACAAAGGAACAAAAATGATATGTAACCACTGATAAATGGATATTAGTCCAAATGCTCAGAATACCTGTGATACAATTCCAGACCACATGAAGCTCATGAAGGAAGATCAAAGTGTGGGTACTTCGGTCCTTCTTACAAGGGGGAATAAAATACTCATGGGACCAAATATGGTGAAAAAGTGTAGAGCAGGAAAGGACATTCAGAGACTGCTCCACTTGTGGATCCATCCCATATGCAGAAACCAAACCCAGACACTATTGCTGATGCCAAGAAGTGCTTGCTGACAGGAGCCTGATACAGCTGTCTCCTGAGAGGCTCTGCTAGATCCTGAACAATACAGATGCATATGCTCTCAGCCAACCATCAGACTGAGCACAGGGACCAGAATGGAGGACATAAGGTAAGAACTGAAGAAGTTGAAGGGGCCTTATCTGGCATCAATGTAAGGGGAGGCCCTTGGTCCTGTGAAGGCATGATGCCCCAGTGTAAAGGAATGCAAGGGCAGTGAGGCTTGAGTGGGTGGGTAGGTAGGAGAGCACCCTCATAGATTCTGGGTTAGGGGGGATAGGATTGGGGGTTTGCAGAGGAGAAATCAGAAAAAAAGGATTAAATTTGGAATGTAAATAAAGAAAATATCTAATTTAAAAAACCAAATAAACAACAAAAATTTTTATAATTTTTAAAATTTGTATATTTTATTTATATACATTGCAAATGTTATCCCCTTTTCTGGGTTTATCCCCCAATCCAAGAAAACTCCTATCCTATACCTCCTCCACCTGCTTCTAAGATGGTGTTCCACCAACCTCCTACCTACTCCCACCTCCCTGCCCTCCAATTCCCCTACACGGGGGCATCTAGCCTTCACAGGATCAAGGGCCTCTCCTCCCATTGATGCCTGAAAAGGCCATTCTCTGCTACATATTCAGCTGGAGCCATGGGTCCCTCCATGTGTACATTTTGATTGGTGGTTTAGTCCCTGGGAGTTCTGGGGGTTCTGTTTTGTTGATATTGTTGCTCTTCCTATGGGGTTGCAAACCCCTTCAGCTTCTTCAGTCCTTTCTCTAACTCCTCTATTGGGGACCCTGTGCTCAGTCCAATGGTTGGCTGCGAGCATCCACTTCTGTATTTGTCAGGTTCTGGCACAGCATCTCAGGAGATAGCTCTATCAGGCTCCTGTCAGCATGCACTTCTTGGCATCCACAATAGTGTCTGGGTTTGGTAACTGTATACAGGATTGATACCCAGATGGGGCAGTTTCTGGATGTCCTTTCCCTCAGTCCCTGATCCACTATTTGTCCCTGAATTTCATTTAGAGAGCAATTCTAGAGAGAGTAAAATTTTGGATATGGGTAGGTGGCCCCATCCCTCAACCAAGGGGCCATGCCTAACCTCTGAATTTGGTCTCCACAGGTTCTTTCTCCCTTTTGTGGAGTATATCAGCTAATGTCATCTCTGTGGGGTCCTGGGAGGCTCCTTTTTTCCTGACATCTGGTACTTTCTGCTTGCTATTCCAGTTCCCTTTCCCCCACTGCTATACACCTCTGTTCACTTTCCTGACCCTCTGTACATCTCCTCCATCTCCTCCCATACCCGATTCTTTCCCTCTTTTTCCTCTCCCCCACTTCTCTTCCTTCTAAATCCCTCACGCCTTCTAATTCCCTTCTTTATTTTGTTCCCCCTTCTAAGTAGGACTGAAGCATCTACTCTTGTTCTTCTTCTTGAGCTTCATGTGCCCTGAGATTTGTATCTTGGGTATTCCATAATGTTTGTTTAATACCCACTTACTAGTGAATACATACCATATGTGTTCTTTTGTGACTGAGTTACCTCACTCAAGGTGATATTTTCTAGATCCATCCATTTGCCTAAAAATTTCATGAAGTCATTATTTTTAATAGCTGAGTAGTACACCATTGTGTAAATGTACCACGTTTTCGGTATCCATTCCTCTGTTGAGGGACATCTGGATTATTTCTAGCTTCTGGCTATTATAAATATGACTGCTGTGAACACAGTGGAGCATGTGTCCTTATTACATGTTGGACAATCTTTTGGGTATATGCTCAGGAGTGTTATAGCTGGGTCCTTAGGTAGTACTATGTCCAATTTTCTGAGGAACTTACAGATTGATTTCCAAAGTGGTTGTACCGGCTTGCAATTCCATCAGTAACAGATGAGTGTTCCTCTTTCTCCACATCCTTTCCAGGATCTGCTGTCACCTGAGGTTTTGATCTTAACTACTCTGATTGTTGTGAGGTGAAATCTCAGCATCATTTTGAGTTGCATTTCTTTGCATTTCCCTTATTCTTAAGGATGTTAAACATTTCTTTAGGTTCTTCTTGTCCATTCAAGTTTCCTCAGTTGAGAATTCTGTTTAGCTCTGTTTCCCATTTTTTAATAGTGTTATTTGGTTCTCTGGAGTCTAACTTCTTGAGTTCTTTGTATATATTGGGTATTAGCCCCCATGTGTTCAAGGCTTTTCCCACTTTCTCTTCTATTAGGTTCAGTGTATCTGGCTTTAAGGAGCGCCTTGATACACTTGATCTTGTACAGGGAGATAAGAATGAATCAATTTGCATTCTCATGCATTTTGACCACCAGTTGAAACAGCACCATTTGTTGAAAATGTTTGTTGTTGTTGTTGTTTGTTTGTTTGTTTTGTTTTGTTTGTTTGTTTGTTTTACCACTGGATGATTTTAGCACCTTTGTCAAAGATCAAGTGACCATAGATGTGTGTGTTCATTTTTGGGTCTTCAATTCTATTCCATCGATCTATCTTCCTGTCACTGTAGTGATACCATGCAGTTTTTACCATTATTATTCTGCAGTACAGCTTGAGGTTGCAGATGGTGAGTCCCACAGATGTTCTTTTATTGTTGAGAATAGTTTTTGCTATTCTGGGTTTTTTTTGTTATTCCAAGCGAATTTGAGAATTGCTCTTTCTAACTCTATGAAGAATTGAGTTGGAATTTTGATGGAAATTTCATTGAATCTGTAGATTTTTTTTTCAGCAAGATGACCATTTTTACTGTATTAATCCGGCCAGTCCATGATCATGGGAGATCTTTCTATCTTCTGAGGGTTTCTTCTAATTCTCTCTTCAGAGACTTGAAGTTCTTGTCATACAGATCTTTCACTTGTTTGGTTAGGGTCACACCAAGATATTTTATATTATTTGTGACTATTGTGAAGAGTTTCGTTTCCCTAATTTCTTTCTCAGCCCACTTCTCCTTTTAGTATAGGAAGGCTACTGATTTGTTTCAGTTAAATTTATATCCAGACACTTTGCTCAAGTTGTTTATCAGTGGTAAGAGTTCTCTGATGGAATTTTTGGGGTTCCTTAAGTATACTATCAAATCTGTAAATAGTGATATTTTGACTTCTCCCTTTCCAATAACAACAGATTTTTTAAAATGACTTTTCTTACCCACTTTATATCTATATAGTATGATAATTAATTAATTTTGGTCCCATTTTCAAGTCTTTATTCTGTGACTACATTTTAGGTAGACCTATTTTTTCATGTTTGTCTTTGCAAATGTATCATGTAAATGTATTTTATATCATTACAATGTATTCTTCATTTTCTGAATAAGTTTCTCTTGCTAATTAGAAATACTGGTACTTCTAATGTAGACAGGGTTAGATATCTTTGTTAAAAGTTGAAGTCATGACCTTGGACATGTTAAACTGTTACCATAACACTGAGCTAAACACCTATACTGAAACCAATTAATTCTTCTAGAAAAAAAGAGTCTAATTTGTTTGTAACTCACCCTGACTGTATGAAATTCCACATGCTGAACCTTATTACTACAATGGTTTATTTCTGATTGACTAATTAGTCAGAATCTGTGATCAGGCACTGGGTTGGTGATAATAAATTTGATTCAGTCATGTTCCAAACCACTAAGCAACCAGAGATTTCCCCATGAATGCATTAATATTCTATACACATTTTCAGACTTCCAGTGTTTGTACTGCTAGTTTCATTTGTATTTAAAAAACACATTCTATTAGGAAAATTAAATTGTCCCTTAAGGCAGATAGGGATTCTAATCTTTATCTTATTTACATAATAGTTTGTAGCCATTAGTCAATTCTCATGTATATCAACTCTTAGAGAGTTAATGTAAACTTTATACACTATCATGTATAATGCTATTCAAGAGACTGTCTACTATCATATCAAACCACATGTGAAGGATGAAGTCCTTAGTGTTTAAAGAAAGGATGGTAATGTTCACATCATAATGGCATGAAGCACAGATGTTGCAAATCCGGTTCTCTTAAAATCCATCCATCCAGTGGGTCATAATCAACCTATAACTGCTAGATACAGGCCCCAAATGCAAATTTCTACAGCATCTAACTATGGAGCTAGTTTTTTTGTTTGTTTGGGTTTTTTTGTTTTTTTTTTGTCACATTTTGTCCTGTGCATAAGAGTTTATGTGGTGATCCATGCAATCCATCTAATATCCCTTCCGAGGCCTTAACTACAATGTTATCTAAATCACAGACTCTACATCCCAAAGCAGACTTGAGTAATGAAAACTAAAGCACTATATTTTATATTAACCTATATAGACCTCTCCTAAGGGTCAGCTTGGAATGCCACAATGACCTACAAAGAATCAGGCAGTTCAAAGAATATTCACTCTTGACTATTCAAGCTGAAATTAGTTACTGCATTCAATATCAAGTTGCGAACCTGTGTGTTTGCCAGGTCTTTATCATATTACAGATCTATTTGGGAAAAGTATTCCTTATAAAATATTGCCTACTTCTGTGAATAGAAACCTAGTATAGAATCAATGCTTGTCAAACAATTTTATTATCATGGTTTTTCCATTTAATTTATCCTCTTTAACCTGATATTTGGCTTATTTCTGTTTTGCTATTCCTGCAAAACACTTAGTATTTGTCCCTAAAAAACATCTAAATAAGCTATCATCTGTCACTCTTTGATTCCAGTTCCTCTCTGTACCTTAATTAGCACAAATGCCCTTGATAAGTTTTTTTTTTTGTTGTTGTTGTTTTGTTTTGTTTTTTGTTTTTTTGAGACAGGGTTTCTCTGTATAGCCCTGACTGTCCTGAACCTCACTATGTAGACCAGGCTGGCCTCAAACTCAAAAATCCACCTGCCTCTGCCTCCTGAGACCTGGGACTAAAAGAATGCACCAATACTTCCCAGCTTGCCCCTGATAATTTTATCACCATAATTAGAGATCAAATGATTTAAAGACCACCTGATCACTAAAAACTTACATATTAATGAAAAATTAAGTTATACAACATATACAAATATTCATACTGTCTGTACACTATTATTTTTAAAAAAACCATGTTGGGTAATATCTTACTAAATATATCTGTATTGAAAGGTCCATTCATAGGAATTAAGTCAAAAAACTGCAAGAGAAAAATTTACAAATTTCAATGCAAAGTTGTACAAACTAAACTAAAAGTGACCAATAGTAAAATGATCATTTATTTCTTTAAAAACAACCACTCAAGTTGTACACTAAGGCAGACACTGCCATCAATATCATGGGATCAATTAGTGAACAGAATAACTGTGGAAGAGAGAGAGAACACAGCACATAACTAGCAAGATAGAAAGAATAAACAAAATAAAGCATCAAAAGAAATAAATAAAATTTCTTACATCTATTATTCAGTTGAAATTTAAAACACAAATTGTCTTTTGAAATTATATGTGTGTTCAGAAAAAGTTTAATATTTGAAAAATTAATGTTTGTTCTATCTGAACAAATAAGCTACAGTGAGTTGATAGTACTGCTAATTCAAAAGGAAAGTTGAAAATACACGAAGCAATTTTTTTATATTAAGGTGACTATTATGATGCAAGACACCGCCGCCCCCTCCACCACATGGCCACAGACGTTATGAGTGAGAAAATAAGAAAGATGGAAAGGTGAATATATTGTGAAGTTCAGTGGATCTGGGAAGAGTTGGAGGAGTAAGTAAATCGGACACAACTCCACTATAATATATTCTCATAGGAATAAATAATAAAATAAGATTTATTTGCTATTGAGAATTGTGGAGAAAAGTTAGCATGAAAGTCAATGAAACTAAATGAAAAGACAATCTTACATGAAATAAATAGTAAACATAGCAACTTTAAAAAAATAATAAGTGATAGTCAGAAATAACAGGGAAGATGCCCAGTTTCAATGTTAGACACTGGACTTTCTTACTTAATGGAACCTCATTATACATACAGTTGGGGAAGTAAAACATTCAACTGATTTTTCCAAATTTTTTAAAGAAAAACTTAAGAAATTTGTTATAGTTGTAAAGCCCATCTTTACTTAACTAAGAAAACAATTTTTTGCTAATAATTTTTCTAAAGGCAAATTTGACATCTTTGTTTCTGAGACTATATATCAAGGGGTTAAGCATAGGAATAATCAATGTATAGAACACAGAGGTCATTTTGTCAATATCCATTGAATGTCCTGTACTAGGACGCAAATAAATGAAAATCAGGGTGCCATGATAAATTGTGACTACTGTCAGGTGAGAAGCACAAGTAGAGAACCCTTTTTTTCTTCCCTCTGCAGAACCTGTTTTAAGAATGGCCACTATAATATACATATAGGATAGGAGAACAGCAAGAAGGGAGAGAGCTTCTACCAAACTTGCAAACACCACCAATATTATGTCATGTGTGTAGGTATCAGAGCAGGATAGAGAGAAGAGTGGAGAGATATCACAAAAGAAATGATTAATTTCTTTGGAGCAGAATGACAACTGGAAAGTATTAGTAGTATGGATTATTGAACTCATAGTTCCACCCAAGAATGCTCCAAATGCTAGCTGAGTACAGACTCTCTTGGACATAATTACAGTATAAAGCAGAGGGTTACAGATTGCAATATACCTGTCGTAAGCCATGGCAGCCAAAAGGAAAGATTCTGTGTCAACCAGAGAGCAGAAAAAATACAACTGTGTAGCACAGCCATTGTAAGAAATCACCTTCTTGTCAGAAATCAGATCCACAAGTAATTTGGGAGCAATGACAGAAGAGTAGCATGCATCTATGAAGGACAGAATACAGAGGAAAAAGTACATGGGAATGTGTAAATTAGAACTGATTGTGATCAATAAGATCATGCCGATATTCCCTATCAGAGTAACAGAGTAGATGGAGAAAAACACACCAAATAGAAGACTCTGGATCTCTGGATGATTACTGAATCCCAGGAGAAAGAATTCAGTCTTCACAGTGCTGTTCTCAGGATTCATTTGTAGAAATTCTTGTTTCTGCAGCCCGAGTAGAATAAAAATGGAATAAACATATAGAGAAACTTAAAATTCAACAGGAAAGTGATTTATAATCTACCTCATGCTCATAGAGTAAGAATAATATAATATTAAATTAATAAATTTTCTATATTGATGCTAAATTGGAATTACAATATGTCTTCTTAAAGTTTCCATGTTTCATATTCACCATCACATTGTAGTGCTCTCTGAATATGGATGACACTTCCCTTTTAATTTAATTGGCTTTTTATCACCATTTTCAAAGTGTTACTCAGTTTATAGTTTTACAACTGTGAACAAATTCGTCAGTTTCTTGTATTTTGTCTCATCAATTGCTATAGTAGATGAAAGTATCTCAATTCCAGAAGAATTTTAGTCAGTAAAAGAGTAGAAGGGTTGTTTTTCACTTTAAGATGTGGTTTACAGCTGAGGAACAAGGGATGTCCTCAGAATTATTCAACTATCATTAATAACACAAAATAAAAATAAAACAAAATAAAGACTAGGTATTATTATTCTGTGAGTATCAGTTCTGTTCCTCCGAAGCTAAGGAATGTGCAGGAGGACAAACATCTACCATGTCTAAGGTTGATCTATAATCTGAGAATGATTAAAGGGGACCAATAAATCTATGTCTAATTATTCAGAGTTCTACATGCTAAATGTCACATGCCTTTCATTAATTTTCTTTGAATGTTACAATCTCTTCTGCAGGTTTATTACATGCTATTTTTATACAGTTAATGAAGGCATTAAATTAAAATAATGAGAAAACAATGTGTTTTACAAATTAAATTCATACCAATTGCTATATAAATCTGCCCCCTTTTGTTATTTCATTTGGTTACTGGTGTTGTTGTAAAGAGACTGATTCTCATTGTGTAGACTTAGTTGGCCTGGAGCTCACTAAAAGACCAGACTGACTTCACCTCTAACTCACAGAATGGCACATATGTCAGCCTCCTAAGCACTAGATTAAAGGTGTGTTCCATCATGCCTGGCTATGTTTAATTTATTTAGTTAATAATTAATACCTTATTATGAAGTGTTCATATTTAGATGTTGCTTCAGGGTCTAATAATATGGATTGATATCTTAAAAATATCACACTTTAAGTATACTGGGATTTATTGCTAGGGTTTTTTGTTGAACTCACCAAGAGGATGAAAAATGTGCTTGGGTGTAGTCATGTTCAAAGTCAATCAGCAGCTTTCTAGATGGTGATTGCAAGAACTGAACCACTGCAGTCCTACCCAGTGTCAATATCTGAGGATTGTGATAAGAATACTTACCAGACAATTACCTTTTTTTCATTCACCTCCTTCTTCACTGTTGTGTGCCACAGTTTAGTTTTCAACAGAAAATATGTTGAACACTTAAACAATAAATATAAATCCATTATACCATTTCTCATTTTCCATTTTTTTTTGACACACCTTCTGTGTTCTTCAAGCAAAGTACACTTCCCTTGAGAAGGTTGGGTTCCTAGGAAAAGCAGGACATTTTATGGTTTGTGTTTAAAACTTTAATCTCACATGACCTTCTAGGAACCCAAGCATTAATATCCAAATTCCCATGAGAAAATAAGTGAGCAATTAAACAGTTTCACAGAGGAATTAATTAAGCATAAAATGGAATGATGTAACAAATGTTTGTCTTAGAAATGCCTCAAAGATAATCATTTTGACTTTCCAAATTGTAGACTATGTAAAACTTAATAGTATTTGTTATCCCCCTGATTTAAGTAACCACAACAGTTTTTCAAATGACACTCAGAATATTTTGTGCAAAATAGTAGTAGAATGGGTTGAAATAGCATATTTATTTATAGATAAATACATCAATTTATAATAATTTTAATAAGTAAAATGACTGTAGTTCCATTCTTTACACTTAGACTTTGAAAATAAAACAGCTACTATGAATGTAATATATTTATATGTATACTGAACTGAAATTCTAACTACCTAAGGCAATACAATTTTCTAAAGTCTTCAGTAAACACCCGTACTTGGTGAATATTTTGTTTTAGTTCCTTTTCTGGTAAGAAAACAAGGAACAGGAGAATAATTTTATTTGGAAAGTAAGAAATTCATCAAGTATTGAATAGTGACCTATGGAAAAACCACATCAGATCATAAGAAAGTGTAGTGATAGAGAAAATAAAATACATGGCTTATGGTATGTATATTATGGTACTTTAGTTTACCAATTTGTCCATTTAATCACATCTAGTAAATGTGAATTAAATGGAAGGAGCATTTTACAAAACCATATAGGTGTTCAAGTTCAATTATATGTGTCTAAAAATAGATGAACCCAAATTGATTAACTGTACTTCTGTATTTTTGAAAATTTTTGCCTAAATCTTTAAATATTACTCATTAGAAATGTTTCATAAACTGTTCAAGTCAGATGTGATTTGCGAGGTAGCCTGAACTGACCTTTCCATCTTAGAATTCTGAAAGAACCCAATGTAGACAATAATTCCACAGGTTTGTTGATTCTTGCCTGTCCACTTCAATAAATAACTTTCTTTTTCACTTGTAAATTCCTTAAATAACAATTTTCCCATACTTATAGGAGAGGGATCCATGGCATTATAGCAATAAGATATCATCAGTTATCATAAATTAAGGATGTAAGCATGTTTCTATGCCTCACATAATACTATACAGAATGGCAGATTTGAAGTTTAAAGAAAGCCCTGATGCTGAATGTAATAAAGGAAGCTGGTGCCCTCAGGTCAAGATCCCACCCAGGCCGGGCAGTGGTGGCTCACACCTTTAATCCCAGCACTTGGGAGGCAGAGGCAGGTGGATTTCTGAGTTCGAGGCCAGCCTGGTCTACAGAGGGAGTTCCAGGACAGCCAGGGTTACAACAGAGAAACCCTGTCTCGAAAAACCAAAAAAAAAAAAAAAAGATCCCACCCAGATAATCTTACAACACCTGAAAGGAAACGATCTTAGGAATTTCCTAGGCCTAAAGAAAAACAATCAAGGATGGGTCCTGGTACCCTCCACAGCAGGCAGCAGAACTTGGAAGCTCCAGTTGTGGGTTTATCAAGGATGTAGAAGTAAAGATGTTGTAGAATATTCCCAAAGAATTAAGGAAGGCCAAAGAGGCTAGATTTGTGGTAAGGGAGTTCGTACATGGAGGCCCGAAAGGCCATTGTGTGAAGTTGTGAAAGTGAAGCCTGAATTATTTTGGAGCCCTCAGTGTGATACAAATACCAGAACTATAAGTATAGCTAAAAACAAAAGCTGCAGACAAAGTATTGAAATAGACCAGGTGAGAGAATAATATTGCAGTGAACACAGCTGAAAGGAGTGGGGGATCCAAGAGACAGCTAAGTCTGGATTTGAAGTCTGACATGCTAAGATTTAGTCTTGCATTATTCCTTTGTCTTGTCAGCTTTCCTCATAGATTCTTTTTCTCTCTTGTAGAACAGAATTGAAATTCTATGCCCTTATACACTAAAAATATGTCATTTGTAATATGTAACTTTTGCTTCTGCAAAGGGCTACAGTTAAAGTGTCTTGTGTCTCAGAAGAGGCTTTGAACTTTGAAACAGCATTGACAGACATTAAAATACTATGGGGACTTTTGAAGTCAGATTGAACACATAGTACATTAGGATATGACTATGTGCCTATTAGAGCCTGGGAGTAGAATGTGGTGTCTTGAATGAGAATGTCCCTAAAAGTCTCATAAATTTGAGGGTTGGGTTCCAAGACGGTGGGGTAAAAAATTAGGAAGGACTAGAACATATAGCCTTGTTAGAGAAGGTGGGCATTAAAGTTTCAAACAGCGTGTTGGATCAATCTCCGTATCATTCTGACTTCTGTTTGTAGCTCAAATCTAATCTCTCAGATATTGTTCCAGCACAATGGCTGTCTACCTGATGCCATTCTTCCCACCATTGATGGTAGCCCCAATTAAATGATTTTTTCCATAAGTTAAACTGGCATGATATCTCTTCACAGCAATAGAATAGTAACTAAGACATGGTGAACACAGAGATACACAGATGTGCTGTGCTGTATGACTGATAATACTCAATGGCCTTGAAAGTTCTGTTCTAGAGTTCTCATCAGTCCCTAGAACTTTTACTTTCACAGAATTCTTCAATCTGTAATAATTATCTGAGCTAGGTACCTGTGTTAGCTGCTTTATCCTTGTGAACACCAAGACCAATGCAACTTACAAAAGGAAGTGTTTATATTGGTTTATAGTTCTAAAAGAAGATTCAATAATGTCATGGCAGAAGGTAGACAGAGAAGAATGCTGGGATATCACATCTTCAAAAGAAAACACTAAGAAAATATAATAAGCTAGGTGTGGGGAAAGAATATAAACTCTTAAGGCACTCCAAGTGTAATGTATTTCCTTCCTCAAGGTCACACTTCCTAAAAGTTCCATCACTTACACCCTAAAAACAACACACAAAAAAACTACACGTACAAATATCTGATCCTATGGGAAACATTTCTGATTGAAACCACCACACAACCTAGTGCAAAGCTAAGTCATTTAATATTGACTTCTTTCTCAGTGGACATCAATCTGCTCTTAAAAAGAAGTGGTTACTCTAGATTTTTTATGAGGTCATTTTCAGTTGCTCCTTTTGTGCTAGCTATATCTATGACACTGCTGTCATATAAACATATTCTAACTGTTAGAAAAACTTTTTTAATGAATAATTATAAAAATTACATAGAAATTGGTCTTTGAACAAAGACCATACTAAACCGTCAACCAGCATGGTCTGAAATGACAATGACAATAGTATCAATAAAAGTATATGAGCTATGGATGATCCTTACTAGATGATTTTCCATCCACAATAAGTCTTTACTAGATGCAGTGGAGAAAAAGTTAAATAACTATTATTGTTCAATAAAATGAAATTCACATATCAGAACCATACTCTGACTCACCTAAAGAAATACAAAAGTGAAATTAAGGATTTTAGTTTGAATGTATAGATTTATCACACAATGCTGGTATACATTATTAATAGTATCTAAAATTGGTACTGGACGTTGAAACTTTTTTACTGTATGTATACTGAAAACAAAATGAGTAATTTCTCTTTTGTATCATTTGAAAATAATTTTTCAGACAATAAGCCATTGAAATTGTGGTTTGTATTTCAATTCGGGTTATGGATGGTGAAATTTTTGGTTTTGCTTTTTTCTTTTTAATACTCACCAAAAAAATTAGGCAGAAAGAATATAATATAAGATCATGCATTGGACAGTAAAACCATGCCAGGAAGCTTGGTAAGACAGAGCAGGTTGAGACAAGGAGACTTGGTGGGCCCATACTTGAGACGTAGAAGACTCCCTGCTCCGTGCCAGCTTCCTGACCTGGAACATGTGCCACACTCCCCACATAAGGAAAGGTGACCTGTGGTCTCATAGGCCTAGAACAGAGTTCTCTATGCTAATGAGATACCTAGAGGCCCAGAGGGCTTGGCCAATAAGCTTCCCTTCCACGACATTCCTCCCTGCAAAAGGTATTAAATCTCAGGTCCACCCTGAGAAGTGCATATGGTAAATAATGCATCCTTTTCCCACTATGAACAACCAATAAACTGTATAGAACCAAACGGTCTCTTTTATCAAGATCTGCCATTGGGAGCTATGGAAAAGGCATTTGCCTACAGAGCTGCAGCCTAATCTCCTCTAGAAGGCCTCTTTGTGCTCCCAGCCACAACCTCCACCATGCATGCCACAGCCAAGCTAAGGATAATCACCGCTGGGACAATCTGGAGCTCCCCATTCCACTGGCCCTGGGTTAGACACTGTCCTCAACCTGCTGCTGCCCTACTCTGTTCTCAGCTCTTCTGCAACTCCCAGCATCGCCTGGATGTCCAAGAGTCCGAGAACCAATGGCCCTTGCCTCATTGCCAGTCTGGGGACCCTGGAACTAGCTCTGGCTCTCCCCCATCTCAGAGTGTGCTTTTCCACCTGCAGAACTATATCTTAGGGCTTCCCTATAGCTGGAGAATAAGCACAGTCAAACTCCCCACATTCAGTCTCCTCAAGAAGCCATGCCCAGAGGCAGGACAGACATGGACTGACAACCCTGTGTCTGGGGAAGAAACCATTAAATATGGCCTTTATATGACATTTCGATTTTGAGGTGAATAAAAACAGGAAAGGACATGACTGCTCCTGGGAATAATGGAGGGGAAGATGTATTTTACATAAAAGGAGGAGAGCATAGTCAGAGGAAGAGACATCTAGGAGAGTTCAGAGTGAATATGGCCAGATGGAGCTAGAACATGATGGGAGACAAGGAGCGGAAGAGAGAGAGAGGAAAGAGGAGAATAAGGTGCAGCAGCCAAGAGGGTAATAGTACAGAAAGGGGTAAATAACCAAAACTGATGGATTGCATAGCAAATGGCGTCTAGGAAAAGGATAGCTCACCTCCTGGGCTGGAGAGTTGGAGGCAGAGGTTAGAGTATGCTAGCCACACCACTTAACAAGTTAGAAACTGAGTGATTTTGGGAGAACCTAGTGGTCAGATCTGTTTTGATATGCTTAATAGACACATCAGCCATTTGTTCTAGAGTTTGCAACTTAACAGGATAAAACTACTATAAAACATATAATATTAATGTTTGACCTAATCTTTGTAGGTCTCTATAATCAATTAAAAATATTTCTTTTTTTTTCAGTAAAATGCCCTGAACACATTTACAAAAATTAATCAGGCAAAGACAAATTAATTTTTACATCATCAAAGTGATCAGTGTAAATGCATATTTGTGTCATATTTTACAAGATAACTATCAATTTTCCTTCATTAATGAGATAAAGGTAAGGTGTAATTTTGTTGAATCTTGTTCCCCCAGGATAGCTGTATCTATTTTGTTCTATGCCTACCAGTCATTTTATATTGTTACTGACCAGAAGGGTAGTTTGATTCAGAGCACATACTCTGCTATGTTCTGAGATTCGGAGGCTTTTTTTTTTTAATCTTAAGAAGTTCTACAACCATAAGCTCCACTTAGGACAAATCACATTAAAGGTCGATATGAACAATTCTGTCTAAGACAGCCTGAGTCAGGGCCAACCACCGTGCAGTGCCTCCTGTATCTGAGTATGAGTTCATTGTGGTTTTCAATTTTAGCCTTTATGAGCTGGCACTGAGAAATATTTGAGGTCGCAGCTGGCTCTAGAGCCTTGTCTGCTGCCCTGATTGATAAGACTTCAGGTATGTATTCAATAAACCAGCCCTGTGCGACTGAGATCAGTGTCTGAATGGTTTTTGCAATGACTCCCAGACCACAACAAATATCATGACTTCTAATTTCTTTCACTTTAGTGTTGTTTCCCCTCTTTTGTCTACAATGTTTATAAATTGTGTCAATTACTCTCTAGCTTTGGTTTTATTGATCACTTGCAGTATAGCTTCAAATGAACTTTTAGGATCACTTAGTACACCTTTCTGATAAATTATTTCATGGACATTTGACAGAAATTTTATTGACTTAATAGGTAATTTCAGAGATATTCAGCATTTTAACTATACTTAATTTTCTAGGTCATAAGATAGAGTACTCTCTATCTAGTGACAGTTGTTAATTTTTCACTAAGAAAAATTTGTAATTTTGATGCAGGGCAAATATGAGTTCTTTCTTGAAACTTTAGTCTTATTAAAGTAATTTAAGAAGTAATTCAAACACAACCTCATGAATGATTTTATGGGACCTTAAAGGAAAAATACAAAACAACAGCAATAACAAAACAAAACAAACAAACAAAAAACCAAGACAGACAAGTTGTAATTCCCAGTAGATCCCTGGAAGAAGAAAATGTAGGTGAGGAAGAAAGACATAACTTGCAAGTCAGCATCAAGGTCAGATGCTTAATTGAAAAGCAGTGAAAGATGAGAGGGAAACACCAGAGAAAAGGTAAGGAAGCCCAAAGAATCACAAAAGACATACGTAGGTTTTGACCAGAATCAGAGAGAAAAGAAGAGCAAAAATAAAAGTAGGAAAAGGAAAAGTTACTGTTTTCTGACTGAGTCCCAAGGTGGAAGATTCAGAGGGCCTTCACCGTATAGGTGTAGTTGTGCTGGGCTCAGATATAGAGGGACTCTGGGAAGAAAAAGTACAGTATCACAATAACATATTATTTATTGCTCCTATTGCTTTAATAGGAATTATGGTGGTCCTGCCTTCCTAGGAGGTGGTCTCTTGGTAAGGTGATTAATCCAGCCTAATTGGAATTTTAGGTCTCCACCTAGGCCAAAGATTTTTATTTCTTTCCCCTTTCCCCATTTAGTTTGTTTGTTTATTTATTTATTTATTTATTTATTTATTTATTTATTTATTTATGCATCCAGTTTACATCCTGATCCCAGCCCTACCTCTCTCCTCTCCTCCCAGTCCCACCCTCATTACTCCTTCCCCCCCATTCTTCCCTCCCCTTCTCCTTTGAGATGGGAACACCACCCATGGGAACAAAATCACCCAAGCACATCAAGTCTCAGCAGGACTAGTTGCATCATCTCCTACTGAGGCCAGACAAGGCAGTGAAGCTAGGGGAAAGGGATATTGAGTCTCTGTGACTTCCTATTCTCCACACCCCATACCCCTGGCAGCTACATATTTCCATTCATTCTCCTGGCTCTCTAGGCCTCTCTTCTGTCTCACCCCATACCTGAAATAGAAAAAAATCATTGTGAATAGGGAAACAAACACCCAGAAAATTCAAACAAGGTGCGATATTATATGTAATCACATTTAAGTAGATGTTAGTTATAAAGTACAGGCTAACCATGCCATTGACCACAAACCCAAATAAGAGTCATATCAAGGAGGGCAAAAGGGGTGGGAGTATACTTGAATCTCACAGAGAAGTGTAAATGATTCAGCATCACTGGAAGACTGAGGGAGGGGAATGGGTGAGAATGGGTTGGGAATGGGAAACAGAAGAGGTGGAGGGAGAATGAAAGGAGAGAGTATTGGAAGAAACAACTAGATTGGGCAGGCAGGCAAAGTGGAAGGGCATCTCTGGGATGAGTTAGAAACCTTGGACTATGGAAACTCCCAGTTATCTATTAAGTTGACCATAGCTAAGACTCTTAGCAATTGGAGATATGAAACCTCAACTGCCCATCCCCTGTAACCAAGCAAGACTTCCAAGGGAAGGACTGAGACACCAATACACCCATGAAATCTTAGACCCACAATTTGTCCTGACTACAAGATGTGCAGAAGTAAAAGATGGAGCAGAATATAAGGGAAAGGCTAACTAATGACTGGCCCAACTTGAGACCTGTTCCATGAGAGGAAGCCCACGACTAACACTATTAATGATATTCTGGCATACTTGCAGACAGGATCCTAGCATAACTGTCATCAAAGGGGCTTCTCCCAGAAACTGGTGGAAAGAGATGCAGAGAAGCAAAACCAGACATCATGTGGAACATGGGGAATCCTTGGAAGGGGGAAAAGGGGTTGAAAGCCAGAAGCATCAAGAACACCACAACCTGGATCCATAGTGACTCACCTGCTAAGCAGAAAGCATTCATGAGACAGATCTAGGTCCTCTGCACATATGTAACATTTGTGTATCTTGGTCTTTATGTAGGACTCATAACAGCAGGGGCAGGAGCCATCTCTGAGTTCATTACCTGCCTTTGGGTCCCTTTCCACTAACTGGGATGCCTTGTCTAGCCTCAGTAGAAGAAGATGACCCTTATCTTATTGCAACTTGATATGACAAGGCTGGTTGATATCCATGGAAGGCCTTCCCTATTCCAAGCAAAAGGAAAGGAGGGGTGGAAGCAAGGCTTGGGGGGGGGGGGAATTAGAGGGAGGCACTGAAAAGAGGAGAGAGGGGAAGCTGTGATCAGGATATAAAGGAAATATATTAATTAATTAAAATATAAATAAAAGACATCTTAATAGATATGACTAAAGAATATAATTCAAGATGTATTTTATGATTTTTAAGACCTAACAAAATATTTCATAGAAACTATTCATAGTATTAGGGTATGTTAGATTTATGAGGCAATGTGAAGAGGCTGAAGGCAGAAACAACATAGAGCCTGATCTCAACAGAATGGACTGTTCATTACACATTGTAAAGGATGGACACTTCCTGAAAAAGGATTGCCTGGAGGTAGAAGAGCTGGCTTTGACTCTATGAGTATGGGATGAGGATGTGGCCAGGGACTCTCTTTCCTTGGGCTTAGGATACCGCCACAGGATGCTAGGACTTGAATTCTCTGCTTGAAGGATGACAGCTTGTTTCTACAAACATTCCTTCCTGACCACCTGACTGAGGAAGGTCAATTTTAGGATCCTGACTTGTGACCAATGTATTCTATCAAGCCATTATTGAGTGGATTGTTTATTCTTATGAATACAAATAAGCAAACATCAATTCACATATATCTTTATGTTTCACAAAAGATATTCATATGATTCACATGGAAATGAGCATAAAACATAAATATAATGTAATTGTAAGTCAGAGGGAGGAAAATATATAAGGAAATCTAATTATGTTGGACATAAAATATTTATGACATAAACTGAAAATTGTGCCTATTTTTAATTTACGTAAGATCCATTTATTTTATGTATGTGAGTGTTTAGCTGCATGTATATATATCCACAATATGCATGTCTCACCAGAGGAAGTGAGAAGATGGTACTAGATACCTTGGGAATGGTGATATAGAGTATTGTGTGTCACCATGTGGATGCTGAGGACCAAACCCAGGTTCTCTAGAAGACTATTAGTGTCCTTAACCATTGAGTCATCTCTCCAATTTCATATTATTTCAATTTAAGTATATGAAAATAGCAAACAAAACATGCACAAACATGAATTAAAATTGTACTTTTTATTATTTCAAATGTAAATTTACAAAATTGAATTCACAAAAACAAATTAAGTTCTATATGTAATTTATGTTCTATGCCTTGAGTTCCTTGAAATTGAAGGAAAGAACTGTATTTTTCAATAAGTGTTACTAAAGATATTTGTTTATATAGCGCTATTTCTAAATTGCTCTTTATTTCAGAAGTTCACAATTATCGTTATTGTTGTTGTTGTTGTTATCTACTTACTTTACAACCTAACTGTAGTTTTCCCTCTCTTCTCTCCTTCCAGTCTTCCCCCCTCCCCTCTCCTCCATCCATTCCTCCTTTCTCTCTCTCTAGAAAAAGGGAGGTCATCTAATGGGTATTAATCAATCTTGACATATCAAGTTTCAGTAAGACTAGGGCCATCGTCCCTCACTGAAACTAGACAAGGCAGCCCAGTAAGTGGAAAGGGTACGACAGGCAAGCAACCAAGTCAGAGAAGGCCCATGCTTCTGTGGTTAGGAGTCCCACATGAAGATCAAGCAGCACATCTGTTACACATGTGCAGAAGGCCTAAGTCAGTTTCATGCATGCTCCCTTGTTGGGGGTTCAGTCTCTGTGTGCTTCTATGGGCCCATAGTTGTTGATTCTGTAGATTTTCTTTGGATGTCTGTGATTCCTCTGGTCCCTGCAACTCTTCCTTGCCCTCTGCAACAGGATTCCCCAAGCCCCAAATAATTGACTTTGGGTCTTTGCATTTGTTTCCAGCAGGGGTGGGATTTGCCATTTCATGGCATGGGGGATCAAGCTGGACCATTCATTGTTTGGCCACTCAAAGGAGATATGTGAATCTCACTGAGAATGGAAACTAGAATAGTCATCATGAGTAGACTGAGGGAGGGGACTGGATAGGAGTACGGATGGGGATGGGTTCAGAAGGGATCAGAATTGGGTTGACGAAGGGAAGACAGAGGGAGAGAGTACTCATATACACAACTGGAAAGGCACTGCATCTCTAGGACAAGCTACAAACCTTAGGCAATGAGAAACTTCTAAGAATGCATGAGAGGCAATATAAGCAAAGACTCCTAGCAATGGGGGATACGGAATCTCAACTGGCTGTTTCCTGTACCCAGGCAAGGCTTCCAACAGAGAGATTTTTACACCAACCCAGCCACAAAACCTTAGATCCACAATTTTTCCTGACTACAAGATGTGCAGGGGTAAAGATGGAGTAGAAAGTAAATTTTAAAATTTATTATTATTATTATTATTATTATTATTATTATTATTTAAGCATTTTCACAGTCCAGTCACCATCCCCCTCCCAGTCTGCCCTCGGACTTCTCCCCATTCCACTCCCCCTGCCCTGTCTCCAAGAGATCATCCCCCCAATACCAGTCCTCCCCCCCTCCCTGAGGCTTCAAGTCTCTTTCGAGGGTTAGATGCATCTTCTCTCACTGAGGCCAGACCAGTGAGTCCTCTGCTACATGTGTGTTGGGGGCCTCATATCAGGTAATGTATGCTGCCTGGTTGGTAGCTCAGTGTCTGAGAGATCTCAGGGGTCTAAGTTAGTTGAGACTGCTGGTCGTCCCATGGGAATCCTCCTCCTCAACTTTTCCAGCCCTTTCCCAATTCAACCACAGGAGTCCCCAGCTTCTGCCCATTGGTTAGGTGTAAGTATCTACATCTGACTCTTTAAGCTGCCTTTTGGGCATACACCCAGATGCCACAACATGCCACAGGGGCATGTGTTATATCGTGTTAATAGAAGCCTTATTTGTGATAGTCAAAAGCAGGAAACAACCCAGATGTTCCACAACGGAAGAATGGGTATGAAAATGTGGTTCATTTGCATAATAGAATACTACGCAGCTCTTATGAATGAGGACATTATGCATTTTGCAGACAAATGGATGGAACTAAATTATTTATAAAACTACTATTTTTAGAGTAAAATCTTATTTGCCATCTTATTAATGAAAACACATAATTACCATTATCAGAAAAAGAAACAATAATTCAGTAATTGAAAGTGGTACATCATTATGACTTATTTTTTTAAAAAATTAACATATTTCTATAATACTTCTACTATTGTGATAGGTAGTTAATCATTTAAAAATTAAAATAAAATGTCTCTTTATATTTCTTTATTGTAGATGCAGACAATGTGAAATACAAAAACATCATATTTTATGTAATCCAACAAAAAATTCTAAGTCTAATATGTTCTCTGAAATTTTTAATAAAAATATTATAATAACCATAGAACTATAAGACTTTTCTATTATAAACTATATTCTTGGTCTTCTTTTCTCCATTTAGGTTAAAACTAGAAGTGAAATTTTAATACACTTTTATATACAGCAAAGGTAAATTAGATCAAAGTGCTTTAAAACAACTACACTGAAACATTCAGTGACAAATATAATTTCAAATACATAACAGTAAAATAGAATTAAAATAGAAATGAACATATTGTTGACATTTGTCAACGTTCTAAAAAGCCATTCATTGTTTCTAAACCTCTTATAAATCCCTATAGCCAACTACACTGAGATCATTTTCAGAAATCATTAAAATAGTAAGAACATCTTATTTTCATGTACATTTCCTGTAACACATTATAACAAGTCTTTTATTTATAAGAAACAGAAAAATAGCTCCAAATAATTATTGAATTGTTGCTGTAATAAAACATAATTACCTCCTGAGCATTGCAGGTGCTCCTGAATGAAATGCCACTCTTTCACAAGTCATGACAATAAAATGTCTCCCCTGATGTTTTATTTGTATTTAAGTGTTTGTCATCTATTAAATTACAAGATAAAACAATATGAAATTAGGGAGCAATTATTCCTTTGTCCCCAAATGCAATTCTCACCAGAGACATTATTATGGTATTTCACAATAACATTGGATTTGGAGGTCATGAAAAACTGAAACCATCTTTCCGTAATTACCACTTATTTCTCTACATCCACAGTGTGGAGATGAAAATCTTTTAGCACTCCAGTCTTATTTGTCACAAAGAATAACTATTTGGCAATGTAAGTTGGTGCATATAATGTTTCACATATGACTTATACATTTTCATTTGTTACAGAGAATCATTCTGTGAACTGAACTACACCAAAAATTAGTTAAGGAAGTTAAGGTCAACCACATTTGTACAGTATATTCAGGCCAAATATAGTATCATTTATTGGTCCTAAAATGTGTTTTTTCACTTGAAAATTTTGTTTCTCTTTTTAAAAATCAGGAGAAGTTTTAATATGAATTTTTTAGTGCACAGTTCATTCACTCAAAACCAAACATGTTTTTCGATAGCACAATTAACTGTATCTTAAGTCTTAGAGTCACCGAGTAAAAGATCTTATATTCATTAGTTTACTGACTGTGTCTTTAACATCTTTATTTCTCAGACTGTAAATCAAGGGATTTAGCATGGGGATCACCACTGTGTAAAACAAAGAAGCCACTTTGACGGTGTGTCTGGAGTTCTTGGAGTTGGGCACACAGTAGAGGAATAATATGGTTCCATGGAAGATGGTGATGGCTGTCATGTGGGAAGCACAGGTAGAGAAGACTTTGCGGTGCCCACTAGAAGAATGCATTTTCAGGGCAGTGACAGTAATGAACAGATACGATGTAAGAATGATGAGCAGTGTGCTTATCTCATTAAAAGTGGCAACAATAAAAAGCAGTAACTGAGTAAGATGAGAATCAGAGCAAGAGAGAGCTATTAGGGAGGACAGTTCACAGAAAAAATGATTAATTGTATTGAAACCCTGAAAATATAAATTTAAAGCAGAGCAGGTGAGTGTTAGGGAGCACACCACTCCCCATGCATATGATCCAAGCACTAGCAGTGCACAGAGCCTCTGTGACATGACAACTGTGTAGAGTAAGGGGTTACAGACAGCCACAAAGCGGTCATAGGCCATCACAGCAAATAGAATTAGTTCAGTCACAACAAATGTACAAAAGAAAAAGAACTGCATTATGCATCCTAAAAATGAAATGGTTCTGTCTTCTACAACAAGGTTCACCAGCATATTGGGAACAATGATGGAGGAATAGCAGAAATCTGTAAAGGAGAGGTGGCTGAGGAAGAAGTACATGGGGGTGTGCAGTTTGGGGTTAATCTTGATGATCATAATCATTCCTAGGTTCCCTACCACACTGAAGCTGTAGATTGCCAGAAACAACAAGAAGAGGGAAACCTGCAGTTCTGGGTAATCGGAGAAGCCCAACAGAGCAAATGTGACCTCAGAAGTTAGATTTATGTCTGTCAGAAACATGATGCCTTCTGGTCAAATCTGAAAATTGATCTTGAAAATAAAATAGGGGAAAAGGGTTACACATAAAACATGCCTAACCAGCTGTCAATAGACCAAAAGATGAAACAAAATACATACCTTTTGTGATATTGAGATACTGAAATATTAAGGCACATTAAACTGCTAGTATATTATGAGTGATTTCCTAGCTCTAATAATTTTCTTAAATATGCTCAAATATGATTCTAAATCACTATTGTGCAATACAATAATCAACTAAAGAAACAGATAAAATCACAATCAAACATGAAACATTCAAATGTTACTGAAGTCTCAAGCTCTCGATCTTAAAAATTAGGCAAATGAAATAATTTATTTAATAGTACTAGAATTTCCAATAAAACAGAATTATAGAAAGCATCACATATGAAAAAATATTTAGTATTATAGTAATATTTGTGCATGCTGAGATATTATAAAACAATCTATATCATTTGCAATCACAGCAATATTAATATTATTACAATTGACTAATCTATCAAATTCAATTTTTACTTTTGCTTTTAAGGTAAAATAAGTTATCATTTATGCTGCCTTTTCCTGCTGATAAGCAAAGTGAAGTTTAGCAAAGCTTTTTCAATAGGAAAAAAAAAGAAACCCCCAAATCTACTGTGGTTTCACTTTCAGTCAAATGGTCCTTAGCATTAGAGAGTGAGATTTCCACATGCGAAATGATAAAATTCAGTTTTACAATCTATTACCTTAACTCTTTTGGTTGTCTTTTACAACATCTCTTCTTGTTATATTTAAATTAAATCTTTAAGATTTAAACTATGGAATTTATTCCATTGTAAATGAAGATTGTTTCAAAGATATTCTGAATATCTACACTGAATTAAACACAGAGTGGAAATCAGGAAAATGCTCTTATCTAGAAATAATAGTTCACAAATAATGAGAATCATGTGTCTGTTTATGAATTTCCTTCTTCTCCCTGTAAGTCATCTGGAATATTCATTCAATCCCTTTATTCATGTGAAGAGAATGAAAGCCTGTTACAGTTTTTCGTCATTTTGTTTTCCCAGAAAGTGTACTTTATTCACTGGGATTCAACAATTTAAATGTCTAGCTGAACTACAAACTAGTCCAAATTTTCACTTACATAAAGAAATATATATTTTTGTAAACACTCATGGCCTACCTTACTTCAAATACGTGCACACAACCAAGCAAGTTTCTTTCAACATAACTTTTAGCAGAGTAGACCTCTTAGTTCCTGGATTTCCAGATGCAAATGCTACTAATCTTTCAAATGTTCTCCTAAATTATTTTTTTCTCATAAAATAGTGACACAAAGCCATGGTGTTCTACATAGTTCACATGGAAAATATCACTAATATATTTTCAGATCTGTAGAGGAACCTGTTGGTGGTAAGTCCAGTCTCCTCTTGCCTCTATGGAAAGAACTTATTTGAGCGAGATACTAACTCTATTGTTATGCTTACTGCCTCTCCCCTGGCATTATTGTCTAGAACTAATTGGTTGTGTTATTCTCTAGACACTTCAGAAAAAGCAATTAACGTTAAATACTATTTATGATGAAATTTCAATTTCATGGAAAACTTGAATCAAAGCTGAAGCATCTTTGCAAGTATTTCCTGTGAGTTTTAGTTTTGTTAATGCCATCTGCAACTCTATTTTCTTTTACTTATTTATTTATTTATTTATTTATTTATTTATTTATTTATTTATTCATTTATTTATTTATTAAATTTACTTGTTTGTTCCTTTACAACCCAACATCAGCCTTTCCTCTCCACCCAGTATCCCCTTAAGTAAGTCTCACCCATTCTTTTTAGAAAAGGAAACCCCCCCTTTGGTGTCAGACCCCATGACCGCCATCTCTCATCTCACCCCCATGCACTCCCAACCCCAACCATGCACATCAAGTTGCTAGGGGGGTAGATACATCCTCTTCCACTGATTCCAGATAAGGCTGTCCATTTTGGGAACCACAGGCAGACAGGTAGGTCACAGGCTCAGGGCAGGCCCTGCTCCAATTTTTCGGAAACCTGCACACAGACCAAGAAGCTCATCTGCAACACATGTGCAGGGGACCTAGGTACAGCCTGTGCTCACTCTTTGGTTGGTTTTCACTCTCTGGAAGCCCCCAAGGGTCCAGGTTAGTCTGTGACTCTATTTTCAAGCCCACATTTTTCAATGCCTATTCTTATACATTTCTTTTGATTAATGAAAATTCATGACATGAATTTATCTTTACTTACTTCAAAATTATTCTTGAATTTCCACATCTCTGAATTTTACAGCACTAAATGATTTCTTTTTTATTCCTTGCAAAGTAGAGTAGTGATTGCATCTTACCTCACATCTACTGGACAATTAGCTATGTATATGCAAAAGGTATTAGAGAAAAAATATTTCATGATATTTATTTTTGTTTACACTATATGAAACACAAAGCCTAGGCCTTTGGTGGTGGATGAACAGGCCTTTGGTGTAGTAATGAACAATAAAATCTGCTGGAGACCAAATGGCCTTGTTTGAATCTAAGGCCTTGCTCTTAATCAGCTAGACAGAGTGTCCCAGACTTGACTTATTTAGCAAGTCAAAGAGTCCCAGGCTCCACAGCAGTCATTCCTTTGATTCCTTCCCATTCTCACTGCCTCCAGCAAGCAACAAGACATCCTGTTTGAAGTAGACTGCAGCTTCAAGACAACAATGACTGTCATCCTGACTTACGGCTATGTGTGACATTTGGTTACCTTTTGGAATCCCCCTTCCTCTGCCACTTCCCGCCCTAAGTGCTTATATACGGACTTGGAATAAAGGCTGATCGGAGCTTGATCAGACACCCTGACTTGCTCCCAGGCATTTTTGGCCTCCTGTCTTCTTTCCATTATCCACAGCTCCCTCCTCAGCACCTGAAAGTCCTGCAGGCAGGACACTTCGGACCCTGGTTGATAGTCCCTCCCAGGAGGGCCCCCTTGGGCAGGACAGGACAGTTAGCTCTTCGCAGTTGGCATCTAGACGTGGGGCTGAGGAATGGGATCATGCACACTGCTGGACGTCAAGTCATGGATAAAGCCTGGCCCAGGTGGTTCTATTGAGGATCATATAGAGAGGAGACGTTCTCGGAGTGACCCGACCAAAGAAGCGGACTCCTGGAGAGAGGTGAGTGACGCATGAAAGAGACAGATGCTTTTTCTGGAGAAAAGGAAAAAATAGGAAGAATTGGTTCACAGAAACTTTTCCTCCAGGACAAGGAATGCTCCGGTGAACAAAACTGGTCTGTGAGAAAGCTGTGAATTAGTATCACATGATCGATGGGTCTATATGAAAACTGACTGAAAGTAATATAGACTCATAGTAAAACATGTTTGTGTAGAGTAGAGTCTTTGCAAATTTTAGTAACAAAGGCGAAGAAATAGAAAAAGAAATAGATATCCTCCACTGAGAATAGGTGGAAGTGGATAAATTAAGAGAAAACAGAGATATTTTATTATGTGAGAATTGTATAGAGTGAGATAAAGTTAATACAGAAGGAAAAATATTGTGTTAGGGTAAGATATAGAGTTGAAGAAGAAAAAGTTGGGTTAAAGTTATATAAAATAGTACAGAATCATGGGACAAACATTAAGTGACCATGAAGCCTTTTTACAGAGAATTACAGAGTCTCTCAAGACTAGGGGAACTAAGGTAATAATTGTGTAGATGCTTTTGTGAAAGCAATAAATAAACCTTATTGAAGGACAAGGTAATGGTAAAATGTGTTCTGTGCATGTGTTTCCAAATAATGGTAAAATGTGTTTTATGAAGGTGTTTAGAGTTATGCTAAAATCTAGGGAAGCAAAGATAATTCTCATAGGTGCCTCTAGTCTTTGGACCCAGACTAGAGGTGGTTTAGATCCTAACTATGAGAAAATGGATTCAAGAAAAGCAAACCTCCCCAACTATCAGGGGAAGAAAAATGAAGGTAAGCTGTTTCAGAGCTCTCCTGGGAACAGGAGGAAAATAGGAGACGTCCTACTTCCTTTCTGGCCCCTATGGGACAAATGCTTAGTTTTAGTTTTGCGTCTTTTAGGTAGGATAGTTGAGTCCCTTTGGGACATCTAATTCTCTTTCCTCTCTATTGTATGTTCTTGGTGCACCAGTCTGTCCATGTGTCAAAACTGACTGTTTTAAAAATGTTAAGTCTATGTCGTATGAATGGAAACTGTCCTGTGTTTTATGTTAAAAGAAAAGAAAAATTGGTTAAAACTCTATTCTCGCTAGCTATCTACTTCTTGATTTAGTTTGACCTGTTTTAAAAAGCAGTCTCAATTGACCTTGGACTCAAGCACAGCAGGAGAAACACTGCCAGAGGCTTAATTATATGCAAAGCCACTCTTAAAGGGGCCGCAGCCTTTTGGCTTCTATGGTAAGGGAGCTGACAGCTGTTTCGCCTAGAAAAATTTTTCTGATTGTTGGATTCAACAAGTAACAAGGTGTTCCTCTCTTAAAATTACCATTAGAAAAGGTTAAATTTTGTCTGGTCTAAATAAGTAAATGTGGTTACTTCATTTTTGCTTTTGATTGGTTTTAAAAGTATAAAAACATTCTACATGCCTTGATTATTGAATATTGGCTTATAAATTATTGGGTATGATTAAAAATATGTAGCTTTGGTGACAAAAGGTGGGATTTAAAATGGGTAACTTAGGGTTTGAGTCATTCTAGACGACAGAAAACGCGACATGAGCCTACTCAGGGAACAAGTTTTTAAAGGTATGTTTAAAATTTGGTAATATTTTATGTAATTCTTATCCTAGAAATCTGAACCAAATCTCTTTAAGGTATTGAACGTTGTATGGTCAAGCATTCAGATATAAGAACTGACTGCCAAGCTTTGTAATGTGATAATAATACTCTTGGTATTGATTTTATTGTTTAAAACTGAGTTTGTTTTCCAAAGTTATGATTGTGCTTTAATGTTACAAGAAAACTTAAAAAATTATAGCTAAACTGCCAATGTTCCATTAACTGCAGCTTACAGCTCTGTCACAGCCTCAAAAGAAAAACAGCAGATAAAATCTTTTGATATACTCCAGCAAGAGTTCCCTTTGCTATTCAATTGGCTTGTGAAAATGCTAATGCAGCCTGCCGCCATTAGGCCATGCAGGACAGAGACAAACTTAGCTAGATATATCCAACTTTGTACAGAAATCAGACCCTCATACAATCAGGGTCTGCCTATGGTTTGCTGCCTTATAAGGGACCACTCTGAAAACAATGCTTCTACAGTAATAAGGGAATAAAAAATGTTTAATATGGAGGTTTGGGTCATTTTAAACTGATTGTTCCAAGAACAGAGGCTGGACCAGACATCAAGTTGAGCTCCCATGAATCTGTTCTTGGCCCAGGCCTCAGGAAATAGGCCCAATTAAGAAACATTTGCATTTGAGTAAATGCAGAACAACCTTTGCAGAAGCTAGTGTGAAATTCCTTACAGAAGTGCTTGCTCTTTCCTCAGAGAGGAGGGGTCAGTCTCAGATCCCAAGGCACTCACAGCAGGCTGCTTATCTAAGAGTCATAAAGAATTTTGCCTGCATTTTTTTAAACAAAAGACTTGCTTAATTTCCCTGATGTGTACTGAGCTCAATTACTAATAAGAAACCTAACCTTAAATTAATAATTGCAGAAAGTTTTGAAGGATTAATGGACATTGGAGCTGATGTACTACTCACCCCCAAGAGATTGGTTATTCCATTAATCCAAAACAAAGCTCAAAATCAAGATTTATAAAAGGTTAATAAGGCTCTGGGACTCATGTAGGCATTAGAGGCCAGATAGCTCAGTCGATAGAGCATATATAATCAGTCATTGCCTACATTGTTTTTCTGTGCTTGGTGTTCCCAATCAGATTAAAACAGATATAGAACTAGCTATTACAGTCAGGCATTTAAGACGTTTTGTTACCAATTTTATATTAGTCATATTACTAAAATTCCTTATTTTTCTCAAGGACAAGGTATTGTAGAACAGGCCCATGGAACATTAAAACAATATCTTTTATATATAAAAACAAAAAAAGGTGAATCATATCCCCTACACCACAAAAAATTAAAATTTTAAAATTTGGATGCCAGTGATTTTTCTGCTAAGTGTTTATGGCACTCTATAAATAGGCACATTTATGCCTAGGTGATATAGAAGGATCCATTCAGACACATGGCATGATCTAGATCAGATATTTAATATGGGGAAGAGGGCATATTTGTGTTTTTTCTATAGGATGCTAAAGGAGCATGCTGGCTACCAGAGTGATTGACAAGACATGCTGATGCTGGGACAGAGAATGATGCTGACCTGTGAGCTTGCTGAGTGCCCTGACAATGGTGACAGGAAAGCTGTATTGGACATTTGCTCCTGACCTATCTTTGATTGCTTATATCCCAGATTGGATAGGCTGCCTTGCCTTAAGATTTTCAACCTTGTGCAACAGAGAAAATATAGACTTTAGAAACTGCTTCTGCACATTCTCAAAAACATATTTGAAAGTTAGCTGCAGGTAGCCAAGGAGCGCCATAGAGAGGAAGCCTCACGGGAACTTGGAAGGCCCGTGAGTGGGGTTGAGGGGAGCAGCACCTCTCGCCCAGACCCGCCCGGATCTGCCGGGATCCCGGGCCTGAGAACCCGGGAACAGAAACTCCGAAACTTCCCGATCTCACTTGCAGGGGGAAACCTCTGCCTGTGACACCAGGA
>CM052701.1:83266331-83290238 GCA_028551405.1 Uromys caudimaculatus | reverse complement strand
GGGTGCTGTGGCACGGGATCAGCTCCCAGCACATACTGGAGAAACTGAAGTTTCTTGATGAGCAATGTATGCTAGAACTAAGCTTTAACTCAGTATAATATGTGAATAGATCTCATAAGAGATCTATTTGTCTTGGTTTGTGCCTGTGGTCTGTATCATGCAGTTCCATACCCAAATAGCACAGGGAAAGAGCTACCCTCCCAGGAGTGTGGACAAGCCTGTGAGCAGGGGTAAGGCCAGCACCTCTGCTCAGAGGGACCTGACCAGAACCCTCAGGACACAGGGAATGAGGAGTGGCCTTCCGGTTTCCTTCAGCAACAAGGGAGCTGATCCTGTGACACAGGACTCCATACTTAAATAGTGCCAGGAGGTCTCCCAGAAGTGCTGACACAGCTTCAAGCACAGGAAGACCACCAATTCTGTTCAAACACTATCAAACAGGTGAAGGAAATGAACAAAAACATCCAAGATCTAAAATGGAAATAAAAACAATTAAAAAATCACAAAAGGAGAAAACCCTGAAGATAGAAACCCTAGGAAAGAGATCAGGAGTCATAGATGCAAGCATCACCAAAAGAATACAAGAGATAGAACAGAGAATCTCGGGTGCAGAAGATACCATAGAAAGCATTGACACAACAGTCAAAGAAAATGCAAAATGCAAAAAGCTCCTAACCCAAAACATCCAGGAAATCCAGGACACAATGAGAAGACCAAACCTAAAATTAATAGATATAGAAGAAAGTGAAGATTCCCAACTTAAAGGGCCAGTAAATATCTTCAACGAAATTATAGAAGAAAACTTCCCTAACCTAAAGAGAGAGATGAACATAAATATTCAAGAAGCCTACAGAACTCTAAATAGATTGAATCAGAAAATAAACTCTTCCTACCACATAATAGTCAAAACACCAAATGCACAAAACAAAGAAAAAATATTAAAAGCAGTAACGGGAAAAGGTGTAACACATAAAGTGAGACCTATCAAAATTACACCAGACTTCACACCAGAGATTATGAAAGCTAGTAGATCCTGGAAATATCTCATACAGACCATAAGAGAACAAAACTGCCATCTCAGGCTGCTATTCCCAGCAAAACTCTCAATTACAATAGATGGTGAAAACAAGATATTCCATGACAAAACCAAATTTACACAGTATCTTTCTACAAACCAAGCCTTAAAAAAATAATAGATGGAAAATGCCAACCCAAGGAGGGAAACTACACCTATAAAAAGCAAGAAAGTAATCTTTCAGCAACCCCAAAACAAGATAGTCACACAAATATAAAAATGAAATAACATCAAAAATAACAGGAAGCAACAATCACTATTCATTAATATCTCTTAACATCAATGAACTCAATTCCCCAATAAAAAGACATAGGTTAACAGATTGGATACATAAACAGGACCCAGCATTTTGCTGCATACAGGAAATGCACCTCAGTGTTAAAGACAAACACTACCTCAGAGTAAAGGGCTGCAAAACAATTTTCAAGGCCAATGGTCCCAAGAAACAGGCTGGAGTCGCCATTCTAATATCAGATAAAATTAACTTTCAACAAAAAGTCATCAAAAAAATAAGGAAAGGACATATCATCTTCATCAAAGGAAAATTTACCAAGAAGAACTCCCAATTCTGAACATCTATGCTCCAAACACAAGGGCACCCACATTCATAAAAGAAATTTTACTACAGTATAAAGTACACATTGCAGCTCACACAATAATAGTGGCAGACTTCAACACCCCACTCTCCTCAATGGACAGATCTTGGAAACACAAACTAAATAGAGATACAGTGAAATTACCAGAAGTTATAAACCAAATGGATTTAACAGATATCTATAGAACATTTCATCCTAAATCAAAAGAATACAACTTCTTATCAGAACCTCATGGTACCTTCTCCAAAAATGACCATGTAATTGGTCACAAAACAAATCTCAACAGATATAAGAAGATTGAAATAATCTCATGTCTCCTATCAGATCACTACGGATTAAGACTGGTTTTCAATGGCAATAACAGCAACAGAAAGCCCACATACACATGGAAACTGAACAATGCTCTTCTCAATGATAACTTGGTCAAGGAAGAAATAAAGAAAGAAATTAAAGACTACCTAGAACTTAATATAAATGAAAGTACAACATACCCAAACCAATGGGACACAATGAAAGCAGTGTTAGGAGGAAAACTCATAGCTTTTAGTGCCACCAAAAAGAAATTGGAGAGAGCATACACAAGCAGCTTAACAGCACACCTGAAAGCTCTAGAACAAAAATAAACTAATACAGCCAACAGGAGTAGAAGTCAAGAAATAATCAAACTCAGGGCTGAAATCAACCAAGTAGAAAGAAAAAGAACTATACAAAGTATCAACAAAACCAGGAGCTGGTTCTTTGAGAAAATCAACAAGATAGATAAACCTTTAGCTATACTAACCAGAAGGCACAGAGACAGTGTCCAAATTAACAAAATTAGAAATGAAAAAGGAGATATAAAAACAGAATCTGAGGAAATTTAAAAAATCATCAGATCCTACTACAAAAGCCTATACTCAACAAAATTGGAAAATCTGGATGAAATGGACAATTTTCTAGACAGATGCCCAATACAAAGTTAGTCAGGATCAGATAAACCATCTAAACAGTTCCATAACCCCTAAAGAAGTAAAAGCAGTCATTAAAAGTCTCCCAAAGAAAAAAAGCCCAGCACCAGATGAGTTTAGTGCAGAATTCTATCAGATCTTCAAAGAAGACATAGTACCAATACTCTTCAAACTATTCCACAAAATGTACACAGAAGGAACACTACCCAATACATTCTATGAGGCCACAGTTACACTGATACCAAATCCTCACAAAGATCCAACAAAGAAAGAAAACTTCAGACCAATTTCCCTTATGAATACTGATGCAAAAATACTCAAAATTCTCACAAATCATATAAACAATCATTCATCACAATCAAGTAGGCTTCATCGCAGGAATGCAGGGGTGGTTCAATGCTCGGAAATCCATCAATGTATTCTACTACATAAACAAACTCAAAAAAAAAAAAAAAAACCACAAGGTCATTTCATTAGATACTGAAAAAGCATTTGACTAAATTCAACATCCCCTCATGATAAAAGTCTTGGAAAGATCAGGAATTCAAGACCCATACCGAAACATAGTAAAAGCAATATACAGCAAATCAGAAGCCAACATTAAAATTGTATACTTAAGTGACCCGAAAAACTACACCAGAGAACTGCTCCAGCTGATAAACAACTTCAGCAAAGTGGTGGATATAAAATTAACTCAAACGAATCATTAGCTTTCCTATACTCAAAAGATAAACAGGCTGAGGAAGAAATTAGGAAGATGACACTCTTCACAATAGTCACATACAATATAAAGTATCTTGGTGTGATTCTAACCAAATAAGTTAAAGATCTGATGACAAGAACTTCAAGTCTCTGAAGAAAGAAATCAAAGAAGATCTCAGAAGATGGACAGATCTCTCATGCTCATGGATTGGCCAGATTTATAGTAAAAATGGCCATGTTGCCGAAAGCAATCTACAGATTCAATGTAATCCCCATCAAAATTCCATCTCAATTCTTCATAGCCATGGAAAGAGCAATTCTCAAATTCAGTTGGAATAACAAAAAACCTAGGATAGCAAAAACTATTCTCAACAATAAAAGAACTTCTGGGGGAATCAGCATCCCTGACCTCAAGCTGTACTACAGGGCTGTAGTAATAAAAACTCTGCATAGTATTTGTACAGTGACAGGCAGGTAGATCAATGGAATAGAATTGAAGACCCAGATATGAACACATGCACTACAGTCACTTGATCTTTGACAAAGGAGCTAAAATCATCCAGTGGATAAAAGACAGCATTTTCAACAAATGATGCTAGCTCAACTGGCCGTCTACATGTAGAAGAATGCAAATTGATCCATCCCTTCTCCCTCTACAAAGCTCAAGTCCAAGTGGATCAAGGATCTCCACATAAAACCAGATACACTAAAGCTAATAGAAGAAGAAGTGGAGAAAAGTCTTGAACACATGGGCACAGGGGAAAAGTTTCTGAACAGAACACCAATGGCTTATGCTCTATCAAATATCTACAAATGAGACCTCATAAAATTGCAAAGCTTCTGTAAGGCAAAGGACACTGTCAATAGGACAAAACGGCAACCACGAGATTGGGAAAAGATCTTTACCAATCCTACATCCGATAGAGGGCTAATATCCAATATATACAAAGATCTCAAGAAGTTAGACTCCAGAGAACCAAATAACCTTATCAAAAAATAGGGAACAGAGCTAAACAGAGAATTCTTAACTGAGGAAACTTGAAGGGCTGAGAAGCATCTAAAGAAATGTTCAACATCCTTAGTTATCAAGGAAATGCAAATCAAAACAACCCTGAAATTCCACCTCACACCAGTCAGAATGGCCAAGATCAAAAACTCAGGTTGCAGCAGATGCTGGTGAGGATGTGGAGAAAGAGGATCACTCCTCCATTGCTGGTTGGATTGCAAGCTGGTCCAACCACTCTGGAAATCAGTTCGGTGGACCCTTAGAAAATTGGACATAATACTATTTGAGGACCCAGCTACACCACTCCTGGGCATATACCCAGAAGATGCTCCAACATATAATAATAAAAACAGATACTCCACTATGTTCATAGCAGCCAGATTTATACTAGCCTGAAGCTGGAAACAACCCAGATGTCCCTCAACAGAGGAATGGATACAGAAAATGTGGTATCTACACAATGGAATACTACTCAGCTATTAAAAAACAATGACTTCATGTAATTCGCAGGCAAATGGATGGAACTTGATAATATCCTCCTGAGTGAGGTAACTCAGTCACAAAAGAATGAATATGGTATGTATTCACTGATAAGAGGATATTAGCCCAAAATTTCAGAACACCCATGATTCAATTCACAGCAACTGTTGGACTGAATGTGGGGTCCCAGTTGGAGGAGTTGGAGAAGGGACTGAAGGAGTTGAGGGAGTTTGCTGCCCCATGGTGAGGAAGCAACAGTGTCAACTGGTCAGGCCTCCCAGTGCTCTCCAAGACTGGACCACCAACCACAGAATACATATGGAGGGACCGAGTGTGCTGGCTACGTATGTGGCAGAGGAGGGCCCTGTTGGCTATCAGTGGGAGGAGAGGCACTTGGATCTGAGAGTGTTAGTTGCCCCAGTATATGGGAATGCCAGGGAGGGAAGATGGGAGTGGGTTGGTGGGTGGGGGAATACCTTCACAGAGGCAGTGGGAGGGGGGATGAGTTAGGGGGTTTCCAAAGGGGGACCTGGAAAGGGGAAAATATTTGAAATGTAAATAAAGTGCCAAAAATTTTTAAAAAATTCTGTGCTAATGTAAAAAGAAAAGATGATTTTGTCTTATTTAAATAATGTACCACAGACACTATAGAGTTATATCAACATAGAGTTTCCTCCCAAATCAGAGAGAAGTGATAGTGAATACAGTGATTCCTTCTTATACACCATTAATAAACTAAAAATAGGAATTGTCATGGTGCAACTTCATCAAACTGAATGTGGTCTGCATTCATTCCTTACCTAGGCTAAAAATATGTGACTTTTGTTAAAAGAAGCAGTTGGTTTGGTAAATCTGTATGACAATGGATAGATGATAGCTGCTAAAGATTTGGAATAATAGACACCATGTGTATTGAGGGAGAACATGGCACTGGCTTACCTCATATCTCTTCCCACATCTGGTCCTTTCCCAAGTATACAATTTTCACTTCAAATATGTGTTCTCAATGCAGTCTGTGTGTTTTCACATGCACCAAAGTGTTCAAAAACTGTATTAGTGTAGTTTGACTCAAATAATGTTTCCAATTCTCAATAGTGTATAAATAAATGCCTAAAATTAATATGAGAGTTTTAATTTTGAAAAAATTATCAAAATGTTCTTTTGTACATTATATCTTGATTTGTTTTTCCCTTGTTCTTTAAGCACACAAGATTTTCATTCTTTATTTATATCTTCTGTGTCAACCACTAAAATGATCAAAACAAGAGCAAATGCCCAAAAACTAAGCATGAGAATTCCTTGTGTTTCTGCCATGATATCTAAATTTTTTGTTTTTCCTCAAGACAATTCAAATTGTATATTCATTTTATATAAAATAATCATATATTATGTATAGCTTAGTTTGTCAAATTGTATGCTAAATTCAGTTGTAATGTAGTTCATGTACATAAAGCATCCTCCAGTTTATTTTTAGTTGACATTAGAAATATTATCACACCATGTGTGCCCCTTGAAGAGCAGAGACTCTCAACAGAAAAATGGATGAACATTTATAGACAGTAGTCCTGGGATCTATCAGGTATAACATCTTAGCAGATGTCATACATAAAGATTATGGCGAGTCTCAACTTATCTTAGACCTAAAGGCATGAATTAGAAATATTTTAGGACTTGGCTTATTCTTTTAAAATGCTTGATATTTCTTTTATAACCATTACCACTATAAGGTGACTATAAATGTACAACTTTATTATATTTTTATTATGGGTTTTCTTTTTAAATAGTCTTTAATTTTTTAGAACATATGTGGATTTAATGAATAATAAAAATTAAATATTTCAGACATATTCTACCAATCTCTTTCTGATTTCTGTATTACTAAACTCTTAGGTATGTAAATGTATAAATGTGCTACAATTAATGAACCAATTTTGATTCACTGTTAACTTACTTAATTTCAGAGTGAATTTGTATATTCATATATATTAGAAATGCAATCTTCTTTCCTTTTTTTAATAACTCTTTGATTTACTCCAAAATGTAAGCTAAATTTACTCTCTTTTCTTGGTGTCTCTTCTTTGATTGGAGCAATATTATAGGCTATGTTTATGTTTTATTAACAGTATGTGTGGTAATCATACAAAGAAGTAGGTTTTGTCATGTTATTTATTCATAAATATGTTTTCTTTATTGATATTATTTCTTTAACCTTATCTTGTATACAATTGTCCAGATACTCTGGTAATCTTCTTCTCTGTCATAATCCTCCTTCCACTTTTATATAGCATTTATTCTATTACCCTCATTTGATTCTGGTCCTGCCTACTAAAGATTGTTTTATCCTATCATATCACCCCTTTATACATTCATGAAAAACAAACATATATATTCAAATTACAAATACTTGAATCCAGAACTTACAAGAGAAAACATCTAATATTTGTATTTCAGACTTAATAATGTACAAATCAATTTTATTCACCTTCTTATAAAGAATATATTTATATTCTTTACATTGAATGAAATTTTATTCTCTATATGTGCCATGTGACATGTATGTGCTCATCTGTTAGTGTAGTCTTATTCTTGTTGAGAGCAGTGTACCAATAACCATGCATGCGCAAGAAATCTGTTGTAGGCTAGAGTCTGTTGGGTATCTGCCTAGATATGGAGGGAAGTTGGGAGCCACAGAAGGAGGGGAAACTGTTCAGAACATATTATACAAAAGAAGAATCTACTTTCAATTTTAAAAATTTGAGTTGAAGTTTGGCAGTTAAGAATACTTAGAAATGTTTTCTATTTCCACTATTTATTATTTTCTCTTATGATTGGATTATTATTTGTTTATGTTTCTTCCTTTCTACTACTCTTTTAAGTTTCTGGATTATTAATTTTGTTGAGAGTTGAGATAAGACTTTGATATCCCATGCTTGCAATGAATTAACTATGGAGAGCAGACTGGCCACAAACATTTTCTGATTGTGCAAATATCCTCATAGCAAATAAGAACATAGAACAATTATATGTAGTAAGAACAAAGAAAATTATATATTAGTATTAAAATGTGAAACTCATCTCTTTGAACATTCATCGAATTATAAGCAAAAGTAAAGCAGGAAGACTCATTGACAGATTTTTTTTTACTTTTCTATAAAATATGACCATCTTTATCCTAAGCAAGCATTATAAAATAAATTTAAACTATAGAAGCTGTGAATGGGGATGTCAGATTTTCTTTTAATCCAATACAGGAGTTATAAATTTTCATTGAATCCATCACAGACTCTCTCACTGACTTACTTGATATTCATTAAAATATAATAAGTATATGTTATTTAAATGACTATTATTGCTAAGCACCTGTACACAGATATGTAATTACACATAAATATGATCATATTTCATCTCAAAATATTTTTAGAATTATGGATACAATATCAATATTTTTACATGCCTGATCCTTTTCTCTAGAGTAAAATCCATTCCTCAGTGGAAGTTTTATACAAAATGTACATACTAATTTTACAAAAGAAATGGATAAGTGTATATATATATATATATATATATATATATATATATATGTAAAGTTTCCTCCTATCATCCTTTAAACAATTACAATATTCCTTTCTTCCAAAATTTTTACAGAAATTATTTTCTGTATCATTCAATAGTCAGATTCATCCTTGCCATAATATTGGCTGTCTGCATCTTTGAAGGCGAGCACTCATAATTGCAATGATTTCTATTTTATGTTAGAATGGAAAGCAAATATTTTAAAAGATGTTTCTGTGTCCTGAATATTTGGTAAGAATAGAAGATATAATAATATTTTTGATTATACAGGTATTTTAAGATGATAATTATAAGAACAAGTAATCTGAATATTGTATTTCAAACTTTATGACCAAATTTGGGATGAAATGGTAAAATAAAAGAAATCACTGTTCTGTTTAGAAGCTAAAAAAGAAATGTTTTGTTTTTCTAAACTAAACCCAAAGTTTATCCATGCATAATATAAACTTTACGAATTGTAAAAGCATGTTTAAGATCATACATGAAGACAGTTTATATATTCATGAAAGACTTCAAAATAATGTAATATCCAATGAGAAATTACTTGAGTCTAAATTTCCGAAAATTTTAATTGTGTCTATCATTCTTAACACATGAGATAATGGCCATTATTTTTCTAATTGTGTCTTGGACATCTTTATTTCTTAGACTGTAGATTAGGGGGTTAAGCATGGGGATCACCACTGTATAAAACACAGAGCCCACTTTGACTGTGACCCTGGAATTCTTAGAGTTGGGCACACAAAAAAGGAATAAAATGGTACCATGGAAGATAGTGATGGCTGCCAGGTGGGATGCACAGGTGGAGAAAGCCTTACGACGCCCACTGGCTGAATGCATCTTAAGGACAGTAACAACAATGAATAAGTAAGACAGCAGAATAATGAGTAATGTGCTGACAGCATTAAATGTGGCAAAAACAAACAGCAGTAATTGACTGATATGAGTATCAGAGGAAGAAAGGGCTAGCAGTGAAGAGAACTCACAGAAGAAGTGGTCGATTCTATTGACACTATGAAAAGATAATTGCACAGTAGAACATGTCAGTGTCAAGGAACATGTGAAACCCCATGCATAAGATCCCACCACCAGTGTAACACAGAGTTTCTGGGACATGACTACTGTGTAGAGCAGAGGGTTGCAGATAGCCACAAATCGGTCATAGGCCATAACCACTAATAAAAAGGCTTCAGTTACTACAAAGACACAAAATAAAAAATATTGTACTATGCATTCTATAAATGAAATGGTTTTGTCTTTTGCAACAAGGTTCACCAGCATCTTGGGAGCAATGATGGAAGAATAGCAGAAATCCACAAAGGAGAGGTGGCTGAGGAAGAAGTACATGGGGGTGTGCAGCTTGGGGTTAATTCTGATCACGAGGATCATGCCAACATTCCCGATCACAGTGATGCTGTAGATGATGAGAAATACCAAGAATAGAGGGACTTTCAGTTCAGGGTAAGCTGAGAAGCCCAAGAGGGTGAATATCATCCCACTATTGTTTCTTCCACACAGCAACATTATGTGCCTGTAAGAATATGAAGATTAGTCCTGAAAATGAGAAAAATTAATACAAATAGGTTAATTAGGAAACACATTTTTGCCTATGAAGCCTGTAGGATAGAGTGTACATTATCTGTGTACTTGATTCCTTAGACATACTACAGACAATTCTTAAGAAGGATCACGGCACAGACTAAGAAAATTACCATTCTGTAATTTCCTCTTAAAGTACATTGAATTAAAATGCAAATCCTTGTCTTTTTTAGTTGATTATACAATAATAAGATTTTATTACACTTATTTTAAATAAATTAAATTTTTTTCTTTTCTTGGATTAACTTTTATTCAACAATAAAGGACTAATAAAAATAGTTATTACCTAACCCAGGAAAAGGAAAGAGAAGATGCAGAAAGAATACACAAGAACCTGGTTGGTTGGACAATACCATGATGTCTTACTTACAAATGAGACTCGTGAAGACATGAGACTAAGGTGGAAAATCTACTTGGAAAAACTATAACCTGAATTTTCCATCAGATTTATTGAAATAACATTAGTTATAGATCCAAGAAACTCAACAAACTAAATGGCAGAAATAACACCATCTGTGTCAAACTTGAACTTGGGAGATGTTCTTGTTAAGTTTTGAATGTATTCTTATTAGACATTTAGGAAAGTAATGAGAGAAAAATATAGTACTGCTCATCAAAAATAAGATAGCCTTTAAACAGTCCAGTTGTAATTTGTTCTGCCCATATACAGTCAGATGTGTGGCCTTCCACTGGTGTATACCAGGGACTACAAGGGTTTTTTGTTTGTTTGTTTGTTTTTATCTTTTTATTTTATGTGTATGGATGCTTTGTCTGCATGTTATGTCTAAGCACTGCATGAATACAGTGCCCACGAAGGCCATTAAAGGGCATTGGATCCCTTGAGACTAGAGCTATAGATAGTTGTGAGCTGACATGGGGTACTAGGACTTGAAATCTGGTCCTCTGGAAGAGCAGCAAGTTCTGTTGACCACCGAGTCATCTCTCCATTTGTAAAGAGCTGCTCTATTTTTTAAATTTCTTAATATAGTTATATAAGTTCTAAAAAATGATAGAACTTATGTTAATATAATTACTGATTATCTTAAATTGGTATTCAGTATTACAAACTGGAAATTTATGGACTATATTTCTATGACATCTTTACACAATCTTAACATTTTTTTTTCTGTTGAGCTTCTTTGGTTATGTCTTGTGTCACTTTACTCTTTGTTACTTAGTAGATTTTAAAATTAGATGCATGCTTATCATTTTCTGTTAATATGCTCTTAACTTCAGACAGTTCTAATTATCAGTAATTACACATGGAATAATAAAAATAGAGCAGATTTTACTTCTTTGTAGTAGTATTTTACTTTATAGTAACTGATAAGATTCAAGGCAAAAATTTTGACTTTCTCACTAGCATACATATAGAGACCACTTACATATTTATACCTACATCTCTTATACTCATATACTTAGTCACATATACACTTCCATACATCAGAATAATTCATGTTCTAGGTCCAGATATTGATAAACTTCCTGTTTAATGATCATCTTATTGAGTGTTAGAAACTACGCTTGGGGAAAAACTTAGCATTTATACTAGGAAATGGACATGCCTATTCATTTACACCATTGCTAAGAACAAGCACAAGAAAATGGAAGGCAAGGAGATATCCTTTTATAAAAAAAAAGCTCTCATGAAGACTGACAGAAATTTCACACTTCTAAGTCAGTCTATCTGTTTGCTTGTCCTTTCAAACGTTTTCCTGTCTTTCTATTCTCCCTTCAAATTAGTTAATATAGTCATTCTGTCCTTCAGTTATGTGAGAATGAGAAAATGAGAAAGAAACAACAAGCTAATATTGCTTTATACAGGGAATTTTTAGAAAATAGGCTAGTAAGTAACAAAAATAACACAAAATTTCTTAATTATATTATTTCCTTGGAGGCCAAACCTCAGATTCAGCCTTATCCAGAACACGTACCTTTTTGCTTTATGGTAATATTCCTATGATTACATAGACCATGACATAATTTCAGAAAATCCATTGACAAAGATGTAAAAATATGTACAAAATTAAGTCACATATTTGTCTTTTTTGCTATTATATTCATGAATTTGACTTAAGGCAACCTATTATTAAGGTAAGAATTCTAGTTATCATATGCATTTAATCACAGTGTGATTCATTTTACAGAGCATTTCAACTTATGTAATACTGAATTACAGAAAATGCAGTAGCTTAGTGGCATAGTACAGTTATTACATTGCTGTCAAATGATACTAATCTTTCTCATAATCTTTCCGCATGTAGGTTACTTGTTTTTTTGCTACCAGAACTCATAAATCTAATGGAAATTGATAACTCATAATTCTAATGAAAATAGGTACTTTTCATATTTTTCTCTCTAGCATAGACTGTTCCACCTCTATTTGTTAGTTTAATTAACATAAACAAACATCTTTTTCTTATGAAATTTTCTATCACATTTTATTTTTTTTGCCTTTTCTCCAGTCTTTATCTCATTACCCTATCTATTATATATTCTATGCCCTTTCTCCAGTCTTCATCCCTCTGTCTTCATTACCCTATCTGTCTGTTATACTGTTCTATGCCCAGTGTTCCTCTCCACTTTCAAACCAGAAGGGTTTTACTACCCTCACTCACTTTCCTTAAAATCTGCTTCTCCTCTTTAATGATTTCCCAAAAATAATTTTATGTTTTATCTTCTCTGTGATTCTACCCACTTACAGAAGCTAGACAGATTTTTCTGGTTTCTTTTTCTGTTCTATCCTTATATCCCATCTGGCCCTCTTTACCAGAGTTCTGAGAAGTCTAGCTGAGACACTCACAAAAGTTCAGCAGAAAGACAGAAATCTTCTTGTTTATTGTTCACAAAAACTACACCAAACCTGGGCAGCAATAAAGGCTGGATTCTTCCCTTCAAAAATGTCTTGCTGACTGAAACTAAAGAAAGAGAGAGAGAGAGAGAGAGAGAGAGAGAGAGAGAGAGAGAGAGAGAACAAATCTTTCTTTTGAGTATCAAACTTTGTTGTAAAAAGTGTAAGATGTCTTTTGTCTGCAAGATACACTTACCTTATTATATGAATAGTTACAGCCATGGTGATGCACAAACCTTTGGGACAATCTAGCCCCATTCTCTTGAGATCTTGATATACACAGTGGAAATTAATCACCCCATTTGATGTAATTTTTGTAAATCAGAGATTGTGACATTTGTTGTCTCAATTACTTTTATCTTTTTTGAGAAAATGAACATTCTAAAACTTAAATCTTTTGTTTTAAAATTTCTGTCACTATTTTTACTGTGATTTTTTATAATTTCTCTCATTTTAGTTGTATTGGATTAATTTTCTCTTTATTATTGATTATTTATATTTGTTTTGTGTTCATATGTGCTTTGCCTCCATTTTTGTCTATGCATTACATGTCTACAGTACCAAGAACCAGAAAAAGGTGTCATATAATTTGCTTAAGTAGTAACAGATGGTTGTTAGCTGCTATGTGTGTTCTAGGAAGTTTCTCTTAAGCACAGAGCCATCTCTGTAGTTCAAGTGTATTTTGAGTTTTAATTTTATTTCTGAAGCTGTAGTTAAACAGCCACTCATCTGATATTTTTCTGCCACTGATATTGGCCTCATTGTGACAAATTCCCATCTTAGGACTATCACAATATCCCAAAGTCAATACTTACCATCTTTGCTTCTCAGATGCCTCAAACTCTCTTTTCTTTCATTGAATCCTTGATTGCTCATGATTAAGTTATTCAGCTAGTACATTTTTGTGTGTTTTCACTTACTAAAAAGCAATGTACAGAATCAATACAATCCCAGTCAAAAACCCAACAAAATTCTTCACAGGATTGAATGGTCAGTTCTTAACTTCACTTAACAAACAAACAAAAACCAATAAACCAACCAAACAAAAACAGTATGTCTAAAACAATCCTAAACAAATAACTGCTGGAGGTATCACTTGTTATGATCTAAGTGATGAATGTCACAAAGCCACAATGTGGCAAATCTTGCATGAGAGATTTATTGGGGAGGGAGTACACAAAGGTTGCCTCTCAGAGAAGACGGAGGGGAAAAGAGAGTGCCGAGAGGAGACAGTGGCTTTTGATTAGCTGATATAGTACATGTGTATAAGGAGAATATGTGACTCGTGCTAACAGTGGAAAAGTGCTAGAGCTTGGCAGCTAGAGATGATGTGTCCTCCTGTCCCTAGGTCCCTGGGGCAGGCAATTCAGATGTCTGGTTGCTGAAATTATCATCCCTAATTTCAAATTAGACTACAGAGTGTTGAGGTCTGGCCCCCAACCCTACCAAGCATATCTGAAGCCATTTTGTTCCATGCCTGTCATCTATTTCATATTGTTGCTATAATATACCTGCCTGTCATTGACACACATAAAAATTAACCTGATTCAGAGAAAAATCAGGCTGATCACATATCCTGTTATGTTATGTATGAGTGTGGTTAATTTTAAGAAATTCCAGAATGCTTTATATTGAACTTATCCAATTAAAGGCATACCAATTATGTCTAAAATGGCTTGAGTCAGAGCCAAACCACCGGTAGCACTTCCTGCATCTGCATCTGAGCTCATTGTAGTGTTGGCAGTTATAGCCTTTATAAGTTGACAGAGAAAGATTTTCAGTGCCATATCCTCAGCCCCTAAATACTGAACAACAGCTCTGGTCTATCAGTCATAAGGTGTGTGTTCAGAAAACCATTTCTGTCTGAGATTGGTATTTGTATGGTTTGTTGGTGAATATTGGGCCCCAACATAGTGCTATAGTAATAAAAGCTCCATGATATTGACAGGCACATCAATCAGTGGAATCCTGTTGTAACCCTAGACATAAATCCAAACATATATGACCACCTGATTTTTTTATAATGAAGTAAGAAATACATAATGGTTAAAATACAGCATCTATAACAAATGATTCTGCTTAAATTTTATATCTACATGTAGAAGAATCCAAATATATGCTGATAACCTTGCACCAAATTCAAGGCTAATTGGACCAAAGATCTCAACCTAAAGCCAGATACACTGAACCTGATAGAATAAAAACTGGAGGTTAGTCTTGAACACTTTTGTCACAGGAGACAACCTTCTGAACATAACACCAATAACCCAGGAAATAACATCAACAATTAATAAATGGGACTTCATGAAACTGAGAAGCTTCTGGATAGCAATGGACACTATCACAGAACACTGTGGGCAACAGAACGGGAAAGGGTTTTTACCAAGTCCATTTCCAAAAGAGGACTAATATACAAAGAACTCAAGCACTATGTAGCAAAAACCAAAAAAGTCAATTTCAAATGGGGTACAGATCTAAACAGAGTATTCTCAAAAAGAGCAGTCTCATGTGGCTAAGAAACACGAACCAAAGAATAAATATGGAGGGACCCATGGTTTCGGCCACATATGTGGCAGAGGAGGGCCTTGTTAGCTATCAGGGGGAGGAGAGGCCCTTGGGCCTGAAGGTCTTAGATGCCCCAGTATAGGGGAATGCCAAGAAGGGTAGATGGAAATGAGTGAGTAGGTGGGTGCGGGAATACTCTCATAGAGGTGGGGGTGAAGGCATAGGGGGTTTCCAAAGGGGAGACCTGGAAAGGGGAAAACATTTGAAATGTAAATAAAGTTTCAAAAAAGGAAAAAATATACCTGCATGAATGAATAAATCTATGGATGGATGAGTCTGGAAAAAAAGAGAAAAGAAACACTTGAACATTCAAAATCTGTAGCCATCAGAGAAATGAAAATCAAAACTACTTTGAGATTCTATCTTATCTGACTAAAATCAATAACACACATGCTAGCTCATGTTGGTAAGTATGTACAGCAAGGAGAAAGCTCCTCCATTGCTGGTGTGAAGGCCAATTAACACATCCACTATGAAAATCAGTGTTGTGGTTGCTCAGGAAGAGAAAAATCAATCTAACTCAAGATCCAGCTATACCACATATAGCATGCACTACCTACCACAAGGACATGTAATCAATCATGTTCATTGCTACTCTATTTGTGAGAGCTAGGAACTAGAAACAACCTAGGTATTCATAAGGAGAACAATGGAAAAAGGAAAGGTGATACATTTACACAATGGAGTATTACTCAGCTGTTTAAAAAATGTCATCATGAAATTTGCAGGCAAATGACTAGAACTAGAAAACAATCATCCTGAGTTAGGTAACCCAGACCCAGAAAGAGAAATATGAATTTACTCACTTATATCTGCATATTAGCCACTTCATAAATGACAAACAAGCTGTAATCCATAGACAAAGAAATGATAGATTGGCATTGAGTAAGGACAAATATGGATAGGTATATGTCCCTGAGTGTGTGAAATAGAAGAGATTTTGTAGGTGGACTATAGTCGAGGAAGGAGACATAAAAAGAGGAGGATCAGGTAGGAAGTGGGAGAGGAGACGGGACTGAGGGAAGGAATGTTGGCAGAGACCCCCATAACTAAATGGTATTTGAGGCACAGTATGGAAAGCAAGTGTAGTACAAAGTAGGGGTTAAAATATCTCCTAAAGATATTCTCCTATACAATATAGCTTGGTGCCTTATTCAGCCATTATAGGAGAGGCTTCCTTCTCCAACAAATGGGTTCACATAAAGAGACCTTTAAAAAAGAAGTTTAATCCAGCAACATGGCTTCTCTGGCAAGAGATCACATCCAAAGACCTTCTAGGTCTTTGTGATCCAGCTGGAATACACACACACACACACACACACACACACACACACACACACACACACACACACTTTTAATCTAAGAGGCATAGGTAAGCAGATCTGAGTTCAAAGTTCTTTGACAGAACAAGTTTCAGGTAAAAAAAAAAAATGTTTAGGACCAGAAAAGGTGTTACATGATTTTAATCCCAGCATTCAAGAGACAGAGGTATGTATATCTGAGTCCTAGTCAGTCAGTTCAGTCGAGTCAGACAGATGAGAGACAATGAAATGCAGTGGAGTTCGTAGCAGTTCAGTTCATGGAGTTTAGAGGCAGTTTTTACAAGGACAGTTTTATAGAGACAGGTTGTAGAGAGAACAAGCCAGACACAGGTGAAAACACAGAGCTGGAAAATGAGAAGGATCCAGATTAGAGCAGATTATCAACGTTAGAATGAGGCTAACATTAGTGAGAAGAGAGATTGAATCGGTCAGCTTGGAGATGAGTTTAAGCTAGAACAGATGAGCTGAACAAGCCAGCCAGAGTTCACAAAGAACTAAAATGGGTGAGCTTATACATTAGTAACTCTCATAGGATCAAAATATTCTAGGCCTACATTATGTTGTATAGAGGCTAGAAATTTTTGGAACTAGGCCTAGGTTAGCAAACAGGCAGTAAGCCTCCAAGAAAACAAGTACAAGAGGTTAATAGTTTATTTTACAGACCTTCAGTAAGATATTACAAAAAGAGAGATGGGACACACAAAACTTAAAGAAATGTCTCCATTAAATCCCTTTACTCAGAGCTCAGGGAATCCCTAAGAAGAGGGGGTATAAGGGGAAGGAGGAACAGAGGCTATGGAGGACAGCAGCAGAACAAGCGCTATTAAACAAGTGACCAAAGTGGACATGAATTCACAAAGACGGAAGCATAAAACACAGGGCTTACATGGGTCTTCAATAGGTTGCTAAGATATGTATGATAGCTTTTAGCTCAGTACTTTTACTGGACTCCTGAAGGTGTCTTGGATGCTTGCTCCCTGTCTTGAGAGTTCTACTGCTGACGTTGCTTGCTAAGGTTTGATATGATGCTTCTTGTTTTATTATATTTTACTTTATTATGCTATTTTTTTAAAGTCTGTTATTTTCTTTTTATATTTTATTGGTTATTTGATTTATTTACATTTCAAATGTAATCCCCCTTACCAGTAATCCCCTCTCCCTACCCCTCTGCTTCTATGAGGGTGCTACTCCACTTGCCAACTCCCTCCCAACTCAGCACCCTAGCATTACCCTACACTGGGTCAAGCCTCCACAGGACCAAGGAGCTCCCCTCCTATTGATAATAGATAAGGTAACCCACTGTTATATATGCAGCTGGAGCCATATGTCCCTCCATGTGTACTCTTTGGTTAGTGGTTTAGTCCCTGGGAGCTGTGGCAGGTCTGGTTGGTTAGTACTGTTGTTCTTCCTATGGGTTACAAAGGGTTATCCCTTTGCCTCCTTCAGTTCTTCCCTTAAATCCTCCATTGGGATTTCTGTGCTCAGGCCGATGGTTGGCTGCAAGCATCACATCTGTATGGAGGTACCTCAGAAAATTTGAAATAGTTCTACCTAAGGACCCAGCTATACCACTACTGGGCATATACCCAAAAGATGGTCCAACATATAACAAGGGCACATGCTTCACTATTTTCATAGCCGTCTTATTTATAATAACCAGAAGCTGGAAACAACCCAGATGTCCCTCAACAGAGGAATGGATACAGAAAATGTGGTACATTTACACAATGGAGTACTTCTCAGCTATTAAAAATAGTGACTTCATAAAATTTGCAGGCAAATGTAACTAGAAAATACCATCCTGAATGAGATAACCCAGTTACAAAAGAACACACAGGGTACGTACTCACTGATAAGTGGATATTAGGCAAGATCTCGGAATACCAAAGATACAACTCACAGGCCATATGAAGCTCAAGAAGAAGGTTTCATCTATTTTTAGACACATATAATTGAACTTGAGCAGCTATATTGATTTTTAAAAATGTTCCTTCCATTTAGTTCACATTTCCTTTATGTGATTAGAAGGCCAAATGGTATACTAAAGTATCATGATATACACACCATGAACTATAATATTTTACTTTTTCTGTCACTAAACTTCTTATGACCAGACTCTGTTTTTCTGTCTGTAATTGTTCCATACTTGATAAAGTTCTTACTTTCCAAGAAAATTATTCTTCTGTTCTTTGTTTTATACCAGAAAAGGAACTGAAACAAAATATTCACAAAGTATGGGTGTTTACTGAATGAAAACTTGAGAAAATAGTGTTGCCTTAGATAGTTAGAATTTCAGTTCAGTACAGATATAAATCTATTACATTCATAGTTTGTTTTCCTTCAACAGTTTTATTTTCAAAGTCTAATTATAAAGAATGGAACTAAACTCATTTTATTTACTGCACTTATATTTATTGATATATTTTTATCAATAAATATGCTATTTTAATTCATTGTACTACTCTTTTTGCACATAATAGTCTCAGTGCCATTTGAAAAAATGTTGTGGTTACTTAAATCAGGGGGCTAACAAATACTATTAAGTTTTATATAGTCCACAATTTGGACAGTCAAAGTGATTATCACTGAGGCATTTCCAAGATAAATATTTGTTGCATCATTCGATTTTATGCTTAATTAATTCCTTCGTGAAACCGTTTAATTGCTCACTTATTTTCTCATGGGAAGTTGGATACTAGTGCTTGGATTCCTAGAAGCTCATGTGAGATTAAAATCCTAAAAGCAAACCATAAAATGTCCTGCTTTTCCTAGGAACACGACCTTTGTAAGGGCAGTGTGCTTTGCTTGAAGAACACAGAAGGTATGTCATAAATGGGCAATGAGAAATGCTATAATGGATTTATATTCTTCATTTAAGTGTTATACATGTTTTCTGTTCAAAAATAAGTGGCGTTTCACAACAGTGAAGAAGGAGGTGAATGAAAGGAAGCTAGTTGTCTGGTTAATAAGTATTCTTATCACAGTCCTCAGATATTGACACTAGGTATGACTGCAGTGGTTCAGTTCTCACAATCACCATCTAGAAAGCTGCTGATTGACTTTGAACATGACTACAGCCAAGCACGTTTTTCACCCTCTTGGTGAGTCCAACAACAACAAAAAAAACAAACGAAAAACAAAAAACAAAACAAAACAAAACAAAAACCCTAGCAATATATCCCAGTACACTTAATGTGTGATATTTTTAAGATATCAATCCATATTATTAGACCCTGAAGCAACATCTAAATATGAACACTTCATAATAATGTATTAACTATTAACTAACTAAATTAAACAGAGCCACGCATGATGGAACATGCCTTTAATCTAGTGCTTGGGAGGCTGACACAGGTGGATCTCTGTGAGTTAGAAGTGAGGTCAGCCTGGTCTTTTAGTGAACTCCAGGCCAATCAAGTCTACATAATGAGACCCAGCCCCAAAATACTACCAATAAACACATGAAGGAACAAAAAAGGACAGATTTAGATAGTAATTGGTGTAAATTTAATTTGTAAAACACATTGATTTCTCTTTATTTTAACTTAATGAGATCATTACCATAACAGAAGCTGATAATAAACCTGCAGAAGAGATGATAACATTCACAGAAAATTAGTGAAAAAATGTGACATTTAGTGTTTGGAACTCTGAATAATTAGATAATGATTTTTTGGTCCTCTTCAATAATTCTCAGATTACAAATGAACCTCAGACATGATAGATGTTTGTCCTCCTGAACATTCCTTAACTTCTGAGGAACAGAACTGATACTCATGGAATAATTCCTAGTCTTTATTTTGTTTTATTTTTATTTTGTGTTATTAATTATAGTCGAATAATTCTGAGGACATCCCTTGTTCCTCACCTGGAAACCACATTTTAAAGTGAAAAACAGTCCTACTCTTTGGTTGATGAAAATTCTCTTGGAACTGAGGTACTTTTTATCTCTTATAGCAATTTATGAGCCAAAATAAAAGCAACTGACATTTTTTTCACAGCTGTAAAACTACACAGGGAGTAACCATTTGATAATGATGATAAAGAGCCAATGAAATTAAAAAGAAAATGCCATTCATGTTCAGATAGCACTAAAATGTGATGGTGATTATGAAACATGGAAACTTTAAGAAGACATAATTATAAATTCCAATAATCAATATTGAAAATCTATTAGTTTAATATGCTATTATTTTACTCATTGAGCATGAGGTAGATTATAAATCACTTTTGTGTTGAATTTTAAATTTATTTATTTGTTTATTCCATTTTTATTCTACCTGGGCTGCAGAAACAAAAATTTCTACAAATAATGAGTCTGAAGAACAGCAGTGTGAAGACTGAATTCCATCTCCTGGGATTCAGTAATCATCCAGAGATCCAGAGTCTTCTATTTGGTGTGTTTTTCTCCATCTACTCTGTTACTCTGATGGGGAATATCGGCATGATCTTATTGATCACAATCAGTTCTAATTTACACATTCCCATGTACTTTTTCCTCTGTATTCTGTCCTTCGTAGATGCATGCTACTCTTCTGTCATTGCTCCCAAATTACTTGTGGATCTGATCTCTGACAAGAAGGTGATTTCTTACAATGGCTGTGCTACACAGTTGTATTTTTTCTGCTCTCTGGTTGACACAGAATCTTTCCTTTTGGCTGCCATGGCTTATGACAGGTATATTGCAATCTGTAACCCTCTGCTTTATACTGTAATTATGTCCAAGAGAGTCTGTATTCAGCTAGCATTTGGAGCATTCTTGGGTGGAACTATGAGTTCAATTATCCATACTACTAATACTTTCCAGTTGTCATTCTGCTCCAAAGAAATTAATCATTTCTTTTGTGATGTCTCTCCACTCTTCTCTCTGTCCTGCTCTGATACCTACACACATGACATTATATTGGTGGTGTTTGCAAGTTTGGTGGAAGCTCTCTCTCTTCTTACTGTTCTCCTATCCTACATGTATATTATAATGGCCATTCTTAAAACAGGTTCTGCAGAGGGAAGAAAGAAAGGGTTCTCTACTTGTGCTTCTCACCTGACAGTAATCACCATTTATCATGGCACTCTGATTTTCATTTATTTGCGTCCTAGTACAGGACATTCAATGGATATTGACAAAATGACCTCTGTGTTCTATACATTAATTATTCCCATGCTTAACCCCTTGATATATAGTCTCAGAAACAAAGATGTCAAATTTGCCTTTAGAAAAATTATTAGCAAAAAATTGTTTTCTTAGCTAAGTAAAAATGGGCTTTACAACATTAGCAAATTTCTTTAGTTTTCCTTGTAAAATTTGAGTCAGTTGAATATTTTATTTCCTCAAATGTATGTATAATTAAGAAACAAAGTTCAGTGTCTAACATTGAAACTGGGCTTCTTCCCTGTTATTTCTGACTATCACTTTATTTTTTTAAAGTTGATATGCTTAGTATATATTTCATGTGAGATTGTATTTACACTTAATTAAATTGTCTTTCATTCTAACTTTACTCCACAATTCTCAACAGCAGATAAATCTTCTTTTATTATTTTTATGAGAATATATTATAATGTGGTAGTATTAGATTTACTCACTCTGCCAACTCTTCCCAGATCCACCACAATTTACAATATATTCATATTTGTGTTTTCCTTATTTTTTACTCAAAGTCTGTGACCATGCAGTGGAGTAGGGAGATTTTTGCATCATAATACTTATCTTAGTATAAAAACATTTGATTCATATATTTTCTCCTTTTCTTATGAATTACAAATAATATAAACTCATTGTAGCATGTTTGTTCAGATAGTACGAGCTTTTAATTCTTCAAATATTAACTTTTTTTCTAAACACACATTTAATTCAAAAAGACCATTTGTGTTTTAAATTTCAACTGAATAATGGATGTAAGAAATTTGATTTACTTCTTTTTTTGATTATTTATCTTGTCTATCCTTTCTATCTTGTTATTTATGTGCTGTGTTGTCTCCCACTTCCATAGTTCATTCATGTTCACAAACTGATGTTTTTTTAAAAAATAACAGTTTACTATTTGTTGCTTTCAGTTTAATTTGTACAACTTTGATATTCAAAACTGTAAAATTTTCCTCTTGTAGTGTTTTGAGTTAATTCCTATAAAAGGGCCTTTTGATACAGGTATACTTATTAAGATATTACCCAACACGTTTCTTTTATAAATAATAATGTGCCGATTGTATGAATATTTGTATATGTTGTATAACTTCAATTTTTGTTCAAATATACGTTTTTAATGATCAGGTGGTCTTTAAATCACTTGATCTCTAATATTTGTTGTAAATTATCAGGGGCATTTGTGCTAATTAGGGTACAAAGAGGAACTGGAATCAATTCTATTAACTGAAGTAGATACTATTTTATAAGGAATAATTTCCCCAAATAGATCCATAATATAATACAGACCTGACAAACACAGAGGTTGGCAATTTGATATTGAATGCAGTATCTAATTTCAACTTTTTTGTTGTTGTTTTGCTTTGTTTTTTATTTTTGATACTTTATTTACATTTCCAATGTTTCCCCTTTTCTGGGTCTCCTCTTTGGAAACCCCCTATCTCCTCCCCCTCCCCGCATCCGTGAGGGAATTCCTCCTCCCACCTACCCGCCCGCCCAGTCCCATATTCCCACATTGACATTCCCCTTTACTGGGGCCTCTAGCACCCTCAGGCCCAAGGGCCTCTCCTTTCTCCCTGATGGCCATCGAGGTTGTCCTCTGCCACATATGTAGTCCAAACCATGGGTCAATAGATGTGTATTCTTTGGTTAGTGGTCTGAACTCCAGGACGACCAGGGGGAGGGTCAGGCCCATTGACGCTCTTGCTCCCTCCATGGGGCTACCAATTCCCTCTGCTCCTTCAGACCTTTCTCCAATCCCTCCAAATGGTACCTTACTCTCAGTCCAGCGGTTATTGTTAAGTGAAACTTGGACATTCTGAACTTTTAGGCTAATATCCTCTTATCAGTAAGTACATACCATGTTCGTTCTTTTGTGACTGAGTTACCTCGCTCAGGATGATATTTTCAAGTTCCATCCATTTGCCTGCAAATTTCATTAAGTCATTGTTTTTTATAGCTGAGTAGTACTCCATTGTGTAAATGTACCACATTTTCTGTATCCATTCCTCTGATGAGGGACATCTGGGTTGTTTCCAGCTTCTGGCTAT
>CM052701.1:83236923-83265831 GCA_028551405.1 Uromys caudimaculatus | reverse complement strand
ATGACCATTTGGTATTTTTCTTTGAGTTTTTTTATATAGTGAATTACATTGATAGATTTCCGGGTATTGAACCATCCCTGCATCCCTGGTAGCCAAGAGTGAATATTCTTTGAACTGCCTGATAGATCATGGTTCTTTATAGGTCAATGTGGCATTCTAACCTGACCCTTAGGCGAGGACTATATAGGCTAATATAAAATATAGTGCTTTAGTTTTCATTACTCAAGTCTGCTTTGGAATGTAGAGTCTGTGATTTAGATAGCATTGTAATTAAGGCCTCAGGAGAGATATTAGATTGATTGCATGGGTCACCATATAAAATCTTACGCACAGCTTTATCCGAGACTGAATGTAGCCTGGCATCGTAGTTAGATGGTGTACAGTTTTGGATTTGGAGCCTAAAGCTAACTGTTATAGGTTGATTACGACCAACTAGATCAATAGATTTAAAGAGAACAGGTTTTAGGACAAGTCTGTGCTTCATGACATGATGATGTGAATATTAACATCTTTTCTTTAAACACTAAGAACGTCATCCTTCATATGTGGTTTGATATAGTAGTAGACACTCTCTTGAATAATATTACATATGATAGTCTATAAAGTTTACATTAACTCTCTAAGAGTTGATATCTATGTGAAGTGAATATAGCCAGAAGCTGTTATGTAAATAAGATACAGATTTGAACCCATATCTGGCTCAAGGAACAATTTCTTTTTCCTTATGTAATTCATTTGAAATACAAATGAAACTAACAGTACAAATATTGGAAGCCTGAAAATATGTATAGATTATTGATATCTTCCTGGAAGAATCTCTGCTTGCTTAAGGGTTCAGAACTTGACTGAATTACCAAGATTATGACCAACCCTGTGCCTGATCATAGATTCTTGCAAATAATTCTTTCAGAAATTATAGTCATATTGTTCAGCATGTGGAATTTCATACTGGCAGGGCGACTCACACAAATAAAACTATTTTTTTTTCTAGAAGAATTAATTGTTTTTATTTTAAGAGTGTAGCTCAGTGTTATGCCATTAGGTTAACATGGCCAAGGTCAGGGCTTCAACTTTCAACAGATAAAAATTTCTGACCCTATCTAGATTAGTAGTACCAGTTTTTATACTTAATTAGCAAGAGAAATTCTTCAGAAAGTGGGACATACATTTTAATTATATAAAATACAAACATGACACATCTCTATATATTTACAAAGGCAAACATGGAAAACAAACGGTCTTCCTAAAGTGCATTCCAAAACAAAGTCTTGGAAATGGGGCCAAAATTAATTAATTACCACACTGTATAGATACAGGTTATGAAAAGTTATTTTTATAAATCTGCTGTTGACTTATGTTTTAAAAAGTCTTCTGTTATCATAGATATTAACTCCACCTGGTTACTCTTAAAGTTTCATTTGCCTGTATGTGAATGACATGTACAAAAAAGAGAAAAGATGTTCAAGAAACATAAGAGTTTAGGTAACATAGTAATCATAGGGAGCTCCACGTTTCTTCTGAAACCCAGCTAAGACTATGGCTATTATGTTGCTGCTATTGTGGACCTTTTTGTTAGGTATGTAAACAGTTAACATGCTCATAATATAAACTTCTATGATCATATGTATTTCTAAACAGATTTCTATGACAATTTTACTGCCATCTACCATATTTTGGTGGATGGAATGCATTCCAATGTATTTCTCTAAGAAATAATGAGGCAAAGTAATTACCTATAATTTCAAACCATGTTAACCAAATTAAACTTGTTACTCTAGAGCTTTATTAATTGTGTGATGCATGTGTAGATTGTTTGTAGTCATCCTGGTCCTCTTCTTCTTTTACTTAACGCATTTTATCTCCCAGCCCACCATCTACTCTGACAGCATCTACACTTTTCTAAGGAACAATCCTGCCTTGCCAAATGGTTCACTTCCATTTCCCTATTAAGCCCAAAGAATGAGAAAATTGTGTAGTGAGAAGCTGATTAGTTCAAGTGATTTCTGAAAGACATTAGCTTTTTACTGGGGAATGTGGTTCTTTAATCCTATGATGAATACAGTTAAGATAAAAATTAAGACATCAGAGACAAAGGAGCAAGGTAAACACAAAGTAAAAATATGTTTATAAAATTGGACGTTCTAAAGGCATTTATACTTCTATGTATATGAATTATAGACTGAAATGAAATCCTTTGCTGGTGCCAAGAAAAATGAGTCTATTCTTTCTGGACATGAACATAGAAAATACTACATTTGAAAAATAGGAACAACTCTGATCTATAGGAAAACCAGTATATTTCAGTAACATGAATATAGTATGAGAATATTTCACTAACAGGAATATTTTATTTATTTAATCATATACTTTGGTACAATCCATTATTTGTCATATCGCTCCACCATATCCTCTATATCCTCCATATCCTCTCCCTCCCTCCAGCTTCCCAGTTTTCCCATCTCCCTTATAGCTTCATATTCATATATATATATATATATATATATATATATATATATATATATATATATCTCAAAATTCAAAATTCACTGAGCATATGCCATGAGGCATGGGCAACCCATCAATAGCTTCCATTTCAAAGAAATGGCTTCTTACTGAAGCAGTCATCAGCATCCACTAGCTACTCAGCTAGATTTATAACATTAGCAGCCCCTTCCCCAGTCTCCACACAGGATAGATTATATGTTTTAAAATTCATTTCCTTTTTGTGGACCTGTGTACTGGAAGTTATTCACGGGGATCTCTGGCGGGGCCAGGTAGGAGGGTTCAAGGGAAGAGAAAAGGGTGTGAGCAAGGAGGGGGAATTGACTTCACTGCTCTGCTGCTGCTGTCTCTGCTGACACTGGCCACACTGCACTGAGCCCACTGGACTGGATCTGCTGGAGGCTGACTAGCCAGTGAGGCGATGCAAGGGAGCTTCTGGTGGCATTTTTGGAGAGCAGTTCTCTTCCCTGGTGGCAGTGTTATAGCTCTTATGACAAAAGCTCTCAGACATTGGAATAATTTTCACACACCATTTTTCCTTCTGGATAAGATCTTTATACACAATTTTAGGGTGAGTTGGGAGTCTGACAGTAGGTGCTTCCTATTGGTTTGGTCTGAGATGTTATGGAGCCCTCATCTGTATGTGGAAAGGCATAGGGTGTTGCCCCTACATGATTGATGACCATAAACCTCTCTACAAGATGTTGTGAGGGATTGCAGCTATGTGACAGAGGCCTGGTGCTAGGAGCAGGCAAAGTTCCTACCATCCCTTCAGGGTCTTCGGGGCTTCTAGCCTTAGATCAACTAGCAGGCTTCTTCTCAGGGTCTATCACCCTGTACCTTTTGTGTGGATATGTATATGCTATGGTGTGATGGTGAAAGTTAGAGGATATCTTGTTGATTTTTTTTCTTTTATCTTATGGCTCCAGTGATCTAGTTCAGATCATCAGATTGGGAGCAGTCACCTTTAGCCACCGAGTCATTTTCTCAACCAAGGATAGTTATAAATAATAGTTTTGCTTTGCTTAACTTTACATGTATAACCTAAAAATTGATTTTCTCAAGAAACTTGAGAAGATTAAATGTGAAAATGAGACCCTGCAAATAAGGAATATTTGTGCTTAAAAAATACAAATGTATACGGATACTTTAAATTTTACATGTTAATAAGTATTTGTATGTTTTATATGTATACATCAAGTAACAATATTTTTCTGTAAATAGCACTACTTTTGCACCAAAACCTAAATTGAAAACAAAACTCAACAACCATTTCAATGAAGTGCATTATGACAGGTTATTCTGTGTGCTTTTAAGAAAATGATATTGAGTAAAATTGTTCAATTTCAATCCTATATGACTACTGTCTGCCCCTTTGTTCTGTAAGATTTTTGAAATCTAAACCTGTATATTTAGTGACAACACATTCACTTTTCTTAGTGAGCAGTGTCATAATAAAATATGTATCAAATGTTATTTATCCAAGTAATGATCTGACCAATTTTCAATACATCTCAGCATACATATAAACGTAGTTCTATGTCATTTAAATAGGAAATGTGATTTTTTTTTGAGGATGGTTCATAAAATAAGTAAGTGTTTATTTTAATGAATTCTATCAAACAGTATCCCATTCAACTAGCTTTCATTCCTAAGTGACAATATAGAGACTTACAAATAATAGAACTATCCAACCAAATAAACACTTGAAATTCAGGTTGTCATTACTTTTCATTTTAGTCCTTGGTTTGAAGAGTCACAGAACTGCTTTGAGATGTTAAATTGTTTGACCTGAATTGTATTGTTATTTAACTTTTGCGTTGTGTACAGTAAAGGCTGAGTGTTATTGGAAGGAAAGCTGGTGAGTTTCTTTCACAAGACTACCACAAAAGTCATCCCCAGTGCCACTCTGGCCAAACCAGACTTAAATACATTTATTGTTCAAAAAGGGAGTTCCTTGTCATAATTTTAGCTGAATTTTTAAATCCTTCCCATGATTAGTATGTGATTACATGACAATAGAGGTCATACGCATACTGAGGACAAATATTGAGCATGAAAGGGCCACATAAATAACGTGCTATGGACTGCTTTTTAACAGAGGGGAATAAGGTCCAATAAAAAATAATGGCAATAAAAATGCCATAGTGCCTTAGGGCACATTGAATGCCTAGTTCAGAGAAGCATTACTGAGAAAAGAATCAGCAATTGTCTCTAATGTGAAAACAGAAATTCTACTTACATATTTAGCACTATAGGATATACAACACACAGAAATTATATGCCTCTGTGCCTATTTGTTGTAAGGAAGTATTCAAACTTAACCCCCAAATACATAACACTCATGTATTCAATGACAAAGCAGAAGAAAAGATATTGAGAATAGAAACAGGCACATGGTGTGGACGTACTGTACAGTCCCTGTCACATTTGCATAGACCTGCCTTCTCTTACTTGCCCTTCTTGGTTTGTGTGTGTAAATAAGAGAATTACAGAATGGAAGAGTGGGTTGGTTATGGATATGAAGAATGCACATGGATCAAAGCCAGGTGAAATCCCTCCCCATTACAATTCTAAAAAATAAAAATAAAAAATAAAATGTTCGATTAGGGTCTCTATTAAATTCATATATCAATCATGAATTTTCTAAGTCATATTACCACTTGTTTATTTTTAAAATTAAGCTACTAAAAATTAGTGATATGAAGATCTTTTTGACTTTAACTCCTATATTTAGATATAAATATTTCAAGGTAATATCCACATATGTTCTTATTCAAATCCTCTTGTTTCAGTCCACTCTTATTAGATGTGCTTACAATCTCAACCAAAAACGTTAAAATCAAGTATATTCCTATGGCTTGTCTGAAATGGCCCTAGATGAGTTCCTTTTATGGAATTAAGACTTATTCTCTTATAGTCACTGTCTTACAAACTATAGTCCCTCCATATATCTTCTTAAACCATAAGGTACATATTCAAAGTACAAGGTATCACTGAGTTTTATTTGAAACAATCATTTTTAATTTGATATTCACAATGATAATACATGCTTTTATTTTTCCTATTTTATGTATTTTTCATAATGTAGGTAATGGAGTGGTATTTACAGTATTAGCATCATTTCTATTTTTGAGTCAGGAATATTGTACATCTACACTGAGGGCAAGTTTAAAAATACATACAACAATGTATTCAATGCTATTCAGAGTAACCTATTAGAGAAGTGCATGTTAAGTCAGAACTGGGAAAGGCAAAAGACATTGACAAGCTGAGTAAAGATGCAAAGTAGAGATATTTGGGGCTGGGAGAGAGAGGGAAGGTTTGACAACACTGGTTCTCCTTGCTTTTCATTTCTTTATTTTCTCTTGTTTTGTTTCTAGTTGATCCTATATTATACAAGTTCTTGAGGTATAATATAATGTCAAGAGCTGGGTATATGTTATATAATTATCAAATGAACACAATTGCCACATTCATTACATACATTGTTTATCATTCCTGTATGATGTGATGGCCAAAATAATATTTATTTATTTTCAAATATGTAGTGTAGTATCATTGATCTGGTCAGACAAATTTTTTATTAAAAAAATCAAAATTATTCTGTTTTATTGTACTAAAAAGGAAGATAATTAAAAGTGAGTAAAGAGAAGCCGGGCAGTGGTGGCGCATGCCTTTAATCCCAGAACTTGGGAGGCAGAGGCAGGTGGATTTCTGAGTTCGAGGCAGCCTGGTCTACAGAGTGAGTTCCACAGAGAAACCCTATCTCGAAAAACCAAAAAAAAAAAAAAAAAAAAAAAAAAAAAAGTGAGTAAAGTGTGCATAGACATTTACATAGACTGTTTGAATAGAAGGTATAAAATAGCTAAAACTACAGTATAAATACTCACCCTACTCCTAGGAAATGAAAGTTAGGGGCTTTTTACTGCTTGCTCACCACATCTCTGACTCTTCTCTTATATACCTTCACTTATATGACTTATACTGCCAGCTTAGAATGTGTGGTTCTAGATTCTGCCTCTGAAGGTAATCATATATCTATAATTCTCCATTGTTATCTTCTTAGTATATAAGTCTGCAGGTTAAGGTGCAGTTGCCATAGTCTGTTTTTCTTTAGTGTATGGATATAAACATCTTTTCTTTCATTTCTGTGCCTTTCAAGTTCATAGTATTAGAAAAAATGAAAAGAAAACAACACACATACACACAATATAATGAAATGCAGAATAGTTTTTAAAATGACAAATGATTTCTACAATGCAGCTAATGCTACAATATGTATGTAGCTAATGTATAATGCTACAATGCATTATAATAACAGCTACTTGAGGGTTATATTTATAGAATGCATGATTTGAAGAAGCAAGTATATCTCATTTTGTATTTATATTGAAATATATATGCATATGTGACATATGCCTATTGACTTAAACTGAAATTCTACTTTTCAGGGACTTCTTTACACTTGCTTTAACATCCTTATTCCTGAGGCTGTAAATCAATGGGTTGAGCATGGGAATCACAAGAGTATAGAATAATGAGGTCATTATGTCTTGATCCAGGGAATAAGCAGAACTTGGCCGGAAATACATGAAGAGCATCGTTCCCTGGAAAATTGCAACAGCAGTTAGGTGGGAGGTGCAGGTGGAGAATGCTTTGACCCTGCCCTCAGCAGAGCGGATCTTCAAGACTGATAGAATGATGTAACAGTAAGAGACCAGGACTCCTGAGATGGTACTCAGCTCAATAAATCCAAATAGGGTGAATATGACTAGTTCATTGACCTCTGTATCTGAGCAAGATAGTAATAGGAGAGGAGGGACATCACAAAAGAAATGGTTGATTTCATTGGACTGACAGAAACACAAGTGAAATGTCAATATTGTATGTGCCAAAGCATCAACCATTCCAACCAAATAAACCACAACCAGGAGCTGATAGCACACCACTCTGGACATATCTATTGCATACAGCAAGGGATTGCTGATGGCCTTATACCTGTCAAAAGCCATCACTGCCAGCAGCACACACTCAGCATCTGTAAAAATACAAGAGATAAAGAACTGCATAGCACAGTCAATAAATGGAATTGAATTGGTCTTGGTCATAAAGCCCACCAGCATCTTGGGCCCAATTGCAGTAGAATAGCAGATGTCAGAGAAAGAGAGGTGGCTGAGGAAAAAGTACATCGGTCTGTGAAGCTGGGGACTCATCTTTATCAAAATGATCATCCCAAGATTTTCAATGAGAATAATGAGATAAACAATTAGAAAAGTGGTAAATAAAATCACCTTGATCACAGGGTTATTGGTAATTCCCAAGAGAAGGAACTTGGTGACTGAACAGTTCCCAACCTCCATGCTTCTTTGTTTTATAAACTGTTTTCAAATAATCAAAAGGACAAGTTAGAATTTGTTTCCTTATATGTCTAAAATATTGCCATGATACATAATTTTATATATTTTTTTCTGTAAACTGTTTGTCTTTGGGAACTAGCACAGACAAATATTCCTTTCAAACAAATATTATTATAAAATGTTTAATATAAATTTTTAATATTTGTTTCTAAGTTGTACATAGTTAATTATGTAAATGATTTATCTTGACAAATCTTACCCACTCTTAGGAATCTATTTGAATAAATTAAATACTGACCTAGATTCAAAGTGATAAAAAAAATAAAGAGCAGAAAATCAGAAGATATATGACAACAAAATCATGTTTGATCAAAAGAACAGATTCATTGTCTCTAGAAATATAAGAGATTTCAAACATAATTAATGTTGCTGTATATACATTAATAAATGGAAATTTTTCTATTGATATTTTTGTCAAGGCATTATTTAATAATAAATATATTTTGAAGAAATTTTGCAACAGATTTCTTCACTGCTTTGCCAGAATTTTCATAAGTTGTTTGTTAAATTAACCAGATTACAAATGACAACTGAGAGATCATTTGGAAAGTGAGAAGACATGACTTCAATCAATATGGAACAGCAATTTTACTAAGTACAGTGGCTTCTCATTTGTTCTCAGCTTCCAATTGTTGTTAAATATAAGTGGAAAGGTGCAATGCCACTGTCTGAGATTACAGATATCTAGTCCTCTTTTTACATTTGTACTCACTTGTGCATATATGTATATAATGGAACTTCTATAAGTAAGTCTGCTTTTGATGTGTAAATGTTGAAAATGTAGATGGAAATCTCATTCTTACTTTTTCTAGACTTAAATACAGTATTCATTCTATACATACTGTAATTACTATACATATGAATATCTGGATAGCTAACTGCATTATTATTTACTAAAACACAAATTTACATGCACATTATTACTTAGAGTAATCTGAAACATAATGATTTACTGATGGCTTCTGAATAAAATATCCTCTTTAACGTGTTTACACAAGTAACCAGTGAAGTAATTCAATCTCATACTATTAGCAAGAAAATGTCGTTGCTCATTGTATTATAATTTATGTTTAACTACATGAGTTGCTCACTTACATATTAAACAATAAAAATTCTTCCATTCTCAAAGAAAGATGCATTATTTAAACATAAATAAAGGATTACTAAATAAATAATACAGAAAAATGAAAGAAAGAAAGAAAGAAAGAAAGAAAGAAAGAAAGAAAGAAAGGAAGGAAGGAAGGAAGGAAGGAAGGAAGGAAGGAAGGAAGGAAGGAAGGAAGGAAGAAAGAAAGAAAAAAAGAAAGAAAAAAAGAAAGAAAAAAGAAAGAAACTAACATACCTTCGAAGAATCATTCTATTTTCATCAGTGACACACAAACTATTTGGATGACATTTTTTTTTCACTCTGAGACTACTGGAACTTAAATATGATATACTTCTGCCTTTGATACACTTTTTATTCATTAATGGTTAATTAAATTACTTGATTATCCTTTTCGCATGAGATAATATAGCAACTTCAACAAAAGTTGAAATTATAAGTTTTTATATGTACTCTATGGCTTAATTAGATTAGTATCAATATCCCTACTCAAGTCAAATAAAGGTTACAAAACAATACAATACTATTGAACAATGTATATGTTTTCAAAATTATCAATATTGTATTTTTGAGTGTCACAATAATAATATATAAATAGAAAATACAATACATAAAAGTACATTAAATCCAACGTTTATATTAAGGTATTGAAGTAGACATGTATTATTTGTAGTCAAACAGTATGCCAACACTTTTTTGTTCTTTATTTAGGTACTTAAGTAACAAGGACTGACATTTGGTTTAAGGAATTGACAGGTAACTATATCTTAACATTATCAATACTGTCATCAGTTCTACAATATTCAGATAGTGCTTGTCACTGGACACTGGTATAATGTAATGTAATTTACATTATGTAATTTAGAGCTACTTAAAACTAGAGAATGAATGAGGATTGCATTTGAAGGTTCAAGTTTAAACAAGAATTTTGATGTATACCCAAGTCTAGTCATTTTCCCATGCTTCTATTTCTGTCATGAATATTTTCAAATAACTCCACAGAATGCAATTTTAAATCCGTATATACATGGAGTTAATGCTTACAATCAGATAAGTTTGTTTTGCTCATCATAAGATGAGTAATTTTGCTCATCATCTTACACAACATTGATTTCTTTCTACTTAATTCATACCCACTTCACCTAAAAATGCAAATTCATATGATGCTCAAAATAGTCTTTAATTACTGTAAGAGAAAAGACAATGAAATGTATAAAATTTGCATATTTAATTACCCGCAGTTCAGTGCTTTCCTAGTTTGCTTATATTATGAAATGTTCCATATGAGGCTTGCTGCCATGTTGGTTGACTTGGTATGAGATATTAATACAAAGTATATACTTTGACAGGTTTATTCAGAGCAACAATTTTATCTCAGTATCTAAAAGTGGGAGGTTTGTAACCCTGAATGTGCTGCTTCAATGAATGGTGGACTAGAACTCTCTGGTTGACAGAGATTACAGTTTTCCTGTCCTATATTGAGAAAGAACAAATTGCTGGTGGTTCTTTATTATGAAAGAAGTATTTATCAAGGTCACCACCTTATACTATCAGACTTTTGTGGGTTAGAGTCTCAAGATATGAAAACAATAATTGTAATTCATGAATTAAAAGGCTTGTCAGGCATGCTGCAAATAAATAGAGATGGACTCAAAAATATTACATGTATTAAAACTCATACAGCATCTTGTCTACAGCAAAATTCCTTCAGAATTACTTTGTAATGAAAGTACACTACCGTTTTGTATTTCCAGCATACCAGAGCATAGGTTCTAGAAACCTTAGGCAACCAGTTTTTTTCTTATCTTTCCTTTCCTTCCTATCCCCCTTTCCCTCTCTCCCTCCCTCGTACCATCCTTATTTTCTTCCTTTCTTCTCTTCTTCTTCCTTCCTTCCTTTCTTACATTCTTTCTTTTTCTTTCTTTCTTTCTTTCCTTCTTTCTTTCTTTCTTTCTTTCTTTCTTTCTTTCTTTCTTTTTTCTTTCTTTCTTTCCTTTAAAACAAGGCTTGCATTAAACTTTGAAATCCACCTAACTTTGCCTCCCAAGTGCTGGCATTAAAGGTATGTGATCCCACCGCCCAGCTGATAGGCAGTGGTTTTAAGATTCTTTTTCTTTTCTTCTTTTGGAGAGACATGAATAATTTTATTTTCCTAGGTGGAAAATAACATTTATCTTTAGAGTTACAATGTATTCTAACAACCTGAACAGTTGGATTTAGGTGGAATTTGTCTGGAAGCACATATAACCTATGTCTTTTCAGATTAATTAAGCTAAAATTGCTCTTAGTTTGAGGCAGCCAAAATTTGACCTATACTGGGCAATATTCTAAGGACCTTGTTTTGTTCCTGCCCCCACCTTGCTCGTATGTCAACAAGTGTATGGAAGCATGACAAGCAGTAGAAGAAATGCTATCTCTGTCAGGGAAATCCATTTAGACTCTGCTTTTCAGGTGGATATAGGAGAAGCTGAGTAGTGAAGTTGAGTTTAGGTAAGAAAGCTCTTGTTCAATTTTGGTGTGTTAATAACATTCATTGACCCTAGTTTGCTTATTTATGTAGCCTTTTCAAGATAGACCACATGGTTTCAATGTTATTGAGAACATACGTTAATGCATTTTGATTATTCATTGAAAATTAATTACTTCACATAGGAATATAATGATTACATAGTGTATCTTGTAAAATACGATGTTTTATATATTAAAATTGCGAGGAGACTAATTAAATCTGACATATATATGCATCTCCTTACTTACTTGTTATTTGTTGTGAGAATTTATAAAATATACCCCTTATCTATTTAAAGAATACACAACTATATTACTGATTATAGTCCCCATAGCTCAGGCACTAAGACCAATAATTAATAAATGGAAACTCATGAAACTGAAAAGCTTCTGCTAGGGAAAGAACAACATCAATAAAATAAAACAATAACCTACAGAACAGGTAAAGATCTTCCCCAACTCTGCACTTGACAGAGGGCTAATATCCAAAATATATGAAGGGCTAAAGAACTTAGACACCAATAACCCAAATAACCCAAATTTTAAAAAATGGTATACAGAGCTACACAGAGAATTCTCAACAGAATAATCTCTAAAGGCCAAGAAACACCTAATGAAATTATCAATGCCCTTAGTCATGAGGGAAAATGCAAATCAAAACAACTCTGAAATTATACCTTACACCCATCAGAATGGCTAAGATCAAATCTCAAGTGACGGCACATGCTGTTGAGGATCTGGAGAAAGGGAAACACTCCTCCATTGCTGGTGGGAGTGCAAACTGGCAGAGCCACTCTGATAATCAGTTTGCCAGTTTCTTAGAAATTTGGGAAAAGTTCTACCCCAAGACTCAGTTATACCACTCTTGGGCATATACCCAAAGGATGCTCCACCATACCCCAAGGACATTTGTTCACCTATGTTCTTAGCAGCTAAATTTGTAAATTTGGAAACAACCCAGATGTCCCTCAACTGAAGAATAGGTCAAGAAATTAAGGTTCATTTACATGATGTAATTACACTCAGCTATTAAAAACAAACGCATCATGAATATTGCAGACAAATGTATAGAGCTCGAATGTATCATCCTGAATCAAGTAAACTACACCCAAAATGACATGCATGCTATGTACTCCCTTCAAGGTGAATATTAGCCATAAAGTACAGGATAACCATGTTAGAATTCACAGACCCAAAGACACAATATAACAAGGAAGTTACTAGTGAGAATGCTTGAATGTTACTCAGAAGGGGAAATAAAACAGGCATAAGAGGTTGATGAATGGAGAAAACTGGGTGGGAGAGAGTATAGCGATTGGAACTTGGTAGGGGGATCAATTGTAGAAAGAGCCAGGGAAAGAGAGGAGAAATCAAGACCTGGAGGGCATCTCTAGTACTTCCCAAAGACATGGGATGAAGGAGGCCCCAGGGAGCATATGGGGATACCTCTAGCTGAGAATCCTAGTAGTGGGAAATATGGACCCTGAAGTTTCCACCACCCGTAACCTGGCAGGATTCCTAGTGGAGGCATAAAGACAGAAACACACCCAAAAAACTTTGACCCAAAACTGTAGCAGTGGCTGTCCCTGATTCTTTTGCCTGCTTGTGGATCCCATTCCCTTTACAGAACCACCTTGACTGGCCACAGTGGGAGAGTCCTGCAGTGAATTTATGTGTTTATGTGTTTATGTTGTCCTGCCAACAAGATGTGCAGGGATGAAACAGTGTCTGATGGAATGGTCAACTAATGACTGGTCCAAAGTGAGACCCAGAGCATGGACAAGAACCAATCCCTGACATTATTACTGCAACTCTTTTATGCTTACAGACAGGAGCTTAGCATAACTGTCCTCTGAAAACTCCATCAAACAAACAATGGAAACAGATGCACAGCCCAACAGCTAAACATTAGATGGGGTCTTGTGGAAGAATTGGGGATATAAAGGTGATAGATACTCCACAAGAAGACCAGCTGACTCAACTCACCTGAATGCTTAGGGAAAATCCTAGAGACTGAACCACCAATGAAGTCATAAGCATGGGATCGACCTAGCCCTCCTCTGACATAGGTAGCAGATGTATATCTTAGTCTTCATGTGGTTCCCCCAACAACTGTAGCAGTGGCTGTCCCTGATTCTTTTGCCTGCTTGTGGATCCCATTCCCTTTACAGAACCACCTTGGCTGGCCACAGTGGAAAAGTCCTGCAGTGAATTTATGTGTCAAGGTGGTGTCCAAGGGAGATCTGCCCGTTCTCAGAGGAGAAGGGGAGTTAGGAGGGGAGGAGGGGGCAAAGAGAAATGGGGGAGTGGTGGTTTTAATGAGGGTATAAAATGAGTAAATATACTAATTACTGAAAAGAAAACAAAAGAGTCTTGTAAAATGTGTTCTTTATAAGATCTGCCCTTAATAAATAAACATTACCGGGGACCAATCACTGGGCGAGTAGGTGGGACTTCTGGGTGGGAAAGAGGAAGAGAAGAGAGGAGAAAGGAATGGTGCAGATTCTAGACAGGGGAAAGCAAGAAGGCAGACAGAATGTAGGAAGCCAGACGCTGTTGTTTCAAGTGGCAGATCTACTACCAGAGGATTTCTAACACAGCATAGTTTGTAAAATCAAGATGCTACATTTGGCACCCAGAGATCGTGTTACCTGTTGATTCTAAACTAAGATTGTGTGGTGTTTTCCTTTGCACATTGACACAACTGAGTTCTTAGAGAAAGGTACAGAAGAGCATGGTGTCCGGCCACTGGAATTTGGAAGCATGGGGCATGTGCAGCTACAGCCAGCAATGGGAATTCGGTGAGACAGGAGTAAAGAGCCCTTGTTAAAAGGAAAGAATGCATCCACAATAGTGTCTGCATTTGGTGACTGCATGTGGGATAGATACCCAGGTGGAACAGTCTAAACCACCAACCAAAGAGGACCCATGGTTCCAGCCACATTTGTAGCAGAGGTTGGCCATGTTAGGCATCAATGGGAGGAGAGGCCCTTGGTCCTGTGAAAGTTCGATGCCCCAAGGTAGGGGAATGCCACAGCGGGGAGGCAGGAGTAGGTGGGTGCGTGGGGAACACCCTTATAGACGCAGGGGGAGGGAGGAATGGGATAGGAATTTTCCAAAGAGGAGACCTGGAAAGCGGAACATTTGAAATGTAAATAAAGAAACTATCCAATTTTTTAAAACAGCAATAAATAAATAAATAAATAAATAAATAAATAAATAAATAAATAATTTTTAAAAAGATCTCTTCATATTAGCTGTCTAGAAAGTAATCATAATCTAAGTACTAATCTGTACTTATTCTTGTCTAGAGATGCACAGGTGTTTTCCACTTGAACGTATGATATTATGGATGGTACTTCTCAAAACAGTAATCTTCCTTCAAATCTTCCTTCTTGTTAGTTAACTATGTACTGGCATCAAATAAACATTGTACTGTATATAGTTTAAAAAAATTTAAAAATACAGTTTTGTGGTATGAACTTGGCAAAAATTTTAAGTGATTTATAGAATAACAAAATGTATATGCTCTATAAAATATTATTTCATATATGTGATCCTTCAGAGATGTTTTATCATTGTTTTTTATATTCCACATGCTTTCTTATTAAGACATTATAAGAGAATATATTAAATTACCAATTGAGCTCATGTTTTTACAAAAGCTTTGTATTCCCAAGAAATTTTAAGTTATATATTTGTCCTTTTTTGTTGATTATTTGAAATTTAGTGCCTTTGTTGATTCAAAATTTTATAGTTATTTTTGTACTATGTAATGAGTTTGGTCCTTAACACAAAATTGTATAACATTTATATTACTATGTACAAATATATATTACATTTTCCTTACCTGTATATATTTAGCCCTGAATTTCATCTTTTTTCTCTTTATTCTAGATGAATAATAATTTCTTAGTTTCCTGTGAATAAATTTATTTATTTTTAGTTGAAATTTAAAAAAATAGAATTAATAAACTAAAGCCTCATAAAGGCTTCTTTTCTTAAGCATTTTTTAGCATTTTTGATTTTGATTAAAATGTATTATATATAAGAAATTAATTCTCATTGTAGCTATAAAGAAGCTAAAATCAATGTTTGAAAAAATATGAATTCACCTATATTTTGCATACATTTATGATTTGTCGAAACATATACATGCATAAAACTGATTATTTATTTATTTGTAAAATGTGATGTCTATTGTTTTCAGTTATATGGACAGAATGGAAGATATTACAGTGAAATCATTTGGGTACTAAAGGAAAGGCCTCCATGTTACTAGAGCTTGTGTATGCTGAGAGGAGACAAGTTTGCAGACCAAGTGTTCCCTGAACACAGGCATGGAGTTTGATGGGAGAATTAACTATTAATACTAACTAACAGGGTAGGATAATAATGGGCAGCATCAGCTAACAACTATATTTAATATTTCCTGCAGAGATTCTTGTATATTTTCAGTACTAAAAAGACAAGGCTTGCACTTTTATACTCATCACTTACCTTGCCCTTCACTGTATGCTCTATATGAGTCCTGAATGCCATACAATACCTTATGAAACATATAATTTAGGACTCACTTAAAATATCTGGGATTTTAAAAATATTACATAACCTAAAAGTAATTAATTGTAATTGCTTATGTAATGCCTCAAAAGATCAGCAAGATTTAGTCTCCAGGGTTTGTGTCTCCAAGGCTGGAGTCATAAACAAAAATATGTATATCACTTCCCACTCACAAAGATTCCACCTTGACCCACAAAAGGTTTGCTTCAAGGCTACAAAAAAGATATATATTAGTTAACATAAGGTAAATAAGTTGGGTTGAAGGTAAGTTCCCTTATTTTGATACATTGTATCACTGAGCAAAATTGAATACTCTCACATTTTGATATACAATATATCTCTGAGTAAGAGAGGTTCCCTAATAACTTATCTCAATGTTTTATGTGGATACTGTATTCCAGTATATCTTTGTTGTTCTTGTCTGATATTTTAAACTTTCTACTTTGTTCCATAAATGAAGATATGATCATTTAAGAACAATTATGCTAATATCTCAACAAAAGAGAATAATGGGAGGATGAAATTGAGAAATTAAAGAAAATCTTTAATCTATGTACCAGATTAGCTATAGATATAGATATATAAATGTATCTGTAGGTCAACATTACTGGAATGATTCTTATATAAAAATACCAATTCTGTGTTTGTCTGTATATGTGTCTTTGTGTCTGTGCATGCATGTATGTGTGCGTGTGTGTGTGTGTGTGTGTGTGTGTGTGTGTGTGTATCTAAATGTCTGTGTGTTAAGGTTACATGCTTTTTGTCTCTTTGTCTCTGTCTCTCAGTGTCCCTATGTCTCTGATTCACTCTATTCCTGCCTCTGTCATGTGTGTGTGTGTGTGTGTGTGTGTGTGTGTGTGTGTGTGTGTGTTTGTTTATGAGTGTATATATTCACATGAGTGTAGAGGCCACAGGATAACTTCAGAAATGTTCCTTAGATACCATACACTTTGGAGTGAAAGATCATAAGGCCATGATGAATAGCCTTCAAGTCACACAGATCCACCTATGTTCATCTTCTAAACCTAGCTAATTGGAGTGAACCTCATAAGGTCCGCAGACCCATAAGGAAAGTACTGTACAGTCTGATCTGTCTTCCCTGCTCCAGAAAGTATAATATCCTTTTATTCTATTCTGTTTGTATTCTTTAGGCAATATAGAAAATTAATGAATATATTTCCTGTAAAGGTCATTAAGACTGTTTTCAAATAGTAGTTTTCCCAGTGTCAGATATGCAAATTTTTAGATCCAATGTGGAATAACAAAAATGTACATACCAATTCATATATATATATATATATATATATATATATATATATATACTTACTTAATATAAATATGTGACTTTATGTTATAAATTATGTTTACATATTGATATTGTTATAAAATACAGAGTAAAGACATTATTATATAGGTTAATCATTTATGAATATATACAATGAAAAAGATAGACTATGTATTAGATATAAAATTAACTGGAGATGAAGATGACAAAGTTCCATATTCTTGAGACTAAAACTTACAATCTAGCATAAATTTAACAAATTTAACTCAGTAATTATATTGCCATTAAGAAGCTGTTAAAAATGGTTTAGAAATTCTAAAATGTGTGATCTGTAATTTCTCTGACATACCAAAATCCAGATGGTCAAAGAATAATTTGCTTTTAAATCCAAGAACTAGAACGAATTCTTATTTCCCTCATTCTTTGTTTTATTATCCTGTAGAATAAACTGCATATTCTGGAGAAGACAAGCCATGTTACTGACATATGGCAATAACAGTGGATCCATCTTCATCCTATTGGGCTTCTCAGATTACCCAGAAACAGAGGTCCCTCTCTTCTTGGTGTTTCTCACCATCTACAGCATCACTGTGGTAGGGAATATTGGCATGATTGTCGTAATCAAAATTAACCCCAAACTGCACACCCCCATGTACTTCTTCCTCAGTCACCTCTCCTTTGTGGATTTCTGTTACTCCTCCATCATTGCTCCCAAGATGCTCTTGAATCTTTTGGTAAAAGACAGAATCATCTCATTTTTAGACTGTATAGTACAATATTTTTTCTTTGCCATCTTTGTGGTAACTGAATCCATTTTATTAGTGGTTATGGCTTATGACAGATTTGTGGCCATCTGCAGACCACTGCTCTACAAGGTAGCCATGTCTCAGAAACTCTGCATCAGTCTAGTGGTGGGATCCTATGCATGGGGACTCTCTTGTTCCTTGACAATGACATGTTCGGTTGTCCAGTTATCTTTTGTTGGTTTCAACACAATTGATCATTTCTTTTGTGAGTTCTCCTCACTTCTTGTCCTCTCATGCTCTGACACTAGTGTTAATCAGATACTTCTCTTCTCACTTTCCACTGTGAATGCTCTTAGCACTCTTCTCATCATCCTCCTGTCATATGTGTTCATCCTTGTCACCATACTCAAGATGGAATCATCCAGGGGGCGCCGAAAGGCTTTCTCTACGTGTGCGTCACACCTGACCACCATCACTATCTTCTATGGTACTATACTGTTTCTCTACTCTGTACCCAATGCAAAGAACTCACAGCTCACATTCAAAGTGGCCTCTTTGTTTTATACCCAGGTAATCCCCATGCTCAACCCTCTGATTTACAGTCTGAGGAATAAAGATGTGAGGGACACAATCAGAAAAATCATGAAAATTAAATTTTAAGCTCTCCCCCATTCATCTTCTCAAGTACATTGATCCTGGCAAAGTACAGGAGTTTTAGAGAATTTTAATTATAAGATCATATTAAAATTAATAATTTCTTGAATTGAACAAAATGGTTTTATTTTAAAGAGAATTCAATGTTCTCTGTATCAATTAGAAATCACAGATCACAAATTGTTTGTATTTCATATCAAAAATTGAAATAACATTATAATTTATAATCTTATTGTAATATTTAAATATAACTACCATCAAGGATACTTTATATTACATAATAGCATTTCTATTTACCCATTCTTTCTGACACTGCATATAGCTGACATTTTTAGAGGACTTATGATTATTTAATATATATTTTAAATAAAAAATAGATTTTTATTATATATGCATTAGTAAAGTAATACAAAAGATTTTGGAATTGATTGTTTGAACAAATCATTTTTCTATTGTATGTATCTCTTTCTGATTTTAAACAGTTTTATGTGGTAGTACACATATGAACCAACAGTGACTATGTTAGCTTCTACAAGACCTATGCGAGTTCCAGACAGACAAAATCCAAGGATGGTGGAAGGAATGTAGAAACATAAGTCCACCATTAACTATATTACGAACTAATTGTCATTTGATAGCTTCTAGGAAAGAATAGGTTTCTTTTGAATAATGTGGCTCCCTGTTACGCTTACCACAGAACACAGCTACCCTACATCAAAGACTAGATGGGCATCAAAAATGGGACTTGATAGGGGAAAACATATCACTAAGTTAGGTAGGAAGATATGAAAAAGGTTGAGACAACTGATGGAAAAGGTAAAGCTGAGGTACCGTTTCATAATATACCTGAAGCCTATGAAATTCTCAGATACATTCATTTGTGCTTTAAGTAAACAATTTCTGTTAAGAATAGATATACTTATGCATTTGGGAATGTAAAGTAAATGATAAAAATATGGAATTTCTACAAATAAATAGCTAACAATAATCCTTACTGACATCAGTCTGCTACCCCTACCAAATAAGAAATAAAGACAAATACCCAATTCAGAAGGTTGAAAAAAATAGATGTAATAACTACAAGAACACAGAATTAATATTGAAAATATATAAGTACATAATGAATACAATTAAAATTCTCCAAAAGATTGAGAAAAATTAAACTTCTGAAGAATATTTAAATTAAAATTACTCTTTCTTTCAAAATTGATAATGAAAAACAGAGATGAGTTGGGGTTTTTTTTGTAAAGAAATTGTTGAGACTATACAACTCTCCTATCCAAAACAAAATAGAACTCTTGACAACAGAGGGAGGCCATTACCAGAAACCACAAGCAATTAAAATGTAAGACTTCCAATGGATATGTCAACAAAGAAGTTTGTTTTCTTTTTTTTATTGATATTTTATTTATTTACATTTCAAATGTTATATCCTTTCCTGGTTTCCCCTCAGGAAACACCCTATCCCATCCCCCCTGCTTCTGTGAGGGTGCTTCCCATCCCATCCACCCACTCCTGCTCCCTGCCCTGGCATTTCTCTATACTGGGGCATCTAGCCTTCACAGGACCCAGGACCTCTCCTCCCACTGATGCCCAACAGAGCTATCCTCTGCTATTTATGTGGCTGGAGCCATGGGTCCCTCCATGTGTACTCTTTGGTTGGCGGTTTAGTCCCCGGGAGCTCTGGAGGTTCTGGTTAGTTGATATTGTTGTTCATCCTATGAGTTGACTTAATCCTAAGGCTCAGGTAACATTGAAGAGAAGGGGGCAAAAAACTTATAAGAGACAGAGGATCAAGAAGTGTCCGTGAGATTGTGTCTCCCAGGAGTTTCAGGAGTGGCACCCATAAAGTCTTACCAACATGATTTCCCAAGCATGAGGGCTGAGTTATTAGAGACATATTTGAGGCAAAAATAATTTTTATTCAGAAGATAAAAGACATAAATGGAATCTTGGGATAAGAATATAATACTGGGTTCAGAAATCAAATAGTTGTTTCAGTGAGAAAAATTGCTATGATTTTCATGGTTTGCTTACTCTGTGGGGTGCATGTGTTCTTCAATGCATCACGTGGATGACGTGAATAGAAACTTGTAGGAGATGATTTCATCATCTTAAATATACTTTAAGTAAGTGCAATAGTTAATGATAGACTCTTGAAGTCTTCTAAATGATTGACTGTATGTTTATGTAGGTCTACCTAGCCTGTACTATACAATACTGTTTATTTAAATGATGTCAAAAATATTACAATGCCCTGAATAAACTTTTACTGAATTTTTGTGAAAATCTGAGTCTTTGTCCAAATAATTCTAATTTATTTTAAGTGAAAAGTTGATTGTGATCTGAAATATTATAAACTTATTACTTATAGAGTAGTACTCCAAAAAAGAGAATTGTCATCATGTCCTATTTCTAATGCATGATAAAAATACCAGATTTTACCTCTTTGAAGCACTTGGAAGAACTATCTCCTTCAGGCATCCTTCCACACACCCACTATGAATGTGTATAATTTTAAGTGATGATTAGTTCAATGGAATATATATAGTTTGAAAAATGGAAAAATGTACAATTATATCATCTGTAATATGATGTTACAAAAGCTCAATAAAAATATTATTTGATCAAGTTATTTTGTATATGTGGTAATTATTAAAATATGTATTTGACATAAATTCTAAACTAATGATGAACATATTTTCATTGTATATGCATATGTAAAGTAATACGAAAGTAGTTTTAGATTGTCTGAAGGATTCTTCTTTCTATTGCATTTATTTCTATTTTACTGACTTTCACAATTTTACCTTTTAGAGTGTATCACTTGGAAATTATTTAACTTGTAAGTGCAAGACTAGCATTTATATTTAATACATAGTCTGTATTTACTTCAGTCCTCCTTGGAAAATGATGTTCATATTTTGATATAAACAATAAAACCAAATATGCAAGTTCATAGCTTTTATTCTGACACAAAAGCAATAACCATTTTACTCTCAAATTCTAAGAGATCAGTGCTTCAGAGCAACCCTGTGAATAAGAAGGCGGAACATCTGTCTCTCTGAGTATAGTTAATTGTAGTTTATAAGATGCTTGCTACTTCAATCTATATTTCATAAATTACATACTTTTTTGTTCTTATAGATATTCAGTGCTCTACTATGTAACACATATTCTTTGTGTATTGCTGTGTATTTGGTTCATGCTCTTGAAAATATGAATACACTTCAGTGATCTAATCATTGGGAAGTGCAGATAACTTTGATGATTGACATGACGGCTTCATTGGGAACAAGTGCTCCATAAAAGTTTATGGATAATATAATGTAGTTTTTAATTTCACCAGTTTTGTTTTGATTCATTTTGTTTGAACTATTTTGAGATAGAATCTCGTTATATAAACCAATGATGTCTCAAACTCAAAAACCTTCTAGTCTCCACCTTCCAAGTTCTGGTACTAAAAAAGCATATCATTAGCATTTGTTTGGTTTTTGTTGTTACTTTAGAGAAATCTCATTTTTCCATAATAGACATAATATACATTTTTATTCACATTGTGTAAAGTTTTCTTTTTCTCCACATAATTGTAAGTATTCATTAGTTTCCCTTCTTTTAAACAACCATTCTAATTGTCATGAGGTGATTGTCCACTGTGAATCGATTTGCATTTTTCTGATGTTGAATTTCTTTCAGGTTTTTTATGCTTGTCTGTAGTATGTGAGCAGCCTCTTATGTGGCATGTCTGTTTGGTTTTTCAGCCATATAAAGATATTTCTGTTTTGTTTTACTTTGCTTTGGTTTAGTTTGGTTGTTGAAAATTTGAAGTTCACTATCCATAGTAGGTTTAAACCTTTGGCCTAAGCTTAGTTTACACATAGTCTGTCTTTTGTGTCACAGATCTTTTTCTGGAGACACAATAAATACAAGGTTATTCAGCCCAGGAAGGGAACCCACTTAACGTTCCAAATTCAAACTAGGAGTATCATTACAGTTTTACTGAGTCACCATAAAGAGTTGGGTGAAGAAATACTTACAGGAACAGGAATGATTAGGAAGTATCTTTATCACTGAAAACCCCAAGCTTGTGCAGGTAAGGACTCATGAAAGCTGTGACCCTAGCACTCTCTAATAACTAACTAGTAGCTCACTCTACAGGATCAAGGACATATACATGGCTTTTCAGAGTCTTGTGTCCAAACAATTGTTTACTTTTTTCTATAACCCAAAAGGGGTCTTCCAGAATTTTCCAAGTTTCTGTTTTTTACAAGTATATAGCGTTTTATTTACTCTCTGAGTCTCAAGCAGTATTTCCAATCAAAAGAAACTGCTGTACCACACTATCCTATTTCAGAAGCTGTTCTTTTGATTATTTCCTTTATTATATAGAGGTGATGTGTGAGCTATTGCAAATATGGCAAGGACACTAAGGTCTGGTACTCACAGTAGCTATAGTTACTCATATAAGAATCACACAAGAGCAAATTAATTAATTTTAAAACATGGATGTGGTAGGGGCACATGAAGTCTCCTAATTGACAAGTTATTAGAGATTAATGGCTCTTGGGAGATGAAGAGTCATTCTTCTTCAAGAGTATGAAGGTTGCATGGCTCTCTTCCATGACAATATATATGTATTTATTTGGTTTAATAATCTTTAAAAACAGAGGAGGAAGTATTATGTTATGAGAGTGATGTTTTAGAGTACCCTAGAAGTAGAGGTAAAGGTTGGAGTGTATGTTATTAAATAGACTGTATACTTTTATGAAATTCTCAATGAAGAATTAAATATTTTACACAATAATGCTTTGACATAACATAGGAAATAAATCGATGAAACTTTTGAGAATTTATTTTTGATTTTGGAAATATTTGTATAGATTTTTAGATATGATCTATTGGTTCATGTATGTGTCAGATAAATCATATGTATCACATAAAATTTCTACAATTACTTCACAATGAGTGAATTAAATATCTTTATAGTTTTTCTGAGGTTTGTAATATTTTATTATTAATTTTCTTCATATAGAGTGAGGTAGCAATAAAGAAATTAAAAGTTCTTAACAAATATATTATTAAATAACATACTTCAACCTATAATACTAAAACAACAGAATACTTGAATTTTTCATAAAATAAAAGGCAAGTTTACTCTATTGCAATCAATCTCAGTTTCTACTTTGTTGTGCAATATGAACTATATTAATTTTAATAGAATCTATTAAATCAACATTTATAAACACATTTCACATAAAGGAAAAACACAAATGACATAATATGCTTAAGAAGAATAGACTTTAGTACCTATAATTTTTTTTACTGTGTCCTTGACATCCTTATTTCGCAGACTATAGATTAAGGGATTCAGCATGGGAATCACGACTGTGTAAAACACAGAGGCCACTTTGACAGTGTGCCTGGAGTTCTTGGAGTTAGGTACACAGTATAGGAATAGGATTGTACCATGGAAGATGGTTATGGCTGTCAAATGGGAAGCACAAGTGGAGAAGGCTTTGCGGCGTCCACTGGCTGAGTGCATCTTCAGAATGGTAACAACAATGAGCACGTAAGACAAGAGAATGATAAGGAGTGTGCTAATCTCATTAAAAGTGGCAAAACCGAAAAGCAGCAGTTGACTGACAGACGTGTCAGAGCATGAAAGTGAAAGGAGAGAGGAGAACTCACAGAAAAAGTGGTTGATCATGTTGAAACCGTAAAAACATAAATTCACAGCAGAGCAGGTTAGTATCAAGGAGCATAGCAACCCCCAAGCATAGGATCCCAACACCAGCATGGTACAGAGCCTCTGGGACATGGCTACTGTGTAGAGTAGAGGGTTGCGGATGGCCACAAACCTGTCATAGGCCATCACTCCTAATAGAAAAGATTCAGTTACTACAAAAGTACAAAAAAAAAAGAATTGCACCAAGCATCCTACAAATGATATGGATCTGTCCATTGTAACTAGATTTACCAGCATATTAGGAGCAACAACGGAGGAATAATTAAAATCCACAAAGGAAAGGTGGCTGAGGAAGAAGTACATGGGGATGTGCAGTTTCGGATTAATTCTGATTATGACAATCATGCCAATATTCCCCACCACAGTGATGCTATAGATGGTGAGAAATATCAAAAAGAGGGGGACTTTCAATTCCGGATGATCTGAGAAGCCCAAGAGGGTGAACACAGCCCCACTGTTATTTCCATCTGACAGAGTCATGACTTCTGTTTGTAAGAATCTAGAAGACCTAAAAGCAAACATAGCCTGTAAAGACGTGCCCAGCTTGGTTCATGCTCTTCACAAAGCTTGGAGGATAAAACATAATATCTTTAAAAGGTAGTGTACATATAATAAAATGCAGATATTGTACATAATATAAAATATAACTACTGTAAAGATATGTAAAATTAAAATGAAGTATTGAATAAAATTATTGCCTCACATAAAAGATACTCATCTTAATTAAAGTAAATTGAGAGACATGGATGAACTTCGGGCTATTTCCAGTCAAGTACTTACATAAAAATTTCAGTGATATTGGATTATTTTCGTTCACAGAAGATAGGCTAAAATAACAGCATGATTGTCTATATCATTCTTGCCATCAGTAATAAAAAACAAGGAATATAGAAAAGAATTAAGGTATATATCCCATGTTACAATATTTGAAGAAAACAGCATGACTGGCTATATCATCTTTGCTATCAGTAATAAAACCCAAGGAATATATAAAAGAACTAAGATATGTGTCCCATGTTACAATATTTGAAGTGCCAACAGTTCTAATACCTCAACTTGAATGGTTGTCTTTTAATGAGTTTATTTTTTTAGTACTGTATGTGTTTATCTCATCCTTCCTTTCACTCTCTCTGTTTAGTTTTATGCATGTGTCTCCATATTCTATTTAACTTGTCCCCTAGTCCGTTCATTTTATCCTTGTCTTACCTTTGTTATACAAGGATTATTATTTTTGTTTAGCAATAGAACATGAAGACATTTGATGATAAAAAACCCAATACTGCATGCAAAATAATCCATTTATTTCACTTCACGGTGAAAAACAGAGTGCATGTTGTAGAGTGCATCCATTGCTTCCATTGTTACCTTTAGTAAGTTCTGTCTTTGCTCACACAATGGTTTCTAGACAAGCCCCTAAGACTATAGGCAAGGGTAATGCATGTGTTGGCCACTCTTCCAAATGCATCACTTTACCATTGAATACAATGCATTTCCAAAACAGAATTGGACTCAATATGTTGCTGGTTGTTTCTTTTTTAATGGAACAATTTTTTTCTTCAGGATTTTCAGGTTTTTATCATACAAGTCTTTTACATGGTTGGTTAGATTCTCCAAGATATTTTCCATTATTTGAAGCTATTGTGAAAGGTATTACTTCCTGATAGCTTTTCCAGTCCATTTGTATATAGAAGGGCTGCTGATTTTATGAAACTCCTTTATGTCTAGCTACTGTGCTAAAAGTGTATATGAGTTGGAGGAGTTTCCCAGTGCAATGTTTTAGCACTTTATGCATACTATCATTATCATCTACAAATAAAGATATTTTAACTTCTTCCTTTTCTATTTGTAATGCCTTGGACTTAGTCCAATTCTTCTAGATAAGGCTTCAAGTACTGAATAAAATAGATATGGAGAGAGTGGACAACTATGTCTTGCTTCTGATTTTAGTGGAATTGCTTTGAGTTTCTCTCCATGTAAATTGATGTCAACTATGGGCTTAATGTAAACTGTCTTTATTATGTTCAGGAATGTCCTCTGTATCCCTGAAGTATCCAACACTTTTATTATGAAGTGGGATAGGATTTTGTCTAAGACCTTTACTGCATCTAACTCTAATGAAAGATAAAAAGGAAACAGATCTAGATGGGAGGGGAAGAGGTAACTGGATCAAGTACATGGAGAGGCAAAACTAATCAGGGCATATTATGTGAGGGAAAATATATATTTCATTTAAATAACAAAAAGATTCAGAAAGAAATCTAGATAACACTTTGACATTATGTATGATACTCAAATTAAAAGTGGTTTTGAAAGTATTTTTACAAAAATGAAGCAGGAAACATTCTGCTATTTGCAAACATAATCAGAGTGCAAAAAAAAAAAAAAAAAAAAAAAAAGACAGAGGTAACTGGTAGAGAAGGAGAGCAGAAATGGGAGTCTTGAGGGCATACCAAATATGAATGTATGAAACCAAAATACAATGGATGAAATCCTCAAAGAATTAATAATTTAACATCTGTTCTTAATGTCTTAGTTAATTATAAAAAGGAATTCATATTTTCTGTTTATTTATGTAATGGCTCTTGTACCTTATTACTTAATTTTATTAAATATCTGGTGAAGACTTCTGTCTTTTGCAAAAACACAAATCTACCTTTTTATATTAATTATTTGCTTTCTAGTCTTAATAATATCCTTCTTTCTTTATTAGTTGATAATATTTATTTTACCTTATATAAATATCTAAGAAGTCTTCCTTGAAATATCCTCAAAATATTATAAAAATGTGAGCCTTAAATCCATATGGTTATCTGTTTACCTACCAGAGGTATTAGTTTTCATTTAATTCTTAACGTACTTACCTGGGCCAGGGCCCCTGAAGCAAAGGTTCACAGAGACTGCACCCTATGACACTGGCTCATTCACAAATGTTTTACTCATGAATGCTGAGTTTCCATTGATAATAAAGATTACACAAGTGAACCTATCTTGAAAAGGAAAAAGGCAGGACCTCTCCTTATGGGGGGTGGCAGATAGACCTTATATTTATTGTTATAGCCTTGGAGACAGGAACCTTAGAGACTATGCTATAATCTCTTGAGATCTTAAGATAAACAATTACAATTAATAACTTCAAACTGATGCAATTGTGGGTGGAAAAATCAGATCACCGTTGGGGACAGTTCATAAATGTAGTGTAATATGAATATATGATGTATATATATTTACATATAATATATTCATATTAAACATATAAAACTCACATATAATATATATACATGTACACACACACACACACACACACACACACACACACACACTTATATATCATATTGTTCCACAACCAAAGAATGATGTCCTTAGGTTTCTCCTTTGTTAGATATAATATATTTTAGAAATCAATATTATTACACAGCTATTTAAGATTTTTTCAATCCATGATGTTCTCTTTCCACAATACTCTGCCTATGTCTGGGATACATGAATATTATGCTTTCAGTTTATCATGGTTCGTTAAAGATGAAGGAAACTGCAAAATGTAAGCCCCAAATAAATGGAGGATTTTATGCCTGTTTTCTTTGTACTATAATGACTTGTCTACCTAATATTATCCTTTTATTTGTTTCTTTAAAAAAGGAGTATTTTGAATATGGTCCAAAGTGCTTCACTACTTAGAATCCAGCCAAACTTCTCTGAACTTTCTCTAAAATTCAAGAAATTACTCTACATACTGTTTGCCTTTCAGTTTCCATACTGTTTGAAATGTAGATTTCAAATTTGTTTTAATTGTACTTATTATAGAGTTTGTTTCTCCTTGAAAAGAGAAAATGTACACAAAAGCATGAATTTCATTTTTTAGTTCTGCAATATCTTAAAAGTTTGTGAATGAATGACTATTCCAATGTCCCAATCAGAGATTGAGCCATGCCTTGCCTTCCTTGTGCTATCCTCATCTCCTACCTCCCAGATTGGGGCACCTACCCCTTCATAATTCAATAATGAGCTCCTCGCAACAAGAGGACTGCCTGTCCAATGGTCCAGCATACAGGCACGTGTTGTGACACGCAGGCATTCGAGAGATGCGAGACTAAGATACTGCAGGGGAAGGAGGGTCCGGGCACGACCCAATAATTGCTGGCTTCCCTGAAGGGCATGCCCAAATGCATAGGGGTTGCCATCCCAGAACCCCTCCTCCAGCAAAAGATGGCAGTCACCATGAAGGTTTGGGCCTCTACCCTCACTCTCGGATTAAAGCCCAACCCTGCTCAGGCAGGGTCACAATGCTCATTTTATAAAGGAAGGGAGGAGATGTTGGGAGCCATTGGGAGCACAAGCTTAGCTTCAGGCCTCACTTATTGTGTAGTTTTTTGGTCCCCAGA
>CM052701.1:83220886-83236423 GCA_028551405.1 Uromys caudimaculatus | reverse complement strand
GAGGCACAGGTAGAGAAGGCTTTGCGACGTCCACTAGCAGATTTGATTTTTAATACCGTCACGAAAATGAACACATAAGAAGTGAGAATGATCAGGAGTGTACTCACTTCATTGAAGGTTGCAAAACAAAAGAGTAGCAGGCTGGGGATGTGTATGTCAGAACTCGAGACAGCAATGAGGGCAGTATATTCACAGAAGAAATGGTTGATCACATTAAATCTCGAAAACTTTAGCTGCAGAGCATAGCAGAGGAGAATCAAAGTGGCAAAGGTGCTCCAGATATATGATCCAGTCACAAGCAGGATGCACAGTCTCTGGGACATGGCCACAGTGTACAGCAAGGGATTACATATGGCCACGAAGCGATCATAGGCCATAACTGCGAGCAAGTAGGACTCAGCCACCACAGCCACACAGGACAGGAAGTACTGTAACATGCAGCTGATGTAAAGGATAGTTTTATCAGCAAGGACAAGGTTCTCAAGTAGCTTGGGTGTGATAATGGTTGAGTAGCAGAAGTCAACAAATGAAAGGTGGCTGAGGAAGAAGTACATGGGAGTGTGGAACTTGGGCTCGATATTGATGAGCACTATCATGCCAAGGTTTCCTACTACAGTGATGATATACATGAAGAGAAAGATTAGGAAGAGGGGGATCTGAAGGTCAGGGTAGTCTGTGAAGCCCAAAAGAGAGAAGATAATCTCCACACTCACATTTCCTTCCATTGGCACCATAATGCCTATTAGTAGACAGCCGAGGCTGAAGATTCTCCTGTTTAATACAAATTTATGTAAGAAATGTCAAATATTTTTCAAATAACAATACAAAATGCCATTCTAGCTTGATTGTTTGCCAAATCTAACCACTGATTTTTTTTCTAATTTCAAGAAATAATAGATTAGAGAAAAGAAACAAACAAAAAGATGTAAACTGCCATTTGGACATATATTGTTTTATAATACCAATGAGGCCCAACAGACACAGAAGTTTCTTTGTTAGTTATTGCTGAGATTTGAGGCAAAGAAAAAAAAAAACTATGTGCATACAGTTCTCTCCTGAACATTATTTTCTCTGTATTAATGATTTAACATACAAAGAAAAATCAAAGTGTATCTTAGTTATAATATCAGGAAAATAACATTTTTTAAGTACCAAAAGTAATCTGAATAAACTTACTAGTTACAGAGAGAGTCACCATTCTCCTGGTGCTCTGCGAATTGAGAATGGCAGGAAGTAAAGATCTTTTATGCTTACCTGATATCTCTGGGGATTCATACTCTAGAGGAAACTCAGGAAAATATTCCCTACAGTCCTCAGAGCAGATAATTAAGAATTAATACCAACCTTACCTTGAAGAATTATAATAATGAGAGTTTCCTTGAAATGACAATGAAAATGTTGTACCATGAAATTCACTCTCTAGTTCTATAAATACATGATTAAGACATCATCTGTCAGTGCAATTAGAATAACAACTAAACAGTGGCTCATTACTTCAGACCGAGACCACTTTAGGTTTTGAGAAGAGTATATTGCAATTTTCAGCAAACAATTTAATCATTTTAAAAAAAGAAATCCAAAATGTTATGGATTGTGTGTAGGACACAAAGCAAAAGAAAACTCTCTGACATTTCCAGTGTACCATGTAAGCCACTGGTTTATTTGGGCCCTCTTACTCAACATTCATGACATATTCTAGGAAACTCTTGGCAGGTAGAGGTTATTCAGAGCATTGAGTAGACCACACTACTACTTATTAAATAGATCTTCAGGGTTGTCTAGGAACATAAACAAAACCTTCTTAAGATAACTTATCTTTTTAATTTTTTCAGTCAAGCATTCTCATGTTTATGAAAATAGCTTTTGTTCTCACATAATATATCTTGATTATGGCTTCCTCTTCATCTACTCTTCCCAGTTCCTCCTTACCTCCTCTTTCATCTGGATCTGTCCCCTTCTTTCCTCTCAGTAGAAAATAAACACTTTTCTAAGTGACCAAGATAAATTATCAGATAAAATAAAAACTAGTACATTGAAATAGTATAAAACAAGCAGAAGAAAAAAGTCCCTAGAAAAGCCACAAGAAAAAGATATAGACACTCATTTTCACATGCAAGAATTCCCAGAAAACCACTAAGTTGGAAGCAATAATATATATGCAAAGAGCCTGTAAATTTAAAAAGAGAGATAAAGTCAAAATTAAATTATTTTTTAAGCGCTCAAATAACAGTATACGATAAGGAACCTCCAAAGATGTCCTTAAATTCACCTTATGTTAGCAATCTACTACTGGGCATGCGGCCTTCCCCAGTCTCTTCTTTCAGCTCACTTCCCCTTCTCCTCTGAAAAAGTGTAAGTCCTCCCTGGATATCCCTTCACCCTGGTATATGAATTCTCTGCAGGGCTATGTGCCTCTTCTTCCACTGACTCCAGACAGTGTGTGGAACAGATTCCACAGACTGACAATTTTAGGGATAGCCTCTGCTCCAGCTGTACAGAACCCACATGACATTCAGATGCATATCTGTTCAGAGCTCTCTTTCTCATATTTCTGGAGGTAATTTGAATATGGAAAAAAGCAACAGAGCCCTATTTTCTGGTAACTTCAGATGTACTATGACAAAAATCAAGAGGAGAGTAGCAAAACTCTCATCCTAATGTCTTGAAATCCAACAATAAACATAATGTTTTCTTGTGCTATGTGCATATATAGGTGTAAACATTAAGGAAATGGGGCCATGGACTGGAAAAGAAATAAGGAGGGGTATATAAAAGAGAAAGTATGCAATTATATCTAAAAAATATTAAAAAGAAATCATGCCTGGAACATTAGGGTTATCTCTTAAACACACTCTTCAGACAATCTTAATAGCAGTTATGTAAATATGTGCAATGCTATTCTCAAAATATTCTATATATTGACAATGTACAAAGAATATATAGTGACACGTTTTGATTGATTATTGAGAACCAGAATCTACACAGCCATAGTAAACGTTGGAGCTTCTGTCTCTATGTCTATCATTTTTTTATTGAGTTGATAAGAATTTTATAAGGAAATTATGTATTGGAGTCAGTTAAAACGCTTCTTTCCCAAAGGAATAATCCTTCTCCTGTAGGAAGAGTGATAGTCACATTAAGTTTTTTTCTTTTATTTTTGGATATTTACTTTAAATACATTTTAAATATTTTCCCCTTTGGAAACCCCATTCCCCCTCCCACTACCTCGATGAGGGTACTTCCCCACCCACCCACCCACTCCCCTCTTCCCTCTCTAGCATTCCCCTACACTGGGGCATCTCACATTAAGTTTTAATAATCATCTTTCTCTGACATAAGAAATGTGAAGATTCAGAAGTAGAGGTACCTAGATATCCTACACATTCTATATTCTTTTTCTGTAATCACAACTGGAAAAATATATAAGTCCCTGAGACTCAAATGTGTATGTGAGACTACTTGAGAAAATATAGTGTCAAAGCACATGTCACTACAATCCTGCAGCTGATTATCAATGGAAGCTTTTAATCTATTGTTAACATATTGGTTGTAAAGTAATGGAACCCAAGTGAAGCCAGTACACTGCAAAGATTTCACAGACTGGGAAAGAATCAATTTGGATTTAGGTACTTTCTCATCAAACAGTTAATATAGATATGTTCAAATTACAATTATAAGAATTTGCTTACAAAACGAGTTGAAGTAGGCATAGTTAACTTACACTTTTTCAGAGGAGAAGGGGAAGTGAGCTGAAAGAAGAGACCGGGGAAGGCCTCATGCCCAGTAGTAGATTGCTAACATAAGCGGATATTAGCCCACATAGTTAAAGCCAAACCCATATACTTCCAGCTGAGGTTGTGGCCGAAGATGGAATACTTGTAGGAGCAAGAGGAGCACGTTTATGTGTGCATAGATATACATAGAGCCAAAGTATAAATCATTATGAAACCATTTCTTGTCATTACCAAATTTTAGGAAACTAAGGTACAGTTTTTCAAAATTCAGATCAAAGGGTACATTTTCCCATTTGATCAGGTATGGTTTGTTTTGCTTTGGTTGTTTTGTATTGTTCACTTCACATCCGAATCGCTGTCCCCCTCCTGTTCTCCCTCTCCTAAGTCTTTCCTTCTCCTCTCCCCTATCTCCTCTGAGAGAGTAGAGTTGCCTCCTAGGTATCCCTCCATCTTGGAACATCAAGTCTCTGGAGGGCTAGGTGCTTCTCTCATTGAGAGCAGACCTTTAGGGAACAAAGTCCAGACAGGCAACATCTTTAGGAACAGCCCCCACTCTAGTTGTTTGGGGCCCACATGAAGTCAAGATGCACATCTGCTACATGTGTGGGGTTACCTAGGTCCAGCCCACGCATGCTCTTTGGTTGGTGGTTCAGTTTCTGAGAGGGCCTAAAGGTCCAGGTTAGTTGACTCTGATAGTCTTTTTACGGAGCTTCTATCCCTGTTGGAGCCCTCTATCCTTCCCCAAACTCTTTCATAAGAGTCTCCAATCTCCATCTAATGTTTGGTTGTTGCTCTCTGTATCTGTCTGAGTCAGCATGGACACCAGGAGCCTATCAAAAGGAAGTGAAGATCAGCTAGGCAAAGAAGCAAGACCAAGGAAGCTTTGCAAAGCTAGCTATGCAAGCTCTATCACTGTTCACTGGGTCCTATTTATACTCTCCCCAAAACATCACATGTTCTCCCGTGGGTCTTGCCTTATCAAAATACCATGTGATTCTGTATCACCTGACAAATCAAAAACTTCTACTAAATAGTCACATTTTTGTTTAAAAATTGTCTTTTCCTTAACATTAACAATATAGATACAATAAAAAAATATAAGAACCATAAAACTAGAATTTTACATCATACTTTAAATAAACAGCATATGTATAATATAGCCTAACAAAGGAATCTTATTTTTTGTTAATATAGAATAATTAAAATAAAACAATTTAAATTTTTATTAATATACAATATTCAAGTAAAACAACCTTAAATTTTTATTAACATACGATATTTCAAACAAAACAACCTTACATTTCTATTAACAAACAGTTTTAAAAATCCTTAAATTCCTACCAGTATATAATAATTCAAACAAAACGCTCTTAAATTACTATCAATCTACAATCATTTAAACCTACCACCCTAGATGATAACAACACATCATCAACCCAAATCATCCATCCAAATTTAAGTGATCAGGACGACAGACCTCTTAAAATTGTTTCATGTTGAATTGGGGAGAAGAATTCCTTTTGGAGGCCCAAGGAAAACATATGGTTAATCTGGCAAAAAAACTCACTGTAGCATTTGTTGTCCAGTCTCTCTTTTTATCCAGTCTATGTGTTTTCTGTCAATTCTATGTGTTTCCCAGTCTCTGTGTAATCGATCATTTGCACTAGCCCTTATGAAGTTGCTGTGGATCATATTTTGGAGAAATCAGTAACTGAGACAGTCTCTGAGAGTGAATCACCCAGGCTTATTTGCTTTGTAAGGATATTCATGTCTCAGCTGATAAGAGGTTTTCCCTGGTCAGATCCAATCTTTATAAGATTTCGTAGTAACCACATTTTCTCATTCCCTGTAAATATATAAGCATAACCACATCCCCATCTGAACACTATTACTGGTTTCCATTCTAATGTCAACACATGCTTATAGTATATGAGTTGGCCTAGTTCCTCAGTTATTTCGATACTCCAGTGTCTCTCAGCTGTTGTTATTCTTTTTTCACAAACTAGGAAAATTTAGAGTCAACAAGGTGTTATTTAATTTGTCCCTGTGGACTTTTACTTTCCATTTTTGTTTAATAAGCATATCTTTAAAGGGATGCATGGCTCTTTCTCTAACTGCTTGCCCTGTGGGATTGTGTGGTATGCCAACAACATGCTTTATATTGTAATATGTAAAGAATAGTTTCATTTTATTGGATACATATGTGGGAGCATTATCTATTGTAATTTGTGCAGATATTCCCATATTTGCCATTATTTCCAATAAGTGCTTGATAACAAAATCAGTCTTTTGAGAGCTTAAAGTACTTGCCCATTGAAACCATGAGTACGTGTCAATGATGTGGTGTATATACATTTGTTTTCCATGCTATGCAAAATGGAAAACATCCATCTTCCAGATCCCATTTCTTTGGGTAGAGTTAGGATTACTGCCAGCACATAATGGGATGTGGTTTTATAAAGAACACATAGGATATTCTTTTACTATTTCTTTGGCTTGTGGCCAAGTGATGGGAATTTTTTTCTTTAAACCTCTCCTGCTAATATGATGGTTTTCAGGAAATTCTGAGGATTCTAAAACACTTTGTATTAATAATTGATTAAGTTCATCATCTCCTTGTGCTAATGGTCCTAGCAAACATGTATGAAACTGAATATGAGTAATATATAATGGATTATTTCTACTTCCGATGGCCTGTTTCAGTTGCATAAATACTAAGGTTAATTTTAACTTACCAGGTATAAATTCAGCAATCTCTGTATGCAAAACAACTTTTCCTTCATATAAGGAATCAGTGATTATGTTAAGAGATTCAAGATAATATAATAATAGCATAAGGGTTGAATATATTTCTGAATTTTGAACTGATGTATATGGAATTTTGAGCACTTGCTTACTTTGTCTGATATAAAAAATGTTTTTTCTATCTTGCTTGCATTCTTATAGAATATTGGTGCTTCTTGAATTGGTGTTCTCTTTATGTTACATAGAAAAATCCAATTAGTTCTTTTTATAAAGTCTATGTCTTTCTTTTTGGGATATTTATTATTAACTTCACTCAACTAATTACTACAAGCTTTTTGCTAATTTTTGTTCATCATCCAAAATGACATAATCTCAGCGTATATAAGAGGTTCTATAATTTTGGTCAGATCTTTTTCTGACAATTGGTGTAATCTTATTTTATCTTTTATAATTAACTCATAAATCTTTTCTGTATATGGCTTCATATATTTACTTTGTTTATAAGATAAAAACAAACCCATTCCATGATATTATCTTCCCTTTGCATAATGAGCCTACAAGGAGAATAAATTGAAGGCAAAATAACCAAAATATAAGCAAGATTAGAATCAATTTGATCCGCATATGCATCTTGCAGTCTTTGTTGTAGAAGAATTAAGTCTTTTTTTTTGCTTCAGCCGTTAGACATCTTGGACTGTTTAAATCTGAATCTCCTTGTAATGTTTGAAACAAATCACTTATTCATATGTACTTAATTGAGTTTTAGGCTTCAGCCAGTTAACATCACCCATTAATTATTGAAACTTTTAAAGTGCTTTCATGGGCTCTACAGAATAACTTTTTTAACTGCTCTTAAATCAATTATCATACTAAGTTTTCCTGATTTCATTTTTACAACAAACACAGGGGAATTCCATGGAGTGGTAGACTCTTCTATATGTTGAGACTCCAGGTGTCCGTTTACCAATTGTTCAAGTAATGGCATTTTTTCCCCTTTGTTATTGACCATTGCTCTTGCTATACAGGTTTGTTGGATAACCATTTTATTGGCAAGGTTGTTGGTATGTCAGCAGTAGCCTCTCTTATAAATTTGGAAATTATATGCATGTAATGTCCTGTATTTGGATAATGGGCACAGCTTGTGATTTTTCTCGATCTCCTATATCAATATCTTTACCAGAATCATCCAATATATCCCATCTAATTTCTTCATTTGATGTCTCTGGAATTTCAAGAAAATTTCCATAACCCATTGTTGTAAAAGATCCCTTCTGCATAAATTTATGGATATGTCAGTCACATAAAGTCTCAACTTCCTGTTTGTTCATCTGGTCCTACACAGTTAATCCATCAACCACTTTTTCTTATTTCTTATAATTTACCAATTCTCAGAAACTGTGTGTAACCTTCTGAAGTGGCCAATCTGGATTGCTTTAGGGAAAGTATACTAACATCAGCTCCTGTATCTACCCAATTTTCTCTGTCAACAACTTCATTTGTACCATTAATTTGGGTCTGTGATCATTAACCATTATTTGCCAGATCACAGAGTCTCCAGCACTCCCCAAAGCTCGTGTCCTTTCTACTGGAGCAGCCTTATACTTAATGTAAGGAAACATCAACAATTGAGCAATTCTGTCCCCTACATCAATTTACATCCCCTTTCTCACATATGTCATGATTCTAATTTATTTCTTACTATCCTCATCTAGTATAATGGGGTGCACAATCAATCCTTGAGAAGTTAACCCACTGCTTCCCAACATTTTTCACACTGTTTCTGAGGGTAAAGGACCATACATACCAGTGGTTAACTTGTAACATTAAACTTTTGAGGATAGGGTAAGAGGCATATCTGTGGCCAAATCCAAAGCTGCACTCCTTTCTGTGTCATGTATAAGGTAGGAAGTACTTAATTTTGATTTTCTTGCCTGCTGCCTACTTTCTGTCTGACTACAGAAAGACAGCTTGTATTATATACTGCAAGTCCTCGAGCTGAGAGCACCCTCTGTTTGTTTTCCAAGGGTAAGAAGTTGCCTCATATGTCCCTATTGGACCAGCAATCTTTTAACAATGTTTTCCCTTTCTACAGCAGCAGAACCTCGTGGTTCACAAAAGCCAGAACCAACCTGTTCTCTTCTACAAACACCATATTCTCTAGAGATAATGTACCTCCAATTTGGAGCTCTGAATCTTCTAGCCTGACAATCTCTTTGGAAATGGTCAAATTCACCACAATTAAAACAACAGGCATTTTAATTTTTAAGACTTCTAGCTATGGCTTTCCCTATGATATTAGCCCAATGCTCCTGAAAACCAATATCAGTTGTCTCTCTTATCCATTTGTCTATATGGGGCCCCTTGTGCTTTCAGTGGTCTGATTGCTCTCTTAACAATCCGTATTCACATTTTCAGAGGCCAATATTTCTATCAGTGACTGTCTATTTTCAGGGTCTGATATGGCTCTATTTACAGCTGAACCCAATCTCTGTAAGAAATCTGTGAATGCTTCTGTAGGTCTCCGTATTACCTTAGTAAATGAAGTAGATTTTTTCCATGGGTTTCTCAGTCATATCCCAGAGTCTTAAAGCTACAACACAGCACTGCTCAATTAGGCCATCCTCAAATTGGATTTGTTCTTGTAAATCAGCATAACATTTTTCACCAAGCAGTTGGACTTTAGTAACATTTATTCCTCCTTGCTATATTCTGTTGTTATATTTTGTGGCTTTGTGCCTACATCATGATAAATACTGTAATTGTTGTTCAGCTTCTAGAACAATTGACATTAATTATTTCCAGTCTTGGAGGAAAACCTTATTCTGTGTAGCCCAAGTTTTTAACATTTCTTTAACAAAGGAAGAGTGCAAGCCATATAGTGCCATAGCCTCTTTAAAAATGCTTTAGATCTACCATTTTTAAGAAGGCCAAGTCCACTAATTATAGGTAGAAATACCATTATTAGTAGTCATAAGCTGCACAAAGACTGGGAAGTTTGAAGGCGCCTGTATAGGACCAAGCAAATTCTCTGGTGGTACACTTGGATGAACACTCTCTTTTCCCAATCCCTAGTTTCACAGAGGTGCTTTGGATACCCATCAGTGAAAGTACATGGAGCAGGATGAGGTAGCAGTTAACCTTCCAGCCTATTTTGCTTCCCTTTTTCATCATGCGGTACATTCCCAGTTTTAAATATCAACCAACAACCTTGTTCTCCTGCCACTGACTCTTTCTGATTCCCAAGCACTTTGAAATCTATTCCCCAATTCTCTTGTGCTTCACCAACTCCATAATATTCTCTAACATAAAGGAATTGCCAGTGTTCCTCCCAATATATTTTAAGAGAGTGTACATTAAAACCATGAAACAAAACCAACCCCCTTCCCCCCCAGGAACAAGATAGGAGACCTTCCAGGGGCTTAGCCACTATTTTGCCAGCCTCCTTAAAGAACATTGCTAATCCCTCTTAACCCAACTTTTCATGCACTAGGAAGCAGAATTACCCATTATGCCTAAGCCTTGCTTAGAGAACTGACAGTTGAAAGCAGCTAAATAAAAAAAAAAATCACTTTTCTATGGGAATTGGGAACCAATAGGTTTCTAATTCAATAATCAATGACACCATGCTTTATGTGCCATGTTAATATGATTTTAACTCAGTGAGCTATTAATAATAATTTTTAAGGTAATAATTTTGATGGAGAATGTTTAGTAAGTTCTCTAGGAATGTAAAAAGGAGGTGGTAGGAAATAGATAATATCAAAATACATGCATAAAATTTTAGAGACTAAATAAAATATATTTTTAAAAAGAAGCTTAGCAGTTTTACAGACCAGCAAATTTGCACTATGTGTGCATATTATGCACTATTTAATGGTTTTCAAGACTATTCTAAAAATAATACAAAGTGACACTAGTTAAGGCAAAAATAAAGGAACTCCACCTGCTTGTATCCATACACATTTTTCAAAGCTGTTTTATCATAAGAATGAGCTGACATTACTATGAAATTTTATTTTCGTATTTTAAGTTAATATGTTTTCAGTTAAGCTTATTTGTTGACAATTTCATACTTTTACACATTGAATTTTAGTAATTCTCTCATCTCCTTCAGTCTCATTTTGCATTCTTTTAAATGAAAAACTCTTCTTACTTAGCTTTCTAAAGGAACTATAGATGGGAACTGGAGAGATACCTTAGCAGTTAAGAGCATTTCCTGCTCTTCTAGAGAATCTTGATTCTCTTCACAACACCAGTATGGCAGCTTATAACCATCTCTTACCCCAATTACAATCAAATGTCTTCTGACTTCAGAACAGGCACACACATGGTACACATATATTCATGCAGAAAAGCATATAAATATCTAACAAAATGAATTATTTTTAAAAATTTTATGGAAATACATTTAGACTTAAAGAAAAAAAGCTGTAATGACAAAACCAGAATAAACATCCTAAATTTATTTTATATCTGTATGTATTTGAAGTCTTCCACTGAAACATCTGTGATTATATGTCCAAGACAGACAGCTTTAAAATGAAGGAGTGTGTGAATTGTTACCAGACATTAATGCTTTCACTTTTCCAAGTATTTCTTATCCAAAAATTTCTGTGATCAGCCTGCAAAACAAGTAGGTTAAATATTCACTTTTTAAAACTCAAAACACTCATAAAGCCAAGTTGCTGACCTCTGGTTCCATTAATTTGGGTCATTTAAGTTACTACTATATTTCTATATTTTCTTTCTTCTGTCAATACATTTGGTAATTGTGCTTCCATTTATGGTTCATGAAAAGTGTACCCATTATTTTTCTTTTTTGACAGCATCTCTCTGTGTAGCCCTGGCTGTCCTGGGACTTGCTCAGAAAAGCAGGCTGGCTTTGAACTCTGAAATCTGCCTACTTCTGCCTCTGGAGTCCTGGGAGTAAAGGCATGTGCCTACACCACCTGGCTAAAAGTGTTATCACTTGTAAAATAAAAGATTATTTGAATACCGTTGGCAAAAATTGTTACCCATAAATTATTAATGTCACTCTTATTAAATATTTAATTCATGCTTAATTTTCTGTCTTTGTCCCTCAAACTCCTTTTTCTCTATGTTAGATTTAATCAAGAATCAAACTATCTCAATTAATAAATATGTTTTCTGCATTCTGAAATGGGTGTGTAAAGGAGATCAGATGTTTATATTTTGGAAAACTTGGGGATGGTGATGATCAAATATTTTTAGTTCACTCTTAGTTGGTATCTCTCCTGTTGGTTTATTTGTTATTGATTTCATCCTTTAAACAGCCATTTTAAATAGATAGTGAGATAAAATACTTATAAATTTGATTTAAATTTTAAATTTCTCTTTGGCAAGAGTTCTTCATAACTGCTGCTATCTGTCATAGACCACCAAAGGTACATAAAAGATATTTCATGCCCCACTCTGATCTGTGGATTCAGGTGCAGTTAAAAATGAAAATTTCATTTTTAAATTTATCAATCTGTTATCAAATGATTTTATTATACATTGAAATTATTATTACAATCCATCATTTACACTTTCAAATTGTATGTGTCTAATTTATCCTGCTGTTTATACTCACTGACTTTAAATTTCCTCTTCTCATACTCTGATGAAATCTTAAGGTTTATTTACAAACAGAAATCATAAATATTTGTGGTTTTTATTTTCATAAGAATGATCAGCATGTAGAAACATTAAGGAGTAACCAAAGGTTTGTTATTCATATATTAATTTGGCATTTTTAATATCAATGAGGGTTGAACATATTATGCCTTTAAATCAACTATAGTAAATATTCATTTTTACAGAAATTTTTAATGTATAGCTAAATAGACTAATTTAAATTTCTGCTTTCACATCCTTTAAATTATCACTAGCTGTTGAGTGTTAAACTATCCAAGATTCACCTGTAATCTTTAATAATTTAGACTTAAATTTCAATCATTTACCCAAGGACCTTTAGTTCCTTTTCAAAAAATCTATTGGTGAAACATAGAATAATTTATTATTAAAGATATTCATCTCTATTTTTTAATTGAGACTTATTTTGGGATCTATTACTTTCAAGAAAATTCCTGAATATGGTTGAGATTAAATTATGTGTGCTTAAGTTCTCCAAGTTTTGAGACCTAACTCTTTTCCAATATTTTGGGAACAATAGCTTGTAATTATTTATTCCTTAATGTATTTAATCAAATGCCATTCTATATTTCTTTCTAGTCTTTACAATTTTAACTTTCAATATTTGACACATTTTTCACATTATATTCTCTCTTACATATCTTCTCTTTACTTATTAAAGAATGCAACTGGACATCTTGAAAAAGGGCTCAGTTTTTAAGAAAGTTGTTAATTTTTTTATACCACCTGGGTCAAAGTCTCAGAACTCATCCAGTGGCCCACAATCATCTACACTCTGTGTTAGCTTCCACTGGCACCAAGAATTAACATGGTACAGATCTAAGCAAAAAATTTGTACACACAAAGTAAAATAATAAAATAGATAGTTTTAAATTGCACTTGGAAACAAAAATACCAATTTTTAAACAGTTTCCTATTTCCTTTAATCCTGTATAGTATCCAAAATTTAATGCAATCATCTTCTGTTTGAATTCCACTTTCCTTGGTATTGTTAGACACTATACTTTTACAAATGTTTCTGTAAATTTGTTGTTGTAGCTCTGGAAGTTATCCCTAGGACTATGACTTTTGAATGTATGACAAATAATATGAATTTAATGTTGTTGGTCCTTCAAATATTCTCATGTGAATAATAAATATTTTCGTGCTTCTGGAATGTATAAAAATGTCTGTTTTCTTACTAGCATACCTAAGATTCTTGTCTTATTTATTTTTCATTGCCACAACAGAAGACTACACATGAGACAACTTACAAAAAATGGCATTTATTGGGAACTCAGTTTTAGAAGGTTAGAGTTCATGATCATCATGGTGGGAAACATGGCAGCAAAGAGACAGGCACAGCTCTAGAGAACTAGCTGAGGGCACACATCTGATTCACAAGTATGGGGAAAGGCGAAAGAGAGATGGGGAAAGGAAGGAGGGAGGCAAGGAGGAGAAGGAAGGGAAGGAGAGAGAGGGAGAGGGAGATGGAGAGGGAGAGGAAGAGAACTGGAGGTAGGCTTTTAAACTCTCAAAGCTTACTCTGAGTGACATACTTCCTCAAGGCCCTAGCTGATAATCCTTCCCAAACAGTGAATGGGGACCAAGAATTCAAACACATGGCACTATTCTCTAGTGACTGGGGACCAAGAATTCAAACACATGGCACTATTAGGGTCATTTGTGTACAAGCCTCCACAGCTGTGTCATTAAAGTTTTGGTATCCAACTATTCTTATAGAAAAGAAATGTAATACATATGTGCTTTTATTCCCTCATTATGATGAGAAACACCTAATTTAAAATGGCTATTATACTTTTCATAAGACCTAAATATATCATATATCAATATTTACATGCAAATGATATTTTCTCAATGTTAATAATTTTTATTAATCTATTAATGTTCTTTTCATGGAATGTAAGGAATAAACTTTAACACTTAGTCTTTGGGAAATAAATAAAATATTATATAATATTTTCTTCATATGATTATTTATTCCAAAGTGATGATATTTTAAAATAGATACTTAATAGTTTATGGTAACTCATGCAGTATTTTCTCATCATTCAAATTTATTTTAATTCATGGAAATTTTGCTACCAGATATTTTGGTTCATTCACTCATTCATATAAACAATGAAACATTAATATCAAAATATGATCTTCAATATATCTGATTAACTTTTTTATGAATTGCTGTAAATGATGCTTCTAAATATTTTGATAACAAGTTATTCTAGGAATGAAACTTTTTGCCCAATAATACACAAATACTACCTTAGAAATAAAATCATTCAAACATTTTCCTTTCTGAAACAGAGAATTAGTGTCTTTGACATCTATCACTCAGTATCTAATAATTACTTTATATAAATGGAAGTAGATATACAGTTTGTAGAGTTAACTTTTAATTTTAAATCATATCAGCCAGTTCTTCACCATTTCCTGAGATATTTGTGTCATTTTCTACCAAAGACATGTAGTTATTATGTTGATGCCAGCCTCTCAAAAAAAGATGACTATAGAGTTCAGTGTATTCTATACACACTATTTGTATGACACAAAGAATGAAATGAATATATGTTATAAAGATACTCCTTTGTGTTTAAATCATGTAGTTTAATGGCAAACATCTATTAACAATGACAGAATTTCTCTAAAGTTCACATTCAGAAGCACTCTATCATGCTTATAACACAACCAAACAAGATTTCTGCATTTCTGTGTTAGTTATTATCATTGTTTCAGAAGAAATTACATTCTGAAATATATCCTGATATGCTTTCTAGTGTCTTCTTGTGATGGTGATTATTATTATTACTATTACTATTATTATTATTATTATTATAGACTTAAAATAAATATTACACACCAAAATATTTCGATTTCCTCCAAATAGTAAGCATCTCTGCCTTCATTTTATGAGTTGAATTTATCAATCTATGTATAATAACAATCAATAGAATTCAAGCAAATATGTATCATAGTAGGTAGAAACAGCCATTGTTCTAATTTTATATTTGTATTGAGCATACTTTAAGATGGTTCAGTGAAGTGGGAACTTCAATGAAGTGCTCACTAATTTCTGGAAAACCTCCTTCACATCCTTGTTTCTCAGGCTGTAGATAAGAGGGTTAAGCAAGGGGTTGACAACTGCATAAAAGACAGAGGCCACTTTAACTGCATTCCTAGAGTTTTTGGAGTTAGGAACACAGTACAGGGAAAGTATGGTTCCATGAAAAATGGTGATGGCAGTCAGGTGAGAGGCACAGGTAGAGAAGGCTTTGCGACGTCCACTAGCAGATTTGATTTTTAATACCGTCACGAAAATGAACACATAAGAAGTGAGAATGATCAGGAGTGTACTCACTTCATTGAAGGTTGCAAAACAAAAGAGTAGCAGGCTGGGGATGTGTAT
>CM052701.1:83176962-83220386 GCA_028551405.1 Uromys caudimaculatus | reverse complement strand
GAGGCACAGGTAGAGAAGGCTTTGCGACGTCCACTAGCAGATTTGATTTTTAATACCGTCACGAAAATGAACACATAAGAAGTGAGAATGATCAGGAGTGTACTCACTTCATTGAAGGTTGCAAAACAAAAGAGTAGCAGGCTGGGGATGTGTATATCAGAACTCGAGACAGCAATGAGGGCAGTATATTCACAGAAGAAATGGTTGATCACATTAAATCTTGAAAACTTTAGCTGCAGAGCATAGCAGAGGAGAATCAAAGTGGCAAAGGTGCTCCAGATATATGATCCAGTCACAAGCAGGATGCACAGTCTCTGGGACATGGCCACAGTGTACAGCAAGGGATTACATATGGCCACGAAGCGATCATAGGCCATAACTGCGAGCAAGTAGGACTCAGCCACCACAGCCACACAGGACAGGAAGTACTGTAACATGCAGCTGAAGTAGAGTATAGTTTTATCAGCAAGGACCAAGTTCTCAAGCAGCTTGGGCATGATGATGGTTGGATAGCAGAAGTCAACAAATGAAAGGTGGCTAAGGAAGAAGTACATGGGAGTGTGGAACTTGGGATTGATATTGATGAGCACTATCATGCCAAGGTTTCCTACTACAGTGATGATATACATGAAGAGAAAGATTAGGAAGAGGGGGATCTGAAGGTCAGGGTAGTCTGTGAAGCCCAACAAGACAAAGATAATCTCCACACTCACGTTTCCTTCTATTGGCATCATAACACCTATTAGTAGAGAGCTGAGGCTGAAGACTCTTCTGTTTAATACAATATTATGTAAGAAATATAAAATATTCTTAAAGAGCAATATAAAATGCCATTTTAGTTTGGTTATTTGCACAAACCAGTGCGATTTTTTTTAGTCCAAGAAATAAAATTTAGAGAAATCTAAGAGAAAAAATATAAAGAGTACCATTTGGCCATAATTTGTTTTATAATGTCACTGAGGCATAGGCATGCTCTGAAAATATTTCATGCTTTCTTTGATAGTTATTGCCAATGACTGAGGCATTTACTATGTCTATTTACTTTGCTTCTGAATATTACTGTCTCTGAATTAAGGATTTAATATAGAAAGAAAAATACTAATGTATCTTAATTACAATGTCAGGAAAAGAACGTTTTCACAGTAGCAAAAGAAATCTGAATAAACTCACTTGTTACATAGAGAGTCAGTATACTTCTGGTGCTCTGTGAGTTGAGAACAACAGGAAGAGAAAAGATTTTATGTTTACTTGATATCTCTGGGGACTAACTCTAGTGAAAATTCAAGACAATATTCCATACAGGCTCAGAGCAGGTAATTACTATGAATACCAAATCTCATTTTGAAGAATCTTTAATAATGAGACTTTCCTTGAAATGACAAAGAAAACTTGGCCATGAAGTTCACTCTTAAGCACTGTTAGTACATAATTAAGACATCCTCTGTCACTGGCATTAAAATAACTTTCATTCACTTATCTTCTACTAAGCTTAGTAGACCTCTTTAGATTTTTAAAAAGAGGATATAGCAATTTAAGGCAAATAATTTAATCCTTTTTCATAACTATATAAAAAGGTGTAGATTGTGTGTAATACACGAAATAAAAGAATCTCTCTGACATATCCAATGTACTGTGCAAGTGACCATTTTTATTTGGGCCCTCTAATTCAGCATTCATGATATTGTGTAGGAAACATTTGGCATTTAGAGTTTGTTCAAATTATGGGTAGACCACAAAATTACGTGTTAGATAGATCTTCAAAATTGTCAAGTTATACAACAAAACTTACTTAAGATAACTTCTCTGATTAATTTTTTCAGTCAAGCACTTTCCCTTTTATCAAAGTAGCATTTTCTCTTGCATACTATATCCTGATTATGGCTTCCTGTTCATCTTGTCTTCCACCTAACCCTCTCTTACACTTGGATATGCCTCCTTCTTTCTTACAATAGAGAACAAACACTCTTCTAAGGAATCAAAGTAAAATATTAAATAAAATAAAAACTAGTACATTGAAATAGTATACAGCAAGCAGAGGAAAATTTTCCCAAAAAAGGCACAAGAAACAGATATAGACACAGAGGTCCACTCATTCACAAACACAAGTATTACAGAAAAACATTACGTTGGAAGCTGTAATGGATGTGCTAATGACCTGCAAGTTTAAAATGATGGATAAAGTAAAATCAAAATTATATTTATTTAAGAACTTTCATGACAGTATCAGATAAGGAATGCCCAAGGATGTCCTTGAATTTATTATATGTTGGCAATCCACTACTGGGCATGTGGCCCCCACAGTCCCTTCTTACATCTGCATCCCCTTCTCCTCTGAGTGAGTGTACGTCCTACCTCAGTATCAGTCCACTTTGGCACAACAAATCTCTGCAGGGTTAGGTGCCTCTTCTCCCACTGAGTTAGGGAAAAGGATTCCACAGGCAAGAACAAGTTTAGGGACAGATCTCTGCTCTAGTTGTTTGGGACTCACAAGATGAATAGCTGCACATCTTCTCAGAGCATTCTTCTATACTCCGGGAGGTAATTTCGATATGGAATAACACAATAAAGCTCTATTTTCAGGTGACTTCTCATGTACAATGACACAACACAAAAGTAGAGAGTAGCAAAACTCTTGTCCTACTCTACAGTGGTGCTGAAAAATACCAGTGAAAATAATGTTTTTACTGCTATGTTCATATATGTGAGTAACAATTAAGAAAAATGAGGACATGTTTAATAAGCTACTATTTTGCATTTTATTTAAAAACTTTGCACCCTGTTTGAAAATATGTTTATAGTTACCTCTCATATCTTTAATTAAATTCAAGTTTATTTTGGAGTATAATATAAAATAAAGCTCATTCCTTTTATTTTGTATTATATGATTCCAATTATCGTTAATAAAATAAAATTAATTTTCTCAATAGAATTGTAATGAATTCTTTTAAATTTAAAAGAGCAGAGTTTTGTGAGTTTTTTCACGACTCTGTAACTTAAATATCCCAATGAAATTTTTTTTTAATTTTATATAATTTTTTTTTCACAGTCCAGATTTTATCCCTCTCCCGGTCCACCCTCAAACTGTTCCACATCCCATACTTCCTCCCCACACCCCTGTCTCCACGAGGATGTCCACACCCTCCACTCCACCCAACCAGACCTCTAAACTCCCTGGGGCCTCCAGTCTCTTGAAAGTTAGGTGCATCTTCTTTGACTGAACACAGACCTGGCAGTCCTCTGCTGTATATGTGTTTGGGGCCTCATAACAGCTGGTGTATGCTGCCTGGTTGGTGGTCCAGGGTTTGAGAGATCTCAGGGATCCAGGTTAATTGAGACTGCTGGTCCTCCTACCCTCCTCCTCAGCTTCTTCCAGATTTTCCCTAAGTTCACCACAGGGGTCAGCAGCTTCTGTCCATTGGTTGAGTGCAAATATCTGCATCTGACTCTTTCAGCTGCTTTTTTTCTGATGCCTGCTAGCAGAAGGAAACTGCATAACTGAGGTGAAAATAAGCATGATCCAAAATAATCAGCAATGTGCTGACCTCATTGAAAACAGCAAGAAAACATAGTATCTGTCTGCTGTATGGGTCTGAGCAAGACACAGACATAATTACACAGTGGTCACAGATAAAATTATTAATGATGCTAGATTCACAAATGGATAGTGTAAAAAGAAAATATGTGAGTCTTGAGGAACACAGTATGCCCCATTTATAAAATCCAGCCACCAGAAAGATACACAGCTGGTGAGAGAGTACAGGATTACAAACTGCCACAGAGTAGATAGAAGTCATTGCTGCCAACATGAATATTTCTGATACACTAAAAATGCAGGTACAAGAAAATTGCAAGATGCAGTCATAGAAAGAGATGTCCCTGTCCTTTGCCACAAAGATCTCCAAGAGTTTGTATGTAACTACTGAGGAATAACAAACTCCACAAAGAAAAGTGGCTGAGGAAAAAGAACATGATGGTATGAAGTTTGGTATTTGTGTGGATAAGTATCATTATCTCCAAATTCCCTGGCACTGTTAGGATGTAGATGAGCAATAGCATCAGGGATCATAGAACCTGCAGGTCTATATAGTCAAATAAGCCCACAGAAATAAATGTCTGTGTCCTGCTTAGATTTTCATTTATTGACTTCATGATACCTGTGTGTTAAAAACAAAGCTATGCATATATAGTACACAGAAAAGAAAGGAGGAAACAAAGAAAATAAAGAGATATATGGCTTTTATACAGGGACTGATTAGAACATTGTTTCTCATATCTTGCTTCCCAATTGAGACACTTTAAGAAACATTTTATTTTTGAGATTATAATATAAAACATGTACAAATAAATTAGTACCATTTTCGAATTGATATTTTCCAGGTCCATCCATCAATTTCTAGGTTTGTTTAATTTTGGAGATAATTCAATTGCAATAATTCTCCATTTCTTTTCCTTCTTCAATAAGCTCCCAAATATGGGTATCCCCTATCCCTCAACTTTACAACTTTTTAAACTATTTTTGTATATATCTTAGTAAATATATGTACTTATATATGCACATTCCTAAATATAACCTTTTGAGTTTGCATGGTGTTACTTGTATGTATGAGTTCTGGTCTGACTGGCATTGGACGTGCTGAATTAAAAACTTTGAATGTATTGCTCTTTTTTTAAACATAAAATATAGGAGAATAAGGGATATATAAAACTACTAGTACCACTATCATAGAAATCTATTGTCTGCACAGTATTACGAACAGTTCAATTGTGTTGCACTTCTAATGTAGAACTGAAACTTGAATTTATGACATAAATAATTATATTAAGCTGAAGCTAGAAGCTAGAATCAATATGAAAAATAATTTTCTTAGCTTGTAGATTTATTGTAAATACCAACAAGTTTGCAATAAATCACAAATTTACCACATATATATCAATATAAATGGATTTTACATCTTATTGTTATGGTAAATTACAGAATTTAATGATTTTAAAGTTTAAGTTGGCAGACACCATACAGGAAAAGCTAGAGTGGCAAGTGAGCTCAGTAAAGATAGCTCACTATCCTGCTCAGCTGTGAAGAGTGAGCTGTGGTGCAAAATGACACCAGAGACTTCTTTTTCTTTCTTTTTTCTTTTTTTTTGTTTTTTCTAGTCAGGGTTTCTCTGTGTAGCCCTGGCTGTCCTGGAACTCACTCTGTAGACCAGGCTGGCCTCGAACGCAGAAATCCACCTGCTCCTGCCTCCCAAGTGCTGGGATTAAAGGCCTGTGCCACCACCGCCTGGCTACCAGAGACTTCTTGATACTGCTATGCTTTTTCATATCTGTCATTGTCATACTCCTCAGTAATTTGGCTTGGTGTGAGTGGATGACAGGATACCCTCACTGACTATAACTTAGTGTGATTACTCCCTAGGTGATGGCCCACTCTGTGGGGCAAGTGTCTTTCTGATCAACATGTAGATGAAAATTCTTGAGTTATTGCTGCTCAGATGAATTAGTGATTTTATGGAATTTCTGAATTGATTTAAGTAATTTTCTGGGGTTAGCTTGATTTAAATAATTCTGGAACTTAATGTAATTGATAGAAAATATAAAGATAGGAAATTAGGATAATTGATAGAAAGCTTTATGTTGCAATCAAGAATAAAGTATGCCCTTTCTTGATAAAACACCAAAAGCTACTTGGGTTAGAGAAAAGAGTACAGTGAACTTTCATGTATTACAGGCATGTAATTGTAGAGGCAAGAAGAATAGGCTTGGGATGATTTAATGATCAAAGAAGCATATACTCTAGGTTGGGCGTGAGTTCCTTCATCTTGTTATCTAGTGATGAGGTAACAGGTTTGCTATATGAAACAGGAAACAATAATATTATAATAAAGAACAAATAATTCTTTGTATTGAATATTTTATTTATTTACATTTCAAATGTTAATCCCCTTTCCTGGTTTCTCCCCCTCGCGGAAACTCCCTATACCATCCCCCCAACTCCTGCTTCTATGTGGGTGTTCCTCCACCCACCAACTCACTCCCGCCTCCCCACCCTCGAATTCCGCTACACTGGGGCATAGATCTAGCCTTCATAGGACCAATGACATCTCCTCCTATTGATGCCTGACGAGGACATCCTCTGCTACATATGTGGCTGGAGTCATGGGTCCCTCCATGTGTACTCCTTGGTTGGTGGCTTAGACACTGGGAGCTCTGGGGCGTCTGGTTGGTTGATATTGTTGTTCTTCCTATGGGGTTGCAAACCCCTTCACAGATAATTCTATTATGAGTATAAGAACAGAAAACAGATGATTAGCCATCTTATGTGATCAGAACTTTAAAGATAAGACATAAGATAGATTACCTGCTCTTTAGTAAATACAGGGTTGTGGCAACCAAGCATATGGAGAAACTTACTACTGTATACTTGGCCTGCTTAAACTTTGTTAATTAATGACATAAAAAAATTACTGCTTGAGGTGATAATGAGTGTTTGGAAAGACAGATAGATGATAAATTTTTACATGTTTCATATAGGAAATATATAATAAATATCCTATTGTAATTTTTGCATAATGATATTAAATCTGTTTTTGGAAAAATATGTGTTGTTTTTGGTCACTGTCTCTAAAAAATGTGTAACCTGTGGCTATGAAGTAATATTTTCTAATAGAAAAAACTTTGTATTAAGGGGTGTAAAACAGGGTTAAATGAAGAAATAAATTCCTGGTGCTTGCCTTTGCTTCAAACTCTTCTGTGTGCCATGGGGTGAACACGGTCAAATTTCCTTCATCCTGCCTCTCCCAGAGGCCGGAGCCCTGGGAGGAGGCAGGACTCCCACTCATCACTTTAACCCACCACTCCATTTTTTAAGTGTTATTTGGTTCTCTAGAGTCTAATTTCTTGAGTTCTTTTTATATATTTATATAAATATAAATATATTTATATATTAGTCCTCATCGGATATAGGATTCGTAAAGATCTTTTCCCAATCTGTTGATTTCCATTTTGTTCTATCGACAGTGTCCTTTGCCTTATAGAAGCTTTGTGATTTTACACATGTAACCATCCAGTAGACCAGAACCATTTTTTTGAAGATGCTTTCATTTTTCCATTTTGAACATTTTTGGCTTCTTCATCAAAAATTAAGTGTCCATAGGTATGTGGGTTTATTTCTAGGTCTTTGATTCAATTCCATTTATTAACATGTCTGTTTCTTAAAAAACACCAAGTCATTTTTATCGCTATTGTTCCCTAGTACAGCCTGAAATCAGGGATAGTGATTTCTCTTGAAGTTCTTTTATTGTTCAGGATTATTTTTGCTACCCTGGGTTTTTGTTTTTCCATATGAAGTTGAAAATTACCCTCTTCAGGTCTATAAAAATGTTGTTATTTTGCTGGGTATTGCACTGCATCTGTTGTTTTTGTTTGGTAAGGTGTCCATTTTCACAATGTTAATACTTCCTGTCCATGGGCATGGGAAATCTTTCCATCTTCTGATATATTTTTCAATTTTATTTTTTAGGTTTTAGTTCTTCTCATACACATCTTTCATTTGCTTTGTTAAAGTTACACTAATATATTTTATATTATTTGTGGCTATTGTGGCAGTTGTCTCTCTTACTTCTTTTTCATCCACTTTATCATTTGTATAAAGGAGAGAGGGCTACTGATTTGGTAGCTACTGATTTGTTTATATCCAGGCACTTTTCTGAAGGTGTTTATGAGTTGTAAGAGTTCTGTGGTGGAATTTTTTTCGTTGTTTCTTCGTACTATTATATCATCTGCAACTAGGAATATTTTGACTCCTTCCTTTCCAATTTCTTTCCCCTTGATCTCCTTTAGTAAGTAATCTTATTCCTTTCATTAGAACTTCAAGTACTATATATAACAAATAGGGAAAGGGTGGGCAGCCTTATCTTGTCCCTGATTTTAGTGGACATGCTTTAAGTTTCTCTCCATTTATTGATATTGGCTATTGGCTTGAAATATATTTGATTATCTTTATGTATGTGCCCTGGTTCTCTGATTACTCTAATAACTTTAAGATGAAGGAGTGTTTTATCAAGGCTTTTTCAGAGTCTAATGAGATAATCATGTGACTTTTTCTGTCAGTTTGTTTACATGGTTGATTAGGTTGGTGGATTTTCATATATTAAATCATCCCCATATCCCTGGGATAAAGCATATTTGATTTTGATGGATGATGTCTTTGATGTGTTCCTGGATTCAGTTTGTATTTTGTAGAGTATTTTTGCATCAATGTTCATAAGAGAAATCAATCTGAAGTTTTCTTTCTTCGATGAGTCTTTGTGTGGTTTAGGTATCAGAGTGAATGTGGCCAAATAGAATGAGTTGAGCAGTGTTCTTTCTGTTTCTATCTTGTGGAGTATTGGTATTATCTGTTTGAAAGTCTGGTAGAATTCTGCACTAAAGCCATTTGGCCCTGGTATCTCTCTCTCTCTCTCTCTCTCTCTCTCTCTCTCTCTCTCTCTCTCTCTCTCTGTGTGTGTGTGTGTGTGTGTGTGTGTGTTGGAGAAGTTTTAAATACTGCACATATTTCTTTAGTTGTTATGGGGCTGTTTAAATCATTTACCTGATTTTGATTAAACTTTGGCAAGTGGTATTTGTCTAGAAAATCATCCATAGATTAAGGTTTTCCAATTTTGTGGAGTACAGGCTTTTAAAATGAGCCCTAATTATTCTTTGAATTTCTTCAGTGTCAGTTGTTATGTCTCCCTTTTCATTACTGATTTTATAATTTACAATTATAATATCCACTATACTTTTGTTTTATTTTTAAAATATTTTATTTAGTTTTTGAAAATCTTACAAATGCATAAAATGTAACTTAAACACTTTATGCCCTTTACAATGTGATTTAAAGTGGATTGAACGAAGTAACAATTTTAGTTATGATGGACATTGCCAAAAAAATCTGTAGAAAAATTCAACAACGTAGACTATCATCAGTGGTGTGTGGAAGTTCACAAATATGAACAGTATGCAGAATTCTCCTTGAATGGAATACTTGAGATCCCACATATATATTTCCCATTATTGGTTTCAGGTATATGAAGTCATTATGACTGACTAGTCATGGGTAAATAGGAATGGCTTAATCACAACAATTTGAACATGGTCTTCCTGTGCTAAGGATTGCCTCTTAGTAAGTTCTTGCTTGTTTGGGTTCTTGACAATCAAAAATCATCATTATTCAACTGTGAATTTATTTGTTTATTCATATGTTTTTCCTAAACCAAATTTTATATCATAAAAGCTGCCTTTCCCAGAAGACTCAAATCCCTCAGCCTCATCCCTAGTGCTGCAACAGAACACCAACTGCAACCTCACTTTGCCCTTCCATTCCTCCTGGGATCTCACAGACCATTCTCTTCTCACCTCCCTCCATCTACTATTGGCTATGTCCCAGTCCCTAAATTGGGCAGACACTTCCTGCTCAATTCAAAGTCATACCTGCTAGAAGGCTAGCTAGTCTGCCTGAGTACATTTTCTACTCTCTCTGTTCCCTCAGGGGACCGAGTTCCTCAGGAAAATGTAGAGCTCTGCAACAGAACACCAGAAGCAGCCTTCAGTGAATCCCAATGACCATCCCCTGACCTCCCTCTCCTCACTTATCACTATTCCTCAGCCTTGATCACCAAGAGATATTCCCAGATGTCCCTCATCAGAGGAATGGATACAGAAAATGTGGTACATCTACACGATGGAGTACTACTCAGCTATTAAAAACAATGACTTAATGAAATTTGCAGGCAAATGGATGGAACTTGAAAATATCATTCTGAGCGAGGTAACTCAGTCACAAAAGAACGAACATGGTATGTACTCACTGATAAGTGGATATTAGCCCAAAAGTTCAGAATGCCTGAGTTTCACTTTACAGTAACCTCTGAACTGAGAGTGAAGTCTCAGATGGAGGAGTTGGAGAAAGGACTGAAGGAACTGAGGGAGTTTGAAGCCCCATGGAGGGAGCAACAGCTTCAATGGGCCTGACCACCCCCCTCCAGTTGTCCTGGAGTTTGGACCACCAACCAAAGAATACACATCGAGGGACCCATGGTTAGGACCACATATGTGGCAGAGGATGGCCTCATTGGCCATCAGGGAGAGGAGAGGACCTTGGGCCTGAGGGTGTTAGAGGCCCCAGTAATGGGGAATGTCAAGGTGGGAATATGGGAATGAATCTGCGGGTGGGTGGGAGGTGGAATTCCCTCATAGAGGTGGGGAGGGGAAGGGGATAGGGGGTTTCCAAAGAGGAGACCTAGAAAAGGGGAAACATTGGAAATATAAATTAAGTATCAAAAAAATAAATAAATAAATTTTTAAAAAAAGAAAGAAAGAAAGAGCAATTCTCAAATACATTTGGAATAACAAAAAACCTAGGATAGCAAAAACTCTTCTCAACAATAAAAGAACTTCTGGGGGAATCAGCATCCCTGACCTTAATCTGTACTACAGAGCAGTAGTGATAAAAACTGCATGGTATTGGTGCAGTGACAGGCAGGTAGATCAATGGAATAGAATTGAGGACCCAGAAATGAATTCACAAACCTACGGTCACTTGATCTTTGATAATGGAGCTAAAACCATCCAGTGGAAAAAAGACAGCATTTTCAACAAGTGGTACTGGCTCAACTGGAGATCAACATGTAGAAGAATGCACTTTGATCCATTCCTATCTCTCTGTACAAAACTCAAGTCCAAGATCAAGGACCTCCACATAAAACCAGATACACTGATTCTAATAGAAGAGAAAGGGGAAAAGTCTCGAATACATGGGTACAGGGGGAAAGTCCCTGAACAGAACACCAATGGCTTATCCTCTAAGATCAAGAATCAACAAATGGGACCTCATGAAATTGCAACACTTCTGTAAGGCAAAGGACACTGTCAAAGGGACAAAACGGCAACCAACAGATTGGGAAAAGATCTTTACCAATCCTATGTCCGATAGAGGGCTAATATCCAACATATACAAAGAATTCAAGAAGTTAGACTCCAGAGAACCAAATAAGCCTATCAAAACATGGGGAACAGAGGTAAACAGAGAATTCTCAACTGGGGAAACCAAAAAAAAGGAAAAAAAAAAAAAAAAAAAAAAAAAAAAGAGAGATTCCCTGTGAAAACACCAGTTGAACAAGTCAGCATAAACATGCAAACCACAGCTAAACAGTCTCTAAAAACTGAGGTGAAACTGCAACCAAGGAGCAAAGTACCCAACAAAGAAAGGCAAATCTGAAAATCAGGACATAGAGCTATAATTACCCACAAAACAAATATATAGATGCAGATGCTAGCATAAGTATACAGTCAAAAACAGCCAGGACAATATGGCTCCACTAGAGCCCAGCAGGCCTTGAAAATTCCAAAGCCCAAAAAAATCAACTAAACAAAGATGAGAGAGGAAATAAGAAATGAATAAATCCCTTAAAGGAATTAAGACAGACAGAAATGAACAATTGGGGGAAATTTCCTTAAAGAAAGCCAGGAATACACAAACAATTGGAAGAAATAGATCAAAACACAACTCATTTAAAAGCAAATCAATGAAATATCGTAAGCATATTCTGCTCTACTCATAGATTGATGCCTTGTCCAGTAATCATCAGAGAACCTTCCCCTGGCAACATATGGAGCATATACAGATACCCTTTGCCAGATTATACGTGGAGAAAGTCTCCAAATTGGATGTCTCCATCATATCTCTCCCTCTGAACTCAGGCATCCTGCAGAAGAGAAGGATAAAACATTCATTGTAGGGGTCAGAGGGGATGTAGGACACCAGGTGAACATGACATATTGAATCATTTAGGCAGAGCACATATGTATGTATGAAATACTCTATATTGGATTTAATAAAGCAATTTTCATACAATATATTTTAACCATATTCCTACCCTTCCCCACTCCTTATAAGTCCTTTTGATATCCATATTTCCTGAATCTCCTTGGCTATGTATGTATGTTAATTGATATAGGGTCATCTCCTAGAGCATGAGTAACCTCTCAGGGGTTGCATCTCTAAAGAAAACTGACTCTTTTCATCTACTAGCCATCAATCACTTAATGAAGTAAAAACTGAAGAATTAGGTAAAATGATCATCTGGAGAGCTTTAAATCCATTGCATACACAAATGACAAAGCCTGCTCTATTCAGGAAGGTGGAACAGTATTATATAGGGCAAAGGATGGCAGCCTGTTTCTAGTCAACATGATTTCTGATTATAAGAACCTCAGTATGTTTCCAAGAGTGAAATCCATCCCCTGTTCAGCTTTCAGCTTTCCTAGAATACATACCTTGGGAGACACAGCAATCACGCAACTCAAAGTATAACACTCACAAAGTTGAAATAGTTTCTAAATATTGAATTATTTTAAGTGTTCTTATATTTAGTTACATTTTTATGCAATACATTTGTAATGTTTTAAAAAGGTTGGGATGGACTTTAAATGAGAATATCTACATGATCTTTTTTAGTGTCTTGAAATTAGTATCAATAGGATTTGTTTTAAAAATCATAGAATTGTTGATTGTTTCTGATTTTCTGTTGTCTTCATTAGCAACGTTGCTTCAATACATTCTAAAACTCAAACTCCTATACTCACATCTATTGGACCTACTCAAACATCTGTGAAAGGAAAATATAATACTAACAATCACAAGAAATTTCATATTTAAGAATATCAGTATTCATAGTATTTTTCAATTTTATTTTTAAAGCATTTATTTATCTTTGAGAGATTCATAATTTTCAAAGAACCTATTTAATCTTTTTCAGATTATATTTTCAAATATTTCAAGACATGTAAGATGTTTGTTTACCCTCTACATAAGTATTATTCTAACAACCAGAAAGAAAAATGTCTCAGTTTCAACCTAATATTCTCATTATAACCTTAAACTTCTTGAATAAGAGTCATCAATAAGAACTATATTCTCTATCCTCAGCAAATTCATCCAAAGACAAATTTAATTAATTCAGAAAATGAAGTCTACTTTCTATATTACTGATAACATGGAGTTAATGAATCATCCATAATAATTTCAAATCACTACCACCCTAAAATGTGTCTAGAGAACTTTAGAGAATCAGACACTCAATGCTTATCCACTAAGAGTTTTGTAGGTTTGAGGACAGGACTATATACCAGGACTATACACAATATATATATGGACAATTTGTTAAACCATATGAAACTTTCTTTTATTTCATTTATAAATCATCCAGATATAATTATAAAGAACTAATTACAGGAAACTGAAACATTAAGAATTAAAGACATTTACTGTTATTTCTTCCTAAAATATGTCACAAAATTTTGAGCTAACTCTGTTTTATACATTAGTTTTTGCACTAATCTTGTACCAATAAGTACACTAAGAAAACAAGTGACTTGTAAATAATATCACACTTATAACTTTGAAAAAAATGGTCACAGAGTTATCTATAGTTAATTAAACCAAGAACTTGGGGGCATTACTGACTGGAAATTTGTGAAAAAGAAAAGTCCTAGGAACTTATGTTCTATAGTGTTTTAATAGTCATGGTTACTTTTATTTTGAGATTATAATATAGTAACCACATCGTCCCTTAATAGTTAGTTATAACTCAGATTTCACTGTTTACTTTCATCACTAATGATAGTCTTCATGTCTCTATTTCTTTTTTAATTTACTTTTTATTTTTGGATATTTACTTTATTTACATTTCAAATGTTTTCCCCTTTCCAGGTCTCCCCTCTGGAAACCCCCTATCCCATCCCCCCTCCCCCTGCCTCTATGAGGGTACTCCCCACCCACCCACCCACTTCTCTCTTCCCTCCCTAGCATTCTCCTACACTGAGGCATCTAAAACCCTCAGGTTCAAGGGCCTCTCCTACCACTGATGACCAACCAGGCCCTCCTTTGCCACATATGTGGCCAGCACCATGGGTCTCTCTATGTGTATTCTTTGGTTGGTGGTTCAGTCTCCAGGAGCTCCGGGGGGGGGGTCTGGACAGTTGACAATGTTGCTCCCTCCATGGGACTGCAAATCCCCTCAGCTCTTTCAGTCCCTTCTCCAATTCCTCCAGCTGGGACTCCATGATCCAACGGTTGGCTGGGAGCATCCACCTCTGTATTTGTCAGGCTCTGCCTAAGCCTCTCTGGAGACAAATTATCATGCTTCCATCAGCAAGCACTTCCCAGCATCCACAAGAATGTTTAGGATAGGTGGCTATATATGGGATGTGGTGGGGAAAAGCCTCGAACACATGGCACAGGGGAAAACTTTCTGAACAGAACACTAATGGCTTATGCTCTAAGATCAAGAATCAACAAATGGGACCTCATGAAATTGCAAAGGACACTGTTAGTAGGACAAAATGGCAACCAACAGATTGGGAAAAGATCTGTACCAATCCTACATCTGATAGAGGGCTAATACCCAATATATACAAAGATCTCAAGAAGTTAGACTCCAGAGAACCAAATAACCCTATTTAAAAATGGGGAACATAGCTAAAAAGAGAATTCTCAACTGAGGAAACTCAAAGGGCTGAGAAGCACTTAAAGAAATGTTCAACATCATTAGTCATCAGGGAAATGCAAATCAAAACAACCCTGAGATTCCACCTCACACCAGTCAGAATGGCTAAGATCAAAAACAGGTGACAGTAGATGCTGGCAAAGATGTGGAGAGAGAGAAATACTACTCCATTGCTGTTAGGATTGCAAGCTGGTACAACCACTCTTTAAACCAGTTTGGTGGGTGCTCAGAAAATTGGACATAGTACTACCTGATGACCCAGCTATACCACTCCTGGGCATATACACAGAAGATGCTCTAACATGTAATAAGGACACATGCTCCACTATGTTCATAACACCCATATTTATAACATCTAGAAGTCAGAAACAACCCATATGTCCCTCAATAGAGGAATGGATACAGAAAATATGGTACATTTACACAATGGAATACTACTCAGTTAGTAAAAACAATGGCTTCATGAAATTCGCAGGCAAATGGATGGAACTTGAAAATATCATCCTGAGTGAGGTAACTCAGTCACAAGAGAACAAACATAGTATGGACTCACTGATAAGTGGATATTAGCCTAAAAGTTAGGAATACCCAAGATTCAATTCACAGACCATATGAAGCCTAAGAAGAAGGAAGACAAAATGTGGATGCTTTAGAGTTTTTTAGAAGGGTGAACAAAATACTCACAGGAGGAAATATTTAGACAAAATGTGGAACTCAGACTCAAGGAAAGGCCATCCAGAGACTGCCCCACCTGGGGACAAATTTTCCTATTTCTTATTACTACCTGGCAATTCCTGCCCATTATTTCATGATTTTGTGTTATGTTCATTGTAAAAATCAGTAAACAAAGGTGAAAAGGATATTTAAACATTTATGTCCTTATTTCCACTATCTTCAGGAACCATTTTGCTAGTCTATGGTATTGTATTCCAATTACACTTCATATGTATTTTCAATTGTATTTATTATCAAATTCTTAAATGTCAGGGGACAAAATTTACATATAACATTTCACTCAAACTTCTGGATTATGTAATAAAGGAATGAGGACACCATTTTAAGCATTCAAATGGTCATAGAAACAATGGCAATGAAGTTTAGCAGATGAAATATGTTATCAATAGCTTGACGAAGTGTGACAGCCTGTTAAGCCAAAACTTTTTGTTCACAAAACATTTCTAGATTCTCCTATAGATTTGGGGCTTAAGCTTTGAATTTTTCCTGAGTTAGGTTAACAGATGAAGTATAATATGAGTTATGTTAAATTTATAAGTTGAAGTTAGTTAGATTGCTCTATTATAACTCTGCTTTAATCAGATGATAGCCTAATGTTTTTATGTGCATAGGCTTGAAGACTGAAATTTACTAGTTTAGGAGCCTAGACTTGAAATCCCAGTCATTCAGTAAAATCACAGGTGCAAACAGATAGCCTTTAGTATGTAACTAGTTAATTATAGTAAATAACTAGCAATTGTTAAAGATTCCTCTCTCTCTCTCTCTCTCTCTCTCTCTCTCTCTCTCTCTCTGTGTGTGTATATATATATATATATATATATATATATATATATATATATATGTAAAACACTTGCATCAAATTCATTTATAACATCAGTAACAATATGCTTATTGTTATATTGATGAGTTATGGGAGAACCTAAGTAAACTATTTACCCCAGCATGATTTCCACAAAGGAAATGAAACTAAAGTAATCTCAGTCAGGTTTTGCATAAATACATAAATAACAATAAATAGTAACCACTGAATGATTACACTATCCCAAAGAACAAACTGGAATTTAGAATATACTTTAAATCCTATGGTGGTTTTCTAACAGCAAAGAAAAGTTTTAATTCATAAAGCTAGAATGAATTCAACTACACTACTCTATACATTATGAAAGTTATATATAAATGTATCATATTTTACTTGGTCATTTTTTATATCAGTATAGTCTATTTGGAATTAAATGTAATGAATTTTTTAGATATTTCATGTTTCTGCCTGAACATCTAAGTACTGCTATATATTAGGAAAGCCAATTAGTAATTATAAAATATATTTTTGAAAAAAATCAAAATTCCACAGAAGTACACTGAATTCTGAAAATATAATTTTTCTCTACTTCTTACTGTTAATTATTAAAGCATAATTAGATTTAATTTTTGTAGATACACATACATTGTCTAATTGTCCAATTATTGTCCACTCCATTATTGATAGAAATAGTCACAAATGTTCAATAAAATATATAAAGTATTTTTATGAAAATAATTAAAAAGTTTGTTATATTGAATGAAAAATACATTTCAGGTAGACTAACTTTCTGACAGTCTCTTGAACATCTTTATTTCTGAGGCTGTAGATGAGAGGATTCAGCATAGGGATGACCATGCTGTGGAACACAGTGGCCACCTTCACGAGAAACAGTGAGCTTTTGGATTTGAGCACACAGTATAGTAAAAGAACGATCCCATGACAGACGCCAATAGCTGTGAGGTGGGAGGCACAGGTGGAAAATGCTTTTCGGAAGGCCCCCTTAGTGGGAATTTTGATGACAGTGACAACTATGAAAACATAGGAGGTGATGATGATCAGGAGGCAACAAGCCTCATTAAACATGGAAATGACTAGACATGCCGTTTGGCTGAAGGAGGTGTCTGAGCAGGACACAGAAAGGAGGGCTGAGTACTCACAGCAAAAGTGATTGATGACATTAGGTCCACAGTAAGAGAGCTGCAAAAGAATATATGTGAGAGTTGAGGAAAATATTCCAGCCCATATGTAAGTAACTACTACCAGGATGGAGCAGAGCTTGTGAGACATAGCAACAGTGTAGAGCAGAGGGTTACAAACAGCCACAAACCTGTCATAGGCCATCACTGCTAACATGAACATCTCTGTAATCACAAATGTACACCCAAGAAAGTATTGCACCATGCACCCTTCAAAGGAGATTGACTTGTCTTCTACAATCAAGAGATCTAACAACTTTGGTGCAATTACAGATGTGTAGCAAAAATCAACAAAGGATAAGTGGCTGAGAAAAAAGTACATAGGAGTGTGGAGTTTGGGATTTATTCTGATGATAAAAATCATACTAAGATTTTCCAACACAGTAACTGTGTACATGATCAAGAAACCCAGAAACAGGGGCAATTGAAAGTTTGGAAATTCTGAAAAGGCCAACAAAATAAAAGAAGACACCATGCTTTGATTTCCCTCTTTCCACCTTTGGCTTCTGTTGGAAGATACCACAAAATTCATCCCAAGCAGCAGTCTGCAGCACAGCAATCGGTATGATAGAATGCAGGCAGGCTGCCAAGAGGAGCCACTGAGATATCATGTATCAAATGTGTATTGATTTCTCTTTGACATACTTATGCTTTATCTCAATCAAGGTCTACTTTCAATTTGAACATGTCTTGTGTTTTTTCATTGAGTCACCCATGCCTCTCATCTGTAAATAAAAAAATATGATCATTATAAATAAAAGTGACTTACTTATAAGTAGCAAGATTTCCTGAAAGATGCAATAATGGCACATATATCCTAGAGGTAAAAAAAATGACTGTGAAATTGTACCTAAGACTCATTCAATAATATGGAATTCCTGTCTAGTATTATAAATTTATCTTCCTATCTATTGATGGTGGGACAATGGATCCTAGAAGAAGATCTAATAATACCAATTCTCTGAGCCAGTATAATTTCACATTGCATTCTGAATACTTATTCCTATTCCTACAGAAAAGAATATCTCACCCTTGGCAAAGATGCTTCTTTGTGCAGCAGATGGAGATCATTACAGAAAACCCGAACTGGTGAAAATGCAGAAGTAACTGACTGTGGGATGTCTAGTCTTTAATACATTCTCAATGGAGCTCCTATATCTAAGTTTAAGACAGTGGTTCTCAACCTCCCTAATGTTGTTACCCTTTAATACAGTTCCTCATGTTGTGGTGACCCTAACCATAAAATTATTTCATTTCTGCTTCATAACTTTAATTTTGCTATGGTTGTGAATCATAATGTAAATATCTGATATGCAAAATATCTGATATGTGACCCAAAGGGGTCACAACCCACAGTTTGAGAACCACTGGTAAAGGAACATGACAGAAGGAGATAGGAATTTTTTAAAAGCCAGAGGACCCAGACTATAAGTCTGCTCTTAGGAAGAGTCTTTTATATGTGAAGAAGGAGCTATAACCATGAAATCTCAACCAGGTCTAAAATATGACAACATCATTTGACATGCCAACTTGGATGGGGTAATTCTCAGAAGGCTTTACTCCTAGAGGAAGAGTCACTGACAATTAATGGTTGCTGCTAGATAAAGCATCAGTCTTCTCTAGGGACACAACCCCTGATAGGTTAGCCAATCCCAAGAGGTCAGTTCTAAATAAGTTTGAACAATGCTAAATGATCTCAGCAGGTTAAATTCATAAACTTCTATACAGTTATATCTAATAATTATAATTAATGAATAAGAGACCACAGATTTGTAAGACTGGGAGGTACATAGGAGGAATTGGAGCAAGGGAAGGGACACAGAGAATGATATAACTACAGAATTCATATATGAAATTATCAATTAATAAAATTAAAATAATTACTAATACACATATTATATCTATGTGATTATTTTTGAAACTTACATTTTATAGTTATAAATTACAGTTTTATCTTAAATGCAATGAAATAGAAATGAAAGAAATAAAATGTAATGAGGAATATCTTATAAAATTATAAATCATTTATTGTAAGAGATGTGATTCAGCAGAGTCTGCCTATAGAGGTCTTAACAGTGTTTCTATAATAATAGTTTTGCTTGTTCATAATTTTGATGATAATAAGAGTACTATGTTTCTGCAGTGTGTCACTGAGAAGAAATTCACAATAATCTGTATGGATGTTTTCCTACTAGATTTTCAAAGAGTACATTATAGTCTCAGAACAGCTCTTCTACTATTTGTATTCTTTTACATTCAAATTCTTTAGTGAAATAATCTAAACATTCTTAATGATGTTCTTACCAGAAAGTCATTTATAAGGCTGTAAATTTTATCTAAACAGGGGTTAAGAAAATACAGTTTGGAATTACCTTGAAAGTCTCATTATCTTGTTTGAAATGGAATGCTTACTTCTATCATATTCATTTATCTGCTTGTTCACATATACATATATCTTAATAAGCAATATTATTATATTTCTAGACAATTTGAACCTAAATAAAGCCCTATAAAATTATATATTCCTGCAATACTAGCCCTGAGAAATTGAGACAGGATGATCACCATGAGTTTGGGGCAAGCTTGAGCTATAATACAAGTTACAGGTTCGCCTTAACCTGGGATATACTATGAGATTATATGCCATGGCAAATATCTATAGCAAAGAATATTGTCTTTATGTAGAGGGAGATAATAATATAAAATCCTTTATACAAATAAGAACTGAACATTAGATATGAGTCTGAAGCCTCAAGAATTGCAGTATCCCCATATATACATAAATACATACACATGCACACACACACACACGCACACACACACACACACACACACACACACACATACACACACACACATATTCAAAAGATTAACAATATACAAACCCAGTTGAAGCAAGCATCATGAGACAGAGGGTATGGTAGACCCCAAGACAACTTACCAGTCCTGAAGTTGAAGGAACATTAAGAGTTACTGTTGCTACATCTTCTATCTCTGTGAACACTAGCCCGGGCAAAGCAATCCCTTCTTTGTAAATAAACAAGCTACTGTTTATAACCCATTGTGCCCTTTCATATTCAGCAGAAGAAGGCAGAGTAGACTATCACTATCACATTTGTAATCCAATGAATGAGGCCATTTGATTCAGAGCTTGGGGTTCATATAAAACTAAAACCGAGCTAGAATTTTGAAAACTGAGTTAGGGAAAACATATTGGCCTAAGTAGAAAGGAAATGGCTATAGGCATAATGATCTTGTATACTGTAAAGTCAGATTAGCATAGAAATTAAAGATAAATCATTTAATTGCTCAGCTATTGAGGTGCAGTTTTAAATAACTCTTGGTTTATCTATGTACTTATTAGGAACTAACATAATGTAAAGAAATATAGTTGTTGGGTTAATTCACTGTTTACATTTATATTAAAAATAATTCATTCACACAGGAACATGAGAGACCTTTATAGGTAGTAGACTATAGAGTAACCTCTGTCATTTTAATTAATATATGACATCTAGATTAAAATTTATCCTTCTCAGGTCTCTAATTATATTGACCACTAAGCTAATTTTAGCATGACAGCTAAAGAACAAGTAACTAGCTCTTTACCACAAGGTAATCAAACACCACGTTAGTTCATTAGTCAATTCATTAGCTAAATAATACTACTAGGTCTCTTATTAAAAAGGCAAATAGGTTTGACTTGTTAGGTGTTTTGAGGTTGTTAATGAGAAGATTTAAAGATTACAGGGCACAAAAATCTTAGATGATGTTAGGAAAGTATTTTACGCTCCATAAAAAGAACAAAATGACTCAGATTTCTTCCCCACTCTATGCCACTGTTATATTAGGACATTAAAAGCTCAGAGTTCTAACATTAATCAGTAAAGTTCTGATAAATTATTAGGCTAATTCTGAAAGAACAATTCACTATATCTATCAACTGTCATAATCATAAATTCAAATTTTCCTTGGTTTTCATTTAACTATAGACTTAAAGGTCTAATGGTATCCTAAATTTATACAATTAACTGTCATAGTCATGAGCTCAAGATTTTAAGTTTCCTTGGATTGTCTTTTAACTATAGATTTAAAGATGTTTCTTCTTAGAGGAAAAAAAAATCCCCTTGCCCCTTTTGCTGGACAAAAGTGTTTTGTCTTTCCTGAGCTCACCTTAAAAAATGCTTATGCTGCTAAAAATGTGTCTCTTTTGTAAACTTGTAAACCTCAGGAAATCAATTCGTATCTACCTCTCAGGGATAATTATGCCTGTCAATCAATAGCCGAAGATCCCCACCTGTTGTCTATTCCAGAGGATGGAATTCCTCAACTGTTCCCTGGTTGGGGGAACTCCCCTTCTCCAACCAACAAGACCGTGGTTCTAAAGTTTTCAAAAATAAAATAAAATAAGTAGATTAGTAAGAAAATCTTTTATTTTATGCCTCTAAAATGTATATGTGTTTCAGAATCCTGCCAACTCCAGGTGTTTACTCAAAAACCTACATCCAGGAGAGCTCCGGAGAAGAAACTCACAGATGCCCTGGTCTACCTACCAGATACTTCTGTACTTTCCTAGCTGCAAATGGTCCCATAGACGCTGGACAACAATAAAACAACCAGCTCTCTCATGACTTGACCAGCCTCTCAATTTTCTTAGGTTTCCCGAAGGCAGAACTATTGCCCCCAAATCAGCAGGAAGTAATTTAAAGAACACAAGGATCTCACTCCTGCCCCACCATCACCCCTTTGTAGTTTCTCATTTTTAATTAAACAAAAATGGAAGAATATTGGCTTATAGACAATTCTACTAAGCTCTGCCCAAGAGAGCTACATAGCAATAGCTTACATAGCTACCTGCCAGGGGTGAACCAGGCCTTTAAGAAAAACTACTTGGCTACCCCATCTCTCTCTCTCTCTCTCTCTCTCTCTCTCTCTCTCTCTCTCTCTCTCTCTAGTCTTCATGTGTTTCTGGCAGGCTTCTTCCTCTCACCTGTCACTTTCTGTCATGCTCTATCTCCCCTTTCTCTGTCTCTACACTTTCTAAGTCCCCTTCCCTTCCCCTGACAATAAATCTTTTATACACTAGATCTTATCATGGCTTGATTGCTTAGGGGAATGCCTTGGCATGGGACTGAGGAGATTTTCCTCCTGCCACACTATACCACCCTTTTACATAACACAACAATAATATTTATAATGCTGTATAAGTCAGGTATAGAATTTGCCAGCACTATTCCCACTATATCTTTATTGAATTCTCAATCTATGAGTTCTAATTTTGACTCTGAGATTACATTTAAAAAGGTCTATCATCAGACTAAATAATCCATTGTTGAAAGTGGAGAAGATACTATATTTATGTTATTTGTCTAAGAACTGCTAAATAACATTATGATTTACTGTAAATGTAAATTTCTTTTTTGTTTTAATATTTATTCTTTTTTCTTTTTTATTAGACACTTTATTTACATTCCAAATTTTATCTCCTTTCCTGAGTTCCCCTCCAGAAACCCCCTATCCCATCTCCCCTCCCCCTGGTTCTATGACAGTATTCCCCCACCTACCCACTTCCACTTCACTACCCTGGCATTGAGCACCTCTACACTAGGGCATTGAGCCTTCACAGGATCAATGGCCTCCCCTCCCATTGCTGTATGACAAGACCATCCTCTGCTACATATGTGGCTGGATCCATGGGTCCCTCCATGTGTACTCTAGTTAGTGGTTTAGTCCCTGGTAGCTCTGGGGGTCTGGTTAGTTGATATTGTTGTCATCCTATAAGGTTGCAAACCCCTTCAGCTCCTTCATTCCTTTCTCTAACTCCTCCATTGGGACCCCATGCTCAGTCCAATGGTTGGCTGTGGGCATCCACCTCTGTATTTGTCAGGCTCTGGCAGAGCCTCTCAGGTGACAGCTATATTAGGCTCCTGTCAGCAAGCACTTCTTGACATCTGCAATAGTGTCTGGGTTTGGTGACTGTATATGGGATGTATCCTCAGGTGGTGCAGGCTCTGGATGGCCTTTCCTTCAATCTCTGCTCCATACTTTGTCTCTGTATTTCATCCCATGAGTATTTTGTTCTCCCTTCTAAGAAGGACCAAAGCATCCACAGTTTGGTCTTCTTTCTTCTTGAGCTTCATGTAGTCTGTGAATTGTATCTTAGGTATTCTGAACTTTTGCACTAATATTCACTTATCAGTGAGTGCATACCATGTGTGTTCTTTTGTGATTGGGTTACCTCATTCAAAATGATATTTTCTAGTTCCATCCTTTTGCCTAAGAATTTCATGAAATCGTTGTTATTAATAGCTGAGTAGTACTCCGTTGTGTAAATGTACCACATTTTCTGTACCCATTCCCCTGTTAAAGGAAATCTGGGTTCTTTCCAGTAAATTTCTGAGTTTAAGTAACTAAATGCTTTGTGGTAGTTAGTACATTCATTCTGTCCAGCAATTGTTTAACCTCGAGTACAATGATGAACACTAACGTTTATAAAATAACACTTCATAAAATAATAAGATGATTAGATTTTCTTTTTGCTGACTAACTTCCCTAGATCTGTTCCTGTGTTGCCATTACACAAGAAACCCAGCAAATAAGTGTTGCACTGTGCAAAAGCTAAATTTTATAATACCAACACTGGAAATTTTACTATTATTTCTATTGTCTTTGAAGTTCTGTTTGAATGTTATCAATTGTCTAAACCATTATCTTTTACATAAATGAAAAAATTTTAGTTGGCTTATTCAAATATTACAAAGTATACCTTGAAAATCTTTGTTTTATGCATTAATAATAGTTTTGGATACTATCTACAATTGTTAATTGGATTCCAGATTTCAGATAGTAAGCTTGACACTTTAGAGATCTTAAAATCTGTATACTGACAACCCATGTTAAAATTCTGATATAATTCTGATAAGAGGCTAAACTTCCTATATGCCATTTCTTTATTCATAGTAATGTTAGTTTTATATGTGTTAAATGATCAATGTTACCATTTTTTGAAATTTAACTATTATGAATTTATTTTATAAAATGGGTGTAGTAAAATTATATGGTGAATTTAAAGAAAATATAATCACAGTGTATATTGTGTAAATGACTATAAAACAGAATTAATGAATCTAGATAGACTATAAAATAGAAACACAAAATATCACAGAACTGGAGTCAGATAAAATTTCAGACATGATTTTATCTGCACATAAGAAGCATGAATTTTGGGAGACTGACACGCTGGGATGGGAGTGTAGTCCGCTCCGACTTTACTGGAAAGATGAAACACGATGAAACTCCCATGTTTGACCCAAGTTTGCTCAAAGAAGTGGACTGGAGTCAGAACACAGCTCTATTTTCTCCAGCCATTTCTCCAACTCATCCTGGAGAAGGCTTGGTTTTGAGGTCTCTCTGTACTCTGGACTTAAATAAAGGTTTTTTTTAAGGTATTGGATCAGCTGACAGAAACTGGCATCGTCAGCCCGGAGCAGTTCATGAAATCTTTTGAGCATATGAAGAAGTCTGGGGATTACTTTGGAAGATGTGACCCTAGGACAAATTGTAGCTACAGCAACTCTGATAATAGAACATACATTTATCCATTCATGTGCTAAGAGAGGGAGAGTAGAAGATGTCGTCATTAGTGACGAGTGCAGAGGGAAGCAGCTTGGCAAACTGTTCTCATCAACTTTGCTAAGCAAGAAACTGAACTGTTACAAAATCACCCTTGAATGTCTACCACAAAAGGTCAGTTTCTGCAAAAAGTTTGACTATACGGTATCTGAAGAAAATTACAGGTGTCGGAGGTTCCTAAAGTAAAAACCACCACCAAGAGAGTAATGCTACAAGGCTTTCCTGTGTTAGAGTTCATTTTTGTTGCTGCAACCCAGTGAGCCTCCCTAACTACTAGACAGAAATATGCTGTAGTATGCCAGCATAGTGACACAGGACAATGCCTGTGGCCACCTGGAGTACAAATGATCATAAAGGGGGATGATTTTTAACCAAAGGAATATATTTTCAACTTGAAAAATAAAGAAGCATGAATTTGGAAAACTTGGAAGTATGTAAGGAGAGCTGGTCTTGATTTCAGCTTCGTTATGCTGTGTTAACTAAACATGGATTGACTTCAAAAACCAGGATTCAGAGAATAGAGTTACCCCAATTAGCTTATTTTTTTATGCATGTAAAAGTTATAATCTGAAGAAATTCAAATCATGAATCACTTTGTTTGCATTATCCAAAGATAGTCAATGGGGTACCATTTTCTTTTTCTAGCCCTTGACACATACTCCTCGCAACTGCATGTGGTCAAAAAGACTGCTTAGGGCAAACTGAGAACTATTCAAGAGGTATTCCTCTTTACTCCTTCATAACAACATACTCAATAAAATAAATGTCCATCTGCAGTTAACTTTGTTACTTCCTCCTGGCCTGGTTAACTTTCTGAGAATGTTAAGTTAGCATGAGGCTCTCATGCTTATAATATTACCAAAGTGACATTTATAAAACTCTTCTCTCAGGGTCTGCTCAGTACTTTATGCCATCGCCTACCTGTTGCCAGTCTTACTGATAGCACACAACCTAGGCAGGCATCCTTATAAGCTAACTTTTCAGAATTCATTGATTCAATATAATTAAATATAATTTCTTCACTATTGCATCATTAATATTAACATTTTCAGATCCTTTACGGAGATGTGACTTTCATGCAAAATATAGGCTACTCAAAGTATCAAGACACTGAAGTATTTTATAGCATATACCACAGATCATGAGCAGTCTAGAGTGTCTTTCAAAAGGCTGACTCAGAAACCATTCTTATTCTACCTTGGTGGATTTTACAACCAAATTGAATAAGACTCTGGAATATTTTAGTCTGGTGTTTGTAAAAGAATGCAAAAGTCATTTAGACCTGATACCTTTTCATTCATTAAGCAAATACTTTTAAATTCTCAGTGTCTGGGAAATTGCTGAATATATTTTATCTCCTGTTTCTTGAAAGGTACAGTTTGTCCTAGGCAAAAAGATATATGTTCAACAGCTCTAATTCACAATTCTTTCAATATTGATACAAACATAAGACACTTTGCACACATGTACTTCTTGCTGCACTGTTGCTTTTGCTTTTTAAATAAGGTATTCAGAATCATGAATACATGCAAAATAGTGCCCCATTTGTTGTATTCATTTGTCATCCTATGTTTTCTGATCTATTAAAAACCATATCCCAGATGTATTTTCAGTAAAACACTATATATTTTTATCTTTATTACTGCAGAAATTCAGTGTTTCCAATATAGGTTTTAATTGTTTTATTTATTTACATTCCAAATGTTGGCCCTCCCTGGTCTCCTCTCCAAGAGTTCTTCACCCCATCTCTCCTCCCCTTTGCCTCTGAAAGTGTTCTCACCAGCTCCCCACAACCAAGCCCCCACCTCCCACCCTTCATCCACACACACACCTGTATCCTCCTTCCCTGGGAGATCAAGTCTCTACAGGATTAGGCAATCCTCTCCCCCTGAGGCTAGACAGGGAAGTCCTCTAATACATATGTGCCAGGGGCTACACACCAGCATAGGTATGCTCTTTTGTCACTGGTTTTCTCTGAGAATTTCCAAGGGGCTGGGTTAATTGATACTGTTGATCTTACTGTAGGGTTTTCATTACCTTCAGCTCCTTCAATTCTTCCCCTAGCTCTTCCATAGGGGTCCCTTATTTAAGTCCAATGGTTGTCTGTTCCTATGATTCTTCTCTTCCCACTCTACTTTTAAGGTTTACAAAAAAGCAGCATACTCCATCTTCTACCAATACCAGGCAAGAAAAAGAAAACATGGAGAGAAAAAGGACCTGCTTGTAGAGCAAACTACCAACAGTCATGGCATAGAATAGCAGCTCTCTCCCCCCTGCAACCCCCTACACATACAAACACAATGAATGAGATCTTGCTGCTGACTGGAAAAACACACCTGAAACCCTTAAGCAACAATTTTCATGCTTCTTTGTTTAAATGTTTATTTTTCTCCCTAACAGAAACACCTGAAATAATGTTCATTCCCTTTTACTCAAAATTAGCCTAAAAATGATCAATTTGTTTAAAATTCAAAAATATTTAATCTACCCCACAGGTAAAACCAACTACTCTAATAATTGTTATTTAATCCTTAATTAACAACCAATTTCTTTTACAAACAAGCTGTTGCTGCATATCCCAGATACATAATTAATATTTTGTTATTTTCCTCAGCTAGCTAAAGCAGATGAATTCCCAACTCTTCCCTCTTCTTTCTTTAATATAACATATGTAACTCCCCACTTAAAGAATTCCTTCCAGGACTGAAATTCCTCAAATACCCTTGCCTTTTTCTGGGACCATAACAATAAACCACCAATGTGCTCCCAAATAAACTGTTACAGGCTTAACATGTATATTGCCCACCCTGTACAAATGTCCCTCTGCTGGGGTTTTGCTCTCCTGTTATGATTATTCTACAGGTTTATCTCTACAAAAAGGAGGAAGAAGGTGCTGCTGCTACAGTCCAGATAGAGACCAACCAGCCATCTCCTTGGACCTGCCTGGGGCTGTGAAGCTGTCTTTGTCCATACACATCATGTGACTGAAGACTTTGGAGGCAAGCAGACATTGATACCCACAGATGAAAAACTTGAGACCTTCTAGTGACAGATGAACTCTCTTACCAGAGCCTAATGGCTACTGAACTTGGGGAAACTTACATGATAATGAGGAAGATGCTATGTCTATGTAGATAAATCAGATGTTATTGAGAACCAATGTGAATATTCTCACAAACTCTCTACAAATGCACTCAATCCACTGAACAATTGATTGGTTCAATAATATCTTGTCTTCCTAGCCCCCACCCCTTGTTACACCTTTGGCTTATGTTGTGTTTTATTTTAATGCTCACACCCCACCCCACACAAAATTTTACTGCAAATAACGTGAGACAGTCACTCCAATGACATCTCCACTTTAAAAGAAAGAAAGAAAGAAAGAAACAAAGAAAGGAAGGAAGGAAGGAAGGAAGGAAGGAAGGAAGGAAGGAAGGAAGGAAGGAAGGAAGGAAGGAAGGAAGGAAGAAAGAAAGAAGAGTTGTGGTACAAGTAGAACCATGTCACCAGACAAAAACTGGGAAGGTTAAGAAGATTCAAAAACCCTGGCACTCTCATATCTGAGACTGGTAGGTGTTTCATCGCTCCTGACTTGTGACCATGACACCCCACATGAAGATAACGACCACTTTTCACAGCACAGAATTCTCCATGTCAGTGAGGTATCTAGATGAGCTGCCTGGAGTGTTTAGCCAACAACTTTCCCTTCCCAGACATTCCTTCCTACAAAAGGTATTTAATCTCTGGTCCTCCCTGAGTAAGTGGTTTGCACCCATTTTCCTTGATGAACAATGAATAAACAGTATGGACACACAAGGACTATCTCTGTCATCAAAATCGAAATGGGGGAAAGCCTTTGTCATACAGAGCCACCACTTAAGTCTTCGGTAAAAGGCCCTTCTGCCATCTGGACACAGACACTTACCCCCTGAGCTAAGCCGGAGTTCCCTCATTCCTGATTCCATGCAGTTCCCAGCAACTGGACACACAGGAGTTTGGGAACCCCTGACTTTTCCCTGGCCTCAATCTGCATTGTTTCTTATCTGGGCTGAGACCCTCGTCTTAGGCTATGTTATGCCACCCCTGCATCCCGATGGTGGAAAAGATAGAGTGTAGCTTAGTGTCCCGTGTCTGCCCAAGGAGCAGTGTTTACACACAGCAGCAGAGAAACAAAATGAGAAACCACAGGTTATGACACTCAGGATGATATTCTCAAGCTCCATTCATATGCCTGCAAAACGTGTGATGTCTTTGCTTTTTTTTTTTTTTTTTTTTTTAATAGCTGAATAGTATTCCATTGTGTAAATGTATCACATTATCTTTATCCATTCCTTAGTTGAAGAACATCTAGGTACTTCCAGTTTCTTGGTATTAAAATAAAGCTGCTCTGAATATAGCTGAACAAGTATCTTTATGGGATGGTGGAGTTTCCTTTGAGTATGTGGCCAGGAGTGGTATATCTGAGTCTTGAGGTAGAACAATTCTGTTTTCTGAGAAACTGCCCAGCTGATTTCTAACATGGTTGTACATCATGAGAAGTTAATGGAGAGAGGGATCTGTGCTGTACAGAAGAGGTTTTGAGGCAGGATATGGCAAAGGTGATCAGCTGAGGAGAGTAGGAGAGTGCTGGGAAAGAGAATGGAATTCATTGGGGGGCATCTCTGGGACTAGTTGGAGACCTTGGATAAGGAAGTGAGCCTAGCTGGATTCGTAACACAGGGGTTTATTGAGACTGAAATGGCCACTTCCTATAGCTAGCTAGGACTTCCAGTAGAAGGAGAGGCACATCAACACACCCACAAAAAATTCAACTCATAATTTTTTCTGTCCACAAGATGTACATAGATAAAGATGAAGTAGAAACTATAGGAATAACCAACCAATCACTTTCCCAGCATGAGACCCATCTAACTAGAGAGAGCCAACCCTTGCCACTATTAATGATATTCTTCTCTGCTTGCAGGCAGAAACCTAGATGTCTCCTGGGAAGCTTCATCCAGCAGCAGATGAAAACAGATGCAGACACCCATAGTCAAACATCAGGCAGAGCTTGGGGGTCTTGTGGAAGTGTATAGAATAGAATTGAATAAGCTGGAGGTTCAAGTACACTACAAGAAGACCCACAGAGTCAACTAACATGGGCACAAGGGGGCACACAGAGACTGAATCTCCAACCAAGGAGCATGCAGGAGCTGGACCTAGCCCCTCCCCATTTGTAAAAGCTGTGCAGCTTGCTCTCCATGTGAGTTCCCTACCTACTGAAGTAGTGGCTGTCTCTGACTTTACTGGAAACCATTGGATCCCTCTACCTAAACTGCCTGATTGTGCCTCAGTGTTAGTGAAAGTAATTATTCGTGCTGGGACTACTATCTCATGGTACCGGGGGGGGGGGGGCTTTCCTTTCCCTGTGGGGAGGTATTTGTTAGGGTGAGACTGAGAGGTGTAGAGGCATGGGGGACTGTGGTTGGGATGTAAAATGAATGAAAAATAAATGATGAAAAGAAAAATTAGTGAACACTGCAGTAGCTTCATCATTTTATGTATTTCCCAAGTAAAAGAGTCCTGGGTCTTGATCTTTTAATTCTTATGTATAATTATTAAATAAGAAAATATCATTTTTACTTTCAATATTATTGAGAAAATATAATCACAATTCCTTTTTGATGATCGTATCAATCATATATATGCTATATACAAGCACTATTGTAAGCAACTAGAATACATTTTTGATATTGGCATTGTTTTAATAAATTTTATTTATCTTAGTATATCATGTTGATACTCAGAAGTGAGTGCTGCACTTAGAAGCTAATATTTTCAATGCATGCTTGCTGTTTAAATCAAGGCAGTATATTATACTGTAAATCAAGATTTGATATGAAATACAACATTAAGATGGAATTATAACCATAATTTACAAATGCTAGTGATTAAAAAAATACTTCTCAGGACTTCAGTTTATATAATATAAAAACATTTATCATCTTTGTTTATATTATTTATTGATCAAAAGCCAAAATAAAGCGTAACATGACTAGAAAGGGTTGAATACATAATTTCCCTATCTAAATCTTACTTCCACACTATTCAGAAGAGATATTTTAAAAATATTTTATATAGAAACTTTGCATGTAACAAAACTGAATGCATTGTCTTTGTAGAAGGAAATATGTTGTTAACAAAGTGAAAAGCAGTGTATATTCAAAACAATATATATATAATATATAACTGAATAAGACTAATAATTTCAGTTATGATCAAAATATAATCAACTTGTTTGATAAAAATATGTATGTATAAAATATAGTAAATGCTCAAATTATGTTGCATGAGCTTGAAGTTTTAAGTGCATGAGTCTGCTGACTGTCCCTTTCACATCTTTGTTCCTAAGGCTGTAGATGAGGGGGTTAAGCATGGGTATCATGACAGTGAAAAGCACAGTTGCCACTTTGACCACAAGCCATGAGTTTTTGGAATTGGGTACACAATAGAGAAGGAGAATGATCCCATGGAAGATGCTGATGGCAGTCAGGTGGGAGGAGCATGTAGAGAAAGCCTTTTGGAGTCCACCTTTAGAAGGCATTTTAAGGATTGTAACAACTATGAAGACATAGGAGGCCAGGATGATGAGGAGGCTGCAAGTCTCATTGAATATAGATATAATTAAACATACCACTTGGCTGAAGGTGGGGTCAGAACAGGACAAAGACAGAATGGCAGAGTACTCACAGCCAAAGTGGTTGATGACATTAGGTCCACAGTAGGATAGTTGCAAAAGAGAGTATGTAATAGTCAAGGAACAGAGTACACCCCACATATATGTTCCAGCTACAAGGGAAGCACACAGCTTAGGAGACATTGAAACTGTGTAGAGTAAGGGGTTACACACAGCAACAAACCTGTCATAGGCCATCACTGCTAACATGAACATTTCTGTAATTACAAATGCACAAATAAAAAAAAATTGTGTCATGCATCCTTTGAAAGAGATTGTCCGGTCCTCCACAATCAAGATTTCTAACAGTTTAGGTGTAAATACACTGGAATAGCAAATATCCAAAAATGAAAGATGGCTGAGAAAAAAGTACATGGGTGTGTGGAGCTTAGGATTGATCTTTCTGACCACAATTATGCCTACGTTACCTATTAGAGTAACTGCATAGATAGTAAAAAACAGGAGAAAAAGAGGTGCATGGAGATGTGGATATTCTGAAAAACCCAAAAGGATGAACATGGTGACAGAACTTTCATTTCCCAAATCAAGCATCATGATCCTTCATTGAAAAAAAAAAATAGAATGTAAAAGAGCATAATTTAAAGCAGCAAAGAGGGAGATTATGATTTGGTAGATTTTTAGCTTAGGTCTATTGAAAACAAGAGGTTGTCCATCTCATTCATGCTTCAAATGGAATCTTATTGCATCAACTTCTGATTGGTACTATTTTCATTGATTTTGATTTTCAGTCATGAGGGTTTTTCTTTTCAATCTAGAATTTAAACAGTAGCACCTGACAAAATATTTGTGATTACAAATTTTATATATATATAATATATGTATGTATCAAAGTATGTGTGTGTGTATATATGTATATATCTATTATAATTTTACCTATTAATGTACAATTTTATGACAATAAAGCACACATTGAAGACAAAAAGCATTAAACATAATTTCTTTTAGTTATATAATCATGTCAGAAGAGTGCCTTGTACATAATACTTTTATCACCTATACTGGAATGTAATGTTGAATTTACTAGAATTGATCCATCAAAACAGGCATCATATATCCCAGTGATATGTTGTTTTTATCTAGTCTACAAATATTATACTGTTACCTACTTTTAAAATCATATAAATTTTATAATTTTAAGTGGCCTTTGAATGAACACTGATTACCAATTGCTATTCAATTTTTATTGAATTCAGATTTTCACTTTCCAACAAGTTAGAAAGCTCAAGATTCTCAGTCACCAAAAATGATTTCTTGAATATGGAATTAGAGGCATTTTAAATGATTCACAATGGCTTGTTTCAGCTTATATTACCATCTTTAGTACGTATCTCATCAGACAGGAAAGAATTAACATCAATTTCTAAGAATTAAAAAGGGAAAATATTGGAGAATGAAAAGATATGCTTTCATATTAAACAAACATAATTCCTTTCTTCATGTAGATAAAGAAAATTAAAACATATATATTATTTGTTAATAAGGACTTTTGTTTTAGTTATCCATGAGTTATCCATGAGTCTAAGTACTAAGTAATTTACATGGTTATACCTGAGACTTGGTTCAGGAATTGTAGGTAGAAATTATGTAAACATGATTGAGTATCATGAAAGGAAGCAAAAACTCAGTGTTTCCTTTCAACTACATCATGTTATAGCTTACATGAAGTATGGAATTTATCTCAGGCAGACAGTGTAATTAGTATTACCATGCGTTATAATAAAGTTTGGACACCATTTTTGTATGTGTGATCTTTGTTGACTCTTTCTCCTGTATAATTCAGTCATGCCATATTTTTCTTTGTAAGTCAACGGATTCAATTTAAACTGTCTTTACCTTGTTAAAAATAATTCCTAGTATGGTCATATCATAATGATAGTCTCAACCTAAACCAAGGTAATATAAAAATTTAATGAAGTTCAAAAGGAAGGGAGTTTATGATAAATATAAAATACATTTTTCAATAATCATTAGCAATATTTCTCAAGTATCTCTTAAGTTTTATTTTTATTTAATCCTGAACTTACATTCTTTATCTCCTCTTCATTTTCTTCTTGTCAATCCTCCATCTTGTACTGATTTTATAACAAAGCTCTTCTCACTTCTTTGGGCACTTTCTTCAGTACTTTTTGCTAAAATAAACCGTATGTTATTTGTTATGACCATTAGTTTAACAACTAAACATTGAAACATTAGTGTAGAACATCACAGGTACAACGAGTCATTAGAGATTATTATCAGAAGATGTATGACAATATGTATGGCAAAGTATTCCTGAAGAAAGGGACAATTTGGAGACGTGTTACATGTCAATTCTTCATCAAGATAAAATAGAAATTCTGAACAAGTCCAAATCAAATAATGACATTTGAAAGACGTAATGATATCTCATCAAGGAAAGCTCAGGTGAAGGTTCCTCTACTGAGTTCTTCCTAACAGTTAAAGAATGAAGTCATTTCTCCATTCAAATAATCAGTGATAAGCTTTATATAGCTGAACATTAACTCTAACACACAGAATTGGGTGGTGGACTTATAATAGTACAGTAATATTGAGTGAAATGGTAAGCTCAAGACAAACTCCATGACTTTAAAATACATTGCAAAATTCTAGTTATCAATGAAGGAGTAACACTGCATAAAACAAACCAAGAGATGGAACAAGTTAACATTAGAAATGTCAATAAATAAAATATCCAATTAAAACAATAAACACCAATATGGATAATAAACACTTTATATCAAATTACTAGGAAGATGAAAGGAATAAGGTTGGTCTTGTCAAAAAATGGTGCTAGAAAAATGATATGCTCCTATGCTCAAAAATGGAATTAGGACTCTGTCTTATCAACTATAAAATTAATCTAATCATACTAAATAACTAAAGATAACTTAAGATACAATAAAATTTTACATTCAGAATCATCATTGAAGATGTATTTCTGGACACTGTAATGGGGAAGGAATCTCAATCCTTCAAAGGCACAAAGATAAAAGAAAGAAATATACTCAAATAAAGGTCTTATAAAAAGAAAAAGTAAAACTAGGTTGAAAGAAAGAATCACAGATTGAGTGAAAAATGCAGTATATAGTATAAATTATTGTCTATAACACATAAGGAACTTTTGAAAAAAATCACAAAATAATCATGGGAGATAGAAGGAGGGGTAGACATGGATGGGAAAGAGGAGGGAGGGGGAACGGGGGGAGGATTTTGTGTGGGAGGAAACGGGGGAGAAGAACAGAGGACCAGGAAATTGAACAGAGTTGTGTAGCAGTAGGGGATGAGTAACCACGAGTAGCCACTAGAAAATCACAGATGCCAGGGAAGCAAGAGGATCCCATGATCTAATAGGGATGACATTAGCCAAAATACCTAACAAAGGGGAGATAGAACCTGCTGAGACCATATCAAGTGGTTAAATATGGCCCCCCCATTGAGGGATAGGGCAACACACCCATCTCAAAAATATTAACCCAGAATTGCTCCTGTCTAAAGGAAATGTAGGAACAAAAAGTGGAGCAGAGACTGAAGGAAAGGCCATCCACAGTCTGCCCCACTTGGGGATCCATCCCATTTGCAGACACCAAACCCAGACACTATTACTGAGGCCAAGAAGCACTTGCTGGCAGGAACCTAATATAGCTGTGCCCTGAGAGGCTCTGCCAGAACCTGACCAATACAGATGCAGATGCTCACAGTCAACCATCTGACTGAGAACAGGGACCCCAATGGAAGAGTCAGGGGAAGGACTGAAGGAGTTGAAGGGGTTCACAACTCTATAGGAAGAACAACAATATCAAACAAACAGACTCCTCAAATCTCCCAGGAACTAAACCACAAACGAAAGAGGACATATGGAGGGACCCATGGCTACAGCTGCATATGTAGCAGAGGATTGCCTTGTCTGGCATTAATGGGAAGGGAAGCCCTTGGTCCTATGAAAGCTCAATACCCCAGTGTAGGGGGATGCCAGGGCGGTGAGGCTGAATCGAGTGGGTGTGTGGGAGAGCACCCTCATAGAAGGAGAGAAGAGGGGATGGAATAGGGCATTTTAGGAGGGGAAACTGAGAAGGGTGATAACATTTGAAATGTAAATAAATAAAATAACCAATAAAAATTAAATAAACAAACAAACAAACAAATCTCAGCAGGAAATTCAAAAACCAGATTTGAAAATAAACCACATTTATACAAAAATTTCTAAAGGGCAGAGTAAAATATTCCAGCATCACCAAGGAACTTAATATAAACCAAAGAAAGTCACAATGGTGTGGAAGTTACTAGAAACAGAAACTAAGGAAGGCGATATGGCAAGACAGCACATTCCATTGAGAGAGGAGTGACAGCTTCTTGTGTGTAGGTGCACAGTCACGTGACCATGAATAAAAATAATACGTAGTTTGTTTTCAAAGTGCAAATGATGTATTTAGATGTATTTATGATAAGTGGCAGTTTTTTCAGGAGTTTGATGATCTTTACATTAGTTTAATAGTATATAATATATGAAGGTTTTGTCCTATAACTTGGTACTGTATCATTATGCATAGCTTATGAATAAGTTCAAGAATAAGCAAAATAAAAAGTAACAAAAATCATAGATTAAATAAATATTCTTTCTCGCTCAGTTCATTTTTAAATATAGGTGTCTGTATAACAGTATTTATCATAACTGAAGAGAATTCTAACACTTGATTTCAACAATGATATTTGCATTGAATACTAATATTTTAAGTGCCAATTTATTACTCATGATAGGAAACATTTATGCATCCATTTACATGCATATAGATAATTTAGATAATATGATAAACCCTTATCTATAGTCTTACATTTCTAATTTGTTGTTGTAAAGACAGCTCGGTGATTAAGAATGATTGTGGCTACTCTAGGGGGAAAGAGTTCATTTTCCTGCACACATATGGGACAATTCATAACCACCTGTATCTTCAGTTTCAGGGAATGTGATATCCTCCTCAGATTCCTGTTAGCACCTACACTCATGTCATACAAACATATGTATACACAGAGAGAGAGAGAAAGAGAGAGAGAGAGAGAGAGAGAGAGAGAGAGAGAGAGAGAGAGAGAGAGAGAAAGAGAGAGGCAGAGAAACAGAGAAGGGGATTGATAAAAATTAAACAATGTCTTCAACTCTCTCTCTCTCTCTCTCTCTCTCTCTCTCTCACACACACACACACGCACACACACACATATGCATGCATGAATGATGTATGTATGTATGTGCATATGCATGTAAGTTCACAAACTGAAAAGAATAACTACATTGGTACTATATAAACAGTATATAGAATAATTTCTGAAAAAAAATTTGTTAAAATGTTTATGCTTAAATAGTGGCCTTTGGGGGCATATGGGTTAAGGAGCTGAATAGAAGCTTTGAGTAAACTAGTAAGATTATATCAGAGCTCATTACAGTTTGTTAGCACCAAAATACATACCTTTAGTCAAATAAGCAGATGTTACTCTTTCTCATTTCATATCAGCTTTTCCTTCCAAAATTAATGTCAAAGTAAATATGCACAAATATATCCCAAATGTAAAGTATTCACCAGACACAGATGTTCTTATTGAAAATTTTAAATTATGTCCTTGCTATTCATTGTAAGTGGTGTGCACAATATTGCTCAAAATTAAAATGGCCCTATGTGCCAAGTAAGGCATTCTTTAATGACAATACTAAACTTTCACAAACAATTCAATAAAGTACCATTTTTTTAAAGTAGTAATGGTTTGAGGCACATATTGGTGCTCTTGATTGGGTCATGAAATTATGCTTTATGCATATTTTATATACTAACATCTAACTGCTCAACATTAAGAATTCAGACCCTGGAGAATCCTAACAGGTTGTAATCACCTACTGAAACAAACATAATTAGAGAGAACTCCCTCTTCTCTTATTAAGAACACAGTAACTTTCAAATCATTACTATATTAATATTCATGTCTGAAAAAACCACTAAACAACCATGCATATGTTTCTTTTGTTTTTTATTAATTAAATTTTATTACAGCTTATTTGTTTACTTTTTTGTTTGCCTGTTTACCTATTTGTTTTCTAAAATGAGAGAAAAAGAAGAGATTTAGAGGTGGGTAGATGGGGATCTGGGGAAGAACTGTTAGGCATTGGGGGAAGGAAAACCATGATCAAGGGAAGTCCTAAAGACCTGTGACCAGGTGAACTTAGTTAAGATGCCTTACACTAGGAACATGGAGCCTGAAGAGGCAGATAGACTACCTACTTCCTGTAAGCAGATAGAACCAACCAACCCACAAAACTTTTGACTAAAAATTACTTCTGTCTAAAAGAAATGCAAGGACAAATATGGAGCAGAGACTGAGGGAATGGCCCAATTTGAGACACATCCCACAGGGAAGCACCAATCTCTGACACTGTTAATGATACTCTGTTAGGCTTACAGGCAAGAGCCTAGCATAACTGTCCTCTGAGAGACTCTACCCAGCAGCTGACTGAAACAGATACAGATACCCATAGAAAAACATAGCACAGAAGTGGAGACCATTGTGGAAGAGTTGGCAAAAGGATTGAAGGCCCTGAAGAGAGTAGGATTCCCACAGGAAGACCAAAAGTGACAACTAACCTGGAGTCCTGAGAACTCTCAGAGACTAAGCCACCAACTAAAGAACATACAAGGGCTGGTCAGAGGCCCTGGGTACATATGTAGCAGAGGGCTGCCTTGTTTGGTTTCGGTGGAAGAAAATGTGCCTAATCCTGCAAAGATTTCATGAGCCAGGGTCAGGGCACACCCAGGGAGGCTCCACCTTCACAGACATGAAAAGGAGGGAGGATGGGGGGAAAGACTCTATGAGGTAGGAACTTTAGGGAGGGACAGCATTTGGGATGAAAATAGACAAATAAATAAACTAATTAAAATGAAAAAATATGTTCTAGAAAAGACTTAAAAAGAAGACAAACAGAATACATGTTGTGGAGAGTGTATTTCAGTTAACCAAAATAAAATAAAATAAAAATGTTTATTGCTATAGCTACATTATAACAAATTGAATTTTGCAAGAAAACAGCTATTGATTTTACCATATGTTTTTTATTTTTTGATCTTTTGCATATTGCATAATCCTTAGAATGAAAATAGATAGTAGATAAGCAAAAGCAAAAAATGAGAGAGGTTTTGATTCCTATATGAAACAAAAACAGTCTCCAGCAGTTTCTATGTTTTTTGAAAAAATGAATTTTCCGAATTTGCTACATTTCAAAATTACTATTCTGCAAAAGTTTTCAGAATTGAAAGCAGGTTAATGTAAATACTATGTCATGCTGACAGTATCTTCATCTTCAAAACTGTCATTTCATTGTAGCTTTAACAGATAAATTTCATAAGCACTGGGTACGTTTTATTATCTATCTATCTATCTATCTATCTATCTATCTATTTATTGCATTTTTATTTTTTTCTCTTTTTTATTGGATATTTCCTTTATTTACATTTCAAATGTAATCTTCTTTCCTGGTTCCACCCTCTCCCAGAAATCCCCTATCCCATACCCCCTCCCCCTGCTTCTATGAGGGTGTTTCCCCATCCACCCACCCACTCCCTCCTCCCTGCCCTCAAATTCATCTACACTGGGTCATCCATAAAGACAAGGATCTCTCCCATTGATGTCTGACAAGGCCATCCTCTACTACATATGAGGCTGGAGTCATGAGTCCCTCCATGTGTACTCCTTGGTTGGGGGCTTAGTCCCTGGGAGCTCTGGAGGTCTGGTTGGTTGATATTGTTGTTCTTCCTATGGGGTTGCAAACCCCTTCAGCTTCTTCAGTCCTTTCTCTTACTCTGCCATTGGGGACCCCGAGCTCAGTCTAATGGTTTGCTGTGAGCATTTGCCTCTGTATTTGTAAAGTTCTCTCAGGAGACACTTATATATCAAGTTTCTTTCAGCAAGTACTCCTTGACATTCACACTAGTGTCTGTGTTTGTATACTGGATGGATCTTCAGGTGGGGCAGTCTCTACATGGCTTTCCTTCGATCTCTGTTCTAATTTTTTTTCCTGTATTTGATCCTGTGAGTATTTTATTCCCCTTTCTAAGAAGGACCAAAGCACCCACACTTTGGTCTTCATTATTCTTAAGCTTCATGTGATCTGTGAGTTGAATCTTGGGTATTCAGAACTCTTTGGCTAATATCCACTTATCAGTGAGTGCATAACATGTGTGTTCTTTTGTGATTCAGTAACCTAACTCAGGATGACATTTTCTAGTTCCATCCATTTGTCTAAGAATTTCATGAATTCATTGTTTTTAATAGCTGAGTAGTAGTCTATTGTGTAAATGTACCACATTTTTCTGTATAAATTCCTCTGTTGAAGGACATTTGGGTTCTTTCCATCTTCTGGCTATTATAAATGAGAGGTTGCTGTGAACATAGTGGAGCATGTGTCCTTGTTATATGTTGCAGAAACTTTTGGGTATATGCCCAGGAGTGGTTTACCAGGGTCCTCAAGTAATACTATGTCCAATTTTCTGAAGAACCACCAGAATGATTTCCAGAGTAGTTGTACCAGCTTGCAATCCAAACAACAATGGCAGAATGTGTTGGAACAAACCTGGCACAGTGGGAAGAAGCCCCACGTGTCTGTCCCAGGGCACTGCAGCTCTGGGTGTGACAGAAGCCACTCGGGAAGTGGCCACGAGTCTTCCCACACAGTCCAATGGTCAGGTGGAGGCTGTGGTAAGATTTTTCAGGCATTCTCCGTGGGTTCTCTAGCCTGGGACACCACAGTCACCACAGGGTTTCGCAGACGGACTAGCCGGAGCACAGCTGGGATTCCCACCGAGACAGGGTTTCAGCAGCTTGGGGCACCAGGCTAACTGCTTAGGCTTGGGTGAATGGGTACCGTCTGGGAGAGCTGGGAAGCCCTCAGGCGAGAAATTAGACATGGCGCCTTAATTGAGGGCTGGATCTCTTGCTTCCCACGGTGGGTCCAGATGAAGGCACAGTCCATAATTCTAAGAAGTTTATTTTCATCGTGTAGAGTGGCATAGATGCAATTGTACCCCAGCCTTTCTAGGAGAGGCAAGGCAGATATAGTAACTGGGAAGAGGTATAGCTAAATCTCTAGGTGTCTTATTAACGTGGGGATGGTTTGGTGCTGTGTGGCCATGGCTGTACCTGAGGAGGGGTGGTACCTGACCTATGACTGGAGCCAAAAGCCTCCCAGGAGCATTGGCATAGTTTTCCGGTCACCTCAGAAAAATGGATATAATACTGACTGAGGACCCAGCTATACCACTCCTGGGCATATCCCCAAAAAGATGCTTCAACATGTAATAAAGACACATGCTCCACTATGTTCATAGCAGCCATATTTATAATAGCCAGAAGCTGGAAACAACTCAGATGTCCCTCAGCAGAGGAACGGATACAGAAAATGTGGTACATCTACACAATGGAGTACTACTCAGCTATTAAAAACAATGATTTAATGAAATTTGCAGTTAATTGGATGGAACTTGAAAATATCATCCTGAGTGAGGTAACTCAGTCACAAAAGAATGAACATGGTATGTACTCACTGATAAGTAGATATTAGCCCAAAAGCTCGGAATACCCAAGTCTCACTTTACAGTAACCGCTGGACTGAGAGTGAGGTCCCAGATGGAGGAGTTGGAGAAGGGACTGAAGGAGCTGAGGGAGTTTGAAGCCCCATGGAGGGAGCAACAGTGTCAACTGGCCCAACCCCCACCCCCTGTTCCTTCTGGAGGCTGGATCACCAACCAAAGAATACACATCAAGGGACCCATTGCTCAGACCACATAGGTGGCAGAGGAGGGCCTTGTTGACCATCAGGGGGAGAAGAGGCCCTTGCGCCTGAGGGTGTTAGAGGCCCCAGTAAAGGGGAATGTCAAGGTGGGAATATGGAAGAGGGTGGGCAGGTGGGTGGGATGTGGAATATCCTCATAGGGGTGGAGGAGGGGAAGGGGATACGGGGTTTCCAAAGAGGAAACCTGGAAAGGGGGAAACATTGGAAATATAAAGTATCAAAAAATAAACAAGTAATTTTTTAAAAAAAAAGAAAAAGAAAAAGAAATGTTCTATGGTTAAAAAAATTTTTTTTTTCAGGTCACTTGTGGATTGTTCCACTGGGTTGCCCAGATTTTATGCCAGTGCTCAACCATGTGCCAGATTGCCTGTCACAGATCACTGCTCCACAGGAGTGTTCTTGCTCCACATCCTCCTCAAAATCTGCTGTGACCAGAGTTTTTGATCTTAGCTATTCTGACAGGTGTGAGGTAGAATCTCAGAGTTATTTTGATTTGCATTTCTCTGATGACTAAAGATGTTGAACATTTCTTTAGGTGCTTCTTGGCCATTTGATATTCCTCAGTTGAAAAATTTTTGTTTAACTCTGTTTCTCATTTTTTAGTAGGGTTATTTGATTCTCTCGAGTCTAACTTCTTGAGTTCTTTGTATCTATTGGATATTAGCCCTCTATCAAATGTAGGATTGTTAAAAATCTTTTCCCAATGTGTTGGTTGCTGTTTTGTCTTATTGACAGTGTCCTTTGCTGTTTTGCAATTTTATGAGGTCCCAATTGTGGATTCTTGATCTTAGAGCATAAGACATTGTTGTTCTGTTCCGGAAAATTTCCCCAGTGTGCATGTGTTCAAGGCTCATCTCCACTTTTTCCTCTATAAGTTTCAGTTTATCTGGTTTTATGTGGAGGACCTTGATCCACTTGAACTTGAGCTTTGTACAAGGAGATAAGAATGGGTCGATTTGCTTGAACTAGCCCCATTTATTAAAAATGCTGTCTTTTTTACACTGGTTGGTTTTAGCTCCTTTATCAAATATCAAGGACCAGATAAGGTTAGTGGAGGACTCTATCAGACCTTAAATGAAGACCTAATACCAATACTCTTCAAACTATTCCACAAAATAGAAACAGAAGGAAAACTACCCAATTCGTTCTATGAAGTCACAATTATGCTTATACCTAAACCACACAAAGACCAAACCAAAAAAAAGAGAACTTCAAACCAATTTCCCTTATGAACATTCTTGCAAAAATACTGAATAAAATTTTCACAAACCAAATCCAAGAACACATCAAAATGGTCATTCACCACAATGAAGTATGCTTCTTCCCAGTGATGCAGGAATTGTTCAATTTGCAGTGGTCCATCAATTTAATCCACTTCATAAACAAACTCAAAGAAAAAAAAAACACATGATCATTTCATTAGATGCTGAAAAGGCATTGACAAAATTCCACAGCCCTTCATGTTAAAAGTCTTGACAATATCATGAATTCCAATGGCAACAATAACAACTGAAATCCTACATACACATGGAAGCTTAACAATGATCTACTCAATGAAAACTTGGTCAAGGAAGAAATAAAGAAAGAAATTAAAGACTTCCTGGAATTTAATGAAAATGAAAGTACAACGTACCCAAACTTACGGGACACATTGAAAGCAGTGTTAAGAGGAAAACTCATAGCTTTGAGTGCATCCAAAAAGAAACTGGAGAGAGCATACACTAGCAGCTTAACAACACACCGGAAAGCCCTAGAACAAAGAGAAGCTAATGCACCCAAGAGGAGTAGAAGGCAGGAAATAATCAAACTCAGGGCTGAAATCAACCAAGTAGAAACAAAAAGAACTATACAAAGAATCAACAAAACCAGGAGTTGGTTCTTTGAGAAAATCAACAAGATAGATAAACCCTTAGCCAGACTAACCAGAGGGCACAGAGACAGAATCCAAATTAACAAAATT
>CM052701.1:83151648-83176462 GCA_028551405.1 Uromys caudimaculatus | reverse complement strand
CACACACACACACACACACACACACACACACACACACCCCATAAGGACAAATTAACAGGACTCAACAAACATTGCTCCTTGGTATCTTTGAACAGCAACAATCTTAATTCTGTAATAAAAAGACACAGAGTAATAGGATATGAAAACAGAACTCGTCTTTATGTAACATCCAAGAAACACACACTAACAAGTATAGGGTTGGAACAAAATTATTAAAAGAAATACACCAAAGGAAAAAAAGCTGATGTAGTTATTTTAATATTTGAAAAAATTGATTTCAAACTAAGTCTCATATGAAGAGATATGGAAGCACACCACATACTCATCAAAGGAAAATCCATCAAGATGGCATGACAATTCTTCACATCTTAATCAAACACAGAGACACACGAGTTTATTAAAAAATGATACTACAGCTTAAACCACATATTGATGCTTGCACATGGTAGTGGGAGACATTCAAGTTTCCTCTTAAATAAACAAGAAGAGTTTCTGGTGCCTATATATTATTGAATATTTGGCCTTCATTGGAGCATGATCAATCTTAAAACTGACAACTTAATGAAAAGTAAATCTTTTTCTCTGCCAGAACATAGACATTTTTTAAATTTTTAAACTATATAGAAGACTAAGACAAGTAGAATTTTTTTCAAGAAGATTCATTCATATCAGTAGTGCAATAAAAACCTATTTAACAAAATTATTCTCAAAAAATGAAATAAAGACATGCCATACTTTCAGAAAAATTGATAATTTAGATTAATGACTTAAATAAAATTGAAGAAAAGAATGAAAGATGTTTATGTGTAACTACCAAGAAAAATTTTGTACAAAGAAGCTCAAAACTATAAACAATATATTTTATTGTAAAAAGCTCATGAGATTTTTAAACAATAAATACTATCTCATTGATTAAGCAGCAACATAAGTAATTTTGTTGTTCACTTATGACAAAAAAAAAATAGGAAAAGTAAGTGATGAATGGTACATTTTAAAAATACAAACTTTTGTCTATAATTGGTATAAGAGAAGCTCGGATCAAATAGAATCATTTAATACTTAGAAAACTTAAAGCAAGAGAGATGATTTTCCTCAAGGGAGAGCACATGAACAATTTGTTGGCAAGTGTCAAATTACCGATATCCTTGAAAACATACATACAAGTATATTATACAAACTGAAGTATTATGATCAGGAATATATACATATGTTCATGTAGGGAGGCAACGACAATTAGTGAAAACTAAGGCTGTGAATTTGAAGGAGATTATGGACACTTACATCAGAGGGTTTAGAAGTAGGAATGTGACAGGAATAATGGAGTTATAATCTCAAAATTAAAACAAAACAAAATGAAATGACTGTACATAGGTGATCGTAAGCATTTCGACATGTGGTTCCTTATAGACAGCATTTTCATAAAACAAATCTACATCATTAACTTATATGCAATATAATATCATATATCTCTTTATAGAGCATTCCCAAAAAAAGTAAGGTTTAATTGTGAGGACTTACATGTTGTTGTCATAAAAGAGACAACACTCAACTATAGGGGTAGCATTGCTATAGAGTTATGAGGAGAGCTTTATTTCTTCTTCATTCTTATTTATCTAATTCTAATCAAAGAGATTTTGAAATGTTTACTTTTCTTTAGCTGTTAAATGTGAGTGAATCAGAGTGCAGAACATTTGTTTGAAACTATAGAAAAGCCAATCCGAATGGCATAATTTACAACTCAATATCAGATTAAAAACATAGCCATCAAAGGGAGGGGAGGTCCTTGGTCTTGTGAAGGCTTGATGCCCCAGTGTAGGGGAATGCTAGGGGGTGAGGTGGGAGTGGGCATGTGGGTAGGGGAGTGTCCCGCTCGCTCTCTCCCGTTGGGGGAAGTGCAGTGAGGATGGAGTCTCCGGGTCCGGGGACTGCCAGGGGTCGGTCGCAGAGTATGCCCTGGGCTTCAAGGATCATTGCAAATGCCTCGGGGCCTGATGCCGCCGCAGTGAGATGCCCGGGTCGAGCACCCCTGGCGCTAATGGAGTCCGCCGACTAGGTGCCCAAGCCGCTGCGCGCTGCCTAGCGCTGCGGGTCTCGCCCAGTGGCTTGGCCGAGGTGTAGGAAGGGAGCGGATCGAGATCAGCCATGGGCATCCAGCCCACCGGCTTCGTTGTGCTCAGAGCACTCGCCATCCTGCGCCCCAAGAGTCACAGCTCCCTTAGACAAAGTTCTCAGATGCCAAAGTAGTTTCTATCTTTATTTGTTCAAGATGGCGGGCAGCGCTCCCAGGGCAGGCGGGTGGAGAAGGAGGGGAGAGAGAGAGACCTGAGTCAAGGTGTTCTACTTATAGTTCTGAGAGAGGGGGCAGGGCTTGGTAGTTGATACTTTCCATTGGCCAGCTTGGGGGCCCTAATCGTTGCCTCATTTGCCTATAGTTGATGCTTTCCATTGGCCAGCTTGGGAGCCCTAATTTGCCTATACACAAGTTTCACACGCCAGGCCTCTTTCCATACAGGGGTTGTGATATGAAGAATTTCCCAGGAGCGTTGGCTAGAAGCATAAATTCTGGTCCCTGGTGTACCACCTCTCTGGTGTACAATCGGGTCTCCCAGAGCTTCCAGCCCATGCTCAACCGGGCATTACAGATCACTGCCCCACAGGGGAGCACCCTTGTGGAGGAAGGGGAAGGGTGTGGGATGGGGTTCTTAGAGAGGTAACTGGGAAGGGGGATAACATTTCAAATGTAAATAAACAAAATAACCAAAAAAAAAATAACATAACCACATATTTACTAAAACTAATATGTGATTGATAGTGTATATGAAAAAGAGTTTTTTAGAATATGAATAAATACATATTAAATTGAAAATGCATTCTAATGGTATTATATTGACTGAGAGTGTAATTTTGAGCTGGTGAGCCTCTTGACTGTCTCTTTTACATCTTTGTTCCGTAGACTGTAGATGAGAGGGTTTAACATGGGAATCAGGACTGTATAGAGCACAGTTGCTACTTTGACCAGGAGCTGTGAGCTATTTGCATTGGGAACACAGTAGAGAAGGAGAATAATCCCATGGAAAATGCTGATGGCAGTCAGGTGGGAAGTGCAGGTGGAGAAGGCTTTTTGGAGTCCACCTTTAGAAGGCATCTTGATGATTATGACAACTATGAAGACATAAGAAGCCATAGTGATAAGAAGGCTACTGCCCTCACTTACTATGAAAATGACTAAGCATGCCATCTGGCTGAAGTAGGGGTCAGAACAAGAAACAGAGATGATGGCTGAATACTCACAGCCAAAGTGATTGATGATGCCAGGTCCACAATAAGATAGCTCTAAGAGAGTGTATGTGATTATCATAGCACATAGACCTCCCCACATAAAACTTCCAGCTACTAGGAGAGCACACAATTGATGAGACATAGCAACAGTATAGATCAGGGGATTGCAAACAGCCACAAATCTGTCATAGGCCATCACTGCTAACATGAACATCTCTGTAATCACACATGCACAGCCAAAGAAAAACTGTGTCATGCATCCTTTTAAAGAAATAGTTCTATGTTCCACAATCAAGATCTCTAACAATTTTGGTGCACATACACTAGAATAACATATATCCAAAAATGAAAGATGGCTCAGAAAAAAGTACATGGGCGTGTGAAGCTTAGGGTTGATCCTTCTGACCACAATTATGCCGACATTTCCTACCAGAGTGACTGTGTAAATGGTCATTATCATTAGGAAGAGGGGTGGCTGGAGGTGTGGGTATTCTGAGAAACCCACCAGGATAAATGTGGTTACAGAACTCTGGTTTATCATTGCATGCACCGTGAGTTAGCAGTTACAAAATATGAAGAACAGGAAAATTTAATCAGTAGAACTTGGCCGGTTTGAGTGGTAGATGTGGAGATGAAGCTTGACAAAAACAACAAAGACAGATGATGATTGTGTAATCATAAGTGTTTTTCTTCAGTTTACGTTCTTCGCCTCAAACTCTCTCTGACTCTGCAAGCTAGATCTGTTCTTTAATCCTATATTTTTCTTATCTGGAATAAAAATAATTAACTATATGAATTACATATAAACTCTACATGATTTTTTATGATTTTTGAAATGCTTAATAGTAGATGATAATTGCCAAGGTCTCAATTAGACAATCGATGAGATCAGCACTGTAATGTTCTCATGTTCAAGAAGACACCAGGAAAGCTAAATGTATAGTATAGCATAGTATAGTATAGTATAGTATAGCATAGTATAGTATAGTATAGTATGCAAGAAAAATGAAATAATAAAAACTGGTCATAAAATGTCTGAAATAAAGAATAAATCCATGATTCTTTATAATAAAGTTGGTTTGTTTGGTTGTTTTGGATTTACGATTCAACCTAGGCTAGCCTTGTGTATGCTGGACAAGAACATAATATTGTAGTGACACAACATTCTTTTTGCTGTTAAAAAAATTTAAGACAGAGTCTTAATTGAATGCCCAATCTGGCTGGCCTTGATCTTGTGAGACTCTGTATTTACACCAGGATCAAAACACACTGACACAGATTCAAACCAAATGACTATTAATGATTTTATAGTCTTTACTTCCATTTTCATTAAAAATATTTTCTCCAAATTTTTTAACATGAAGCACCTCTGATACTGAATATAAACCCTTTATTTTGTCTTTGAAAATAATCATTACACTGATCATAAAAATCAATTTTAAACTCAATTCTGCAAATTAGGAGGCCAGAAGCAGTAGGAAGAAGAGGAGCAGTAGTTTTATTTGCTTACTCAAACTACTTAAATACATATCTCATATTTGTTCAGCCTCTATACAATATTACTTTCATTGTTTGAGTATTCTGTATAAACATATGTGTTATCCAAAATTTTCCCTTTCTTCCTTCTCAAATTTTTCACATACAGCCCCATCATTTTACATTCCCAACTTCAAGATTTTTTAAAAACTATTATAATATTTCCTGTCCTGTGTTGAAAGTAATACTGTAGCCACTATCTTAGGAAAAAAATTACCATAGCCAACAAAATTATGAATTACAGTACCTGCTATGAAGTTGTGACTTGGCATAAAACTTTTAAATCTGAAAGTATACTAGTTTGAATTTATATATTTCACTGGTCTGCAAAATCTCTTCATGCATTATTTGTGAGACAAATGGTTCATTATTTCATTCTAAGAAGTTTTAGAAAAAAATTGAGACTATCAGCTTATTGTTAAATTGCAATTCCAGATTTATTCTTCTCTTAATTCCTAATCTGCATATTATCAATTTATGTACTATTTTGTTGAATATTTGACAAATACTTGCCTTAATACAGAACTGCCCAAATATATAGAATCCTTGACTAAAATTCTAGTTCCCATAAATTATTCTAAATATTTGTGATCATCCTATCTTTTTACATAACACTAAGATTTGGACAATGTGTTCATTATTTTTTTAAAGAAATTATCATCTCACTGTAGAATCTTAAGATACACGCATACACCCTCTTCTTGATTAAAAAAATTATATACAATGAGCATAGTTCTGCATATTCATAACCCCAAGACTCAGTTGTCTTATGCAAAAGAATAAAGAATAATGAATATAGAATGGACTGAGTAACACTGTAACACTTTGCCTCAAAACAATTATGACAAAATCATCATAAGCCTAGTAATTAAAATATATGGGTAATGAAATAAGTTTTTGAATATAATAAAAGTATTATTTGTAAGTAATTAAACTAAATACCCCAACTTCATTTTGGATTGCTTCATGGAATGCATCAGCTAAACTAGTATTTATGACACTCAAAGTAGAAATAAAAAAGACAGGGGCTTCAAAGATGTATGTATCCTAACTCTCTTAATTTTATAAGATTCAGTTTTGTACTCTGATGCCCACTGATTCCTTACCAGGACTCTGGGTTAAGTCCCCTGAAGTTCCGCCAGGGTTTTTATTCACTATCAGAGATAACTGTGCTGATCTTTCTAGTATCTCAGTTGATGACTATGATGGCATAAATCAGGATTATTGAAAACTACCTAGAAATGTGTACAAATGCCCCTCTATCACCGTCCTTTACATTCCTAACATTCATTTAAAAAGAAATATTCTTGTTACTTTGTCAAATTATAATCAAATTTTAACTTAGATTTTTAGAAAAGAACTGAGTGATAAAATTTTGACTGTTTATTGCAAAATTTATGTAATTAAGTGTTCTAAATGGATTTCTAAAAGACATCCAGTTCATGATCAAGATATTTTTATTCTGAAGATTTAATTTTTTTCTTATGCTCTAGTATGATTTTATTCCTCCAGTTAATTTCTTAATTTTTTCAATTGTGATTTTCAATATGAATTCCCAAGAAAGATGTTGTTTTAATATGACTATCACTATTTTCCACTACTTTATTATTCTTGCATCTTTAGTTCTTAATATCTAAGTTACAATGCATATTTTATTCTGCTATATGTATATACACATGTATGTTGACTTAAATTAATTAAATTTCAGGTTGACACACTTATATTAATATCCAACTATAAAGTCTTTATATTAGTAACAGCAATAAAACAGTGTTGCTAGGAATTAAGTACATAGAATATAGCTCCTTAATATAAGCTAAGTACTCTAATGAGTCAGTACCACTGTTTCAACTCACATTTCTATCCACAACCTCTCAATTTCTAAGGATTTTCAAATACCTCCTTGAAGTTTCAAAATGTGGCAAGAAACTCACCAAAAGCAAAATATTTTTGATCTGCATTTGATATTGTGTCATTTTCTTATTAGTAAATGTGAACAATTTCCTTGAAAAATAAATGTTTTAAGTTTCTCAAATAAAGGCAGCAAATGACCTTTGTAAAGTGCGGTTAAGTAAAGAAGGCAATCATCAAACTATCTTGAAAGAAATAAAAATATATAGAAAAAGACACAGATTTCTAAGCTGTATTTGTGGTTGCATTGTTTATGATGAACTAAGTCATTGGCTTTGGGGAAACACACCCTAGAGAGTCATTGTTGATGATTGACTTGGACTACAAACCAATGTGTAATTAGAGGAAACTTCATCTCTATTTTTAATTAATAGTTTGTTATTGTATTCAAGATATTTTATGCACATGCATGAAAATAACAAAAAGAAATCCACTGCTATGTAAATATATGCCAATAAAACATTAAATACAAATACATTCATTTCAAAATTAAATTTTTCTTATATAACTAACATTTAAAAGGTAAAATACATTCATAATTATTGCCATATGATATTAGAATTTTGAAGACCTTGTATTCTATTCCCAAACACTAATTAATATATTTTATGGAAGCAATGTATATTAGCAAACAATTCTATTTCTGTTTTGGAAATTTTTATATCTATCTACATACTGAAATTTGGGGATTTTAACTCCTCAATCTACTTTCTTTACTTCTTATCTCCATTATTCTAATTCCTTTTTGATAGTATTATAAAAGATCACCAACCACCAAGCTGGTTGAGGAAAGGGTTACTTTAGGTTACATTTCTATTTCACAATCCATCACTAAGGGACGTCAAAGCATGACTTAAGCAGGAACCTGGAAGCAAACACTGAAGCAGAGGTCAGGAAGAAATGCTGCTTACTAGAATTCCTAGTCTGACCTAAACCACAGTAGACTGGGCCATGTCACTTCTATCAAGAGAAGATCTCTGGCCATTCTAATAGAAACAACTCTTTTTTTTTTTTTTTGGTCCAAATTTATAGCAAGCGTTTATTAAATATTAAATACTGACAAAGAGATGGACTTTGGTCAGGACCGTTTCCCTGGAGTTTCCCAACTGGAGCAGCCTCAAGCATGCATTGCAAGAACTTATAAGGCCAAACTTGTAGGTCACTGTACTTTCCTATGAGGGGGTTGTTATTTTCCAAGAACTACAATTCCCAGCATTCAGGAAGTTACCTGGTTCCTGGGCAGGTGTGGCTTACAGATTAATTTTGGGAATTATACCTGGTGGCTGTACCATGTTGTACTTATGCTAGTGAAGGCTGAAAGTTCCTCTGCCAGCATTTGTATTCTAATCAGTGTATCTGAGAGAGGTGTGTCCTGTGGTTCCAATTGACATGTGATAGAGAATAGGTATTTATTCATACCTTTGCCCACTTTTACCTGATTTCTTGTTCATTTAGAGTTCTTTGTACATTTGGGATGCTGGTTCTTCATCTATGCGTCTTTTACATTTTTTTTTTTTCTCCTAGACTGACATTTGCTCTTATTCTTTTCAGAATGTCTTTGTAAAGCAGATTTTTTTTTTAATGTAGTGCAGTTTATCACTTATTTCTTTATGGTCATGACTCCTGATAGTCTAAAATGTTATCACTCTATTTAAGGCCACATAGGATTTCCCCGGTGTTGTAAGAGATTTTTGTTGTTGTTGTTGTTGTTGTTTTGGGTTTTGTTTTGTTTTGTTTTGTTTTTCCATGTAATATCATTTTTTTGATACATTTCCAATGTTTCTCCCTTTCTAGGTCTCCTCTTTGGATACCACCTATCCCTTCCCCCTCCCCCATTTCTATGAGGGAATTCCACCTCCCACCCACCAGCCCACCCACTCCCATATTCCCACCTTGACATTCCCCTTTACTGGGGCCTCTCCTCCCCCTGATGGCCAACAAGGCCCTCCTCTGCCACATATGTGGTCCAAACCATGGGTCCCTCCATTGTGTGTTCATTCGTTGGTGGTCCAGCCTCCAGGAAGACTGGAGGGGTGGGCCTCAGGCCAGTTGACACTGTTGCTCCCTCCATAGGGCTGCAAACTCCCTCAGCTCCTTCAGTCCCTTCTTCAACTCCTCCATCTGGGACCTCACTCTCAGTCCAGCAGTTACTGTAAAGTGAAACTTAGGTATTCCAAACGTTTGGGATAATATCCACTTATCAGTGAGTACATACCATGTTCCTTCTTTTGTGACTGAGTTACCTCGCTCAGGATGATATTTTCAAGTTCCATCCATTTGCCTGCAAATTTCATTAAATCATTGTTTTTAATAGCTGAATAGTACTCCATTGTGTAAATGTACCACATTTTCTGTATCCATTACTCTGATGATGGACATCTGGGTTGTTTCCAGCTTCTGGCTATTATAAATATGGCTGCTATGAAAATAGTGGAGCATGTATCTTTATTACATGTTAGAGCATCTTCTGGGTATATGCCCAGGAGTGGTATAGCTGGGTCCTCAGGTAGTATTATGTCCATTTTTCTGAGGGTCCGCCAAACTGATTTCCAGAGTGGTTGTACCAGCTTACAGTCCCACCAACAATGGAGGAGTGTTCCTCTTTCTCCACATCCTTGCCAGCATCTGCTGTCACCTGAGTTTTTTATCTTAGCCATTCTCACTGGTGTGAGGTGGAATCCCTCTTTAAGTGAGATTCCATCCCCAAAGGTAACTCTTCTGTGTGTCAAGCTGACAAAAACTAACCAGGACTCTTACTGAAAACCTTCTTAATAAACAAACTCCTATTTCAATTACATTTTTACTTGCTGGACTTAATTATATCTGCTTGGATAAGTATGAATAAACAAGTATTTAGTGGATCACGGGCACATTAGGGTTACAATGTTGAAGAAAATGACATACCTTCCTTAGTATCTAGTAACTGCCCATAATCATTCCTTATACATAATGGAAGAGTGAGGGTAAAATCTTGTGGTATTCTTTTGGAAATAACCACCAATGAAGTGTTCATGAGTGCAAATTCTACATTATATTCAGAAGGGATGGTTCCACAACATTCTTTCAATATCCCTCACTCTTAAATTCTTTCCAGCTCTTCTTCTATAATGTTACTTAAACCTTGGAAAGAAAGGTACTATGTCTAGTCCTGAACACTCCACAATCACACTTCCCACATTTAGAACAATGGTCAGTTTTTACAATGATCATTGTCTTCTCCAGAACGACTCTTCAGTGATAAAAGCTGAAAGGAACAGTAATATATGGTTATAAAAATATGTGTTCAGAACTGAATATGACATCTTGTATTTAGCCAAAACAATAGTACTAAAATCTCTGTGGCTTATGACCTGGTCAACCATAGGCTCTAGACAGAGTTTATAGTATTAAGCAAAGCTTCCTTCTATAAACAGGATTCATTCTAAACAGAAGATGCTTGATTAACCCCATAAGAGCCATGCGACTGTTGCCTTAGTAGTCACATCTTCTGAGAAAAGTCATCATTGCTGTAAAGCATATAGTTCACAGGTGTGTAGGAGCCCTGATGACTTTTTTCCCTGCCAGCTTAGATAAAGCCTTCTAGCACTGTGAAAACAAGCCAGTAATATTGAAAGTACCGAAAGTACCAATTAACAGACAGCTTAATTTCCTGTTCTGTCAATCTATGTGTGCAATATCTTTAGCAATAGCCTCCTAAGATGTGTTTGTAGTAGAAATTAGTATTTCTAGTAGTACTCCTGTAGGGTCCTCTGTGGTCTTCCCTGACGACCAATTTAGATAGGGAGTAGTTCCTTATGATAATGAGATTTTCTTTTAATAACTCTTTTCTCCTGACAGTCTTGTGATCTATCTGTATCTCAATTTAAATTTATTTTAATAAATCAAAGGTTGTTTTTCCATTGATGTTTTAATATACATATTAAAAAGTATGTTTACATAGACATTATCCTATATTCCTAGTTTGGTAAATACTAGCTTCACACTTGACCTTCCCAGACCACTCCATCCTAAGCCTTCCAAATCTGATATTCGTTCCTGGAGTAAGAGAGAATCTAGTAGTGGTTTAATTCTCTTAATGTTCTGATAACTAAGACTGCTGAACATGTTAAAAAGTATTTATCAGTAGCTTGTATGTCTTTTTGAGAAGTGTCAATTGAAAAGTTTTTTTTTTTTTCATTTCATTGTACATTCAAGATAATAATCGTCTGCTTCATGTATGTTAGTCAAAAGCTATTGTTAGGTTTTACTTCTAGGAGCCCTCCCTCCGCAGAGCACAATATGCAGCAAGGGGCCTGACTATAGAAAACTATAACCTGTGATATGGTCCCAACTCCATTTAAAATTTTGTTTGTAAATATACACATTAATCTGGGGTATATAAGTGATATTTAATAGATTGAAATGATATGTTATATTTGAAAAATATATCTGTAGAAACAGTTGGTAACTTTAATAATAATAATAGCACGATGCAGAAGACCCAAGAGGTAGGTTTTATCATTTAATCATAACCATCCAAAAGTTAAAGCTTCAATAAATTTGATTATCAAATTTGTTTATTCTCATTGTGCCTCTGGTGCAAAGAGGCAGTTTATGGAGCAACTCTAGACTTCTAACAGTAGGTTTATAGATAAAGAAATTGTGTTACATATATACAATACAATTGAGTATCAATAAAAGATCACTTTTAAAGGAATAAATGTTTTATTGCTATTAGAAAGTTTTTAAGGTTAATGATGTACTTATTGCCTCCTCTGTTGATGTTTTGGAACTCTACGTTACTAAAAGTTGTGGGTAGCATTCTTTTCCTGTCCCAACTACATGATCCTCTTTGAGTGCTAAAATGATAACTTATAAAAATCTAATAAGAAGTTGGAGTATGCTTTTAAAAGAAATCTAGTTACTGTGATTCTGCATCTAATAAAACCAGTAATCAAGTGCAACAAGAAAGACACAAAATTAGAGAATATTCAGTCCAAAAGGCACCAACATAAAATGCCAGTGGCTCAAAGGACAATATCAGAGATACCTCAGCAATCTTACTGCTTACGGATTACTACTCTGTTAGTATTCCATATGGTTAATAACTATTCCTTTTCATTAGTGACTCAGAGATGCTTGTGTGTGTTATACTAGCATGCTGAGTAGTATATTATACAGGGGTAGAAATGATCTCTAATTTCCTATATTATTATGAAAGCTCTAAATAAAATTTTCTATAAGCAAATACACAGGTAATGTTAAATTGAAATATTGGCAAATATTTTTATGAATATCTATAAAAATGCATGATTTTTCATAAGAAGTCAGACAAACATAAACTATACTATGAATATATAGCCATTTACCTGTACTGTATTTCAACCTCTATAAAAGGGAAAGAAGTTCAGTATAGTGGTGGATGTTTTCAACCCCAATAGCATCAATGCAGAGATAGACAAAGTGCAACCTGATCTACAAAATAGCTTAATATGATGACCAAAGAGGAAAAACAGAAAGAATGATGGGAAATACATTTATGTTCACATAAAAAAATTCCAATGCAAAAATAGTCCTTACAAAGATGAATATAAAAACTTTAGCATAGTCAGCATTCCTATTTAATAGGTCTCAAGATAGAAATTCAAATGAATTTCCATAATGAACTTACACAAATCAACTAAAAATCCACAGAAATTTTGACATGTAAATTATACTTAAATCTTCATTATCATTATACTTTAGCATTTTAATGGTAATTATTATATAAAATATTCAATTCAAACAGTAAGATCATCAGTCTATAATATTATTCACAGTATATTAGCATGACAATAAATTTTGGGATGAACTGTTGCTGAAAAGGTTCATAAAACAAAAATAAGTAATGGGGCTGTTTGCCTTTCTGAGAGAAAACAAGTACTCCAAAATAAATGCCTAACTGTTCAAGAAAATTTTATTTTGACAAATGAGAGCTCAATAGCTTTATAATTACATTCTTCATATACTTGTTTCTGAGGCTTAAAGTAACAATATGAAAGTATTTGCCTTGGAATTAGAGTCACAAGTAAGTGTTTGGACTGAACTATAGGAAAAGGTGTCTCAAGGAGAAAGAGAATACTCAAAGGATAAACATGGTCAGAAAGCAATTAGGAAAACGACACCCTTCACGATGGTCACAAATATATAAAATACCTTGGTGTGACTCTAACCAAGCAACTGAAAGATGAAAGATCTGTATGACAAGAATGTCAAGTCCTGAAAAAAGAAAGGAGGAGGAGGTATAAAAATAAATATTAGCTTTATGCAGTACGATAAATTTGATATTTGACTTGTTTTTATATTTATTTACTCTCTAAAATGTTCCTCTGCACTTGAATGACATAAGTTCAAAACTTATTATGGACATATTGTAGCAATGTATAAAATATTTTATCACTTTGAACTGATTTGAATTTAATTTTTTTATTGTAATTTTTTCTTTTTTCTTTTTTCTTGGTTATTTTATTTATTTATATTTCATTTTATTATTTTATTTATTTATATGTTATCCCCTTTCCCACTTTCCCTTCCACAAGTCCCCTATCCTCTCCCTCATCCCCAGCCTCTAAGAGGGTGCTCCCCAACCCACCCACCCACCCACCAACTCCTGGCTCAGCACTCTAGCACTCCTCTATGCTGGGTCATCAAGCCTTCACAGGACCAAGGGCCTCTCATCTCATTGATGCCAGATAAGGCCCTCTGGACTTCTGTCCTGTCTCTTCTCATACTTGGCTCTGCCCTCACTTTTTTTCCTACCCTTCTCCTAGATCACCCAGGTCCCTCCCTCCATCCCTTTGCCTCTCCTAATTATTTTCTTCCCTCTTATAAGTGGGACTGAAACATCCATATATTGGTCTTAACTCTTGTTAAGCTTCATATGGTCTGGCTGTATCATGGATATTCAGAGCTTTTGGACTAATATCCACGTATCAGTGAGTACATACAATGTGTGTCCTTTTGGGTCTGGGTTACCTCACGCAGAATGACATTTTCTAGTTCCATCCATTTGCCTACAAAGTTTGTGAAGTCATCATTTTTAATAGCTGAGGAGCATTCCAATGTGTAAATGTACCACATTTTCTGTATTCATTCCTCTGTTGAAGGACATCTGGGTTGTTTCCAGCTTCTGGCTATTATAAATAAGGCTACTATGAACATAGTGGAGCATGTGTCCTTGGTATATGTTGGAGAATCTCTTAGGTATATGCTCACGAGTGCTATAGTTGGCCTCAGGTAGTACTATGTCCAATTTTCTGAGGATGCCAGAGTGATTTCCAGAGTGGTTGTACCAGCTTGCAATCCCACCAACAGTGGAGGAGTGTTCCTCTTTCTCCACATTTTTGCCAGGATCCGCTGTCACCAGAGTTTAATCCTAGCCATTGTGATTGGTATAAGGTGGAATCACAGGGTTGTTTTGATTTTCATTTCCCTGATGACTAAGGATGTTGAATAGTTCTTTAGGTGCTTCTCAGCAATCCAAGATTCCTCAGTTGAGAATTCTTTGTTTAGCTCTGTGACCCATTTTTAATTGGGTTATTTGGTTTTCTGTAGTTTGACTTCTTGAGTTCTTTTTATATTTTGGATATTAGCTCTCTATTAGATGTAGGGTTGGTAAAGAACTTTTCCCAAGCTATAGGTTGCTGTTTTGTACTATTGACAATGTCTTTGCCTTACAGAAGCTTTTCTGTATCATGAGATCCCTTTTGTCAATTTTTGATCTTAGAGCCTGAGCCATTGGTGTTCTGTTAAGGAAATAATTTTCTCCTATGCCAATGTGTTTGAGGCTCTTTCAAAATTTCTCAACTATTAGATTCAACATGTCTGGTTTTATGTGAATTTTCTTGATCCTTGGTACAAAGAGATAAAAATAGATCAATTTTCATTCTTCTACATGAATACTGCCACTTGGAACACCACCATTTGTTGAAAATGCTGTCTTTTTCCCACTGTCTGGTTTTTGCTTCTTTGTGAAAGAGCAAGTGACCATAGGTGTGTAGGTTTAGTTCTCATTCTTCAATTTTATTCCATTGATCTACCTGTTTGTCTTTGTACCAATAGTCTGAGGCTTTTATCACTATTATTCTGCAGTACATCTTGAGGTCAGGGATGGTAATTCCCACAGAAGTTCTATTTTTTTATTCATATTTTCTTTATTTACATTTCAAATGTTATACCCTTTCCCAGTCCCCCCCATCAGAAACTCCCTATCCTATCTCCCCTCCCGCTGCTTCTATGAGGGTGTTCCCCACCCACCCACTCACACACACATTGCTGCCTCCCCTCCCATGCATTCCCCTACACTGGGACATCGAACCTTCACAGGACCAAGGTCCTCTTCTCCCATTGATGCCTGACAAGGAAATACTCTGCTACATATGTGGCTGGAGCCATGGCTTCCTCCATGTGTACTCTTTGGTTGGTGGTTTATTTCCAAGGAGCTCTGGGAGGTCTGTTTGGTTGATCATGTTCTTCTTCCTATGGGGTTGCAAATCCCTTCAGCTCCTTCAGAAGTTCTTTTATTGTTGAGAATTGTTTTCACTATTCTGTGTTTTTTGCTATTGCAGATGAAGTTGATAATTTCTCTTTCTATCTATGTGAAGAGCTGAGTTGAAATTTTGATGGGGATTGCATTGAGTCTGTAAACTGCTTTTAATAAGATGGCCATTTTTATTAGGATAAGCCTAATAATCCATGAGCATGGGAGATCTTCTAAGGATGTACTTCAATAACAAGAAAAACAACAGGAAACCCCATACTCATGAAAGCTGAGTAATTCTCAGGAAAGAATGGTCAGGAAAGAAAAAAAGAAATTAAAGACTTTCTAAAATTTAGCAAAAAAATGAAGGCACAGCATACCCAAACTTATGGGAGACAATGAATGAAGTGCTGAGAGGAAAATTTACAGCACTGAATACCTTCATAAAGAAATTGAAGAGATCCTACACTAGCAAATTATCAGCACATCTGAATGCTCTAGAACAAAAAGAAGGAAATACACCCAAAAGGAGTGGGTGGCAGGAAATAATCAAACTCATAGCTGAAATCAACCAATTAGAAACAAAGAGAATTATACAAATAATCAACACAAGTAAAAGCTGGTTCTTTTAGAAAATCAACAAGATAGGGAAACCCTTAACCAAACTAACCAAACAGTACAGAGAAAGTATCCAAACAAAATCAGAAATTAAATGGGAGACATAACATCAGAAACTGAGGAAATTCAAAAAAATCATGAAACCCTTCTACAAAACCCTATACTCAACAAAACAGGAAAACCTAGATGAAATGGATGATTTTTTAAAACAGATACCAGGTACCAAAGTTAAATCAGGACCAGATTAACTATCTAAATAGTCCCATAACCCCTAAGGAATTAGAAGCAGACATTAAAAGTCTCCCAAACAAAATAAGCCTAGGGCTAGATGGTTTTGGTGAAGAATTCTATCAGACCTTCAAAGAAGACCTAATACTAATACTTCTCAAACTATTCCACAAAATAGACACAGAAGGAATACTACTTTGTCCTAATTCATTCTCTGAAGCCACAGTTACCCTGATACCTAAATCACACAAAGACCCAATGAATAAAAAGAACTTCAGACCAATTTCATTTGGAGGGCTTCTTCTTCTCCTTCTCCTTCTCCTTCTCCTTCTCCTTCTCCTTCTCCTTCTCCTTCTCCTTCTCCTTCTTCTTCTTCTTCTTCTTCGGTTGGTTTTGTTTTCAAGTATTTCCTGTAGGGCTGGATTTGTGAATAGATATTGTTTAATTTTGTTTTTGTAATGGAATATCTTATTTTCTCCATCTATGATGATTGAGAGTTTTGCTGGGTATAGTAGTATAGGTTGGTTTCTGTGGTTTCTTTCAAGCTGGTCTAACTTTTAGAGTCTGTATTGAGGAGTTGAGTGTGGTTCTGATATAGTTTTTAATATTCTTTCTTTGTTTTATAGATTTTGTGTTTTAATTATTATGTAGCAGGATTTTCTTTTCTGTTCCAATCTAATTGGTGTTCTGTCAACTTCTTGTATGTTTATAGCTATCTCTTTCTGTACACTGAGGAAATTTTCTTCTATGATTTTGTTGAAAGTAGTTTCTGGTCCTTGGAGCCTGGACTCTTTGCCTTCTTCTATTCCTATTATTCTTAGGTTAGGTATTTTCATACTATTCCAGATTTCCTGGATGTTTTGTGTCAGGAATATTTTAAATTTAACGTAGTTTTGACTATGTATCAATTTCTTCTATTACTGAGATTCTTTCTTCCACTTTGGTGATGCTTGTATTTTTTTGTCCCTGCTCTCTTTGCAATCTTTCCCATCTCTACAGTTCTCTCAGATTGTGTTTATTTATTGTTTCTATTTCAATTTTCAGGTCCAAAAGATTTATTATTTCCTCCCCCCTGTTTAAATGTATTTTCCAGGATTTCTTTAACAGATTTATTAGTTTCTTCTTTAAAGGTCTCTATTTATTCTATGTATTTTCCTTTATTTCCTTGAGGGATTTATTCAGTTCCCCAGGGATCTATCATCTTTGCTTGTGTTAGGATCTCCAAGGCTTGCATTGGGGGGGGTAGATTTGTTCTAAAGGTGCCAGGTTTCCCTGGTTCTTGTTCTTTGTGTTCTAAAATGCTGGTCTTTAGCCACATGGCTGTTTCTAGATGTTCCTGACATAGAATGTATCTAGAAAGGCAGGCTTAATCTGGATATTCCCCATGCAGCAAGCCTCCTATGGACAGCCTTGGACTGCTTATTCTTTGTGTAGCAGGCCTGGATGTTCTTGGTTTGGCAGGCCTGTTGGAGGCCAGAAGAACAGGGACCAGAAAATGGAGTTCTGGGGACAGCCCACTGCTGTCTCAGGACAGGTGGGTATGCCCCAGGGGACAATAAGGAGAATGAGGATTAAGAGATATGACCTAGGGGTCCTGTGTTCAGTGGGCCTGATGCAAAATATCATATTTTTAATATATAACTTGAGCTAAACATTTTCCTAGACAGTAATATGTTAAAGTATATAATCATGCAAATGAACTTAAAACATTTTGCTTAAAATATATGAATGAACTATTTACTAAAATGACCTAAACTTCAGTCTGAAATACTATTAGAGTTTTGATGTTATGTATCCTCTATCTTTGTGAAATGCTTTGAGAATAATTTATGGAAAGAAACTCTACATGAAGATTCTTGTTGAATTTTGTAAAAAACCACAAGATAGCAACATTAATACTACATTTATATAAAACCACATTTTATAATGACAAAGTAGAGCTCATTAGATTGCTAACAATGTCCTCTACATTCAACTTGCTAAGGCTGTATAAAAGTCATTCTTCATGAAGACGATCACTGTGTCGAAGACAAAGGCAACCTGGAACAGAAGCCAAGAACTTATGGTGGTGGGAACATAGTAGAGACAGATGATAAAGCTATGGAAAGAAGTAATGGTAGTAAGATGGGAGGCATACATGGAAAAACTTTGCAGTGGTAGGAATTTTCATGACAGCAATGACAATGAAAACATAAGAAGTGAGAATGATCATCAGACTGCTTAGCTCATTGAACGTAGCAAAGATCTTAGGGTAACTCTAACAAAACAAGTGAGAGATCTGTATGACAATAACTTCAAGTCTCTCAAGAAAGAAATCAAAGAAGATCTAAGAAATGGAGAGATCTCCAGTGGTCATGAATTGGCAGAATTAACATAGCAAAAATGTCCACCCTACCAAAGGCAATCCACAGATTCAATGCAATCCTCATCAAAATTCCAGCACAATTCTTCAAAGACTTGGAAAGATCAATTCTCAAATTCATCTGGAAAAGCAAAACGCCAGAATAGGAAAAACAATCTTAGCAATAAAAGAACTTCTGGGGAAATCACCATCCCCAACCTCAAGCTATACTACAGAGCAATAGTGATAAAGCAGCAGGGTATTTGTACAAAGACAGACATGTTGAACAATGGAATAGAATTAAAGACCCAGAAATAAAACCACACACTTATGGACACTTGATCTTTGACAAAGATGCCAAAAACATACAATGGAAAAAAGAAAGTGTGGGTACTTCGGTCCTTCTTCGAAAGGGGAACAAAATATGGGAGCAAATATGGAGACAAAGTCTAGAGCAGAGACTGAAAGAAAGAATATCTAGAGACTGCCTCACCTGGGGATCCATCCCATATACAAGCCATCCCAGTGAACAAGCCCAGACACTAGTGTGGATGTTAAGAATTGCTTGCTGAAAGGAGCCAGATATAGCTGTCTCCTGAGAGGCTCTGCCAGAGCCTGACAAACAGAGGTGGATGCTTGCAGCCAACCATTGGACTGAGCACTGGGTCCCCAGTGGAGGAGTTAGAAAAAGGACTGAAAGAGCTAAAGGGGTTTGCCACCCCAGAAAAACAGCAGCATCAACCAACCAGACCGCCCCAGAGTTCCGAGGAACAAAGCCACCAACCAAGGAGTACACATGGAGGGACCAATGGCCCCAGCCACATAAGTAGCAGAGGATGGCCTTGTCAGGCATCAATGGGAGGAGTAGCCCTTGGTCCTGTGAAAGATGGATGCCCAATATATGGGAATTCAAGGGCGTGGAGGTGGGAGTGGGTGGGTGTGTGGGAGAACACCCTCCTAGAAGCAGGGGGATGGAGGATGGGTTATGGGAATTCTGGGGTGGGAGGACCAGGAAAGGGGATAACATTTGAAACATAAATAAAGAAAATATCCAATAAAAAAAATGGGGTACAGAGCAAAACAAAAGTTCTCAACTGAGGAATCTCCAGTGGCTTAAAAGCACCTAAAGAAATGTTCAACAACCTTAGTCATCAGGGAAATGCAAATTAAAATGACCCAGAGATTCCACCTCACACTTAGAGATCACCTCCAGTAAATAGGCAGGGTTCCCAGTTGAGGGATAAGGCCACTCATACATTGCAAAATTTTTAACCCAGAAATGTTCCTGTCCCAGGAAAAGATAAGGACAAAAATTGGGACAGAGACTGAAGAAAAGGCCATCCAGAGACCCCCACACCTAGGGATCCATCCCATCTGCAAATACCAATCCCCCCACACTATTGCTGATGCCAAGAAGCCTTGCTGACAGGAGCCTGATATGGCTGTTCTCTGAGAAGTTCTACCAGCATCTGACCAATACAGATGCAAATACTCAAAACCAACTATCAGACCCCTGGGAACCCCAGTGGAAGAGCTACAGGAAGGACTGAAGGAGCTGAAGGGGACTGCAACCCCATAGGAATAACAATATCAAGTAACTGGACCACCCAGAGCTCCCACTGACTAAACCACCAACTAAAGTGGTTTAGGGAGGCAGGACTTTAGACACATATGTAGCAGAGGATGGCCTTATCTGATGTCAACGGTAGAGAGGGAGGATTGATTCCCCACTTAGAGGGATGCTAAAGGTGTGAAGCAGGAGTGGGTGGGTGAGTGGGTAGAGGAGCACCCTCATAAAGTCAAAAGGGAGGTGGTAGAGGAGGGATGAGATGGGGTGTTTGTGGAGCAGTAACCAAGAAAGGGGATATCATTTGATATGTAAATGATTAAAATAATTAATTAAAAAAATCTTCAATAAGAATCTTCATGTTCAGTTTCTTTCCAAAAATCATTTCCATATCAGTTAACGAATGATATATGTTACAAGAACTTCTCAACAGTAAGTATTATTTCACAATAAAATTTAGGCCATTTTAGTATATACTTCATTCAGATATTTTAAGCCCAATGTTTTTACTTTTGTTTTCATGATTGTATATTTTAATGTAATACTGCTCAAGAAAAGGTTTAACTCATATATATGTTAAAAATATCATACTTTTATGATGATCTGCACTTACTCCTCAAGGAAGCATGTGTGATTATTTGAAAGCATATACTTAGAGTAATTCAATAAGAAATAATAAAAATGAATAAATTGTTTATATTTAATTCTGCAAAGACTATATTTAAATTGTGGGTTTTCTGCTCAACTTTAAACACAAAATATAAATCTAATAAATCAACTTTAACATATTTAGGATTATTAGATTTAAATGCTATTGGGTATTACAAATTGTGTGTGTGTGTTTTTTTTTTTTTAAGATTTTTGCTTCATTTTAAATTAGGTGCATCTGTGTTTTAATGTGGCTATGTGTAGGTACCTTTGAGTCTAGCCGAGAGCTTAACATTCCCTGGGGTGTGATTAGAGGCCTTTTGAAACAAAAGTGTGAAGGCTGAGAACCAAAATTAAGGACCAAGTGCAAGCCCAGTATGTGCTAGTAGACATTGAATAAACTTTTTGTTCCCTACTTTATATTTAAGTATATCAAAATAGTTTTCTAAATATGCACATAATTGTATCGTTATTTATTTCTAAGTAGGTTTTCTGTAGTTATTTATGGAAATTTTATTTGGAGAATTATAACTAAGTGTGTATTTCCCTTCTTCTTCTTCTTCTTCTTCTTCTTCTTCTTCTTCTTCTTCTTCTTCTTCTTCTTCTTCTTCTTCTTCTTTTCTTCTTCTCTTCTTCTTCTTCCTCTTCCTCTTCCTCTTCCTCTTCTTCTCTTCCTTCTCCTTCTCCCGCTTCTCCTTCTTCTCCTTTACCTCTTTCTTTTTCTCCTCCTCCCTCTTCCTCCTCTTCTACTTCCCTCTTCCCCTTCACCTTCTTCTTCTAGCCCAAATTTTGTACTTCTTTCATACAATATATCTGGACCACAGTTTCCTCTCTCTCCACCCCTCCCAAATCCTGGCCTCACAAAAACTGGAAAGTTGATATTTTAATATCAGCTTTTAATACATGATTTTTTTTCTTTGAAAAATCTAATCATTTTCTTTAGCTTTAGATACTTATCTGTCATTTTGATATCTGACTTCACTATAGTTAGGTATTATTTCACTGTGGATTTTATATACACTTTTATCTAGATAATCTATGTAAAATAATAAATTTAAAAGTGCTTAACCTATAGAGTTGAGAAAGGAATATTTCAGGCAAGTTTTTTTCCCGTTTTCATTATAATAGACAGTGATTATTATATAAAAAAATAAAGAAATATAAATAAAAAAGCACATTTCATAGAAAGAGACATAATTTTGTTAGTAATTTAAAGTTGGCTTATTATTGAAATGCTGCCATTTTGTACAAACATTAATAATATGAGATAATATTTATAGAAAAATTTGAACCTATATAATAACAAAAGTTTTAGAAGGATTCTATAGAAAACCACAACAAATATTGTCTATATCTTCCTATATATCACAAATATTTATCAGAATATTATTTTATAGTCAGATTTAACAATAAGATGATGGAGCAAGATAGGTGGCTCAGTGGTTAAATACACACCCTACTCTTCCAATAGATCCACGTACTGTTTGTCTATTTCTACACAACTCTAGCATATGATTCTGTTGGCCAAAGAGGGCACCCTTACCTATATATTCTTTACCCCTCAGACATATATACACATAAAATGGTGTGTGCACGGTTGAATAGATGACTAAATGATTAAGAGAGAGCTGCTTATGCTGAGGGCCCAGGTTCAAGGCATAGATACTACCCAGTGCTCACAGTCACAAGTCGCTCCACTTCCACAGACTCTCTAGATATCTTTGGCTACCAAGCATATATAGGGTGCAGAGGCATATATGCAGGCAAAGTACTCATACATATCTAGTTAAAATTTTAAAAATCCATGGGATTATGACATTACAAAATTTGACATTTGATGAGTCCTCTTATCTACATATTTCAGGGACTTTTATAAAATAATTTCAGGGATAGTCAAATGCTCATGTCCAGGACAACAAAATTATATATACATATATATATATACACAATTTTTCTCTGAACTACATTTATGACCAGTTTTCCCTGTATATTTATTTAAATCCATTAAAGTATAATTGTTTTCATGATTATATTATATATACATATATGTATATATGCATATATTATATATAAACATGTATATATCCTCCATATATTCTTTGTTTTTATTCATTATGATTACAGAATACAGTTGATTGTTTGAATGTCCTAGGGCTTTAGATATGTAACACACACAATCACATGGGACAGTGTTACCTCTGATTGCTCAAATTGTATTCTCCTAGGTAAACTTTCAGTGAAAATCCTTAATGCTCTAGTTCCCAATGCCTAGAGGACATATATTTGTGCTAAATTTGGACCCAATGTTTAACATTTAAATTAGATGTTCAGTCTGGTATTTTATGCTTATCTAAGAGAGTGGCTAAACTTCAATTAAAACCCCCATTAAATGTATTGCAGATGACCATTCTTCTAGGGTTATATCTATTGATTAACTAGTAAGCAAGAAAATTTTGGTACCTCATTAATCTTAACAAAGAATTCTTAAGAAAATGCATCATTTTGGACCATCTATATTTAGGTGAGTTTATTCAGTTCTGTTATTTTATTTGCACGAAAAATGGCTATAGTGTTTTTTATAACAGAAAGGCAAATTTTTGGGTCCCAAATATATCCAGCTTCTTCTTTAAGGAAGAATCCTTACTAATATACAATGATTCCTTCATAGCTCCTAGGGGATGTTTTCTGTGTATCAATCAAGGAAAGAGGCATCTTGGAATAATAGTAAATTCTAAGATATCATAACTCTGTGCAGGTAAGACACACAGTGTTCTTTACAAAACTAAAATCTGAAATAGAATATGGTGTCATAGATACACAATCTCAGCATTTGGAAGGTCAAGACTGGAAGATCAGGATTAAAAATATATTCTTAATTGAGTACTAGGTTTGTTGCAAAGTGTGGCTACATAGTTATTTGATTGCCAGGCTGGGCTATATACAAGCTGGTATCAGAAAAATAAAACAGCAAAACAATATTGCGTGGTAGTAGAGAAATAGCAATCATTTTGGTGGATTACGTATGGAAAGACAAATATGCTGTGTAATTTCTATCACAGAGAATAATTTAATAATGCATGAGAATATTGAGAAACATGAGAAAACTAAATTTCTCCAGTTAAATATGTTAATTATAACAGGGTGTCAAATATTCCAGGGTTTAAAAAGAATTCATCAGTTTTATTGAGACTGAATATGTAAAGTCTGGTGATTTCAAAAATTAGAACAATATAGATTTCAAGTTTCATTCCAAAAGAAAAATCCTAAAATTCTTAAAGACATGATTGGCAGGTTGTCACAATTATGTACATTACTCTCAACATGTCACATGAAATATTTTTGCTGGTTAAGGTTGTTCTTTGACAATATCATTCATCTACAGTACCTCTGCTTACTCTTACCACCCATCCTTCCTGACCTAAGTTTCATCCCTGTCACCAGTCCCCTTTGGACAAGTTTAGGTTTCCACATTCTAGGATTTTTATTTTATTTTATAATATTCTGTATATCCATGAGTTTGGAACTAGGTACTGGATAGGCTACTTATTTTATACCAAGCTGAAACAGAATACGACATTTGTTTATAAATATGCAAGGCATCGAGCTGTATGGACCTTTATCTGATCCATAAATACTGACAGCTTCAGTTTGTGCAGAACCAGCACAAACAACTGTAGGTATGCTTGCCACAGCTGTGCCAAGGCCAGAAAATCGTGTTTTCACCCTGTCATACAGTGTTTCTTACAGTCTTTCTGTCTTCTTCCGTAAGGTTTCCAGGTCCTTCCAGGATGTACTATTGATAACATGTTCAGGGATCAGCAGTCATCATTCAATTATTCTCAGCATCTTGAGGAGCCATGAGCCTCCTAATTTACTATTGTTCACTACAAGAGTTCTATGTTCAAGGAGGAATGTAGCATTTGGTAGAAAGTTTTAAGTAGTATGGATGTGCTTGTGAAATGAGGCATGAGTGTAGGGATGGCATTGAGCCCTGATGACTGTTATAGAAGACTGTTCAGGAATTGCTGTGTTTTTCCAACCTTGTTTCTCTGGGTTGGAGGCTGTTGTAATGTGAAAAGATAATGCAAATGTATAAGAGAATCAAGAAAATGATGTTATGTTTTGTGATTGAGTGTCTAGATAATATCTTTTAGAATCTACATCATAGTTCAGGAGGAAACTGTTTTTT
>CM052701.1:83131861-83148648 GCA_028551405.1 Uromys caudimaculatus | reverse complement strand
CTCAGCCCTAAGCTCCACACTCCCATGTACTTTTTTCTTAGTCATCTCTCCTTTGTGGATTTCTGTTACTCCACTGTTGTCACACCAAAGCTCCTAGAAAACTTGATTGTGGAAGACAGAAGGATCTCCTTCACAGGCTGTGTCATGCAATTCTTCTTTGCATGCATATTTGTGGTGACAGAAACCTTCATGCTGGCAGTGATGGCCTATGACAGGTTTGTGGCAGTATGCAACCCACTCCTCTACACAGTGGCTATGTCTCAGAAGCTCTGCTGGTGCCTGGTAGCTGTATCATACTCCTGGAGTATAATGTGTTCCTTTATATTCATACATTTTATGTTGACCTTGGTCTTCTGTGGGACCAAGTTCATAAATAACTTTGTGTGTGAGCATGATGCCATTGTTGCTGTATCCTGCTCTGACCCCTACATTAGTCAGAAAGTCATTTTCATCTTTGCTACTTTCAATGAGCTAAGCAGTCTAATGATCATTCTCACCTCTTATGTTTTCATTGTCATCACTGTCATGAAAATGCCTACCATTGGAGGGCGCTACAAAGTCTTCTCCACCTGTGCCTCCCATCTCACTACCATTACTATTTTCCATAGCATTATCATCTGTCTCTACTGTGTTCCCACCACCAAAAGTTCTTGGCTTCTGGTCAAAGTAGCCTCAGTTTTCTACACAGTCATCATCCCCATGCTGAACCCACTTATATACAGTCTTAGGAACAAGGATGTGAAGGATGCAGTTAGGAAACTAATGTGCTCTTCTTTATCATCATAAAATGACCATCATTTGATCATTTATTTTAGGGTACTGGTTTTCATTCTGAAAAGCAAACAGATGCACCTCTTAATTTCTTTTTAGAAACCATTCTTATGTCATCCTATTCTCATAATTAGTAGCATAACTTATAATAATATCTAATTATACTCATTGTTTAAATTAAAATTTCACGCAATTATTTTTATGAAAATATTTAGGTGCTGGGGATGTTAGTATAATTTATACATCAAAAATTTTAGATAATTTGTATAATTTTGCAAGAAAAAATTTGAAGTTTGAGCTTGAAATAATTAATAGAATCTATGACTATGGATGATTTTTTTTACATTAAACTACAATGGACTAATTTTCCATTGGAAATTTTAATAAATACAAAGATATATATCCCCTTATTTTCTTTGTTTTTTCCATGTTGGACTGTATCTCACTGTACTGAGATATTTATACCAGACTGCCCTACTGTCTATCTCTGCTTTGAAGCTACTGGGAATAAAATTATCTATCACTATATACAGAAATTTTTCCTCTTATAGAGGTAGAAGTGCATAGGTAATTTCTATGTTATATTATAATTCCTATTTGTATAAGTAGTTGCAAACAAACATGTACTTTAATAAACATGAATTTAGGAGTTTTTAATATATTTTAAGATAGTACTATATGTTCAATAGAGAGGTCTCTAAAATCCATACAAGTTACTAATAAGTGATTTTTAATATGTTTATCATACTTAGACATAAGAAAATAATTTAAAACCATCTTGAGATTTCCTGTAACTTTAGGCAGAATAACTAATATGTAGAAAAGAAATGAGAATCAGAATTGGTCAGGATACTTGGAAAGGAGAAAACTTATTCACAGTCACATGGCATACAAACTGGTACAGACACTTCAGTTGGTTATGTTGTAGTAAAGTTAAAATTAGAGTTTTCTCATGTCTCAGATATGTCACTCCTGAGTGTGTTCCAAACACTTTGTATCCCCCTCCAGACAACCTTACTGATTGGTTCTCATTGATCATCTGGTTAAAGGGTGAGTTTATAGAGCCTCTCTAGATGTCCAAACAATATGTGTGTTGATAATTTAATTGTATACATGAATGAAATTCCATTCCATTAGTCTATAAAGAAAAACAAAATTATGAAATTTACAGGGAGTGGGTGAAATTGGGAAAAGTGATCTATGTGAAGTGACTTTGTCCCAGATAAACAAATGCTATAAGCTCTCCAATGCATGCCAATTATTTTTTCAAATGCTTAGACTACATATTATTTTTAATTGGAGTACCTGTCAAGGCTAGGAAATGAAAAAAATGATCACTAGGAGATGAGAGATGAAACAGACATAAATGTAAGGGGATAGCAGAACACACACATGTGATATTCAAGTAGCAGAGAGGAACACCACGTTTATAAGGCTTAGACGGGAATGGGTTGTGGGAGTAGGAGAGAATAAAGGGTTGAGTTAGAGTTCAGCAAAACCATAAAATGTATACAAGTGGCAATGGAAACTTTCTACTTTCTGAGTATATTAAATTTTTTAAAAAATCCTAAAATAATAATAAAAAATTAAATGGAGGCCCTATATATGGCTGGATGACAAAACTGCCAGAAGCCACTGGTTATTAAGTGAAAATCTCAGTATCAAATATAGAATACCACTGTAAGGGCTGGTGGTCTGGCAGGAAGGCAAAGGGCCCCACAATAGAACAGGCTATTGGTTTGCACCAGAATCACCACTTTGGATACTGTTGCTACATATATGAAACCCTAGGCTTGTTTGGCAGTGAAAAATCAAGCTGTCTGCTAATAGGCACTTTCCGCACTGCTGGCTGATTTTCAGAGTACAAGAAGGATCTATTTAAGCTGAAAAAGAGAAAAGTCATTAGGGTTCCCATACACCTGAACATAGGTACAGCAACGATCTCCTAGAAAAACATGTCCAGTATTGCAAGATGAAAGTGGTTCTTATAGATTTAACCGTGAAAGTTGTGTTTGGATTTAAATCATGCTTTACAGAAGGACACTCATGCTTAATACTGTATAATGTGTCACAAGCCTATGGTTGGCATTGTCATAAGTCACAGAGAAGAATTTAGTACTGCTATTTTGGGTAAATAGACACGGTGTCATATCACATTCTTATCACCTGTCTTTATACCTGTAGATAAGTGTTGCTCACAGCTTTTATCAGTGAATATTTGGTAGTTGGCAATAGATATTGCAGAAACAGGCTGTAGGTATAAATATAAACAATGTGACTGTGGACTGGTTATCACTACATAGAACACAATCCCTTCCAAAGTTTGGGGAACATTGTGGAAGAAGTGCAGAAAGAACGTAAAAGTGAGAGGTTTTGTGAGGAATACTGTGAACCCATACTTTCTGGACCTAATGCAGATTTTGCACTCATGAACTGTATCTGTGGTTATTTTCACAATAGTAGTAAAAGATTTGAACCTTCCCTCTTTCATTATACATGATTGAAAGTCTCATGAGACCACCCCTGACTGATTGATGTGAAAAGACCCAACCCACTATGGGTGAGGGAATACTAGGGCCTATAGTGTTGATTTGTGTAAGAGAGCAGAGTGGGCATGTCAGTAAGCAGCTTTTCATCTTGGCCTCTGCTTCAGTGTTTGCCTCTAGGTTTCTGCTTCAATTTGTGCCTTCACTTGCTTTAGTGATGACCTGTGAAGTAGAAGCATAATCCAAATATGCACATTTCTTGTCCAACTTGGCTTTTCCTTGTGGATTCATAACACTATTGGATAGCAAATAAGATGTGCAAAGGATGAGATTAGAGAGGAGGTTAGAATGTTAGCATGTAGTTAGACAGGGAATTTTTGAAGAACAAAAAGAAAAATGTTTGTAATTGTAACATTACAACAAAATATATTTATTGATATTTAGAAATATAAAATAAGAATCAGTTGTAATATGGAAATAGTAAGGCAATTTTTTACCTGTTTAATACTAGTAATATTTTGTAATGTTAATCTTAAATTAATTTAGCTATACATAATATTATATTATATTAACATATATTATATATAGTTATGGATTGCTCTATGTTATTTTTATGCACGAACATGATATATTTTGATTACATTATTACCCCTTTATTTTTTCTTGTTGCTTTTTCAACATAACTTAGCATTCCCCTCTTGTCTCCTAGCAGAATCTTTTTAACTATTGTCAATATCCATATCCTAAACAATGACATATGTTTTATTCTAAAGCAAATAAAAACAATGACAATTATCTTTTTTTTAATGGGCACTTATATTAACTTTAGGTACTTCTGGGTCATAAAATATCTTTACAAATATGTTTCCTCATGTGTCGACATTATTGTCTGTTTTCTCCTCAAAGATTTGTTGTGATAATAAAACAAAACTGTCAAAAGCACATCTATTTTCCCACTCATCTTATTAAATAGCTTTCTTTAAAAAAACATTTAATTGTCTTCCTTGGATTTTGAATATATATATTTGACTCAAAGTCACATGCAATCAAGAAATATGAGCTCTCTTATTTAAAGTTTTCTTTATAATTGAGAAGTTTATATGTGAATTTGATAAAATAAGATAAAATCTACTCCATTGTCACCTAATACACAACACTACTCAACTTCATCTATTTTACTATAAAAGACTAAGTTTACTAAGTGCTGTACCATAAGTATATATGATGGGACTATCCCCTAAGCATAGAAACTTTTACTAGTATAACTAGTCTTGGTGTATTTCACTAAATGTGTGCATATATTCAAATAATTGTTAATTAAAAATTTTTCATAAATATAGACCTTTTATTGATAAACTCTGTATATATATATGACTTGCAGATAAATGCAGTAATTGCTTGAAAGTATTCTAAAAATAAAAGAGGAAGTTTCTTTTAATTACATGTTTGTAGTTCAAGAAAATCATCAGTGAGAATTCTCTAGGGTATGTTTTCCCAAACTCAATGAGTTAGTTTATAATAAATAATGCCATCATGGAATAACAATTAAAAACATGTGCCTCCTTTAAGAAATTTCTGTTTCTTTCAACATATTTTGAGTGTTGACTCCTTTATTTTATTCCATTTTGCAATGATCAGTAGCTGCCTTTATTCAAGAAGCTTAAATCATTTAATTTTGTTGGCAATTGATTGTTTATCAGTAATAAAATTATGCAACCTCAAATGAAAGGTACAAGAAGCATTAAAAATCCCAAGAAGACTACCGGAAAAGAAAGTCCATTCGTCACATAACAATCAAATCACTTTAAAAAGAGATTGTTATAAACTTCAAGGGGAAAAGACTGAATAACAAAGGGAGACCTATTAGAATTACAACTAACTTTTCAGTGGAGACTCTAGAATGAAGAAGAGCCTGGACAGATGTCCTTCAGACTCCAGAAGACCACAGATTCCAGTCCTAGCAAAACTTTCCATCATCAAAGATTGAAAAAATATAATATTATACAATAAATTCAAATATAAACAATATTTATCTGCAAATGTTCTCCTCCATAAAGTGTTAGAAGAAAAACTCAAAGCTATGAAGGGTAATTACTCCCATGACAATACAGAAAATAATAATCTCATACCAGGATAAACCAAAAAAGGGAAATGCACATGCACAGACATACACACACATGTATACACAAACACACACACAAACACCATGCAAAGTCACACAGATACACATATGCAAGCACACATACACAGTGCCTCTACCAATGCCAATACCACCATCAGCAAAATCAACAACAAAATAACAGGAATCAGCATTCATTGGTCATTGATGTATCTCAATATGAAATGTCTCAATTACCAAGGAAAAGACACAAGCTAACAGAATAGATATGAAAACAGTATCCATCCTTTGGATGCTTCCACAAAATACACTTCAGCATCAAGGATAGACTTTACTTCAGGATAAAGTGTTGAAAAGTTTGTATCAACCAAATGGACATAAGAAGCAAGCTTGGTGTGACCACTTTGATATCTATCTTAACAGATTTCAAGATGAAACTAATCAAAAGAGATGGTAAAGTCATTACATATTCATAAGTGAAAAACTCAAATTTCATGATATTTCAGTTATTAACATCTATGCCTGATACAGATAAGCAAGAAGGTTTTTATAGGAGGCTAACATAACAGTTATCTGAGTGACTAAACTTAGGAGCCAATGAAAACAGATGCAGAGATTCACAGCCAAACACTAGGTCAAGGTCTGGGAATCTGTGGAAGAAGGGACAGAATGATTGAAAGATCCTGAGAGTTCAGGACACTACAAAAAACCTACAGAATCAACTAACCTGGACACATAGGTACTCACAGAGACTGAAACACCAACCAGATAGGATGTATCAGATGGAACTACATCCCCTACACATATGTAACATATATAGAGCTTGAACCTCATGGAATATATAGCAGCAGGATCAGGGCCTGTCTTGGTTCTGTTGCTTGACTTTGTATCCATTTCTCCTAAGTGGATGGCTTTTTTGGCTTCAATAGAAGATGTGTCAGTCCTACTACAACTTGATATGCCAAGGCATGTTGATATCCATGGGAGGTCTCTTCTCTGTGGAGAAAAGGAGGTGGCATAGATGTAGGAGAGGTAAGAGGCAGGGAATGGGAGAAGAAGAGATAGAGGATGCTACAATTAGTATTTAAAGAAAATTAATTAATTAATTAATTAATTAATTATTTAATTAATTAATGAGAAAAAAGAAAAGAAGCAGTATTAGCTCAAATCACAAATTGATCCCCATACATTTTTAGTAAAAGATGTCAATACCCAACTCAGCCATGGACAGGTCATTCTGACAATAACTAAACAGAGAAATACTAGAGCTAACAGTTGTTATGAACTAAATGGTCCAAACAAAAATGTACAAAACATTTCTTCCAAAATCAAAATAATATACCTTCACACCTCATAAGACTTTTGCAAAAATTGACCACATATTCAAATATGAAGTAACTCTAAAGAAATACAAGAAAATTGAAATAACTCTCTGTGTCCTATTAAATCACAATGGACTGATTCGAACACTGACAACTACAGAAACAAGAGCAGTATTAGGAACTCGTGGAAACTCTTTACTGAATAAAAAGTATTTCGAAACAGAAATGAAGAAAAATTTAAATCTGCTTAATGAAAAGGAATTGACTGAATACCCAAACTTATGAAACACAATGAAAGCAGTACTAAAAGGAAAATTGATAGTACTACATGCCTACATAAAGAAAGTGGTGACATCTCATACTAACAACAGAACACCAGAAAGAGCTAGAACAAAAAGAAGCAAGCACTCACAGTGGAATAGATAGCAGAAAATGATCAAGTTTATAGCTAAAGTCAATAAAATACAAATAAATGGAACAATACAAAGAATCAATATAAGTTGTTTCTTTGAGGAAGAAAATAAAAGCAAGATAGACAAAGGTTCATTTAGACAAATGAAAAGACAGAGAAATTTGAGTTAACAAAATCACAAAAGAAAAGGAAATCATAATAATAGACATCAAAAAAATATTAAAAAAATAAGGACATATCTCAAAAACCTTAACTCTACCAGATTAGAGACTCTAAAAGTTATAGATATTTTTCTAAGTATGAACTACTTACCAATGTTAGAGCAGATCAGATAAACAATTTAAATATTTTTATATTCTTAGTAAAAACTCTAGAAGCAGTTATTATGAGTCTCTAAATAATAAACCTGCTGGGAAGATGGTTTTAGTGCAAAATTCGAAAAGATTTAAAAAATGCTTAAAGCCAATACTCCTCAATTTATTACCCAAACTAGAAAAAGAATGAACATCACCAAATTCGTTTTATGTGAACATAGTTAAGCTGATACCCAAACCACATAGAAGCTTAATAAAAAAGAGAATTATAGACCATTTTTCATTATAGCCATTTGCGTAAACATACTTAATAAAATATCTGCAAACTGAATCTAATAATACATCAAAAGTTTTTTCCATTATATTTAAGTGGGCTTCATTGTAAAGACATAGGGATGGTTCAACATAAAAAATTCAGTTACTGTGATCAAAACTGTAAAGAAGTTGAAAGCAAATATATATAATTAAATGCAGAAAAGACCCTTGGAAAAATCTAATACCTCTTTATGATAAAACTACTGGGAAAAGGAGGGATATAGGAGACATATCTAATCATAATTTACAGAAAGGCTATAGCCAACACCAAATTAAATGCAGTAAAAAAAAACCAAAGCAATTTCACTAAAATCAGGAACAAAAGAAGGTTGTCCATTTTCTCCATATTGAGTTGTTATTATCTTGAAGTTTTGGGTTCATAATAAAGACAACTGAAGAAGACCAGGGTACACAAATTGTAAAGAGAGAAGTCCAAGTATCATTATCCACAAATAATATGATAGTATGTATAAGTAACTAAAATTTTAAAAGGTAACTTCTACAACAGATAAACACTTTCAATAAAGTGTATGGATATAGGATTAACTCAAAATAATCAACAGCTATCCCATATACAAATGACTAATAGATTAAGAAAGAATAAAGCAGCACTTTTCACAGTATCCTCAATAATATAAAATATCTTTGGGTAACTCTAACAAAGCAAGTAACAGACTTGTATGATAAAAACTTCAAACCCTTTAAAAAGCTCCTGAAGAAGCTATCAGAACATGGAAAGATCTACCATGCTTATGGATCGGGGTGATTGACACAGTAATTATACGCATTCATTCAGAAAATGTCTATAGATTTGATGCAATTCCTGTCAAAATCAACACAATTCTTTTTTTTTTTCCTTTCGAGACAGGGTTTCTCTGTGTTAGCCCTGGCTTTATAAACATTGTAAAGACAATTTTCAACTCCTTATAAAAACAAATAGCAACAACAATAACAACAAAACAGAGGCAAAACAAAACAAAATCAACCAGACAACCAACCAGTCAACCAAAGAACAAGAAGAAAACCCAGAATACCTAAAACAATTGTGAACTATCAAAACACTGCTAGAGATATCATCATCCTTGATTTCCAGTTGTACTAAAGAGATAGAGTAATAATATCTGCATGGTTTGGGAATAAAAACAGACAGCTTGATCAATATAGTAGAATAGAAGTCCCAAACATAAATGCAAACAACACATATGGACAACTGATATTTGGTAGAAAATGCAAACCAGAAATAAAAAGAAAAAAATGGCAGCATCTCCAACAAATAGAGCTGGTCAAACTGGATATTTGGCTACAGAGGAATGCAAACAGATTCATATTTATTACTTAGTATAAAAATCTTTACAAAGTTGATTAAAATACTCAACATTAAACCAGATACACTAAAACTGATAGAAGTAAAATTCTGGAATAGTCTTGAATACAGCGGCACATAATCATTTTTTTAAAAAGAACACTGATAAGGTATGCACTAATATTAACAATAAATGTTACCTAATAAAACTTAAAGGTTTCTGCAAGGCAAAGAACACCATGAATTGGACAAAAGACTTCAGAAGGGGAAAATATTTTGATCAACACCACATCTGTTAGAGGAGTGATATCAAAATATACAAAGAACACAAGGAACTAGGTAACAAAAACTAAATAATCGATTTAAAATATGGGGTACATATCTAAATTGGGAATTGTTCATAGAGGAATCTTGAGTAATTTAGAAACACTAAACCAAATATTTACATCCTTATCTATCAAGGAATTGCAAGTCAAAATGGCTTTGATATTATATCTTACTACCATCAAAATGGGTAATATTAATAACACAAATGACAGCCCATGCTCACTAGAATTTGGGGCAAGGGGAATACTTCTCCATTGGGGGTGAAAATGTAAACATGTACAACCACTGTTGATTTCCATACACCAGTTCCTCGCAAATTGAGAAAACATCTACTTCAAAACCTAGCTGTACCACATTTGGGCCTATGTTCAAAGGAAGCTTCATGTTATCACATGGACATTTGCTCATCCCTGTTCATTTTTTATAATACTTAGAAATTGGGAAAGACTAGAGGACCCTCAGTAGAAAATATGGATAAACAAAATGTGGTACATTTCCACAATGGAGTATTACAAAGCTGTTACAAAATAGAGGGCTTCTTGCAACTTGGAAGCAAATGGATTCATCTAGATACAATCATCCTGAAGAAGGTTAGAAAGACACAGAAAAACAAAGATGGTACATATTTACTTATAAGTGACCATTCACCATTAAGTAAATGATAAACAAGATAAAATCCATAGTCTCAGAGAGTTAGGTAAAAGGAGATCTCTGGGGAGGACTCATGTATCTTCCTGGGTAGGAAAAATAGAATAGATTTCTATGGATGGACTGGGCAGGGTGCTAACAGGACCTGATATGTTCATGTAGGATAGGAGTGGTGGAGCGAGAAAGTAAGAGGAACTAGGGAATTTGGGGAGAGGAAGTTTGGAAACCTAATGACTTAAAACTGTCCTAGAATCCAAGGAGGTGATCCTAATGAAAAGTCTTAGTAATGGGGCAGCATAAAAATTAGCCATATACTTTTACGTTATAATCATATAATTTCTGTTGTCCCTCTTCTTTTGTGGATCCAAATTCATAAATAATTTTGTGTGTGATCATAATGCCGTTGTTGCTGTTTCCTGTTCAGAAGGTCATTTTCATCTTTGCTACTTTATTTTATTTTATCCTTTTTTACAGTCCAGATTTTATCCCCCTCCTGATCCACCCTCTGACTCTTCCACATCCCATACCTCCTCCCCCTGTATCCACGAGGATGTCCCCATCCTTCCATCCCACGGCCCTCACCCCACCAGACCTCCTCACTCCCTGGAGCCTCCAGTCTCTTGAGGGTTAGGTGCATTTTCTCTGACTGAGTAGAGACCCCGCAGTCCTCTGCTGTATATGTGTTGGGGTCCTCATATCAGCTGGTGTAGGCTGCCTGGTTGGTAGCCCACTGTACAAGAGATCTTGGGGTCCAGGATATAATCCTAGAACTCAAGAAGCCAAATACCCTAACTGAGGGTTCATCAATCCCACTTGGAAGGGAGAAGAAAGCAATCACAGGGGTCAAAGTGAGGAATGGTAGTAGAGGGGACAGGAAAAGGAAAAAAATAAAATAAGGAAGCAATTCCCTTCTTGTTCCTTTTAGTGTTTCACTGCAACAACAAGTATTTAAGGAAAAAAATCTGACAATATTATTTACACATGAAGAAAGATATTGTAAAACTATTTCATGATTCAGCAGGTACTGGGGTTTATCTAAAAACATACAGAAAATTTCTAAAGTAAGACATATGTCATTATTTAGGATATGGATGTTGACAATAGTTGAAAAAATTCTCTAAGGAGATAAGAAGGGAATGCTAAGTTGAAAATAAGAAATCAGTGGGTTTGAAAATGCAACAAGAGAAGGTAATCAGCTGTTAATGTGAACAAAATATGTTATTTTCATGCACAAATATAACATAAGGCAGCCCATAACTATGTGTAATATATGCTAATAAAATATTAAGTATAACTAAGTTAACTTAAAATTAACATAAGAAGATATTACTAGCATTAAACAAGTAAAATACATACATTATCATTCCTATATTACATTGGAATATTGAGATTCTTGTTTTATATTTTCAAACACCAACCAATATATTTTGTTGGAACATTACTATTATAAACATTTTTCTTTTAGGTTTTTGAAAATTTAATTTCTATCTACATACTGACAGTCTAACCCCTCATTCTCTAATTTAATCAATCACCCATCTGACACCATTCAAATTTGCTTTTTTATATTGTCATAAAATACCAATAAAAAGCCACTTTGCACATGAAAAGGGTTTATTTGGCTTACTTCTATTTCACAACCCATCACTAAAAGAAGTCAAAGCACAAACTTAATCAGGAACCTGGAAGCAAGCACTGAAGCAGGCCCAGGAGAAGTGCTGCTTACTGACATTGTTAGCCTGTTCTTGTAGACAAATCAATACCACATGACCAGGTATACCCTCACCCACAGAGGGAGTTGGGTCTTCTCACATCAATTATTCAGGGGTGGGGCTCATGAGACTTTCTCTCATGCATAATGAAAAAGTGAAGTTTCAAATCTTGGGCTAGTATTGTGCAAATAACCAGAAATGCCATATGCTCATGAATGCAAAGTTTTCAATATGTCCAGAAAGCATAGTTTTATGGTAGTCCTCTCAAAACTTCTCATTCTTAAGTCCATTCTCCCATAATGTTCCTTGAGCTTTGGAAGGGATGATGTTCTATTTAGTGTTGACCAGTCCACAGTCACTTTCTCTACATTTAGACCTACAGTCTGTTTCTGCAATAACTATTGCCAACTATAAAAACAAACAAACAAACAAACAAACAAACAAACAAAACCTTCACTGATACAGTCTGTGAGTAGCACTAATATACAAGAATGAAAATTGGTGCTTAGGATGCAATATCATATAATGTGTACTTAGACAAAACAGCAATACTAAATATTTCTCTGTGGATTATGACCAAGCCAAGCAAAGACTGTTGACACAGTATACAATATTATACACATATATAGACACACATATATGTGTATATATTATACACACACACAAACATATATATATATATATATATATATATATATATATATATATATATTTTATGGATAAAGGAAGACAAAGGGCCCCACAATAGAACAGGCTATTGGTTTCCACCAGAAGTTCATCTTTAAAGCATGATTTAAATTCCAACAGAACTAACTTGATTAAACCTGTAAGAGCCCTGCTCCTCTTGTACTACTGATTATGTCTTTCTAGAAAAAACATATTTGTACCTCATGTGGTCCACAGGTCTGTAGGATCCCTAGTGGATTATCTTGCTATCTTCTTAGATCCTTCCTTTACTCTGAAAATCAGCCTGCAGTGTAGAAATTACCTATTAACAAACAACTTGGTTTTTCACTGCCAAACAGACAAAGTGCTTGGTATCTTTAGCAACAGCACACTAAGATGAGCCCTTGCTGTTCTTCTTTCTTGTTGGTTATTCTTGAGGCAGCAGTGGGAAGAGGGTCTGCAGGGTTGGATTGGCTCTTACAAGATATTTAGGGTTGCTATATAATAATAAAACATTTACATATCTTAAGTCTAATTCACTGTGCTTCAATAGATGACCTGCCTTCTAAGTTCCTCTGAGGAGAGAAACTGTTCAGCACTTTATCATAAAACAGCAGAGAATTACGTAGTCTTTGTTGAATCTATCCTGCTAGTTGAAGTCGCAGGAAGAAAAAGACATACTTTGAAAAGTGATTTTAGCCTTTATTTCTAAGTTCTCTCTAAAAAGTTTCCTATGAAAGTTCTCTAAGAAAATGGAGAAAAGGGCTTTCAAGAAAAGAGGGATAAGGGATTTCTCCTCTCTTTGTTATCAATACTTATACATTTTGTTGAATACATGATCACATGGTTCATCGCAAGTTTATACATATATTCAAATCATAAATCAAATAAGTTTACAACAGAGAATGCTTACATGCATATCCACTAGGTTTAATTATCTTGCTAAACATTCATCATCTGTCCCAAGCTCTATAAATTTACAGAGGGTTAAAAACCATAAATTTTGTGAATAAGTAATTAGTGAAGTTTTGTATAGATAATCCCAGTCAATATTTTATCTTTTGTCCTTGCATCTATAGTAAATCATTAGACCTCGTGTAATGTGCTCTGAGTAGTAGATGCCTACTTGCTATCTCAGGAGCTATTAACTCCTGACACTTGAAGACTGACAGAGTTCTCATTAAAGATTTGACTGTTGGAGAGAACCTACTAGCAATTCTACTATAAAAGAGCTTAATAATTGCTAATATAATTTTAGAAAATGTTATAGGATCATCATTAAAAATTAAAAGTCTTAATTTGTCTATATATCATCACTATAAGACAGTACACTTCGCTGTTCTGCAGAAATCTGCTCAAAAGTGTCACTAATACCCAGGGCACTAATACTTAATATCCAAGTTATAAATCTTTAATAATAACAAGAAAACATGTTAATAGCAGAAATCTTTCTGAAAATGAAATTCTCCTGAGCCTTGAATATAGGAACAAATCTGCTGTAAATTTAATTCAAGGCAGACACACCTCAGGAAGTATACCTGCTACATTTTAATTTCACCTTGTTGGCTCCCAGCAGTCAATCATTTAAAAGGTTTAGTAAAATCTTGAACATCGTCACTTCTATGTTATATACTAACATGATTACCAATAAAAAGATTAAATAAGTGTATTTTATAAATAATAAAATGGTTTCAACTTAACGATTCACTTCACATTCTATTCTGAGTTGCTGGTTTAGAACTCTGCAGTATTATAAGTTGTGGGTAATATTACTTTGCTATTCCAACTACATGATTTATGTTGAGTACCAAAATAATAATTCACAAAAATCTAACACAAAACTGGACTATGCTTTTAGAATACATTTAATTAATGAGATTCTGCCTCTACCAAACACCAGTAGCCATATGTCTCATGGAAGAACAAAGATTGAAGAATATTATCATACTGGCCTCATCAAATAGTCCAAGCTGTTCAAAAGTCAATGTCAAAGAAACCTTAGCAATTTGCTACTTATGCATTACTGGTCTGTTAATATTATTGTTCAGTATTGTTTCCTTTTATCAGTGAATAATACATGTAAAGGTGTATTAGTTATATCAATACAATGGCTGTTATATTTTACTGAAATAAAAATTATCTAGCCATTCTTAAATACTTATTAGAAACTATTCTAGCAAGAATTTCAAAAAGCATTTACAACAATAAATCTACATTGAAATATTGACAAAATGTCAGATTTATATTGATTACAGTACATGTTTGTTAGCAAGTAATTATACAAATATAATTATATATAACTTATCTATGAAAGTTTCCAACTTCTATAGGAGAAAAAAAAATGTGTATAGTGGTGGATACTTTTAATCTCATTAGCTGCAAAGCAGGGATAGACAATAGGGTAGCCCAGGCAACAGAGCTACCTCAGTATAATAAGATGCAGGTCCAAAACAGGACAAGAAAGAGGGTGAGAGGAACTATATTTTCGTGTTTATTAAAGTAGTAAAATTCCCAAGCAAAATAGCCCATATAGCTCAACATAAAAAAAGTTCATAGTCAGTAATTTCTATTCAATAGTTTTAAAGCTCAAACTTCAGAAATTTTTCTTGATAAAGTTAAATATATCATCTAAAACATTTTGATGTAAAAATATAATAATATCTTGCTCAATATGGAAACAAGCCTGGCACTGTGGGAAGAAGCCCCACAGATCTGTCCCAGGCACTGCCAGAAGACACACAGGAAGTGGTCACGTGTCTACCCACACAGTCCAACAAGTAGGTGGGGGCTGTGGGAAGCCTTTGCAGGTCCTGCCCATGGGTGGGGAAGGGGGCCATTCTCAGAGAACTCTTGGTAGCTGTCTCCATGGGTTCTCTAGCCTGGCACACCACAGTTGCAGCAGTGTGCCTAGCCAGAGTGCAGCTGGGGTTCCCGCCGAGACTGGGTCTCAGTGGATTGGGATGCCGGGCTAGCTGCTTAGGTTTCCGTGAATGAGTACCATCTGGGAGCGTGGTCAAGCCCTTGGGGAGAGATTAGACGAGGCTCCTTAATCGAGGACCTGATCCCTTGCTTCCCACAGTGGGTCCAGATGAAGAGACAGTCCATAATTCTAAGACGTTTATTTTTATCCTGTGGAGTGGCATGGATGGAATTGTACCCCTGCCTTTCTGGGAGAGGGGAGGCAGATATAGTAACTGGGAAGGGGCGTGGCTAAGACTCCAGGTGTCTCATTAACATGGGGATAGCTTGGGGCTGTGTGGCCACGCCTCCAACTGAGGAGGGGTGGTACATGACCTTGACTGGAGTCAAAGCCTCCTAGGAGCATTGGCATAAAGTTTTCTGGTCCCTTGTGGATTGTTTCACTGGGTTGCCCAGATTTTATGCCTGTGTTTAACCAGGTGCCAGATTGCCTGTCACAGATCACTGCCCCACACATCAACACCTAAATATTTTCATTAAAATAACTGCATGACATTTTAAATTAAATACTAGAGGCAACTATTTATAATATTATTTATAGTTTACAAGTTATGATACTAAATATGGGAATATGATAACGCTGTAATGCATTAAAATAAAAATACCTAACTGTTCAGGAAATACATTTTATGATGACAAAGAAGAGAACAGTAGTTTCCTAACTGCATCCTTCACATCCTTGTTCCTAAGACTGTATATAAGTGGGTTCAGCATGGGGATGATGACTGTGTAGAAAACTGAGGCTACTTTGACCAGAAGCCAAGAACTTTTGGTGGTGGGAACACAGTAGAGACAGATGATAATGCTATGGAAAATAGTAATGGTAGTGAGATGGGAGGCACAGGTGGAGAAGACTTTGTAGCGCCCTCCAATGGTAGGCATTTTCATGACAGTGATGACAATGAAAACATAAGAGGTGAGAATGATCATTAGACTGCTTAGCTCATTGAAAGTAGCAAAGATGAAAATGACTTTCTGACTAATGTAGGGGTCAGAGCAGGATACAGCAACAATGGCATCATGCTCACACACAAAGTTATTTATGAACTTGGTCCCACAGAAGACCAAGGTCAACATAAAATGTATGAATATAAAGGAACACATTATACTCCAGGAGTATGATACAGCTACCAGGCACCAGCAGAGCTTCTGAGACATAGCCACTGTGTAGAGGAGTGGGTTGCATACTGCCACAAACCTGTCATAGGCCATCACTGCCAGCATGAAGGTTTCTGTCACCACAAATATGCATGCAAAGAAGAATTGCATGACACAGCCTGTGAAGGAGATCCTTCTGTCTTCCACAATCAAGTTTTCTAGGAGCTTTGGTGTGACAACAGTGGAGTAACAGAAATCCACAAAGGAGAGATGACTAAGAAAAAAGTACATGGGAGTGTGGAGCTTAGGGCTGAG
>CM052701.1:83104614-83131361 GCA_028551405.1 Uromys caudimaculatus | reverse complement strand
TATAACGCCGCCATGTTGGCCCCCGCGCGGTTCTCCTTCTTTCTTCCTTACTATCAACAACAACATTAAAGTTGAACTGCAGAAGAAGCCTGCCGCGTGTCCGCGTGTCTTCTTGCTGGCGAGAGGCACGCGCGCCTCACATTGACCTATTAGAAGAAAACACCCCAAGAAATTGGAATCTTCTTCAGGAGTTTGACTGACAGGACCAAAAGGGGACACTTTAGATAGCAGGGGTTGGGGTTCTATATATCTTATAGAAAGGAAATTAGTATTTGTGAGACCTGCTCCGAAGAGATACCATAGACAAAAGAATAGTGAGTCCATCATGGGTTGAACCACACCTTGAACAGTACTCCTTCTTTGTCACAAAATCTACATCTCATGATAAGATTCTAAAGATGTATGGGGTGAGCCACTGGTTATCTTCTCACTGTTGAAACTGGTTTATTGAAGCTGTCAGGACCAAGGTTTGATCCTTAGAAACACCAGTCACAGTGTTCAGATTTACCTGACTAAGGATATATGCATTAAGCACTTTTTAAAAATACTTTCACATATTTTTACACTTCCTGTCTGGATGTTTTGTGCTTTCCCGTCTCTTTATCTCTCTGCTCCTTCTCACTCTCCATTTTTTCTTTAACAACTAAAATCCTTGTATTACCACATTTTCAAACTTTTCACTTGTGCATAGCATATTAGCACTTTTCTAGTAAATATATCTGAACATCATGAACTCCATGGTGAAAACTGTGACATTCTTCACTTTTTTGCATTGCACTACAACATGTATGTATATGTTTGGAAATAAAAATTTTAATTTTGTCTATTTTTGAAACTCATGGATACTAAGTATTAAACGTGCCATTCAGTAGGTCTGTTTCTCCATTTCACTGCTTCACAGTGTTCTATGAAAATACGCTATGGCCTCTCTATCTATATAACATCATTCTGTTGTTTATTTTTGGCTCATATGTTAAGGATGCTATGAAATCTCCTGCAGAGTTACTGTCTATGGATGTCTCTTCTACCACAAGATATACAAACTCTTTGAAATGTCATTTCAAAGACATAATAAGTGATTTCTCAATATGCGTCGTGAATTTTTTCTCACTGTATGTGTTTGGAAACTTACATATTCATATTAGTAACAATGACTTGGGAATATTTTATCTAAGAGTGAGTAAAGGAAGCTTTTGAGGAAACAAAAGAAGGTAGAACAGGAACCCATAGGTTTTCCCTCACTAAGATACATTTTTGTTGTACTATTCTCGGGTTTTGCTTGTTTTGTTGTTGTTAGTGGTGGTGGTTTTTTTTTCTTCTGAATGGAGTAAGAGAAACCAATTTTTTCTAAATGTAAATAAAATACCTGGCCAAGCCAGCTCAGTCAATCAACAGGGCCTCAAGGGCAGGAGTGAGGATTGAAAAGAAAAAAACAATTAGACAAACATTACCACATGACTCCAACCAGTGCTGAGGCTGAAGTGGCTTTAATTTTTTCCAGTCAGCTTTTATACCATTCTAGGTACTTCCAGAGAATAGGGTTAGTTCTTAGATCAAAGACAAAGTAATCAAAGAACAAAGAGATCACACCAGGTAGTAATCAAACAAAGTAATAAACAAAGTCCCTGGTTACCTGGGTCTGGAGGCTTATCAGGATTAGCAAGACAAAAGGGAAGTCACACATTTCTTGGCTGTGTTCACCTTAATCCTTGCATTTGCCCAAATAGAAATACTTTTATCTGATCCTACTTCCTGCTCTGAGCCCAGTGACAAGTACTCACCAAATTTCTATAAGGGGCACCAAAAGCTCTCCACAAATACCTGAATTGAACTGCTTACAAAGGTATCTCAAAACAGCAGCCTTTGTGAACTTGAGCCTTTGTGAACTTGAGCCTTTGTGCTCAAGTGAGCTTTCTGATTATGATTTCAAGCCACACATTGCACTCTATGTAACCCTTGTGCCATCTTGCTTTAAGACCAGTAAATTCATTGGTTCAACAACCTAGACCTGAGGGAATTTTTCCTTGTTTCTTTTTTTTTTTTTTTTTTTTTTTCTTTTTACTTTTCTCTTGTCAGGGACCAATCTGAGGTAAATAAACACCACGATTGACCACCTCCCAGGAAATTTTACTTAGCACCTACATATTTTTAAAAGCTATAGTTGTATATCATATATACAAAGTAAGTTGCAACACTAGATCTGTCATAAGAATAGGCCAAAAACGACCTCAGGGAAAACTCTTGGATAGGCATACTGGTGCACATCCCACAGCTCAGAATGCCTCCCAGAAGGTCTGCTCCAACTCAGGAAACACAGGTGAGACACATACGCCTGAATCCCCTCACCTGGCGAGACCCCAGCAAGCCCAGCATCCATGAGTTATGTCCTGTATTACTGGAGCTCCATCTTTCTTTCAGTCCATACCTCTACCTATAATCTCGGATGGGCACGCCACTCTCCATGTTATAATTCTGTTTGGGACAAGTAGAAGAGACCTCCAAGACCAAACCCCAGGCTCAAATAAATTAAGCAAGAAGGAAGGCCCAAGTGAATATGCTTGAATCTCACAGAGAAGGGGTGAGGGATGAAATAGGCATAGGAGGTAGAGGGTGCGAGGGCACTGGGTGGGAGAGAGGAAGGGTAAGGGAATGAGGGGGCAGGGTTAAGTGTGCAAAGAGACAGGAGAGAGGCTCAGAGGGTCAGAAGAATGATTGGAAATCTTTAGTTGCCAGGGTAGGAAGGTTGAGCTAATCTCTAGCAATTCCCAGAGACCTGGGATGGGGAAGGTTCCCGGGAATATATGAGGGTGACTTTTGCGGAGATGCTTAACGGTGGGGATATAGAACGTGGAAGAGGCCACCTCCTTTACCCAGGCAGTATGAATCCCCAGTGGAGGGAAAAGGCCAACAACCCACCCACAACTCTTGTGACCCAAATTTGCCTCGTCTACAAGGAGTGAAGGGTTGAGGATGAAGCTGAGACTGAAGCAATGGCCAACCAATACCTGGTTCAACTTGAAACCCATCGTATGGACAAGCACCAATCCCTGCAACTGTGCTTGAGCCTAGCATAACTGTCCTCTGATAGACTCTATCCAGCAGCTGATTGAAACAGATGTAGGTACCCGCAGCCAAATACTGAAATTCAGAATCTTGTTAAAGAATAATTGGCAACATACATTTTAGTAAAATTGAAAGTAGTAGATACATCCCTTAATGTTTAAGATCTTCCAAATTTAAAATGAGATAAATGCAGCCTTGATATGAAGGCTTTTTTTTTTTTAATAGTATAGAATAGAGTTTATTCAGGGCATGGGGAGGGGAGTTAAGAGGGTAGTAGAGGCAGAGAGAGGGAGAGAGTAGAGAAGTAGAGACCGGCCATGATCACCTGGAGAGAGGGGAGAAGGGAATGGGGAGAGAAGGAAAGCAAGAGGGCAAGAGGCAAGAGAGAGGGGCAAGAGAGATATGAAGGGTTTTGACCTGTCTTCTTGTAGCTTATTTTATTCTGTTTGTCTCTCAGTCTCTTAGAGGCCTAATCTTTTTTGAAGTGCAAAGGGGAGGACAAATGGATCTGGAGAAGAGGGGACGGTAGAGGGAGCTGAGAGGAGTGAATGAAGATAGAGGAAACTCTCAGGAAGTATGGAATGAGATAAGAATCGATTTTTAATAAAAATAAAATCAAATTAAAAAATTCAACCTCTGGCAGATAGAGAGAAATGTGGCTATAAACTCTCACATACACACACACAGACACACATACAGACACACATACAAACACACACATACACATACACAGACACACATACAGACACACATACAAACACACACATACACATACACACATAAGCGCACACACACACAAAAAAACAGACACACACTCACACATGTGCACACATACACCCATGCACACATACATACACACACAGCAGAGAAAAATAACCACTCAAATATCTCTATTTGCAAATGATATAGATCCTACACATAAGAAACCATTAAGACAAATCAGAAATCTCATAAAATTTAATGTCGTATTAAATAAAGTAAAATAAGTGAAAAATTACTCTTCAAAAAAGTGATAATTTGTTGGACAATTGACTTCCCTTTGACAAAATAAGTAGGTAAGTAGTAAAATGTTACTTTCAATCTGCTGAACTGTCTTAACCTCAAGTTGTAAGTCTTGTAAAAGCACAATGCAAGACATGCATTATGGCAATCATTTAATAAAATAAGATTTGGGATATTATGCTTAAATAGGCTGGAAATGGCAACAAACGTTAAGGATATTGCCCTGAAATTTCTGCTAGGTTTTTTATAACACAATTTAACAAAACTCCAAAAAATTATGTTTCAAAAGATCTATTAAGTGACAAATAAATGTGTATATGGATAATCAGCTTTATTATAAGATGAACAATTAGCTTAAATTGATAGTTAAAAGAAAATAATGCTTCATACAATTTGTTATTAATTTATTTAAGAAAATAAAGCTGAAAAATAATGCAAAATATAATTTTTGAGGTGTCATATTTTTAGCACAAAATTTATATTTAACTTCATAATGGTTGCTATTAATTGGCAGAATTTTTCTACTAAAGATAATCAACCTATTGAAGTGTCCCAAATGATTTGGTGGTTTAGATTAATTATGCTCATTATTGGGAAACTGTTTTCTTAGTAATCTTGTTTCTAGTTAATGGTAAATATCTGCTCAAAATTGCTGTAGTTTGAGTCTCTGGGGCCATGCATTCAGACTTAAAACACACTCTTTGATTTCCAAATTTGGCTTCAGATTGAACACACATTGAGCGCATTTTTATGCTGCCCATTATTCTTTTAATAATGAATAAAATTTTCTTGGCTTTTTAGTAACACATTTTTAGTATGAAAGTCTTATGGCTTAATTCCAAATTAGTTATCTTTAGTCAAACTTTTTTTTTTTTTTTTTTTTTGGGGGGGTTTTCGAGACAGGGTTTCTCTGTGTAGCCCTGGCTGTCCTGGAACTCACTCTGTAGACCAGGCTGGCCTCGAACTCAGAAATCCACCTGCCTCTGCCTCCCAAGTGCTGGGATTAAACTTTTATAAAATTTATTGTTTTTATAATTAACTGGATTGGTTACAGAAACCATTGATAAATGAGCTTACAGAATATGCCTGGTTTTTGATAGATAGTTAATTAACATGTCAGATGTGCAAGATTCCAAGATGAAAGTATATTTTTGTTAGAGAAGGAGCTCTGTGAAGCTAGTGCAGTAACACCATATGATTCATCTGAGATTTATAATCCAAGATACTGAACTATTTATTGCATCTGTAAAAATCTTGACTTGATTTTGTCCTTGAGTTTTATTGATGCACCATATGTTTAACAAACTTGGTGGAATTAAAGTGATATTAATTGAACTTTCAAATTTTAAAATACTTAGACTGCATGGACATATAAATGATTCTCATAGAGACACTGCTAATTTGATAAATATAAATGCTGTAAAGTTAAAATTCACTCAAGAGTGTATGTTGAGTAATTCTTGTATTTCACCTAACTGGAATAAAATGAAAAGATTAAAAACAATGAGCGAAGCTGGGCAGTGGTGGCACACACCTTTAATCCCAGCACTTGGGAGGCAGAGGCAGGCGAATTTCTGAGTTCGAGGCCAGCCTAGTCTACAGAGTGAGTTCCAGGACAGCCATGTCTCAAAAAACAAAACAAAACAAAAAAACCCAAACAAACAAACAAACAAAAAACAAGCAACAACAACAAAATACAATGAGTGATAGTTTGAAATGTTGCAGGAAGTTATAGCTGAGAGCTTAGGGCTAATCATAAGAAGACCAGGGAGAACTTTTTTTTTAGTGTTTCTCTGCCAGTGTGCTTTCATTTCTGGTTTCTTATTTCTACCAACAGTATTTATAAAATAATAACCTTAATAATTCCATATTTGTTTCTCATGTATTACAAATTCTAAGTAAACTGAGGAAATAATGACATCAAGAAAAAAAAAAACAGTCTTTGTTTTGTGCCCATTCACTGCAATGTATAATACAGTATTTATGGCTTTACAATTAAAAAATTAAGATCCATCATAACATAATAACAGTGGCAGCAATAATACTGAGTTAGTAATTCGTCATTATATTTTCATGTGCAAAGAAATGGGGAACAGACCATAATCAACTTGTAGGAGCCACATATGAAAAGTTTACTGAAGCAGAATTTTAATCCATGCTGACTCGATCCAGTCAAAGATCTTACAGACATCCCATCTGTAAACAGAAAATGACTCAGTAAGTGACCCTCTATTGAGACTTGAGTAATCAGTGATGTCACGTACATACTAGAGACAAGGTTGTTGGATGGAATGATCTTAGTTCTAGAACAAGTTAATTAAAAATCAAATTAATGCGAAGAAGAAGAAGAGAGCTCAGATATCTGTGATGACAAAATGATATTACATATGATATAGGAATGAACATAAAATATTTACATATTGAAAAGTACATTGTGTACTATTGAAAATGTAGCGTTTATCTACAAAAGTTACAAGTATCAGAAGTACAAGGAAAGCTGTATAAAAGTAAAGTATATATTTACTTCTGAATGTTAAATTCCAAACAGAACACTGTAAACTTTTGAGACATTTAAAGCCAGTCCAAAGTAACAAGTAACCTGATTTTAGAGATTCAGGCTTGCTAGAAAGTGCTAAGACATCTAACTATTCTAAGATTGCAAATGATTGAACAATAAGAATTTATGCTTGAAGATAAAATGCTGTATGAGATATCACATTCATGAGTGATCTTTTTCTAAGCAGTGCCAACAAGAGAATCCAGGTTGAATCCTGCAGAAGGGAATTTTAACCTAAGAAACAAGAAAGGGAAAAAAACCACTGCAAATGGCTTGATACATTAAACAAAAAACAAGATCCTTTGGTTTGCATTGTGAAAATGGTGGTTTATATTATACCTCTGTCTTCGAAACCAGGAAACTCTCCCTAAATAATGTAAATTAACATTTATATTTTAAAATGAACATTTTGTTCAACCATATAAGCAATTCAAGATAAATATGGCTCTCTATCCTTTGTATTGATGATTTATGGGCACGATGAATTGAGTGAGTACTGAAAATGACTTAAGCTTGCAAATCTGTCTTACATTAGAAGAGTCCATGCAGTATTGACTATTATAGTGTAGGATAAAACTGTTTAATGTCTCAAGATTTTAAAATCATGTTTATGACACTAAATTCATTTGCAAATTTCAGTACTTTTTATATTTGGTTTATATCATTGTACTTTAAAACAATTTAAGATTTTATACCATATTACTTTCCATGCATATCCTTTTACCAAGATGTACAAGAATCTATGTAATTTCATTTCTTTTAGTTAGTGTTTTAATGTTTGTAACTACTACTGATGAATATAGTTTCAGTCTCAAAGGCTTCCACATAGAGGCAGGAAGACAGAAACATAGAAGTAGACAGTAAAACTTGATCATCATAATATCTAATAAGAGAATGTTTAAAATTTTTCAAGAAAATCTGAGTTACTGTTTCAGAAGAGTTATTTGGGGCTTCAAAGCCATTGTGCATATCTGTTTAATAATAGCTTAGTTTAAAGCTATATTACTGTACCAATATGATCAGAGAAGGTGATCTTAAGACTTGCGTGACTAAATGGAATTTCTATGTGGCTTAAAGTGTTGCCTATCACTGAGTGATAACATTGTAGTGTTTACACAGGGTTGTACTGTCTTCTCAGTGTATATTAAGTGAGATGCTGATTTTCCCCTACTGATCTAAGAAGCACTCTGTGGTTAAAAACCAATCTATGTTATTTTGAAATACCTGTTGGTGTTGATATGCCATGAATTAAGATATATTCTTCTGTTTCCCTTCATAATATCCACATCTTACCCTGTATCCTGCTGCCTGGGATGGACTCCCAGATTTCCTCAAAAAAGCTTCCAAATGCAGCATCAAGTGAATCAGAGTACTGGAGTCTTATTTGTCTTCATGGAATTCTCAGAGTATCCGACCTTACAGGTGCCTTTATTCCTGATCTTTCTGATGATATACACCATCACTGTTTTGGAAAATCTACATATGATTTTGGTCATCAGGATCAAATGCTAAACTCCATACTCCTATGTATTTTTTCCTCCGCCATTTATCCTTTGTTGATCTTTGTTACACTACTGTGATTGCACCAAAACTGCTAGACCTTCTGATAACAGAGGACAGATCTATGTCTCTCAAAGGATGCATAATCCAGTTTTACTTTGGTTATGCTTGTGTGGTTACCCAAACCTTCATGTTAGCAGTAATGGCCTATGACCGCTTTGTGGCCATTTGTAACACTCTGCTCTACACAGTGGCTATGTCTCGTAGGCTGTGTGCTCTCCTAGTAATTGGAACTTACCAGTGGGGTGGGCTCTGTGCCACCACACTAACATATTTTCTTTTGGCACTATCTTACTGTAGATCTACCATCATTAACCACTTTTGCTGTGAGTACTCTGCCATAATTTCTGCAGCCTGTTCTGATTCTTCCTTTAGCCAGCTAGCATGCTTGTTAATTTGTATGTTCAATGAGATTTGCATCCTCCTTATCATCATTGTCTCCTATGTTGTCATACTCATCACTATCATCAAGATTCCTACTAAAGGAGCACTACAGAAAGCCTTGTCCACCTGTGCCCCACGCCTGACTGCCATCTCTTTCGGCCATGGGATTATTATCCTTCTATACTGCGTGCTCAAGCCAAAGAGCTCACTGCTTCTTGTTAAGATAGTCACTGTGTTTAACAGCACCGTCATCTCTATGCTTAATCCTCTTATTTATGGCCTAAGAAATAATGATATAAAGGAGACTGTGATGAAGTTCATCCACATAAAAATCCTTTCTCAGTCATTATAGATACACACACACTACACTTACACACACACCTAAAATATTTTTCTTAATTTCTTTATTCATTGAATATCTAATATTAAAATAATGAAACAAAAATAAATATTTTTAGAAACTGTGGGAATAATGTGTGTGTGAGAGTATACATGTTTAATTGTTACATTATCACTATAAATAACTATAGAGAATGGAAATTATGATATTATCTTAGAATGGAGAGGGCTAAATCATTGTTCTCTAATGATGTCCAAATTTAATTCACTTAGATTTTGGATTTCGCTTTTATTTTACTCTTCTTTTCCCTTTCTTTTTCTTGTTATATATCCATTCTTTTCCTTTCTCCATCCTTTATATTCATCCCTCTTGTATGCTTGTTTGTAATTGTGCATAAGCCCCTATACATTCATATCTGAACATATGTGGATGATAATTCCCTTTTTTTCTCTCTCCAGAAAACAATAAAAAAGCATATTAGATTCAGTACATTCAACAAACTTCACATGATAAGTTTTAGTGCCAATTTTTCTGTTTTCCATCACTAAAAAAGAACTATACTCTGGAAATTATAACATTTATAACTTTTCTTTCAACAGCAGTATCTAACTACTGGTTTTGAGATTATAAAACTTATTTTTACCTATATACCAGAAACTTACATATTCAAAAACTTAATGATCATAACATACTAAGGTTAGCTAAAATGTTATAAATTATTTTCAGAGAAGTATTTATGTTATGGGCAACATCAATTACTTTTATATTGGCTTTTAATACATGCTTATCTGTACTACAGATTTCTTGTACTATTTCCTTTTGGAAGTACTGCAATGACATGACTGTCTCCTGATTTATTTCTTCTACTATTTTCTTCACAAACTGCTAAGAAATCTAATTTTGAGGATAGAGCCATTTCTTTCACAGAATGCACCAAGCATTTCTTCACTGTATGTATGTTGTTAAAGAATATTTTATCTTTAATTATTTTATGTATGTCACAGTGTGGGTTTATGCTCCTGAGTACAGTGTCCATGAAAGTCAGAGATGGTGTTGGATCCTTTGGAAATGGAGTTACAGTCAGTTGTGGGCTGCCCACTGTGGGTGTTGGGACATGAAATCACATCCTTTGTAAGAGTAATATGTGTTCTTAACCATAACTTTCTAGACTCTGAGTACATATGTCTGCTACTAGGTGCATTTATGTTGGTAGAGTTGAGCTATGGCTAATTTGTAGTGATCCATAATCATCTTTTCTAAAAAGTTGTAGTCTTCTTCTTTGTCAGTGACTTTTGACACTTCCAGTGACTTCGAGCTACCAATGATCCTTTAATATTTAATGTGCTGTTTGCTCACATGATCCTCTCACACTACTATGCTCAGAAAAAAACTACTGGAAGCTTGTTGGCACTGTTACCATATCTTGTTCTGAATAAGGCATGAGGCAGAAGAGTGTTTTATTTCCCTCTAAATTTTGAAGAAAATACATTGCCTGAATCTTTCTCTCCATGTCTATGTTTTTATTTTCATCATCATCATGATGATTTCAGTGATAGGGTGGTACACAATGGTGCACATGTCTGCTACCTAGGTGTTACTGAGATTTTCATAATACCAGTTATTTTCATCCTGTTTTTCTACTGAATTTTCAAGGCTTACAGAAAATATCCTCTGTCTTTGCTTGACAAATCATCAGTGGACTACAACCGAAGAACCAAGGATGTAATAAAGATAAATAATCAATGACAATTGATGTAGTATAGAATATCATTTCATGTCTTTTATTTAGTTTTTATAGTAACTGTGGTATTGCTCCATCAAGTCAGCTCATCAATGTAAGATGACACATTAATTAACATATCATTATCACATTATTTTACACTATAGAAATTGCAAGGACTAAAATCACAGAGAATTTGAAGGGAATCCATAAATTAGATATTCTAACATGAAAATATATTATCACTAGACTCATCCATTTCTCAACCCAGATCACCATTCAATTTATATCTCATGAAGTGCAGTTACTTTGAAATACTCTCAAGTACATATAACTTTAGTGCTCAGTATTAAACCATCACTTATTTCAGTATTTTGTATATCTGTAAAACAGTCTTTACTGAAGTTCACTAGAAAGAGAGATTTCGCTGATTAAGAGTGTTAGTGCTGGTTCTGTATGGATACAAACATATATATTTAGAAGGTCAATTCATGCTAAGCATCAGGATTAAATCTCCCCATAGATCCAATACGCTACACTGCTGTGGCTTAGAAGATTTACATTATTAATTATGGATTCGTTCCTATAAAGTGGGTCCCAAATCTAATTCTAGAGTTGTGGATTACCTCTAAGATGGTTATTTGTTTACTTCTGTTTTCTTCTACATAACAGAGAAGTCAGTTACAGTGTCAGAATTATAATTTACTCTATATCTACTATCTACTGTTTTAAATTTTTGGGATTTCAAAATATAAGGTCTTATGTGACAAATACAGTTCATTTTTATTGTGATTTCACCACTGAAAACATTATTTCTTGTTCAAAATATTATTTTATTTAAATGTATATATTATTTGGCAGAACATTTAGTTAAATGCATTATCATATCTGATTTACAGACTCCAAGATTTTAAATAGGTGATATATGTCTATATCTAAAGTACATGAATTTTTGATACATTGATGTTTAGTTTTAAAAACGTAGAAAGTTTTAGTTGCATTAGTTTGTTATAAATCATTACTAGTAAACAAATTACAGTATTTCTTTTGGAAGTAAGAAGCAAGAATTCAGAAGAAAATAAGAAGACTAGGATTTGCATTTACATCAGAATGGGCATTGCAGTACATTAAATTTTACCAAGCGATTTATATCCCAAAAGATATGAATTATGATTAGCTAGTGATAGTAGTAAAAATATAATCATTCAGTTAAAACAATTAAAGAGCCTACTAATTAGAAAGAGCTTTTTTCAGTAAATTCTATGCACGCATATCTCTAATTTCCAAGCACTGAGAAAAGAGAAATTTGTTTCATCATTAATGTATGCTAAACTAAAAATTGTGCATGTTGAATTTCAATTATGAAATCTTTATTTAACCCAAAATGTTATTGCTACTTTGCTTATTATTTTATAGTTGAATACCAACTTCAAATTAAATAGATTTTGAAAAATCAGCTAACTTGGAATTAAAATCATTGTTGTTGTTTGGTTGGTTTTAGTTTGTTAATCATTTTAAATATCTTATAAATTCTGCACAAATATTTCTGAATATGAAGGAGTAAGAAAACCACACAAATATGGCAACCTAAGACATTATAAACTTTTGGTCACCAACTTTCTGACTGACTCCTTGACATCTTTGTTTCTGAGACTATAGATCAGGGGGTTTAACATAGGGATGAAGACCATATAGAACACTGAGGCCACCTTGACCATGAGCCAAGAGCTCTTTGTGTTAGGTACACAATAGAGAAAAAGAATTGTTCCATGAAAAATGATAATGGCAGTCAGGTGAGAAGCACATGTAGAGAAGGCTTTACTACGGCTCCCAGTGGAAGACATCTTCATGACAGTGATGAAGATGAAAACATAGGAAGTAAGAATAATAACTAGGCTACTTATTTCATTAAATGTAGCGGAGACAAAAATAATCTTCTGACTAATGTAAGGGTCACTGCAGGATACAGCCACAATAGCAGCATGCTCACACACAAAGTTATTTATGATATTAATTCCTTGAAAGGATAATCTCAGCAAAAAGTAAGTAAGTGTCAGGGAACAGATTAAACCCCAAGAATATGATGCACCCACTAAAAAGGAGCACAGCTTTGGGGACATAGCAACAGTGTAGAGCAGAGGATTACACACTGCAACAAATCTGTCATAGGCCATCACTCCCAACATGTAGGTTTCGGTCACCACAAATGTACATGCAAAGAAGAACTGCATAATACATCCTGAGAAAGAGATGGTCCTGTCTTCTGTGATCAAGTTTTCTAACAGTTTGGGTGTTACAACAGTAGAGTAACAGAAATCCACAAAGGAAAGGTGACTAAGGAAAAAGTACATGGGGGTGTTGCAGAGCTTTGTATTGACCCGGATGATGCCAATTATGCCCAGGTTTCCAAGCACAGTGATTGTGTATATGGTCAGAAACACAAGGAACAGGGGCACCTGGAGATCTGGGTATTCAGAGAAGCCCAAGAGAATGAAGATCACTGAATAAGTCTGGTTTTCTCGGTCCCTGAGTTAAAATAGAAAAATTGAAAGAGAGAAGCAATCAAATAAGATAGGCTGACAAAAAAGTGTTTGGAGGTTTAAGGATTGCTCATAAAAAGCAGTATAGAAGTTTGCTCCAGTGGTTACATTAATTTGAATTCAAAGCATAAATTAACATATTATAATAAATGTTTTTTATCATTTGTAGTTTATTATTTTGTACTTTACAATAAAATGCAGTTCACAAGTTTGAAGTTGAATCACACAGACATTAGATAAAATCGTATCATAAAATTACAGAATGTGCTATTTCCTGCTGTAGCAAATCTACTGTAAACTAGTGATATGTCTAAAATATACCTTAGTTATACAAAACAGCAGTCACAGAGATACTGCATATCATCTAATTTCCTAATTATTCAAAGCAATTCTAATTATGGAAAAATAGAATGAGTTATTTCTCTATGTCCTATGTACTTCCAAATTGTCTCAACTACTACTTTCTACTGTCTAAGTACATTTTCCTTAGAAATATATTAAAACTATTTACTATCCCTAACTCAGTATAAAATTACATTATTACTCAATATAAAATTAACACTATTGCACTTAAGATAAGAATGACATGTCTGTGTGCCAAGATTAAAAGCCCTACAGTTTCACCATGTTGTCATTATATTCTTTGAGATAATATTAACCTTGTGTCCTTGATATAAATATATTATTAACATAGACGTACAATTTTCTTCAACTTTTACTTTAGATTTTATTGATTCTATCTACAGGACTTACTATATCCTAAATATACATACACATTTCATGCAAATTATATTGAGCCCAAATTCTATAATTAGACTTTTAAAAACTTGACCCAAATCTCTGTTCGTTCTTTTATCCTATTTTAGTAAAAGTTGAGCAACATAGGGCTGATTATTATTCTATCAGTAAAAAATATTGTTTCAACAAATTCTGACACATCTTTTAAACAAATTTAACTTTGGGGCCCACTTCTTATATTCTGTGTTATCTTGATGAACTTGGTACTAAAATTCAAAATCACTCATTTTGGCTAGAGAAGTGTCTGTCATCTATGTTCAGTTGTCTTATTGTTCAGTGGGCTGTGTACACAATGTGCATACGTATCTGAAATAAAAAAATTCATTCTTTCCTTTCTGGTAAGTTAGAAACTACAGAATTATCAAATATAATTTGTATTCTTAATTTCTCTATGAGATTATTATGAAGTGACATACATATCATAACTTGTAATTGATAAAATCTGTCTGTATATATAAAGAAGAAATATATAATGAATAAGTAGATATTCTCTAGAAATATTGGTCACATAATAATAATAAATACAGTGGCACAGATGATGGTAAATTTATCTAGTTATGAAGTTTATCATAATGCTTATCATAGAAGTTATAGTCATACATGAATTTCAAAGCCTGAGAAAATTATGATCATACATTATTTTTCCTCTAAAATAAAATAGAGTTGAATAAACTCACCATAAAGCAGAAATTTTTGATGTATTCATTTAAGACTTTTTATAAAAATGATAGGCTCTAGGACTGCCTCTGCTAGAAATTTTATTTATTTTAAAGAATATAATACAAAATGTGGGAAAATGTATATGGCAAAGAATATTTTAGGAAAAAATTACTTCTAACACATAACCTTTACAAACAAATCTCAGCGATAACTGAGAGAAAGGGAAATAAAAAAACAAAACCTTAGCATCAAACTGTGTCCCACATTTATGTCACAGATACTTTGGGGATATGAGCCCTAAAGAATATAAATGAGGAATTGCTCTGGAGACTTAAATCAAACAATAAGATGAAACAAAAGCCCATGTGATATTTTGTTTGTAATTGTATCTAAATTTAGTAATACTTTCAAAGCAATGTTTAATGCTTTAAATATCTTATAAAATATTTTATAAGATATCAATATTCTGTAAACTTAAATATATACAAACAGCTGTAAAAAACTATAAAATAATGCATTAACTGAGGACTAGTTTCCATGGTACTAGAAGGTACCATGCAAGTTTCTGAAGGATGAGAGAAACCAAAATTTCTATCTAGCAATCCCCCTTGAACCACAACCATGACCAACATAGTAGTATAACCCTACGAGTAGAGTAGTAGCATGCATACATTCCCAGTAACCAAAAGTACTTTCAATGGACTTAAGAGCACCTCCTTACCCCGAGCAAGAGGGAAATCATGTCTAGTATTGGAAACCTAGATAACTAAGTATTCAATGCTAGTGAAGACACAGGTCTTGGAGGAGACCCCACAATACCATTTTACTAAAGCAGCATAATCCATAACAACATTCTGAATATTTATTCTTGTACCCAGAGATAAATTTAGTCTTCACTTTCAATCAAGAAAACTCTTTGCTACAGTTGGAAACCACCACAGAAAATCACAACCAGTCAATAGGCAGAGTTATGGAGCTCAGCTTGCCTATCTCCCAAAAAGGTCTGCCCAAACCAAGGACACAGGCTGACTTCTCTAACCAGTGACAAATGGGATCTGCTCTAACCAGAGACACAGGAGGCCTGGCTAACCAGACAGTACTGACTGACTCCCAGGAGGCCTGCTATAACCCAGGACAAACAGCTGCACTTGCCTCCAAAAAGGCCTACTCCACTCTGAGACACTGAGGTCAGTTAGCACCAGAGATAACCAGATGGCAAAAGGCAAGAGCAAGGATATAAGTGACAGAAGCCAATGTAATTTGACACCATCATAACCCAGTTCTCCTATTATACCAAGCCCTGGATACCCTAACACTCCCAAGAGCAAGATTCTGACATAAAATCCCATCTAATAAAGATGATAGAGGACTTTAAGTAGGGTATATATAAGTCCTTTAAAGATATAGAGGAAAACACAGGCAAACAGGTAGAAGCTCTTAAAGAGGAAACAAACACATTAAAGAAATACAGGAAAATAAAATTAAACAGGTAAAAGAATTGAACAAAACGATCCAAGACCTAAAAAGGTAATAAAAAAATTTAAAATATCATGAATGAGGTAACACTGGAAATGGAAAACCTAGGAAACAGCAACTACAAATGAAAGCATCACCAATAGAATACAAGAAATGGAAGACAAAATCTCAGATGTAGAATATAACATAGAAGAAATTGAAACATTGGTCAAAGAAAACGCTAAATGTAAAAACTTTCTAACTCAAAACATCCAGAAAATTTGGCACACTATGAAAACACCAAATATCAGAATAATAGGAATAGAAAAGGGTGAAGATTCCAAGTTCAAAGGGCCAGAAAACATCTTCAACAAAATAAGAGAGGAAAACTTTCCTAACCTAAAGAAGGAGATGGCCATAAACATACAAGAAACCAACAGAACACCAAATAGATTACACCAGAAAATACTTCCAACAAATAATAATCAAAATATTAAATGTACAGAACAAAGAAAATATTAATATTAATAACTGTAAGGGGAAAAGGCCATATAACATATAAAGGCAGACATATCAGAATTACACCAGACTTTTCAAGAGACTCTAAAAGACAGAAGATCCTGGACAGATGTCATATGGACCATAACAAATCACAGATGCCAGCCTAGACTGTGATATCTGGTAAAACTCTCAATCACCATAGAGGAAGAGACCAAGATATTCCATGACATTCAGATTAAAACAATATTTTTCTACTAATCCATCCCTACAGAGGATAATAGAAGGAAAACACCAGGAGGCTAACTATGCCCAAGAAAAAAACAAGAAATTAATCATCTCACAATAAACCCCAAAGAAGAGAAACACACACACACACATACACACACACACACACACACATACACACACACACACACACACACGCACAACCACCTTCAACAACAAAAATAACAGGAACTAACACTCATTTATCTTTAGTATCGCTCACCACCAATGGTCTCAATCCACCAATAAAAAGACACAGGCTAACAGAGAGAATACTAAAACAGGAAGTGTCACTCTGCTGCATAAAAGAAATGCACATTAGTTATAAAGGTAGCAACTACCTCAGAGTAATGGGTTAGTAAAAAGTTTTCCATGAAAATGGTCCCAAGAAACAAGCTGAAGTTGTCATTCTAATATCCAATAAAATATACTTGTAGTCAAAAGTAAGCAAAAGAGATAGAGGATACTTCAAACTAATTAAAGGAAAAATTCACCAAGATGAAGTCTCAATTCTGAGCATCTATGTCCCAAACGCAAGGGCCCCCAGAGTCATAAAAGAAACTTTATTAAAGTTCAAAATATACATTAAATCTCACACAATAATAGTGGGAGACGTCAATATCCTCTGCTTCCCAATGGACAGGTTATTGAAACAGAAACTAAACAGAGACACAGTAAAAATAACAGAAGTTATGAAACAAATGGATTTAACAGATATCTCCAGAACATTTTACCTCAAAACAAAAGAATATAACTTCTTCTCAGCACCTGAGGGATCCTTCTCCAAAACTGACTATATAAGTGGACAAAAACCAAGTTTCAACAGGAACATGAAGACTGACACCATTCCATGCATCCTATCAGATCACCACAGACTAAAGCTGGACTTCAATAACAGCAACAACAACAGAAAGCCCACATACTCATGGAAACTAAATAACTCACTTCTCAATAATGTGGTCAGGAAGAACATAAACAAAGTAAAGGCTATTTAAAATTCAACAAATAAAGGCACAGCATACCCAAACTTATGGGACACAATGAAAGCAGTGTGAAGATCAAAATTCATAGCACTAAGTGTCTTCATAAAGAAATTGGAGATACTCTATACTAGCAACTTAACAGAACACCTGAAAGCTCTAGAACTAAATGAAGCAAACACAAGCAAGAGAAGTAGACAGAAAGCATAGGCAAAATCAGGGCTGAAATCAACCAACTAGAAACAAAGAAAATGATACAAAGAATCAAAAGAACTAGCAGCTGTTTCTTGAGAAAATCAACAAGATACATAAACCTTTAGCCAAACTAACTAAAGGGCACAGAGACACTATCCAAATTAGCAAAATCAAAAATGAAAAGCTAGACAAACAATAGAAATGGATGAAATTCACAGAGTCATATTATCTTACTACAAAAGATTATACTTGACAAACTGGAGAACCTAGACAAAAATAGAGCATTTTCAAGACGGTAACAGTAGTACCATAACCCCTAAGGCAATAGAAACAGTCATTTAAAACCAGAGAGAGAGAGAGAGAGAGAGAGAGAGAGAGAGAGAGAGAGAGAGATAGCCCAGGTAAAGATGTTGTTAGTGCAGAATTCTACTAGACTTTCAAAGAAAAGTTAATACAAATACCCTATATAAATACTCCTCAAACTAATCCACAAAATAGAAACAGAAGGTACACTACCTAATTCATTCTATGAAGTCATAGTTACTCTGATACCTAAAACACACAATGACAGAACAAAGACAGAGAACGTCAGGCCAGTTTTGCTTATGGGTATAAATGCAAAAATACTCAATAAAATTCTCACAAACTGAATCCAAGAACACATCAAAAACAACATTTATGATCAAGTAGGCTTTCTCTCAGGGATGCAAGGATGGTTCAATATACAAAAATCCAAAAACAAAATCAGCAATATAAGCAAATGCAAAGAAAAAAGGCACATGATCATCTCATTAGATGCTGAAAAACCTTTGACAGAATACAGAACTCCTTCGTGTTAAAAGTTTTGAGGAGATCAGGAATTCATGGCACATAACTAAAAGTAATATAGAGCAAACCAACAGCAAACATCAAATTAAAAGGAGAGAAATTTGAAGCAATCTCAGTGAAATCAGGGACAAGTCTACCCATTCTCTCATTATCAATTCAATATAGTATTGAAGTTCTAGTAAGAGCAATTCGAAAACAAAAGGAGGTTGATGAGATACAAATTGGAAAGGAAGAAATCAAAGTATCATTATTTGCAGATGATATGATAGCATGTATATATGCTATCATATATATATATGTTTATATATGTGTGTGTGTGTATCAACTTTCACAATAGCCACAAATAATACAAAATACCTTGCTGTAACGCTAACCAAGCAAGTGAAAGATCTGTATGACAAGAACAGCAAGTTCTGAAGGAAAAAATCAAAGAAGACTTCAGAAGATGGAAAGATCTCCCATGCTCATGGATTGGTAGGATTAACATAGTAAAATAGCCACTGGAGGGTCCCAGATGCCAGGGAAACAAGAAGAACATAGGACCCAATGGGAATGATTTTAGCAGAGAAGGGAAGATAGTACCTCTAGAGACCACCTCCAGTAGATAGGCACAGCCCCGGTCAAGGTATGGGGCCACACACCCATCACAAAGTTTTTAACCCAGAATTGTTCCTGTCCAAAGGAAGAATGGGGACAACAATGGAACAGAGACTGAAGGAAGGGCCATTGGGGATTGCCCCACCTGGGGAACCATCATGTCTGCAGACACCAAACCTGACACTGTTACTGTGGTCAACAGGCACTTGCTGACAGGAACCTGATATGGCGACTCCTTGGGAGGTCCAGTCAGCAACTAACCAATGCTGGTGTGGCAGCTTAGAGCCACCCATGAGACTAAGCTCAGGGAACCTGGTGAGGGGGCTGGCCGAAGAACTGAAGGAGCTGAGGGCGAAGAACAACATCAGCTGGTCTGACCACCCAGTTCTCCCAGAGACTAGACTACCACCCAAGGAGTGTACATGGAGGGATCCATAGTTCCAGATACATAAGTAGCAGAGGATGGCCTTGTCTGACAACAGTGGGAGGGGAGGCCTTAGATCCTGTGGATGTTTGATGCCCCAGCATAGGGGGATGCTGTAGGAGTAGGGTGGGAGAGGGTGGGTGGGTGGGTGAACACCCTCACAGAGGTGAAAGGGAGGGAGCAAAGGGAGGGCGTGGGATGGGGAAGTGAGATATCTTTTGAGATATATATGAATGGAATGATTAAATAAATAAATAAATAAATAAATAAATAAAATGTTTACCTTACTACAAGCAATCTTCAGATTCAATGCAAACACAATTTCCATAGACATGAAAAGAAAAATTCTCAACTTCATATGGAAATACAAAAACTGAATAACTAAAATAATTCTCAACAGTTAAAGAACTTCTGGAGGAAGCACCATCCCAGATCTCAAGCTGCATTCAATACAGAGCAATCTTGATAAAAACCACATCATATTGGTGCAGAGACAGACATGTTGATCAATGGAGTAGACTCAAAAACCCATAAGAAAACTCATACACCTATGGACCCTTGATCTATGACAAAGAAGCCAAAACCATACAATGACAAAAAGAAAGCATCTTCAACAAATGGTGCTGCTCAAACTGGTGGTCAGCATGTAGACAAATGCAAATTGATCCATATTTATCACCTTCTACAAAGCTCAATTCCAAGTGGATCAAGGACCTCTACATAAAACCAGATACATTGAATCTAATAGAAGACAAAGCAGAAAATAGGCTCAAATGCATTGGCACAGAGGAAAATTTCCTGTACAGAACAACAATGACTTGGGCTCTAAGATCAACAATTGCTAAACAGGACCTTATAAAATTGAAAAGCTTCTGTACAGCAAACAATACTGTCAATAGTACAAAATGGCAACCTACATATTGGGAAGCGATCTTCTCTAAGCCTACATCTGATAGAGGGCTAATATCCAAAATATATAAAGAACTCAAGAAGTTAGACTCCAAAAATCAAATAACCAAATTTACAAAATGGCAATCAGACCTAAACAGAGATTCTCTTTTTTTCCCCATTTTTTATTGGTTATTTTATTTATTAACATTTCAGATGTCATCCTGTGGGGCAGTGATCTGTGACAGGAAATCTGGCACCTGGCTGAGCACTGGCATAACATCTGGGCGACCCAGAGGAATAATCCACAAGGAATCGGAAAACTTTATGCCAAGACTCCCGGGAGGCTTTTGACTCCAGTTACAGGTCACGTACCACCGCTCCTCAGGTACAGGTGTGGCCACACAGCCCAAGCCATCCCCATGTTAATGAGACATCTAGAGGGTTAGCCATGCCTCTTCCCAGTTACTATATCTGCCTCGCCTCTCACAGAAAGGCAGGGGTACAATTCCATCCATGACACTCCACAGGATGAAAATAAATGTCTTAGAATTACGGACTGTCTCTTCATCTGGACCCGCAGTGGAAAGGGAGGGATCTGGCCCTCTATTAAGGAGTCATTTAATCTCTTCCTGAGGGCTTCCCAGCGCTCCCAGATAGTACCCATTCACCCAAACCTAAGCTGCTAGCCGGCGCCCCAAGCCGCTGGAATCTGGTCTTGGCGGGAACCCCAGCTGTGCTCCGGCTAGTCCATCTGTGGAACCCTGCAGCGACTGCGGTGTCCCGGGCTAGAGAACCCATGGAGACGGCTGCCACTCGTTCCCCGAGAATGGCCCCCTCCCCCACGCATGGACATGGCCCGCAAGGGCTTCCCACAGCCCCCACCTGCCGTCTGACTATGTGGGAAGATGCGAGGCCACTTCCCTCAAGTTTGCTGTCCCACCCAGAGCTGCAGCATCCCTGGACAGACACATGGGGCTCCATTCCAACACACCAGTCTTGTTCCCACATCTGGTACCCAACGTGAGGCAAAACCCAGCTTCAAGTGTATTCTCAGGTGGAGACCCACCCACATCAAAACTCCAGATCGCTCAAGGACCCTGAGTACAAAAATAGGGGCCTTCCTCTAATCTCTTTCTCTCTCTCTCTCCAAGTGTTCCTGGCCAGTTTCCCTCCTCTAGTCTCCACTGTGAGGGCTCCTGTTTAGATAATGGATCTGCTTTTCACAGCAGTTCAGGCTCCGAGTGCCTTGCTTCCTCCATCAGTGGTTTTACCTGCTATTTCCTGAGGTCCCTGCAGGCCAAGAGACTAGGTTTTTTTCCCCAGTGCCATTGTGGTGCTCCTGCCTTGTTACGAACCCTAGCTTCTAGCTTTCTCCTCTGGTGCTGGCTGTTCTATGTTTCTCCCTCTAAGTTTTTTTTTTTTTCTTTCAAGGTTGGCTTTTCTTCTGCTTTTACATTTAGGCTAAGAAAAACAAACAGAGAATACCCAGCTTCCATGTGACAGAGTGGCCCCTCCCTCCTTCCCTAGCCCACCCAAAGCCTGCCAAGACAAAGGAAAACAAATCAAAACAAAACAAAAAAAAACCAACAACAACAACAAAAAAAAAAAAAAACGAGCTTTGTTTCTCCCTAACAGGAATACCTGAAACAGTGTTCTGTGCTTCTCAACTCAAAATTTTCTTGCTTCTTTATTTAAATGTTTATTTTTCTCCCTAGCATTCATGACATACGTCCAAAAAAAATCTTCCAACTTGTTTAAGATTTCTTTTAAGATTCAAAAGTCACCTAATCTACTCCCACAGGTCAAATCAACTATTTGGATCACTGTTTCTTCAATTCTTAATTAACAACCAGTTTCCTTTTACAGACAGTTATTGCCAATCCCAAAACTTTTCTTCCTCAGCTATCAAAAGCAGACTTAAAAGATGCCTTCTAGGACCATGATATGCTCCCAAGCAAACCATTACAGGCTTAATTTGCTATTCACCCTATGCAGACATCCCCCTGCTGGGATTCTGCTCCTCTGTGATTTTCCTACAGGATTATCTCCACAGAAGCTTGCTGTCACAGAACCAGCGGAGACAACACCATCTCCTGGGACCTGCCTGAGAGTACAAAGCTGCCTTCCTCCAGACAGAAGACACCTGAGACACATGCTGAGATCCCACAGAGACGTGTGCTCAGCCCCACAGAGGACAGACATGAGACTTTCCAGCCTCCACAGGACCAAGAGTCTCCCCTCTCAGTGATGCCAGATAAGGCAATTCTCTGCTACAGATCCAGCTGGAGCCATGGGTACCACCTGTGTACTCTTTGGTTGGTGGTTTAGCCCCTAGGAGTTTGGGAGCTCTAGTTGGTTGATATTGCTGTTGTTCTTATGGAGTTGCAAACCCCTACAGCGCCTACAGTCCTTGCTCTAACATTCCCAATGGAATCCCAGTGCATAGTCGAATGTTCAGCTGTGTACATCTGCATCTATATTGGTCCAGCTCTGGCAGAGACTCTCAGGGGACAGCTATACCAGGCTTCTATTGGTAAGCACTTCTTGGCATTAGTTATACTGTCTTGGTTTGAGGCCTGCAGATGAGATGAATCCTTAGGTGAGGCAGTCTCTGGAAGACATTTCCTTCAGTCTCTGCTCTATGTCCCTACATTTCCTTTTGAGAGGAAGAATTCTGGATTAATATCTTTGAGATGGGTGGCAGCACCATCCCTCAACTGGTGACCATGCTATCCACTGGATACGGTCTCTACACATTCTCTCTTTCTTTTGTTGGGTATTTCAGCTAATGTCCTCTCTGTTGAACCCTGGGAACTTCTTGGGTCCCTGGCATCTGAGACTTCCCTCCCCCACTGCTACACACCTACTTTCAAATTCCTGGCCCTCTGTACCTCTCCCCAATCTCCTCCCATATCCGAACTGGCCCCCCGTTTTTCCCTCCCCCTCCTTTCTCCCTCCCAGATCCCTCTTTCCTTCTACTTCCCAGAGATTATTTTCTTTCTTCTTCTGAGTAGTAGCACCTACACTTTTGTGTGATCTTCTTTTGTCTTCAGTTTCATATGGTCTGTGAGTTGTTTTGTGGGTATTCTGAGCTTTTAGGCTAATATCCACTTATCAGTGAGTGCATATCATGTGTGTTCTTTTGTGACTCCATTACTTCACTCAGGCTGATATTTTCTAGTTCCATCCATTTGCCAGCAAATTTCATGAAGACATTGTTTTTAATATCTGCCTAGTACTTCTTTGTGTATATGTACCACATTCCTCTGTTGAGGGACATCTGGGTTGTTTCCAGCTTCTGGCTATTATAAATATGACTGCTATGAACATAGTGGAGCATGTTTCTTATAAATGTTGGAATATCTTTTGGGAAAATGCCCAGAAATGGTTTAGCTGGGTCCTCAGGTAATACTATGTCCAATTTTCTGAGGAACTGCCAGACTAATTTCCAGAGTGGTTGTACCAGCTTGCAATCCCACCAGCAATGGAGGAGTGTTCTTCTTTCTCCACATCCTCGCCAGAATCTGCTGCCACTGGAGTTTTTGATCTTAGCCATTCTGACTGGTGTAAGGTTGAATCTCAGGGTTGTTTTGATTTGCATTTCCCTGATGACTAAGGATGTTGAACATTTCTTTAAATGCTTCTCAGTCATTTGAGTTTCCTCAGTTGAGAATTCTCTTAAACATAGATTCTCAACAGATGAATCAAAAGATGACGCACCATACTGCAAGGACATGTGTACCATTATGCATGTAGCACCTTTCTTTTTATTATCAAGAAACTCGAAGCAATCCATTTGCTCCTCAGCTGCAGAATGGATACAGAAAATGTGATCCAGTTACACAATGAAATACTATTTAGCTAGTAAAATTGAAGACATCATGAATTTTGCATGCAGATGGATGAAACTACAAAATATCATCCTGAGTGAGTTATCCCAGATGCTATATGATATGCATTGTATTAGCCCAAAAGTACAGAATATCCACTAAACAACCCACAGACTGTAAGAAGTTTAATAAGAATGAAGGCCAAAGTTGACAGTGGTTTAATCTCACTTAGAAGGGGGAAAAATAATCATGGGAGGCAGAGGGAATGAGGAACCTGGGTCGGAAAGGGGAGGGGAAGTGGAAAGAGAGGGTGGACCAGGTATGAGGGAGAGGAGAGAAACCCAGAGGGCCAGTTGAATGAATGAAAATATGCAGCTGTTGGGTGTGGGTGGCAGGGGAGATCCTCTAGAAAGTCCCTGAGATCTAGAATGTGAGAGGCCCGCAGGACTAAATGGTGGTCACCATGGTGGAAATGCCCAACAGTGGCGAGATGGAACTTGAATAGACCACCTCCAGTAGATAATCATGGCCCCCAGTGTATAGATGTGGCACCAACCTACCTTCACTTTTTTGACACAGAATTGCTTCTGTCTAAGAGTAATACAGGGACAAAAATGGAGCAGAGACTGAAAGAAATGCCATCCAGTTACTGGCCAACTTGGGATCGGTTCCATGGGTAGGCATCAAACCCTGATACTATTACTGATGCAATGTTGTGTTTGCAGACAGGAACCTAGCATGGTTGTCCTCTGAAAGGCTCTTCCAGATGACTGAGATAGATTCAGATACAGCCAACCATTGAACTGAGGTCAGGGACCCCTATGGAATAGTTAAGGAAGCATTGAATGGCAACCCTGTGGGAAGACCAACAGTGGCCAAGATCCTGGAATGCTGGGAGCTCCCGGAGAAAAGCCACCAAAGATCATACAAGGGCTGGTCTGATGTCCTGGCAATATGTATAAGAGGAGTGCTGTGTTTGGCCTCAGTGAGAGGGCTTGTGCTTAATCTTGTAGAGACTTGATACCTCAGGGAAAGGGGAAGCCTACATAGGGGGTGGGGGATGGAGTGGTGAGCACCCTCTCAGAGGCCAACAGGAGGAGGAATGAGGTTAAGAACTCTGAGAAGGGGAACTGGAAGGGGGACAAAATTTGGAATGTAAATAAAATAATTATTAAAAAAACCTTATGAACACATTTGTGGATAAAAGAATGTGGACTCTCTTAAGTGTTTGTGTGATAAATTTATATGCAGGGCATTTTAAAATAAGTTATTAAAAATTATAAAAAAATGACAAAGAAATTAACTGGCTAAATATGTGAGTGGTTAATAATGATGTAATAATGAACGAGAGATGAATTTAACTTAAACCCTATTGTTGGCATCAGGAGCGCCAAACCGATGATATCGCACGCAGGTGATATCATCCAGGCGACAGTGTGACCCGCCCACCTGTTGCTAAGGCAACGGCCACCATATTCCCAGAATTCACCTTGACCCACCGCCCACCTTTACCTGTGGCTACGTCATGCCACGTCACTTTCCATATATATTGGAGGATCTCTCTCCCCCTCTCTCTCTCTTTCTCCCCCTTCTCCCCTTCTCTCTCCTTGCTGCTACCTTGTCCCCCCAAATAAACCCCTCACGTGGAACTGTTTGGCTTGGTGTGGTTCTGGAACGTGCCGCCATCTCCACCGCAGCACATACCGGACTCGTACCAGCAAAATTATTTATACAACATTGGTGCTGAAACCCGGGAACTTCAACGCAAGCTGCCAGAGTCCGGGCAGGGCAGGGGCTGCGGCTTGGAGCGGCCTTCCGGCCGCCCACGTGGCCTGCCACCGCCGCTACAACCTTGACCTCCGTCACCATCCGCGAGCCGCTGATACAGCACATAGACTTCTACTGCGACCACTGCTCCCTGCTGCCACCGCTGTTGCTCTGCTCAGCCGCGCCACACTGAAAATCTTCCACCACGTGGCGCCACACCAAACAAACAGTTCCACGCCTCCAACTATCTGACTGCGCAGTCCGCACACACGCACCGGCATTTAAATTGGTAAGGAGTTTTTCCGATCGGCGGGAGGACCCTCTTTTGCTCAGATAGTGTCTGGCCAACTCTTTCTGGGCTGAGGGGTTGGCTTTTCATTGCCCCAGTCTC
>CM052701.1:83028130-83104114 GCA_028551405.1 Uromys caudimaculatus | reverse complement strand
GCGAGGGATCTTTGTCCCGGCGCTGATCAGCTGTGGGGCCCTGTGGCCCAAGCTGAGGTCTCCGGCCGTCGCCAGAAGCTGCTGGCGGTCAGTCTCTGTGGTCTGGTGAGCTGTGGGGCGTGTCTTTGGCCCTCCGCTGGTACCACATTCATTTCTAAAGTGGTTGCAGAGGTTTGCATACCCAGCAGCAATGGAGGAGTGTTCCCCTTGCTCCACATTCTTGCCAGCATGTGCTATCACTGAGTTGTTGATCTTAGCCATTCTGATTGATGCGAGATGAAATCTCAGGTTGTTTTGATTTGCATTTCCCTGAATACTAAGGTGTTGAACATTCTTTTAAGTGCTTCTTGGGCATTTGAGATTCCTTTGTTGAAACTTGTTTAGCTTTGTACCCCATTTTTGTTATTATATTTTATTTAAAATGTGAAAAATAATTCACAATGTGTCATTCAATTTAAAAAGGTTGATTGATCTAGGTTAACAGTGAAATATTGTCAGTCTACTAAATTGTTTACTGAAAAAATTATTCATCATCGTTTTAGCCTACATAATTGCCAGTCTGCTACATTTTAGAAAAATACTGTTTCTTTATATATTGATACAGGGTTGTTCAATCAATTCTTTCAATCAGATAATAGTGTTAGAGATTGGTGATTGCTCATGGGATGGGTTTCAAGTGGGGCCAGTATTGGAATATTTGGCTTGTTGGAGTATAACTCCTTGAGTTCTTTATGTATTTTTGGATATTAACCCTCTGTCAGATGAAGGGTTAATAAAGACCTTTCCCAATCTGTGGGCAGCTGTCTTGTCCTAGTGACAGTGTCCTTTGCCTTTTTATTTTCATGAGGTCCCATGTTGATCTTAAAATGTTAGCCATTGGTGTTATGTTCATGAAATTGTCTCCTATACCAATGCATTCAAGGCTACTTCTCACTTTCTGTTCCATTAGATTTAGTGTGTTTGGTTTTATGTTGTATTTTATGATCCAATTTGACTTGAATTTTGTGCAGGGTGATAAAGATGGATCTATTTTCATTCTTTAAACAGACATCCAGTTAGACCTGCATTATTTGTTGAAGATTCTTTCTTTTTAACATTATAATGATTTGGTTTCACTGATGAAAACCAAGTGTTCATAGGTGAGTGAGTTTATTTCTGGGTTTTTGATTGATTCCATTGATCAACCTGTCTGTTTCAATATGAACACCATGAAGTTTTTCAGGTCAGGGATGGTGGTTTCTCCAAAACTTTTTAATTGTTAAGGATTGTTTTGGAAATACTGGCTTTTTGTTGTTGTTGTTGTTGTTGTTGTTGTTGTTTTTCTGATAAGAAGTTGAGAATTGCTCTTTGCTTTTATATCATTATGTTCATTTACATCTCAAATCTCAAATGATATCCCACTTCCCAGTTACCCCTAAACAAGCCCCCTATCCCAGATCCACCTTGCCCTCTCCCCTTTTACTGAATGAGTGTGCTCTCCCACCCACCCACCATCTCCTGCCCCACCTGCATCACGCTACAGTAGGGCCTCAAACCTCCCCAAGTCCAAGGGCCTCCCCTCCTATTGCTGTCAGACAAGGCCATCCTCTGCTACACATGTATCTGGAGCCACGGATCCCTCCAGGTGCACTCCTTGGTTGGTGGTCTAGTCTCTGGGAGAACTGGGTGGTCAGGCCAGCATATGTTGTTCTTCCAATGGAATTGCAATCCCACTCAGCTCCTCCAGTCTTTCCACCAGCTCCCCCACCAGGTTCCCTGAGCATAGTCTGATGGTTGGCTCCAAGCAGCCACACCTGCATTGGTCAGTTGCTGGCTGGACCTCCCAAGGAACTGCCATACTAGGTTCCTTTCAACAAGCACCTCTAGATCTCAGCAACAGTGTTGGGTTTGAAACCAAATAAGTACATCCAGAACATCAAAGAAAAATGTGACAACGAATAGATAAATAGATGATACACAAATGATAGAAGATAGCAACAAATGTACATAATTTATATTAGAAAAGAGTCAGAACTTTATCAATGAACAATGCCTTTCTCCAAAATAATTGACCATTGGATTTATAATAAAATTGATTGATGTTAGATATTTTTCCATACCACACAAAGAAGGAATTAATATCTGATTGATTATAACAATGTTGGAGGAAGTTATAAAGATAAACCTATATGATCTTAAATTTGGCAATAAACTTGAATATGTATTAAATAAAGTACGAGCTTGCATGGACACACATACACACACATATACACACACAAACACACAGGCATAAACACACACATACACCCACTCATGCATACACACACACACACACACACACACACACACACACACACACACACACTGAGTTTCTGTAATATAACAAACCAAAAAACAAACTTAAGAAAGAGCAATTATATTGAGCAGCCAGTGAATCAGACAATGAGAAAAACAGGGAAATGCTCAACATCATCAAACAAGACTGAATGCAGTGAGAATGTTAACGGACACTAGTCCATCTCACCAGACTTGGCTGCAAAACCTTGAAACAAACAGAAACTCTACCAAATACAAAGAAAATAGCAAATGTTGATGAGATACTGAGAACTTGATATATTGGGAGAGAAGTAACCTCAGAAAATAAACTGATGGAATATTAAGTAATGATCATTGTAAAACACTATTTTAAATTAAAATAATTTTAATTAAATATACAAACATGTCTTTGGCAATGTATCCAAGAGTGTTGTTTGCAATAGTCAATGATAAATTAATCCCAAGTGTACATAAGCAGAGAGTGTATTAGACAATCACATAAATGGGATATATTTATCAATATAAACAGAGAAAAGTTGTACTAACTAATATAACACCAAGAAAGCTTAAGATATGCTAACTGTCACAATCATAGTAAATAATACATATTAGTGATTTGCAGAGGAATTTTAACCTAGCAACATGGCTGTTGTGGCAGGGGCTCACATCCAAGGACCTTCTAGGTCTGTGTGATCTGGCTGGAAGACAGCATGCCTTTCATCCTAGGAGACAGACGGAAGCAGATTTCTGAGTTCAGCCTGGTATAGAACAAGTTTCAGGTAAAGAAAACCTTAGGTCCAAGAGTGGTGCTACATACCTTTAATTATAGCACTCGAGAGAGGCATGCACAACCCTGAGTCAGTTCAGGTGGGTCATTGAGTTGAGAGGCAGTGCAGTTCATGGCAGTTCAGTTTGTGTAATTCATAGGCAGTTTTTTTTAACTGGAATAATTTTACAGACAGGTTGCAGAAAAAAACAAGGTAGACCCAGATTTAGACAGAACAAGCTAGAGAATGAGAAGGAGCCAGGAGATTAGAATAGATTGCCAGGATTAGTTTGATGCAAGCAGAGCAATTTAGTGAGAAACTGAGATAATTTGAATCAGACAACCTGGAGATGAGTTTGAGCCATAACAGTTAAATCAGCCAGCCAGAGTTCAGAAGAGCTAGAAAGGGTGAACACATTCAGCAGTGAGCCTCTGAGATGACAATTGCATCGGGCAAATGGAGGTGACTTTTGCTGTGATCCTCCTTATGTCAAATCTGAAGACTAAGCAAAATTGTGGGTGGAGGCATGGTTCAGTAATTGAGCATACATACTATTTTCCTGGATGCCCCAGCCTGCGGGGAATTCAGTGTGGTCCTAGGGAAAGGGGACTGACAGATGAAAGAACATGAGACAAGAAACATGAGGTACCTGGGAGCAAGACAGAGTCCCTCTGTTCAAGCTCCAAAGTTTACTTCAGATCAGTCGCTTAAGAGTACAGGCAGGTCTGGCAGTGGTGGCGCATGCCTTTAATCCAGCACTTGGGAGGCAGAGACAGGCGGATTTCTGAGTTCGAGGCCAGCCTGGTCTACAGAGTGAGTTCCAGGACAGCCAGGGCTATACAGAGAAACCCTGTCTCAAAAAAACCAAAAAAAAAAAAAAAAAAAAAAGAGTACAGGCAGATGGGAAGGTTACACATGGTCCAAGGCTAACCCACTACTGTAACCAGTTTTCAGGAAATACCAGACATTCTTTCAATCTTTGGGACCTGAGACCGTAACGCCCTATCCTCTCTAACCTTGCACCTTAACTACTACTATGCTTCATAGAACAGAGGGTAGCTTCAGGTCTGGCTTCCTACACCTGGAGGAAACAAATTCAGTCTTCTGAAGCCACATCATGACTCTCAGAGCAGCCTGTAACTTCTGGTCCACAGAATCCAATACCATGTTTTGCCTTGTGCACTCATGTGCATGTACACGCATGCCGCCCCCTACACACACACACACACACACACACACACACACACACACCTGCTCACAAAAAATTATTAATTTTGAATGAGATGATAAATGAAACATTTGCAAAAGCAGAGCAATGAGGGAGAACTTTAATACCTATAAAATTTACTTGGGGTGAAGAAAACATCATAAATTGTATATGTGAGAGTGGTATGGTATTGTGAATATAATTTATGCCAATGAAGCTATCAGTTATGAAGCTTGAAGAGATGCCATTTGAAAAATATGGTGTCTACATTAAAATAAAATGCTTTCTATTACAGAGAAATAAATTATTAAAAGAAGAGAAAACAGAAATATCAAAAAACGCATTTTGCTATATAGAGACTGAAATTAAGTATTTTCTACTTAAGAGATCGAACTAAGTCTTTATGTTAAGTGATATAAGCCAGTAACGGGCAGACAAGTGTGGTGGATTTAAACTGGGAAATGCAGTCTAAAACCTGTTGTGATAGATACTGAGAACAAAACAGTAATGGTCAGAGGACACAGGCAGTAAAAAGAATGATCAACAATTGTACAGATACAAATATGAAGTCCTGATACACATAGTAGGATGATGATAGATAGCAAAAAAAAAAATGCATTTTGAATTCCATCATCATATGGATTAATTAATATGCAAGACTTTTACATTAACCTCATTTCATCATTACATAATTTAAACATGCATGAGATCAAGTTATTCCATTAATCTGTATAATATTTATTATAACATTAAATTTATTTATACTTTTTAAATGTGTGTGGGTGCATGTGTGACTAATTGCAGTTCAGAAGCCAGAGATCAATGTCATGGAGTCAGTTCCCTTCCTCAAGTTCGTGTGTCCTGTGGATTAAGTTCAAGAATTCTAACTTAGCTGCAAGTACTTCCACCCCTAATGCGTGTGTGTGTGTGTTAATTTATTAACTTTACGTCCCAATACCTGCCACCCCTCTTCTCTCAGCACCTCCTCCCCCCATACAAGAACCCCCCCCCCATTTCACAAAGAGAAATGGAAGTTCTCTTCTGGGTATCATCGTCCTCTATTAACACTCCTCTGCACCCTCACTCCCCCAACTCTCTCAAATCAAGTCACTGTGGGACTAGGAACATCCTACTCCATTTAGGGTCCATTTAGGAGTGATAGATCCACAGGCAAGCAGGCAACTTGCTCAGGGACAGCTCCCACTCCAGTTGTTGGGAGACCCTTATGAAGACCAAGCTGTTCATCTGCTGAATATGTATAGAGGTCCTAGGTCCACCTCGTGCTCGGTATTGGGTTGGTGATTCAGTCTCTGGGAGACACCAAGGGACCAGATTAGTTGACTCGGTTGGTCTTTCTGTGGAGTCCCTGTCCTCTCAGGTTCCCTCAATCCTTCGCCCAACTTTTCCTTAAGATTTCCCGAACTCTATCTAATGTTTGGCAGTGAGTGTCTGCATCTATTTCCATATGTGTGTGTGTGTGTGTGTGTGTGTGTGTGTGTGTGTGTGTGTGTATGTGTGTGTGTGTGTCTGTGTATGTGTGTGTGTATGTGTGTATATATTTCACATATATACATAAAATTCATATATATATTCCATATATATACACACACACACACACACACACACACACACACACATACACATATATATAATTAGTTAATACTTCTTGATTTACAAATGAATCAGAATAAAGGGACTTGGGATTACATTTCATCACAGAGATCTTTATAATAGATTTTTCACATAATTATTGGCAGAAAACTGAGCAGCAAAAGGCATTATGAAGGCAAGGTCTAAGAGTTGGCAGATGGCTCAATGAGTAAAGTCCCTGCCTTATATGCATGAGGACCTGGGTTCAGATCCTTAGGACATTCATAAACAACAGGCATGGTGGCATGTCTGTAACCTCAGTACTGGGGAAGTAAAGACATATGGATCCTTAAGATTTCCCCTTTGTATTAAAGACAGTTTCTTTTCTTGTAGATTACAGTTTCAGCTCCCTCTTTTCCTCACCCCTCCCATCCAGATCTATTTGTTTTCATGTCTCAATTGAAAAGAACAGGCTTCTAAGAGATAACATCAAAATAACAAAATAAAATATAAGGTAACACAAAAAAAATCATATTGAATTTAGAAAAAGTAAACCAACAGAAGAAAAGGAGCCCAAGATAAGCACAAGAACCACTAGTTCACACACTCATGAGTCCCATAAAATACTAAATCGAAAGGTTTATTATATATACAGAGAACCTGGTACAGACCCACACAGGCTCTGTACTTGCTCTTTTAGTCACTTTGAATTCATATGAACTTTGCTATGTTGATTTAGTGGGCCTTGTTCTCATAGTGATCTCCATCCTGTCTAGTTCTGACATTCTGTGAACCACCTCTACTGTGGACTTCTCTGAGTTTTGAAGAAAGGGATTTGCTGGTGTTATCTCATTTACATTCATGTACTTGAAGATTTCTTTCCTCTCTCTTCTCTCTCTCTCCCTCTCTCCCTCTCTCCCTCTCTCCCTCTCTCCCTCTCTCCCTCTCTCCCTCTCTCCCTCTTTCCCTCTCTCTCCCTCTCTCTCCCTCATGGATGTAGGTATCTATATTTGTTACCATCTCTTGCAGGGAGAAGTTTCTCTAATGATGACTGAATAAGATGACCTATTGACAGTTATTTTATAGTTACTTTCTTTTTTTATAAAACTAGTAGTATTTGCTTTTATGCTAAAACCGAGGGATATGCAGTCTTTGGTTCTTGGTCACCCACCCAGTTTTCGTTATGGGTTGTTTCTTGTACAATGGGTCTTAAGTAAAGTCAGATATTGGTTGATTACTCTCACAAGTTTTGTGCCACCATTGTCCTGGCATTTTTTTTTAAAGATATATATATATACATACACACACATATACATATATACATCTATACATACATATATACATATATATATATGTATATGTGTGTATACATATGTATGTATGTATATATGACGAGTACACTGTAGCTCTCTGCAGACATACCAGAAGAGGACATTGGATCCTGTTATAGATGTTTGTGAGCCACCATGTGGTTTCTGGGAATTGAACTCAGGACTTCTGGAAGAGCAGTCAGTGCTCTTAACCACTGAGCCATCTCTCATAGGCAGGACCGTACTGTAGAGCAAAGGTTTTATGACTAGTCTGGTACTTTCATTTCTTTTTAGGAAGACTACAGAGTATCTTTCCACAGCAAAGACACTATAACATAGAGGTGAAAGTTCTATGTAAGTACCAGTTTGACTTCTCTGTCTTCAGTAAGTTGTGTTGTTGTCCTAAGCAATGGGGCCTTGCTGTCTTGCTGTCCATTTGTGGTAAGTAACCTACTGTCTCAGCAACAACCTAGGTTGTTTGGGAATTTCCATAGGAAATAGTAAGTAAGTGCCCATGCTTACCTACTAGGCGAAGGTCACTTGGTATGGCCAAGAGTAATTAAATCAGACCAGGTTGGAGGGGCCACAGCAGAACTGGTGCTTTTACAATTTTATTCAGAGAAATCAGATTTTATCAGAAACAGAATATAGTGGCTATTACCAGAATCAATACATTTGTAGTTTCCAAGATACAATGATATTTGCAAGCTATAAAGGGTGCACACAATAGATGTCTAAGATCAAGTGTCCTGTCTCGTTCCCATACTTCCTTGACTACTAAGAGAATATACAGAGAAACACAAAGCAGCCTGAAGTGTCTGTGGCAGTGTAGGAGCCTCTCAGGACCTGGAAGGCACACTGTGCCCAGGTAGTCATAGACTCCAATCAGAAAAACCTATGACACATGCTTTTAAAGGCAGCTAGGCCACTTTAACTTCATGGTTCCTTGCAGGATTCCTTTGGCCAGTTATCCAACTGTACAGAACCTAGTCCTGGTATTGGAAGTCTCATTTGTTGATAAAAAATTGTCAGTCAGGACTCTTTCTTCTTCATTATTTGGAGACTAAATAAAAATGGCCTTTGATCCCGGGGAGGTTTGATGCCCCAGAGTAGGTGGCTGCTGGAGCAGTGGGCCAGAAAAGTGTGGGTGGGTGGGGGAGCATTCTCATACAGGCAAAAGGGAGGGGGGAGTGCAAATGTGGGTTGGGGTGTGGTGGTGAAGGGGTAACCAGGAAGTGAGATAACATTTGACATGTAAACGAATGGAATGATTAATAAAAAATAAAATAAAATAAAATACACTGACAAAAAAATAAAGAAAGAAAGAGCAATGGAAAAAGCAGTGACCACTCAAGGAAGATAGTTACAGAGAGGCAAGACAGAAAACAGAAAATCACCCAACAACTTCTACCCTGCTCTTCTAGGGAAGATAAGTCAAGAAGTCCCTGGTTGCAATGGGTCAGCAGTCCCAGTCTCAGGAGGAACTGTGGTTCTGGAAACCTCAAGTTAGTACATGGACTTTGTGTGACAGTGAATCCTCCAGCATGGCAGGTTACCACTTGGAGAAGAAATCCACTCCATCACTCCCCTTATCTCAGAATACTATAGTCAGAAAAATCTTAAAATGGGTCTGGTTGTTTTTGAGTCTGAGTTATACTGATGCTCTACCTTCATTTCTGTTGCTGAGATAAAATAACACAACTAAAAGTAACAGGGTAGAAAAGGGCTTAGTTGCTTTAAAATTCCAGATTATTATTTCAATAAGTCATGACAGCTAGTCACATCACATCCACAGTCAAGAGCAGAAATAGGAATGTACTTAAACAGCCTGCTAGAAGTACTCAGTTAACACCCTCTCTATTCTTATGTGGTCCATATCCAATCAAATGCTGCTGTCAACAATGGGCTGGGGCTTCCTACATCAATTAATAATTGAACACACATGTGCATGCACACACACACACACACACACACACACACACACACATACACACACACACACACTGAGCGACTTCATTTAGATAATTCCTTAATAGAATTTCTCTTCCCAGGTGGTTCTAGTTTGTGTCAAGGATGGTGAAAACTAATCAGCATTCCTAGTGACCTGAAAATAGGAACAATCACAAGTCAAGAAGGCTGAGAACACCCTACCATAATGTCTGCTGGGGAGGATGGTCACAAGAAGCACTAGGGAATAGAGGAAGAGTTGGGAATAGTCCCTAGAAGGAGTTCAGGCAGTGGAATTTCAGACTGTGGAGGGCAAGGTAGTCAGTGGATTTCCCTAATCTGGCAGCAATTAAACCATTACCTATGAGATACTGTAGACATGAGAGCTCTGAGTCCATTGGATTACTTGAGGTCCCATTTATTAATTGTTACACTTAGTGCCTGTATTATTGGTTTTCTGTTCAGAAAGTTGTCATCTGTGATGAAGCATTCGAGGCTATTCCCTACTTTCTTTTCTACCAGGTTCAGTGTGTCTGGTTTGATGTTGAGGACTTTTGATCCATGTGAACTTCAGTTTTATGCAAGGTGATAAATATGGATATATTTGCACTCTTCTACTGCAGACATCCAGTTAAAACAAAATTTGTTGAAGATACTTTTATTTTTTCCACTGTGTATTTGTATTTCTTGCTTCTTTATCAAAAATAAAGTGTCCATAGGTGGAGAGAGAGAGAGAGAGAGAGAGAGAGAGAGAGAGAGAGAGAGAGAGAGAGAGAATCCTCCCCCAAATAAGATAGAGAGCAATTGAAGAATACAGTAAGTCAACCTATGATCTCTATATTCATGTGCATATATTTGAACTCTACAAATATGTTCATACACTCACATGATAATACACACATATTGAGAGAAAAGAGAAAGAGAAGGTGAAGACAATACGTTATACTAATTTTTAATTATTTTTAACTTGCTAGAATATGTGGCAATCCTCAAAAACTGTAGAGATAGCGCTTCTATTTCTCCTGAATTTGCCAACTAAAGCTTCCAGTTCTGTTGCTGCTGCTGCTGCTGTTATTGGATGTCTAAGGTTGTCTTTACTTCCTCAACCATCAGATTTCTGTCACTACCTCCTCATCACAATGACAGACAATTGTATTGTAGCTTTCTGGTATGCACAAATAATGGCTTCATTGATGCAAACTATTTTTAGATTATTTTTATTTTTCCTTTTTTAGTCTTTTAAACAGAGTTTTATATAAAGGCTACACTTCATTTTCGTCAGTTAATCCCAATGGCCTCATCTAGACCCAGAGTGATTCTGTGCTGTATTTCTCTAAGCACTGTATCTGCCAAGAAAGCTACTATTTTTTTTTTAAGTGAACACCTTGAAATATCTCCATTTTCATTTTCTCCAGGGAGTACAGCAAATGTGCTATTGGAAGTGGGCTGTGAGTATTTGCCAACACACATGAAAATGACATCAGCGTCTCCACCTCTTTGATTATATTAACTAAAGCTAGAAAGAGTTGAGTTTGTTTTGGAAACAAACCACAAGCCTTCTCCTTCAAAACAGGCAAGTTCTCCCTTCAGGTTGTAGATAACTACTATGAAGTCAAACTTGTTAATATATTCTTTTTCCACTTATTGGCTGATTCCAAACTAATATTCGTTGTGGATCATGCTATCTAAAATTCATATCAAGTGACTAGTAAATTGAACATTTGAATTAGTTTTATTTAATTAGCTCTCAATTAAAATTGTGCATGGGACAATAGGAACCATGCTTTTAAAATACATTTTAAAAATCTAAATATAATGATTATTTATGATTTTTCTACCATTTGCTTTAAATTTTAGGGGCAATTTACATACGGTGGAAAAGAGGAAGGATTTTTATGTAGTGAGTTCTTTGGCGTGTTCATACATATAAGTAATACATTCTAGTCACTTTCTCCTCACTCTATCCCTTATCTAACTCCCTTACCTATCAGTCATTTTCGAAGATTGATGACTTTTGATTTTGTTTTTGACTCACTCAATTTTACCAGAGCCTCTATCCAGTGGAGCCTAGTGAAGTCACCAATGAGTAATTGATTAAATTTAAGTATTGTATCTAATGTATGAAATCCTGCATAGTTCCTGATTTGTTTGTTTAGAATCTTCCTGAAAGAAAAGGCAGGTGATCTTAGTCCACCCTCAATGATTTAGGGATTGAAAACCTTCCATAATACCTACTGCATAGTAGACAATGATTAAATGACTAATTTTATACAAATTGACAGGATATTTGTTTTATTTTCCTTTCATGATGGACCAAAATAATAGATTCAGAAACTTTATATAATTTATTTCAAAGACAGATAATTAAGATTTAAAATATTGACAACTTCACTGAACAGGAAATTAATTGTAAACTCACCCGCACTGCTGCTATATGTAATTAATATAAAATGTTTTATGAAGTTCTCCTTTGCATAAAAAGTTTAATGAGTTTTTTGTGTGATCTAGCAGACTAATCAAAAGTTTGCTTCTAGATTATTCCTTATTGTATCAATGATATTTAAAATCTACAACTCAAAAGTGTTCATGCATTCTAAAATGTGATTGTGTGGACAGAACAGTGGCACAGTATATTTAAAGCCTGGTTTCTATCCTTAGGATCATCAAAAGAAAACAATGTTAGCAAAAAGTGAACACAGAAACACTCATGATGTCAGAATTACATTATTTCAAGACAATGAAAAGTAGGAAGAGTAGGTAAAATAGTCGGGAGAATGTGACAAATTCAGCTTGAGATCTTGACAGTGGTATGTTGGAAACTGATAATATTATTTAGAATGACATGATGACTATTCTTCATTGTCAACTTAGCACATTTGGGAAGAGGGGCCTTCGGATGAATCATTTGCATATAACTGGTCTATGAGCATGTCTGTGTGGCATTTACTTGATTGTTTATTGATATAGAAGGTACCAGGTTAAGGTGGGCCATTCTATCTCTAGGAAATTGGGTCTGGACTATATAGGAAAGGTTACAGTATATGAGCATGGAGCTAACAGCTGAGCAGCATTCCTCTATGGTTTCTGCTTTAGTTCCTACCTCCAGTTTTGTCCTTGGCTTGCCTTATCATCAGGAACTGTTTTTTGTAAGTCAAATAAACCTTTTCCTTCCCAAATTTATTTTGCTCAGTGTTTTATCACAGTAACAAAAACCAAATTACAACAGACAGTCTAGAATAGTTGAGTGACTTGTATTTATTAATTAAATTGTAGCTGACTTAAGTGTTTGATCAAGACATGGGTAGAAAATACAAACAAAATATATTATTGTTCTTCTTAACATGTTGGATGTAGGTAAATAGTTGATTTTTTTTTTTTAAAATCTAGAGTGCTTTTTCACATGCTAATATTTATTCTGTAGGTTGGAAAATAAATTCTTTATATTCCATATATTCATAAATATAGTACTTACTTTAGTGAGACAAAAACCACATTTTTAAATTAAGAGAAAAAATTTTATCTAGTTATCTAGTGATTCCAAATACATAAGCTCATCTTCCATGAACATTTGCACATAGGAAGGTGTCTCAACATGTTTTAAATGAGGCAGTGCTCAAATATTACACTTCATATATTTACATGTAATTATATTTACACTTGATCATTCATTTATGCATCTCTAAAATAAACAGCAAAAAATTATACTGGGTTCTGATCCTTTAGAAGTATCTATTTTGTAGTTATTTGGTGGTTTCATAAACATTTTTATTGGATAATGCATGATTATAGAGTGGTTACCCAAATATAATTTGTCCTAGAACATGAATATTCATCTCAAGAATGTAACAATAGTTAGCATCAATTTGTATTTTCAAGTTGTTACAAAAAGCACTCTTGGGAATCTTTTTAAAATAAAAATGAAATACCAAAATTCTTCAAACCCTGTAAATTTTTAATCTAATCTTCTACTCTAAAGGAGACAATATTCAGAATTATGATGAACATATTTCTCATTTATTTATAATTTATCTAATTTCAGATAGATACAGAGACTGTGGATCATGGACTTTAAGACTAATATCACAGAATTTCTCCTCCTAGGACTTTCTCAGACAAAAGATATAGAGGTTTTCTGCTTTGTATTATTTTTACTTTGTTACATTGTAATTTTATTTGGGAATCTACTTATCATGATTTCTGTCACATGGAGTCACCTTAGCAATCAGCCCATGTATTTCTTTCTGAGTTATCTAGCACTTTCAGACTTGTGCTATACCTCCACTGTGACACCCAAGCTGATTATCAACTTAGTAGCAACAAAAAAGTCAATTTCCTACAATGGTTGCATGACACAGCTTTTCACTATGCACTTTTTTGGGGGCATTGAGGTCTTTATTCTTACAGGAATGGCTTATGACCGCTATGTGGCCATCTGCAAGCCCTTGCACTACACCATCATCATGAGCAGACAGAAGTGTGATGCTGTGATTATTGCTTCCTGCACTGGGGGATTTCTGCATTCCTTTGGTCAGTTTCTACTGGCAGTCTTCTTACCCTACTGTGGACCCAATGAAATAGATCACTACTTCTGTGATGTGTACCCTCTGCTCAAATTGGCTTGTACTGACACCAGAAAAATTGGATTCTTGGTCATTGCTAACTCTGGCCTGATGGGCTTAGTGACTTTTGTGGTTTTGTTGATATCATATGCTGTAATCTTATACACTGTCAGGTCCTACTCTGCAGAGAATCGTCGCAAAGCTCTTTCCACTTGCAGTTCACATGTCACTGTGGTAGTCCTTTTCTTTGCTCCTCTATTGTTTATTTACATTCGACCAGCAACTACATTACCAGAAGACAAAGTATTTGCTCTCTTTTATACTATCATTGCCCCCATGCTCAACCCCCTGATTTATACACTCAGAAACAAGGAGATGAAGAATGCAATCAAGAGACTCTGTTACCATATGGCAGGGAGTGAAAGACACAAGCTGAATGGTATCACTGTTTTCCACAATCACACACTTTCTTGAAGGTTTTTATAACTTAAATTAGTAAAAGTCAAATGTTCTGTCAATGTGTATTATACCTAGAGATATGTACAGGTTTCTCAATGAGAATATATTTACTGTTTTCTATTTGAAACCAGACATTTTGACTGTAGTGTTGGCATTCTAATTTTTTGCTGTTGTTGATGTCTACATTGCTTGTACTAAATTGCTCCTTTGGTTCTACTATTAATTATGCTTGACAGAAAGTCATTCACAGTAATGTACTACCCAAGTGAACACAGAGAGCACATATAATGCATTATGTTGTGTGACTATGATTAGTAAACTCGATCTAGATCCAGCTTCCAGTAATAATCAAAGACAACTCTTATCTGTACCCATATCAGAGAATATATAAATGATATACTTTCTATGTCACAGAATATTTCCTACATTTTTATATTCTAGCTTAATTCTAAAAAGATCAAGTTTTTGAAATTTTTACATTTCTAAAATCAATTCATTTTTCCCAACCCAAAAGTTCTCTTTCACAGTAGTCCTTTTTTGGCATCCTCTGACTTTTACAAAATTTCCAGCATCCCCTCTTTTTCAGTGTGTCCTGTGCCATGTGAGGTCTCATTGTGTTATAGATGTTTCATTTAAAGATGAACATTCCACACTTATTCATTGAGAATCAGTCTGCTGTGTGTTTCTGTAATAATCATTTATTATTCTGAAAAGGAAACTTCTTTAATGTAGGTTGAGATAGTTTCTTTCCTTATTTAATAGTTAAGAATTATTGAAAAGTTAGTGATAATTGAATGCTACCATTGAACTAGCACAAGAATCAAAAATATTTGTAAAACTAAAATATGTCTGAGGCTAATCAATACTTAATTCTGATTTAATCAAAGTTCAAAGGACTCAGACAAACATGTAATAGATTGTAAGATGGTTTATCTTCGTCTAATTCAAACAACACCCAACATAGTGCTGAATAAAGCAAGAATCTCTAAGAGTTGTGTGTATGATCGAGGATGGTATAGAGAAAAGAACATGGGCTAGTTTTCTCTAAACAGAAAAAAACATGGGCTTGGTCTCTGTAAACAGAAACATGGGCTAGCTCTCTTTAAACAGAAGAGTATGGGGTAGCCCTTCAATTCAGTTTAAAGCGCCTCACAAGTCAAATAGAAATGGAAAAATAATTTTCTCAAACATTTATTCTTGCTAATCTTCATCTAAGTTTTACATTTATAATGAAACCCCTGAGCAGTAATTGAGCAGGAAACATACACAGACTTGATCTATACACTTGGCAGAGTCTCCGCATAAAAACCAGCAAATTCTTGAATGTGTGTGTGTGTGTGTGTGTGTGTGTGTGTGTGTGTGTGTGTGCATTTTTCAGAAACTTTATATATATATGGAGAGAAAATCTTAAAATATAACAAATATTATTGTAAACTGGAATATATCCAACCAAATGCATGAGGTACAGATCTATACAAGGATTTTCAAAAGAGGGAACTCAAATGGCTAAAAAGCACTTTCAGAATGTTATAGATCTTTAGTCATCAGTTAAATGCAATTAAAACTGCTTTGAGAGTTCATCTTAAACCACTTAGAATGGCACAGTTATTTGCATATGTATTATGGTTTTAGCTGTGTATTTTATGTTGTTTGTTTGCGTGTGTGTGTGTGTGTGTGTGTGTGTGTGTGTGTGTGTGAATGTGTATATTTCTGAGTCTTTATGTGGTTTTTTTTGTACTTTTTTTGACTCTTTTATTTCTATTTGTTAATTCTATTCTGATTTTTAAAAATTTATTTTTATTTTTTTACAGTCCAGTCCAGTCATTATTCCCGCCCATTCCACCCTTCCACCCTTCCACAGTTCCTCATCCCATTCCTCCTTTCCCTGTCTCCAAGAGGATGTCCCTGCCCCCTTTCCACACACCCCAACCAGGCCTCCCCTTTTAACAGATGTCTCTGTTTTCTAAGGCAAGAAGGATATGGATTTGCATGGGAGAGGAGGTGGAGAGGATCACAGAAAAACTGCGATATGGGAACCATAATCAAAATATATTGCATCAAATTTTAAAATAATTTAAAATTTAAAATAAATGAACATAAAATGTGTATAATTTAAGTATATAAAAATAAATATGACATTGCTGTGACCCAATAAAATATAAATAGATAATTGTTTTAGAATTAAGCAAAAATTTTACTTCCTAACAAACATTCTCTCTTTTTCTTTTCTTTGTCCATTCTTTTATTCCAGTGTCTTTGATCTGGCAGTATTTTCTATTTGGGAGCTTATCTATAGATCCTAGGGACTAATAAGCTTATAAGTCGCAATATCTCATGGTACCATAGTTCTCCTCAGTCATATTTGATTCCTTGGCACTGTCCACCTTTGTACTGGTTTATTAATTCTGAAGGCCCCATGAGAATATTTCAGGTCACACCCATTGCCTTTGGAGATCAGTTAAAACCATGTTCCTACAACTTGAACTATTTTTTTTAAATATTTGCATCCATAATACTTGGTTAATGTATCATTGTACACTGAGATGGTTACAGTCTCAGGGACTTGCTATGACTACCACCAAATATTATATTATGGCAGTGATTCTTATGCTTCCTAATGCTGTGACCCTTTAATACAGTTCCCCCTGTTGTGGTGACTCCCCCAACCATAAATTTATTTTTTTTGCTACTTTATAAATGTATCTTTGCTACTATAAATATCTAATATACAGGATATCTTATATGGGACCCCTGTGATTTGTTGGACACCCGATGATTGCAACCTACAAGTTGAAAACCACTGTCTTATGGTAATGAGGTTGCAGAGTTGGCTGAGCAGGTAAGACCACTTGCTGTGCAGGACCTGAGTTCTAATTTCCAACACTAATGAAAAATATCAGACATAGCTTCACATGCCTATAACCCCCCCCCCCCCAATAAAGGTGAAAAGACAAATGAATTCTGTGAGATTACTAGCCCATTATACCTATCCAAAATAGAATGACTTTGGTTCTGTGAGAGATTGAATTTCAAGAGAATATTAAAAGAAGGATTAAGGATGACGCCCAATTTACCACTATAACTTTTGCATGTTCTTACCAGGATCCATCAATGCCAGCTCATAGATCTTCAGGTACCACAGAACTCATATAAACACAAAGAAAGAAAGAAAAGAAAGAAAGAAAGAAAGAAAGAAAGAAAGAAAGAAAGAAAGAAAGAAAGAAAGAAAGAAAGAAAGAAAGAAAGAAGGGAGGGAGGGAGGGAGGGAGGGAGGGAGGGAGGGGAGGGAGGAAGGCCATATAAAGTTCTAAACAAGTCATTTAATTAATCTCTCCTGTAAAGGAACTGGCATAGAACTGACCGTCCCACAGCAGATTTCTATACCACAACATACTTAGGAAATTTAACCTTGGCATTAGAAGACTTAGCCACTAATATTACTACAACTCTGAAGGGGTTAACCTCCTCTGTGTTATGCAGTAATAATCATCCCATATAACCAGTTTCCCTTTGAATATTTACTTTTAAGTCAAAGAGGAATAAGCATAGTGTCTTAGTCAGGATTTCTATTCCTGCACAAACATCATGACCAAGATTCAAGTTGGAGAGGAAACGGTTTATTGAGCTTACACTTCCATGCTGCTGTTCATCACAAAAGGACGTCCAGACTGGAACTCAGGCAGGTCAAGGAGCAGGAACTGATGCAGAGGCCATGGAGGAATACTGCTTACTGGCTTACTTCCCCTGGTTTGCTCAGCCTGCTTTCTTATAGAACCCAAGACTACCAGCCCACAGATGGTACCACTCACGAGGAGCCTTACCCCCTTGATCACTAATTGAGAAAATGCCTTACCGCTGGATCTCATGGAGGCATTTTCTCAACTGAAAATCCTTTCTCTGTGATAACTTCAACTTGTGTTAAGTTGACACACAAAACTAGCCAGTATAATTGACCTCTTGTCAACTTGACACACAAACACATCACCTCGACCCTTATTTCCTTATTCATCTCCAAGATCTAAATAACTTTACAAGTTCCACAGTCTTTACAAATTCTTACATATTAACATTTCAGTCCTTATTAAACATCCAATCTCTTAAAATTCAAAGTCTTTAAAAATTCAAAGTCTCTTAACTGTGGGCTCCACTAAAATACCTTCTTTTTTTCAGGAGGGAATATATATCAGGGCAAAGTCACAATCAAAAGCAAAATCATATTCCAACCATCCAATGTCTGGGATCTACTCACGATCTTCTGAATTCATCCAAGGTCTTGAGTCACTTCTCCAGCTCTGCCCTTTGTAGCACACACCATGTCTTCTAGGCTCCAGATGCCTGTACTCCACTGCTGCTGCTGTTCTTGGTGGTCATCTCATGGTACTAGCATCTCCAAAACATTGATGTCTTCCGCTGCCACTAGGCTTTACAAACAGTTTCTCATAGGCTCTCTTCATGGTGCCAAGCCTCACCTCCTTTGCATGACCCCTTCAATCCTGGGCTGTCAATGCAACTGAGGCTGCACTTTCACCAATGGCCTTCCGAGGCTTCTCACAGTGCCAAGCCTCAACTCCTTTGCATGACTCCTCCAGTCCCGGAATTGCAACTGAGGCTGCATCTTCACCAATGGCCTTCCATGGCCTCTCACAGTGCCCAGGCCTCAGCTGCTCTTCATCACTCCTTCATGACTTCAAAACCAGTACCACCTAGGTGACTTTTACACATTACCAAGTCCTGCCACAGCACAAGATACAACCTTGACTATCTCTGGAACACAGCCTCTGTGCTCTCAGAAAACACTTCTCAGAGGATTTCACCTCAGTGATGCTGGTCTACTCTCAATCACTACCAATTTTCCAGCTCCAAACAACCAGTATCAATAGTCCCAGCAATGCAATGATTTTGCTTTAGTAGTTCTGGTATCTTGTTAATCACAGGTGATCCTTCAGCCCCAGCTAACCAAAACCACAGAACCTTCACAGTCAAAATAGCAACAGCCCTGATAAAGAGTCTTTAATCTTCCCTCTGAAATTTCACAAGTCAGGCCTCCATCTTCTGCACTGTTCTCAACATTATCTTCCAAGCTCCTATAGAACGGCCCCACAGAGCTCTTAACATCCCAATGGCTCTTCTACTAGCTCAAAGTTCCAAAGTCCTTCCACAGTCCTCCCCAAAACATGGTCAGGTTGTCACAGGAATACCCCACTTCGCTGGTACCAATTTGTCTTAGTCAGGATTTCTATTCCTGCACAAACATCATGACCAAGATGCAAGTTGGAGAGGAAAGGGTTTATTGAGCTTACACTTCCATGCCGATGCTCATCACAAAAGGAAGTCAGGACTGAAACTCAAGCAGGTCAGGAAGCCGGAGCTGATGCAGAGGCCATGGAGGAATACTGCTTACTGGCTTGTTTCCCCTGGCTTGCTCAGTCTGTTTTCTTATAGAACCCAAGACTACCAGCCCACAGATGGTACCACTCACAAGGGACCCTCCCCCCTTGATCACTAATTGAGAAAATGCCTTACTTCTGGATCTCATGGAGGCATTTTCTCAACTGAAAATCCTTTCTCTGTGATAACTTCAGCTTGTGCCAAGTTGACACACAAAACTAGCCAGTACACATAGTAAGAAACAAAACATGCTGCATCTACACGAGTAGTACTCTAGGGTAGAATCAATAAGCATGCATGTATATCTATAACTATTGACAGATGACCACGTAAATATATCATTTGTAAATATATCTCTTATTACCTGATATAGCTGAGTAGAAGAGAAGTGGGTAATGTTTTTGGTTCTCAGGCTTTGAGTTAGAGGAAGAGGACCATGAGGGTATGAGAGAGAAAATGGATAGAGGATAACATGACATGTGGTAGGACTCATGAAAAAATGGCCATCAATATGTAAATATGGAAATCAATCTAGTGGTTCCTTAGAAAATTGGCAATAATTTTACTTGAAGATCCAACTATATCACTCCTGGGCATATACTCAAAAGATGCTCGACCATATTACAAGAACATGTACTCTACTATGTTCATAGCAGCCTTATTCATAATAGCCAGAATCTGGAAAAAACCCAAATGTCCCTCAACCGAAGAATGGATAAAGACAATGTGGTTCATTTACACAATAGAATACTATTCAACTATTAAAAACAAGCATCATGACATTTGCAGGCAAATGGATGGAACTTGAAAATATCATCCTGAGTGAGGTAACCCAGACCCAAAAGTACTTGCAAGGTATATACTCACTGATAAGTGGATATTAGACAAAAAGTAGAGAATATCCATGATACAAACCACAGACTATGAGAAGTTAAACAAGAAGGAAGGCCCAAGTGAGGATGCTTCAATACCACTTAGAAGGGGGAACAAAATAACCACTAGGGGAAGAGGGAAGGAGAGACCTGGGTGGGAGAATGGAGGGGGAGGGGAAAGGGGGTCAAGGTCAGGTATGAGGGGAGCCAGGAAAGAAGCTGACAGGGCCAGGAAAATAAATGGAAATATGTGGTTGCAGGGAGAATTTATAGAAAATCCCAGAGTAATGAGATGTAAGAGGCTTCTAGGACTCGATAGGGGTGAGCTTAACCAAAATGTCCAACAGTGGGGACATGGAACCTGAAGAGACCATTCTCAAAGATAAAGAGGGCCAACAGTGGAGGGATGGGGTCACCAACCAACGTACAAAAATTTTGACCCAGAATCATTCCTGTCTAAAAGAAATACAAGGACAAAAATGGAGCAAAGGCTGAAGAAAAGGCCATCCAGTGAAAGGCCCAACTGGGCGTCCATCCCGTAGGCAGGCACCAATTCCTCACAGGATTACAGGAGCCTAGCATAACTGACCTCTGAGAGCAGCTGACTGAGACAGATGTAGATACTTACAGCCAACCATTGGACTCAGGCCAGGTGGGGCTGGGGGACCTCTATGGAAGAGTAAAGGGAAGAATTGAAGGAGCTGAAAGGGATGGCAACACCAGAGGAAGACCAAAAGTACCCACTAACCCAGACTCCTGGGAGCTCCCAGAATCGAAGCCACAAAAGTGCATACATGGGCTGGCCCATGCCAGCTGGCACATATGTAGCAGAGCACTGCCTTGTCTGGCCTCAGCAGAGCAGGATGCACCTAATCCTGTAGAGCCTTGATGTTCCAAGGGAAGGGGGAAGGCTAGGGAGTGGATGGAAGTGGGGCTGAGCACCCCCTCAGAGGTAAACAGGAGGGAGGATGGGTTGAAGAACTCTGGTTGGGGGGGGGGAGTACCAGGAAGGAGGACAGCATTTGGAATGTAAATAAATAAAATAATCATTTTTTTTTAAAGGCAATGAGTGGGGAAAAGCTGGAAGAAGCTGAGGAGGAGGGGTCCCCATGGGAAGACCAGCAGCCTCAACTGGCCTGGATCCCCAAGATCTCTCAGACACTGAGCCACAGATCAGGCAGCATACACTAGCTGATATGAGGGCCCCGGCACATATACAGCAGAGGACTGCCTGGTGTGGCGTCAGTGAGGGAAGATGCACCTAACCCTCAAGAGACTTGAGGCCTCAGGGAGTGGGGAGGCTTGGTGGGGTGGGGACATCTTGTTAGAGATGGGGGTATGTATGGGAAGGGGATCAGTCAGGAGGGGTGGGGCAGAGCAAGAAGGGGATTCATCTGGACTGTAAAATAGGATTTAAGAATAAAAATGAGTGTAGTTTCCCTTCCTGGTGCCCCCAGAGACTGGACCACCAACCAAAGAATACACATGGAAGGATCCATGGTGCTGGCCGCGTATGTGGCAGAAGAGGGCCTTGGTGGCCATCAGTGGGAGGAGAGGCCCTTGGGCCTGAGGGTGTTAGATGCCTTAGTATAGGGGAAAGCCAGGGAGGGAAGATGGGAGTGGGTGGGTGAGTGGGGAATACCCTCATAGAGGTAGCTGGAGGGGAGATGGGATAGGGGGTTTCCAAAGGGGAGATCTGGAAAGGGGAAAACATTTGAAATGTAAATAAAGTATCAAAAAAAGAATACAAATGAAAATAATAATAATAATAATAATAATAATAATAATAATAATAATAATAAAGCAACTTGGAACCTTTTCTTTGGGAGCTAGCCTGCCCCTTGAGAGGCCCACACAACCCAAAAGGGTTGTCTTGGTATTTCACACATGGATTTCTGCTGAAATCTATGGGTATAAGGCTGTCCTGGCACTGTGCACAGACTACAGCTCATTTCTATCACGTAAGGTTTAACTTGGGTAAACAGGATTTGACTTGGCATATGGCAAGCAGGAAATAGATCATTTTGAAGACTTTAACGTGGTGGAGTCTGAATCTTGGTACTTGCAAAGTGAAGGGGTTTATTGTGCAATTCATAAACTCAGAGGCCCAGACAAGTTTAAGTCCACATTTCCTTGCCATTTACTGTTGAATCTGATTAAAATATATTATTAACAGTCATGATTAATGAATATTAATATTAAATATGATAGTAATCTTTAATCAAAGAGATAATATTTGCAATTAGTCCATGAGAGTTAAATTTTTTATTATTGATTAAACTTAGAATTTTATACCTTCAAATGTTTTGAGATTTAGAAAGACAAACATCCCATTTTAGCTTTTTCATGCTAATTTATCAGTGAATATCGTATGATTCTCTTTCAAATAAAAAGTTTTTGGCACCAAACCTTTCTCAATGCATTCTTCATCTCTGTGTTTCTCAGTGTGTAGATCAGAGGGTTGAACATGGGAGCTAAGATGGTGTAGAAAAGAGCAAACACTTTGTCTTCTGGATAAGTGGTGGCTGGTCTTATGTAAATAAAAAGTACAGGCACAAAGAATAAGATGACAACAGTGACATGAGAACTGCATGTGGAAAGAGCTTTGCCGCGGCTCTCTGCAGGGTAAGTTCTGATGGTGTATAATATGAAAGAGTAAGACCACATCAAGACTATGAAGGTGACCAGTCCCATCATGCCTGAATTGGCAACCACCAGAAGTCCAACTCTGTATGTATTGGTACAGGCAAGAGTCAGCAAAGGATAAATATCACAGAAATAGTGATCCATCTCATTGTGGCTACAAAAGGGGAGGCTGATAGCAAGAAGGTTCTGGAAGAAGGAGTGTATAAAAGCACCAGTACAGCAAGCAGTGACCATGGCGTAGCACCTCCCTCTGCTCATGATGATGGTGTAGTGCAAGGGCTTGCAGATGGCCACATAGCGGTCATAGGCCATCACGGTGAGTATGAGGATCTCAATTCCCCCAAAGAAGTGCATGGTAAAAAGTTGAGCCATGCAGCTGGTATAAGAAATTATGTTCCTTTCTATGAGAAGGTCACTGAGAAACTTGGGGGTCACTGTTGAGGTATAGCACAGGTCCGACAAAGCAAGGTAATTAAGAAAGAAATACATTGGTTGCTCAATTAGCTGGCTATATATGATAGAAATCAAAATGAACATGTTTCCCCCCAAAATAGCTATGTAACAAAACAAGAACAACAGAAAACATAGAGTTTTAATTTTCTTGTTCTGGGAAATTCCTAAGAGTATAAATTCAGTGATGTTATTGGTACTTTCCATATTCCAAAGAAATTACCATTCAATGGCATTAGCTGAAAGGAAATAACAGAATAGGATTAGGAATGTTTATTTTTCATGGTATGACTCATAGCAAATATTATAACTAGTACACTCATTTACCAAAACATGTTCAAATCTCCTTTTCTCTATCTATCTATCTATCTATCTATCTATCTATCTATCTATCTATCTATCATCTACCTATCTATATCTATCTATACACACACACACACAAACACACACACAAATATATATGTGTCTATTTCTAATTATTATATTCTACACAAATTTTCATCATTTGAAAATCATCATTTCAATTACATTATTTTAGTAAAACTGCATAAAATTGAAAATCATATTAGTCAAAAGCATAATCAAAGTTATGCCATTACTTTATATAAATGAGTTTAGGGGCATGATCTCCTTATCACTATGTAATTTGCTCATTTGGGAGCTTAGAATTGTGAGATTTAAAGCGATGGAAGAAGCACAAATAAGTATATAATATTGTTATAGATTAATATTTGTTGTGAAATTTTTACTTTTGATAGTGAAACATTTGGTTATCAAATTGTGGTCACAGAAAGCTTACAGGTGCCCCATCCAATCCCTGATCAAGTCTTGAATAGTATCATACACTTGTGAATGCCATGCGAAACAGGACTGAGAACATCCTATTAGATGAAGATTAAGTAGTTGTACTGTTTTCAATTTCATAGATTAAAAGTAGTAATCCTTAGACTATAATGTGACAAAATGATGGTGCAACAGTCCCTTTGAACACTGGTAGGCAACCAGTGTTCAAAGACATGAATAGCACATACAAACACAAAAAAATTTAATCATGTTTACATGAATATTTAGAATTTAGAAAGTTGTGAATTTGTAAAAATAACTTCATAAAAATAAGCATCAGTCTGGATTTTTGAACATCATATAGGAGGTTCTTAGTGTCTGTGTCAATTTTCTTTAAACTTTAAAATTCCAGTTCTTTTCACTGAACTCAAACCTAATATGTACTGAACCTAGACTCCTCCATGTGGCTCCATCTCTAGACCTGTGATTCAGTCATTATTCTTCCACCCTTAGGAAGCTTCCCTAGCCTCTGTATTATTGTCCAAGTCTGCATCTCCTTTGACTCCTGCATGATTCCACCAATACTATCATTATCTCTTCTGTGATTCTTCAAGGCAGTTCTTCAAACAAGCAGCTACTGTGTCTTACATTCTTGCTGTTCTTCATAACTTTCTGCCATGATCAATTTATTTCAGTGCACAAGCTTAATATTTAGAAAAGTTCTGGCCATAGTTTCATAGACAAAGATATTAACCTCCCTTATGCTGACCCACTCTTTTTTAGTACAAACATTTCTATTTTCAATCTGCCATGAACACAGAGGTTAAATTAGCTGGTGTTCAATTGATAACAAGCATTAGTGGATGATTTTTGTCTTACCAGATACAAATATATAGTGATTACACACTAAATATTCAAAAAAAGCTTACAAATGGTATATTCAAATTTTAATCTGAATATCACCATTTACACAAAACAAATATTCTTTGTCTTTCCCATGGCAACAAGAGAAACAACAATAGTAACTAATATGTGCTTACTTTTTACCTTTTTGTCAGAATACAATCTCAAGTGTTTTATGTCAAATATATTGTGTACATTATAACACCTTAAGATTTTTCTTTCAACATTTCAATAACTGAAAACAGTTATTATTGATAAAGTAGATATACACAGACTGAAAACTATTTATATAATGCTCCTTAAAAATTTTCCTGCTATTTAAATCCTAAAAATGTGCTTTACATGGCCAAATTTCTAATTTTATAGTTTTAATTATTCATTTGTAATTGTTTATCAAAACACATGAATTCAAAGTTATTAATCTTGTGTATATATCAGAACATCTCACAAACCTCAGTAGAGAAGACTTCTCTTACAGTAGATGGGAATCAACACAGAGACCCACAACTGGTAATTGTTGAATGCTGCAGAGTGCTTAGCCTTATAACAGACATTCATACATCATTCTAAAGATCAGGGATCTTTGCCAATAAGGAACAGGAAAAATTATAAGAAGTGGTAGATAAAGTCAAATAAACAGTGTTTTCCAGATACAACCTGACAGTGGCACACAAGAATTAGACTGACAGGAGTAGCATGCCCGGGAACTGTACAAGCTCTAACTAGACAAAATCCAAGCATGAAGATTGGATAGTGGGTATAAAATCCAACCCCTTGCTGACAAGGTATTAACATTTGATGGCTTTTATGAGAGAGAGAGGGGGGATGCTTTCTTTTAATGATATTATTCCTTGTGTTCTGTCCATAGATTACAGCAGGCTCCAGTTTCAAGACCAGCTGAGCAGCACATACTCAGCATGAAGGGCAAAGAAGGAAACAGTCAAAAAAGGAGTGAACTCAAAGTTGGGTGGAACAAATTGGGAGGGTTGAGAAGGTGGTACATAAATCAGTTGAGAGGAGAATATGTCCAAGCAACAATGTATGAAAAATCTCAAAGAATTTATAAAAAAATATTTAGAGTAAAGGTCAATTGATAAATTTGCTTCAGAGCTTTTGGTCATTGTCTCACAGACAATTCTGAGTCTCTATTAATTTAATTATAATTGAGTTTTTAGTTTCCTTTCACTCTGCTATTCTATCTATTAACTGTGATCCTCATGATGCTTACAGTCCTCTGACTCTGGGAAATTCAAATCATAACATTTTCCAATTTTCTTTCACCATAAACTATGTATTTATCTCACAAGGAAGGCAGAAAAGGAAAAAAATAGCTTGTCTTCTAACAGATTTTATTAAGTTTAATTCACTTTTACATATATCACTTTATTCTACTGTATAAATTATCAGTTCATTAATTCCTCTATACCCTTTATTTATACCTCTATTTGAAAAGTAGTAAAATGTCTCCAAAATAGTGAAAGAGAAATTATAAAGTAGGTATGCACATATTTACATGATTTAAACTATACAAGTGCAGGCAATTCAATATCTTAATTTTTTAACTGTAGCTATTACTTCCATCTGAATGACTATGTTACATACCAGGTAATCCATCAGTCTATATGTGTTCTGTCTCTAAGATTTTCCTGCTCCTTTCTGAGAGAAAGCATACTCTCCAGAAAGAAAACCATCACTGAGATTTGGGGGAAGAATTTTCATATTTATGTCCTTAAGAGATAAGTTCATTTGGTTTTAGATGTGGTAAATATAGTTAGAAGTTCTCTGGTTAAAGATGGGTAAAGTGCATTACCTGAGAGAGTAGATCTCAAGGTATTCTCTTAATTTTTCTGAGGCATGAGGCATATCCCAAAAGAGCACTGAGCAAATGTGAAACTTTAAGTGATTTAATTCCTCTCAGACTTTCAAAAGTAGTTCCTCCAAAGTTACTAATAAGTTATACTCTGAGGTCTGCATATAATCCTAGGGATGACCTGTACTTCATATCAGTAAACTTCAAAATCTGTTCTATGTGTTGACACAAATTTCAAAGAGATCAATCTGATTGCCAAATGACATGATCTAAAGATTTGATGCAGAGAAATAAGAGCAATTTCTGGGTGTTTGGTTAGAACAAAAACAAAAGCAGGTGTTCAAAGGGTAGGAGGAACGTTTGTATTGAATTAATTCAAATCTAAATGACCTTATATCTTTGTCTGAGTTGCTGTGGCAGCACATGTTTTATTCCTAGAAGAGAATCAGAAGCTAGATCCTGTGTGAGCAAGCCCCAAACTAGGGTTTGTAGGGAGGAGCCCCTGCTATATCACAGAGGCTAGCTTAAAATGTGGAAATTCAGCTTGGGCTTTCCCTGAATGCAAGGTAAAGCCTATGGGTAATATATTCCCTACAAATAGAATGTACAATATATTAATGTATTTTGAAGAATTTTAAAGCACCCTGGTCAGAAGCAGAAGCTATATTTTGCATATTTGGACTCAGCTATCGATTAAGAACTATGCCATCATCTGGATACATCAAAGTAATTTGATCCTATAAAATAGAAATTTTGTGACTTAAATGTAATTTATGTATAACCTTCTCTATTGTAAATTTATGTGAAAAGCATCATGACTACAACTTTTTCATCAGTGAAATATTAAAGTTCCTGTTAACAATAATAATTTTAAAAAGGGATAATTAGGGAATCCGCTCAATATTAAAGGTGCTATTCTCACAGAGGAGAGCTGTAGACCTGAAGTCTGGGAATAGCTATATGGTCCAGGTCCTCTGGAACCCTCACTTAAAGGCCTAGCATTACTCTGGGGAAAACCTTAACACAGAATTTCAGGGTCAGCCTGGGTTTGGGGACATATGTTTCAACATGCCTGGAATCCAAATCTGCTCGTGAAGTGTTAAGATTTAAACCTGGTGAGGCCTGCAAATGGCATCTGGAGAGACTCATTCATTCTGCAGATGGGTTCCGGGGCTTTGACCATGCCAAATAATGGGTTTCTCTGTGTTACGTACAGAGTTAGTGAGCCAAGCAAGATCTAATATACACTTCTCTCCTTCTACATAGTTTTTCCCTGTTTTGGTGCCTGGTGTGAGTGGGGATGAGGGAACATGAAAATTCCCTCCTCTGCCTTTTCTGAGCTTTAACTTCTTTTTCCTGTTGCATTCAGAATCTTTAGCATCTCCTCTAATATTCGTAATTTTTTGTGTATAGGTAGATGCTCAATTGATGTATTTTGGAAACTGTGACATCTAGTGTCAGAAAACAAACAGAAGAGAGATGGAAAGACTATGAGAACTAGAGGATTAGGACTTCTGGTGGATAGACCATGTCTTCTAGATACGATGTAGATGAAATCTCAAATATCAGTGATTGAAGAGCTGAATAATTATACTCACCACCAGTGAACATACCATTTGGATAGAGGAATTTTTTTTACAAGTTCACATCTCTAAGTAATGTCTTGTAAGAAATCAATGCCTGTTGAAAGAGGGGTAAGTCAACATTTGGCATGAACAAGCCCTCTGAAAGGGATCCAATCTCAAGCGGTCATTCCTAAGCACATGTATATGAGGAACATTAAATGGTGCAACAATACTAATTATAGAGCTTGATTATATGGGCTTGACATTGATTCAGGGAGAGGCAATGAGGGATTAGAGAGTGAAAAGGGAGGAAGTAAAATTATGAAAATAACATATTCATGTATGGAATTCTCAAAATATTTATTTCTTCAAAAAATCATGCCTTAAACACAATCTGATATTTCTTGTATTGTATAATATGCCTGGGGAATTTGATTGTAGTTGGTATTGAATCAACAACAGTTGGACAGAAAACGTCTTATGTACAATAAACATGTCTTCATTTGGCCAAATTTCCTGTAATATCTTTCAAAAATACACAACTTTTAAATCACAATATTTATTTGTAAGTAGACATTATATTCTTTTATTATAAACTATATTCATTTGAAAGTTATGGTTGAAAATCTTTCCGGTTATTTTTTCATATGACCCATAACTAACTCAACCATTCATTCTGTCATTCTTCAATGTTAAGAATATTAATGTTTTAAATGCATACAGTATATATTATGTTTACTGATTCATGTTTTATATACTTTATTAATTTTACTTTAAAAATTTTTGACATAAATATTATTTTGTCATTTTAACTAATATTTCATTTTAAACATCTGTTTAAATTCTTACACTATGTTAGAAAACTCTGAATATTGGCTAAATGCATTATGTTTTCAAATGTCTATCAATTCATAGCTTTCATAAAACATACTATTTCAAAATCTCTCACTCATTGATAATTTTACAAATTTAAAAATCCTACAAAGTACACAAATCATATAGCAGAAAATATTTTAGTAGAATATTCTTATAAAAATATTATGCCACAACAATGTTGAGTGTTCAACATGTTATACTTTTTAAATGAGAATATTGACCTCCTTTATTGCAGGTTGAATATGCTAGAAATCATCAAGAATAGGAGGGCAGAATTTGTTCTTAGAGAAACAATCATTCTGAACAGAAGTTTGCTTTTCCTCCTGACAATGTTCATATTAGCACCACAGCGCATGGGTAAGAGGAATAACTTATTAATTATCAATTATCTCATGTAGTGTTGAGTTTGATTATGTCATCTGACATTGAAGATCACATGAAAGTCAATTAATACACTAATCACTCATTCATGCTGCTATGTGTATTGCGATTGCCTAAACTGTGTTTACTCAAAATTCATATGGTAAATCTTTAACATTCCTTCTTGAAGAATATGCACTTGAAGATAGGAGCTACAAAGAGGTATTTAGTTTAAGCTCAATATAATCTGACTGAGTATACTATATTAAAGCAGTATTTTAACTCACAAATCCTGGGAATGTTTGGAGAGAAAAGGCCATGTGAATACATACTTAGAATGTAGTTCATTGTAAGCCGAAAGGACTAGTTCATTAGAAATCTCACATATTGGTGTTTTAATTTTTGAGCTTTCAAAAATGAGAAGAAAAAGGAAAGAAAAAAAACTTCTGCTTTTCATTTAGGTCAACTGTTCATTCCACAATAGCTTTCAAGTATGCCCCTAGATAACTAACATGTGTGACAGTAAGTGTTATTTGGCTGAAGTAATTGTCTCCTTGGTGGCTTACTGCCTCTGTCAGGTAACCTAGGCCTTGTCGTGAAAGTTACTAGCCATCATACAATCCAATCTCGGCCTTCAATGTTTTCAACCTTTAAGACTCACTTCTGAATAAGCTTACATTTTCTAGTTCTTTCTGAACTCTAATTGCCTGGTTCATTTCAGCTGTTCTGGCTCAAACTCCTCTCCAAGCTGATTGATTCAAATCAGACTTCTTTCACTGTCTCACTGAATGTCTCTGCTTGGCCTCAAACCAACTCTGACAATTTGTACTAATCTTCTGTCTCCTTACTTTCTGGCTTCAGTTGCCTCTGCTGACCTGAACTAAACTGCAGGAACTGAACTCCACTGCACTGACTTACCGAACTCAACTCAGTTGACTCAGCTGACTGAACTAAATTCAACTGCGCTAAACTAAACTCACTGAACTGACTTCACCTCAACTCCACTGCCTCTTGCTGTACTCTCCTAAATAGCCTCTCTTACCTGTGCTGTTCTTATGAAAGTTGGGCATATCCTATTCTGCCAAATCTTTTTCTGATTTGTCTGTTTATCTGTCTCTCAATTAGACTTCATGTTTGGGATTAAAAGTACGTATAAAGGACATGTCTATATTCCAGGCAGAGTAACTAACCATGCTGCTGGACTAAAATTCCTCTGCAAGCATGCACCATGACTTTGATTTTTTTCAACATGAAACTATAATGGCTCACTGAGCCTTCAATTTACAATATCAGAGATGATACTCTCAGTGAATATAGTTGTATAATTAATAACATATTTACTGATGTATTATTTATTAGTTTATATAGTTATAGAAATAAAAAACTACATACATAGTTATACATGAAAATTTGTTTATAGAATTGTTGATTCCTGACATATAATTTATAGTTCTTTCATTCTTAATAATAAAATTTATACTTTTAAAAGGGAACACATTATTGATATTATTGAATTAAAATAAAATAATATTATACAATCAGTCAGGTCTGGACATTTGGGGCCCTGTGTCTCTACTAAGAAAACAAACTAAACAGTGACTTTAGAAACACAATGGTAAAAAGGATGATCACTATGCAGACACCAAGAAATCTTGTAAGTTAATTTTAAAGCTTTCTAGAATGTGACAGTTGATGAGAGAAAAAAGCCACAAGGAAACAGCAGGCCATGAAGAAAACAAAATCCACAAAATCAGCATTTGGTTTACACCAAAATGAGTCTCCGTCCAGTGAGAGTCACACTGAAAGACAAAAGAAGGGAGAACAAGGAACACACAAAAAAACCCTGTGAATTGTTATTTAGATCTAATAACTGAAGAAAAGAACAAGACAGTTATAGAATGACTTGATATTCACATATACACATTTTCATGTCTTTCACGAAATGTGTTTCTTGTATGAAGGTATTTGATGATACTACATTTTTTTTTTTTTTGGCATGCTTCATCTCTGTGTTTCTCAGTGTGTAGATCAGAGCGCTGAACATGGGAGTTATGATGGTGTAGAAAAGAGCAAACACTTTGTCTTCCGGGAATGCTATATTTGGTCTGATGTAAATGAAGAGAACGGCGAGACCACAATGATTACATGTGAACTACATGTGGAAAGAGCTTTGGAATGGCTCTCTACAGGGTAAACACTAATGGTGTGTACTATCAGAAAATAAGATACCATTAAAACTACAAATGTCATCAAAGCAATTAGGCCAGAATCAACACTGAAAAAGAGGCCAATTCTATGTGTATCAGTGCAAGCCAATTTCAATAAAGGATATACATCACAGGAGTAGTGATCTATCTCATTGTGGTGACAAAAGGACAAAAAGGCAATGAGAAGTGACTGACTGGCTGAGTGCCCAAATCCTCCAGTGCAACAAGCTGCAAGGATATCATTGCATCTCTCTCTGCTCATAATGACAGTGTAGTGCAGGGGCCTGCAGATGGCCACATAGCGGTCATAGGCCATTGCTGTGAGGATGAATATCTCAATGGCACCAAGCAAATGAAAAACAAAGAGCTGTGTCATGTAATTATTATAGGAAATAGTGTTCCTTTCTCTCAGTAAATCAGCCAGGAGTTTGGGTGTCACTGTGGATGTGTAGCAAAGATCACAAAGTGATAAGTAATAGAGAAAGAAATACATGGGTTAGTCAATGAGCTGAGTACACATAATAGAAACCATTATGAGAACATTGTCCATCCAAATAGCAATGTAGCAAAATAGAAACAATACAAAGCAGAGGACTTCAATGTTTTGATTGTCAGAAAGTCCCAAGAGAATGAACACAGTGACATTCTCCATAGTTCAATGAAATAGAAATACATGGCAGGTCCCTGAAAAGACAGATAGATTAATGAGGGACACCAATATGGAGATCATTGATAATTAACACTGACATCAACCTATGTTTGAAAGATAACTCTATTGATTTTATGTTAGTTTTCACATGAATAAAATTGAATTGACTCATCAAATAAAAAAAGACTGGCTTAGAATTATGGTTACTGAACATTTTCAATATGCAGCTAAGTTCTTGTAAAAAATAAGTTTGGGATCCTAACAGACTCAAAGATTGTCAAAAATAAAAGCATAATTCAAAGTACAAGTAAAATGTAATCTTAAACAGTAGGTCAAATTTTGGCTCATGGGATGTACTGTAGTTTAAATTAATTTAAACATATAGAAAATAGAATAAAGGTGAACACAATTTATATACATAGTTATATATGTGAACTGGAAAATGAGCAGTCTAAATAACAAGTCCATAAAACTGATTTGATTAATTGTTCAGGGGGCTGTAGGCATCATTCAGTGTTAAGAATGAGTAAGGCTCTTAGAGAGGATCTGCATTTGGCTCTCAGCACCCATGTGGAGTGGCTTACAAGCAACTCCTGCTCTATAAATCTTATGCCAACATAAAGACGCACAAGCATGCACACAATAAAAATTCCACCTTAAATACAATTAATAATTTTCCAATTTTTTCTTTTATTATCTGTGATTTTAGCACCATAATTTTAATATATTGTAGTTAAAACATATTTATTTCTGTAGGTAAATCATTGAAATTATATATTTAATTAGTCATGTACCATGGTAGTTATTAAAACTAATAGTGGAATACAAATTTACTTGTATAATTTTGCTTTATAAATTTTTATATCAAATACAAATACATCATTTCCGCCCTTCAATTTGACCCTCCAACCATGCCAAGCCCCCACTTGCTACATCCCTGATACCATACTATATCTTTCTATACAAGATCTGTGAAGGTATGGTAGACATGCTAACATAGAAATGGGAGATTCACCCATGACAAACACGCAAGAATTATAGGTAACTAAGGAGTGCCGAGAGCAAAAGAAATATCCTCCTGATAAATGAGATCTCTAATAAGTTACCCAAAACCAAGTTGTCAGTCCTGAAATCAAATAATACAATAAAACAGGTTTTATCTATATATTTATGTATTATATAACACTTATATATTATAATATATAAATAAAATGTGAATATATTTTCTATTATATGTATTAAATGAAAGACTCCACTTTTAATTTTTATTTTATTCACTTTACACTGCTTGTAAAAATGCATAAACAATCTTAATATTGTTTATTTTATAAAACAAGTCATGTAAAATTATTTCAATTGCCACATATTTTACCTGGTTATTTCTATAATACTTAATCTTTTTTATTAATCAAGTTTATCTGCCACATAAAATGTGGAAATCTACCTAGAAATAATTGCACAGTAGGAGTGAAAAATAAATCAATAAATGTCCAGTGACTTCATATTCAGAGATTTGTATAGTCTGAATTTGTAATTTAAACTTTGATAGTATAGAATAATATTCCAAGAATTCAGTGAATTTGACTTCTTTGCAGAAATTGACATTTTATTATCAAAGGATAACTTAAGTAAGAAGGAAAGAGATTCCCTATTTTCATTAAAGGTCACAGAGAGAATCAATCATATAACTTTTATTCATTAATCATAAGATGACAACCCAATAGGATTTGATTCATGAAGATTGAGACACTTGATTAGGGATTGGGAGTACTTCTAATTTACTACCATTCCCAACCGTGCTGAAAAAATAACCATTGCTGTTATAATGAAGTTGAATTCAAATAAGGGCAAAGCTATGGCCATTACTGAAATATTTTGTATATTCTAGTAATTTTTAAAAGACTGTTACTTACCTACTCATTTGTTAAATTCCCTTCTCATCTTTGTTATGAATTACATTATCCATGTTAACCTCCACATTAAAAATGAAAACTAGTGTTAAGAAAGAATTTATTTCTATAGTCTAATTTTAAGATTTGTAATTATGTTACAACCAAACAATTAATATCCATTGTTAAGACAGTTTTTTACTGAGACATAAGTAATTATTTGCTACTTATGGAGTCATGTTCACTCAAAGTCATTTTTGTTCATATGAATCTAACAGCAGCACTATTATAGTCAGGTGCATAGAAGATAAAATTCATTGTTCTTCCAAAAAGAGTAAAATTAAAATTTAGTTCACATATAACATGAATCACTGAGAATTGAGTTGTTAAACAGACTTGATAAATACTAAATGACCATTCTGTCTTATTGATAACAAATTTTGAAAATACATTTTACTAAATATGGCCTGGAATTATAATTCCAGTTTCAAAATAGATTTGAATCTCTAGCTATCCTTTTCCACAAAGCCAAAGCTGAGACTTTATTCTGTTTCTTTACAGACTTTTCTTCAATTTATTTGCTAATTCATTGTTTTCTTCCTATAAACTTCCATCGAGGGTTTAGAACTGAAACGATTTTATTGGCTTCTGTACTTAACTCAGCAATGAATTTTACTGTGATCTCACATGAAGTGTGAGCTCAGTTCATTTCCTTCAACATTCAAATACAGACCAAATATTTCCTCTCCAGTGTCTTAAGTTTAAATGTAAAGGTGGAGAAGAAAAATAAATAATAAAAGAAAAAACGTTTACCAAATATGTCACCATGTTCAATTAACTTTGATATACATCTGAGAATAGTTGTAGACTGAAAAATGTAAAAATTAATTGAGTCTTCATGATCATGTAAAGAAGCCCACAGCAAGATCACATAACATGTCAGAACTATGAAATTCAAATTTTCTAGGTCTGGAGGCAAAGATATTACATAAACTGAATGCATCTAAATCATATGATGAACTTAACATGCACTTTCTCACCTCTTTCAACATTATTTTTGCCATTAGAATTACAACTTTAGTGTATCAAGGCAGTCTCAAAATTACTAGTATGTGCAAAATTGAGTTTTAAAATGTTCCTAACTAAAAGAAAGAAATATACAGACAATAAAATTACAACCTAGATGTGCTAGATGTGTTCCTTTGTTCTTTATATTCCATATATTTATGAACAAAAAAATAAGGCTCATTTTCCTGTGTAAAAAGCCATTGATTCTTCAGCCTCAGGCCTCACAGCCATTAGAGCAGCTACAATAGCCATTCTTCATGAGCAGAATTGGATACAAAAAAAAGTGACACATTTTCTAATCTAGTTTTCTACTCTCTTAATGATTTGCCTTTAGTTTAATGTGTATAATAGTGACATATTTTAATAAATGTATAACAATGTTTTCACTAAGATTATATACTTGTTGTCCAAATCATTGTCAAATTAATTTTTAGTCAAACTTTAAAAATATGAAAGTGAAATAATTAGGGCTTATTATAGTATTAGCATGATAAAATATCTGACCTTGTTAAGCTCTTTTCATAGAAGCATCAGTAGGTATACTCTTCCTGTGTTATTCAATCCTTCCCATTCTCCTTGCTCCTAAATTCCCTAAAGGAATTAATACTTTAAATGAAATAGCACTAAGAAATCTTAGTAAACCCATTTTACCAAAGAATATATTAATTCATTAATATCATAATGATTATCTTAAGGCCTTATATTTAACTATATTAGAGTGATATTTAACACAATGAAAATAAAACTTCTACATGCCTTATAATAAAATCATTAGTACTTAACACAGAGGTACAATGCCCCCAAACATTTCATTTTAAATCCTTGAAACAATAATTTCTATCCAAATTTGATTTTCATGAATTTAATCCTTTTTTAAAAAGGTATGCCTTGCATGCTTCTAACACTAAGAAAATTATTTTTATTGCATTTTGAATCCCAGCTTCCTTCTATTGCTCTGTGTATTTTGTAATTTGAAATAATTTTGTATATATTATATAATTTGAAATGATTAACTCTTACATATTAGATAAGTTCATGGAGTAACTCCATTCTGTAAAGGGAATAAAATCAATTCTTTCCAGTCTTCTTGTTTTTATTGATCTCCTTCCAATACTGATCAAGCATTCTTAAATATTTTTTGAATGACTAAAATAAATCACTTCAATTATTTAATTTGATGTGAAAGTAATTATTTAATAATCAGCACAAACATCAAGACAGTCTACATCGATAAAGGCAACTATAATTAAACATTCAAGCTTGGAGATGCTTCAGTTTGGCTTGTTCCTTTTTGGGGAGCGTTGACTACAGTTAATTCTCTTTCCATGTAACTTTGATTTTTGTATGTTCGTATGTTTTTCTTTTTGCTTCCCTCTAAGGAGTAGGGAGGGAGCAAGTAGATTTTGCCAGAATGTATTTCATGTTTCAATTTGTGCTTCTGAATTTCTTGGTAGATTGTAATAACTTTTTGCTTAATCAACACTTCATTGATCTATTGAACATTTTCGTGATATTTCCCCTTTTGTGATTTTTTTTTAAACCTAAGTAGGCATCATTTACCTGCTGTGCCCATCTGCATCTCTGAAATGTCACATTACAATTTCTGTGAACAACATTTTGAATTGATATAAAAATATGTTCCATCTCCGAATCAAAGCAATTACCTCTATTTAACATATATTACATTCTACATAGTGGAGGCAAAAAGCAGAGAGTATTCTCAAAGAAGCTGTTCACAAGGGCAAATTATTTGTACTAGCATCTTTTTTCACACTTTGTGATTCCATTATTTCACTTCCTCTATATTTTTTGTCTGGCTATCTACACTAACATTTTAATTCTCCTCTACATACTTTTCAACATTTTTAATTTTTCCTGGATTTCTCTCTCTCTCTCTCTCTCTCTCTCTCTCTCTCTCTCTCTCTCTCTCTCTCTCTCTTTCTCTCTCTCTCTCTCTCTCTCTCTCTCTCTCTCTCTCTTTCATCTAGTGGATGCTTATAGGAAAATATCTTGAATCTTTTAAAGACAACTGACACCTCTTACTCATGAAACATTCACAGAAGTAAAGGTCATGGGAAGAAAGAATTTTAAGAAAAATAGAATGAGTTAAAGATCCAAATTAGTCAAATCATAACAGCTATCTATTACTAAAATTACTTCATGTAAAAAAAATACAGAAAATCACTGAATATTTTATAAATTAATATAGAGTCTAAAGTAACTATTTGTCTTTAATTCTGTATGTTGAATTTTCCTTTCAGAAGAGATGAGTATATCTGCAAAATTATAAACTCACCAGAAGAATTTCCTATAAGGTCAAGTTATCAAAAAAGCTGAAGCTAGCACCAGACATGGGTTATAAATAACTATCCAGCCATACATGACTTTGCTAGTAATCTAGAAATCCCAGGCAGTGTGCAGTCCCTGGACATCAATGACTGAAATCCCTCACAAATTCATGAGAGTTTTCTGGTGGAAACAAATTAAATTTAGAATTATTGAAAGACATATCACCCCCATGTTTTTCCACAGTTTTGTAAGAGAAGATAATGCCTTTGACTTCTATGTCAGTGAGATTATTTTGGCTGTTGATAGTAGAATTTCAGAAGAAAACTGTAGCAAGCTTCCTTTGCTATTGTTTTGAAGGATGTTTGAAAACATGATTAATGAATTTTTGAAAATATGCTTTTATTTTTCATTTCATGCATCATCTACTCATGTATTCCTTTACTCATTGCTAAATACAGTTAATGTATTACTTTATTAAAAATATGATTTTAATTGAAATGGAATTTTATCATTTTCCATCCTCCTTTTCATCCCTTCAGCCACTCTAAGACAGCTTCCCTCAAATCCCTCCCATTTCTCCCTCACTCTCAAGTTGGTAGCCACTTCTTTATCATTGTCACACACCTAACACACACATACACACATATGCATGCAAAATATGCACACACTTTTGTTTATTTATTCTTTATACAACCCTCTATACCATATATCAATAATCCTTAAGATTTAGGCTAAAATTAGGATAGTCTAAAGACTATAGTATCAAGAATACCAATATTCCTGATCATGGTCGAACACATCTGTTGCATAGTAAGTTGGAGACTGAAGTAGAAGTGTTGAGAGTTCAAGTCTAACCTAGGCTATAGCTACCTGTGTTAACACAGTGAGAAGAAACATCTATAAAGAAGCATGACAATTTAAACATTGGCATTTACAGTAAGTGATATAATATCAAGTGTACTCTTTTCATGAACACACACTAACAGTGCAGGAAAGGGAATTAAATGGGAAAAAAGAATGAGAGTTATAGAACACAGTCCCCTGGTGTAAACTAAATCCAATTAATTTTGTTTAAAGGCACAAAACACAAACAGTAAAACTCAAGACCTTCTTGAAAATTGTTAAAATTGTATTAAAAAGCAAAAATTTTCTCAACTATTTGTTTGAAAATCCATGGCTTTGATTTTTTTTACCATGAAATAAATCATGAAGACAAATGGAATAAAGAAGATCCAATAAGTCTCCAAGAAACATCCATAGGAAGAGAGTGTGTTTTTATTGCTTTAAGTTCCAGAAATTATAATAGTTAATATTGGAAGATTTTAATAAATCAGCAGCACAATATTGAAAAAATGATTCGAGACATGAAATCTAGAAAGAACATGTTTCGAGGAGCTTAAGAAGAGGTATTCTGTGCTATAGAGAAAAGGAATGACTATTTTATATATCCAATTATTAATCAGGATCAGTTTATGAGAAATATTTTATTTTCAATAACAAGGGGAAAAGAAAAAAGACAAGGAATGAATGAATTAATGAATACATAATTAAGCAAACAGGTTTGTTTGTTTGCTTAAAGTTCAAATAAGTACGAATTAAGAAAAATAATAAACCCTGAGGAAGGATTTTAGCTTTTGTCTTTGTTTTTGACTTGTCTAGCTAGCAAATGTACTTAAACTGGAGTGCACAAGTATCTATTGATATATAAATGTACCTTAGATTCATTGAATAGAATGTAGTTATTTAATACTTACATTACTGATAACCACAGTCTTAATTCCTGTTCTAGTTTTGTTGCACATACATAAAAGCTGAATTGGAATATCTAGTATATCCTTTATATTGAAACCTGCATCATTCTTCTGACTAAATCAAATGGAAGGACAGACTAGGTGACAGAGGTACTGAGATATAGGGAGAGAAAGTTTACAAGGTTACCATCCTAGAGCATGGCCCAGTGACTACACATCATTTTCTTAGGCAACTCTGAGCAACATGGGGTACATCTTCAACACGTTCAAGAGCATGACCATTGAAATAAAAGGTCCATGAGAAATATAAATGGGATAATCTGTTACCTTTGTGAATCAAAATTAATAGTAAGGGAAATGAATATAGGTAGGGGACAGCTGACCCTAGGCAATGGTCACTTGGGTAATATTGATAGGACTAAGAGTTACCAAATAAGTATCTGCAATTCATCCTTGTGTTAGCTCCACTAATGCAAACTAATTATTCTGAATAGAATCTGCCTGGTTATATAATAAGTGGGCACAGTTAGGAATAGCAATCATTGAAAGCTTTGAAATGGATATAAATGGACAATCAACCATGAAATGTATATATTGCTTTCTCTTGTTAGGCAAGTAAGTGATTAGCACTAAAACTGAAGAAAGCAGGTTTTACAGGGGAGAAGTGACCCTAGAAAAGAAAAAAGAAAATATGAAAATAGAAAGTGAAATATGAAGAACATACACTATAAAGGACCCAGGAAATTGGGACAAATGAAGGCAATGGAATATATGTAATATAAAAACAGTTTAAAAGAAAGGAACCAGCTACTGCTATTATTTTGCTAAGGAAACATAACAATAGAATGACTCCCAATGAAAATGGCTATATTGGTAAATCAGTGCATCACCCAGCTCTCATCAGAGAAGCCTCCTCTTGAAGCAGATGACAATTAAAATAGAGACTTACAGCTTGACAATGTGCAGAAAATAGGAGACTTTGGAACACTCAGCATTGAATGAAATGTCTATATTAAACCCCTCCCCTCAAGGCTCAGTATCAGTGCTAAAGAAGAAACAGAAAAGTTGTAAGAGCCAGAGATGGTAAATGATGCTCAGAAAAAGCACCATTCAGAAACAATAGGACTGATACACAATTGAAGTCACAGAGACTATGAGAGCAAGTCAAGATCTATACAAATTCACTCTGGACTAAATTCCATAATGGCAAAGTGGAAGGAGACACAAAAATCCCGCCCTACAGATGTTGAGCATTTCTTTAGGTGCTTCTCAGTCCTGCGAATTTCCTCAGTTGAGAACTCTGTTTTGCTCTGTTCCCTCTTTTTTGATGGGTTTATTTGGTTTTTTGGAGTCTAAATTCTTGAGTTCTTTGTATATATTGGGTATTAGCCCTCTATCAGACATAGGATTGGTTAAGATCTTTTCCCAATCTGTTGGTTGCCATTTTGTCCTATTGACAGTATACTTTGCCTTACAGAAGATTTGCAATTTCATGAGGTCGCATTTGTCGATTCTTGATCTGAAAGCATAAGCCATTGGTGTTCTGTTCAGGAACTTTTCCCCGTACCCATGTGTTCAAGGCTTTTCCCCACTTTCTCTTCTATTAGATTCAGTGTAACTGGTTTTATGTAGAGGTCCTTGATCCACTTGGACTTGAGTTTTGTACAGGGAGGTAGGAATGGATCAATTCACATACTTCTGCATATAGACTGCCAGTTGAACCAGCACCATTTGTTGAAAATGCTGTCTTTTTTCCACTGGATGGCTTTAGCTGCTATGTCGAAAAACAAGTGACTGTAGGTGTGTAGGGTCATTTCTGGGTCTTCAATTCTATTCCATTGATCTACCTGTCTATCACTGTACCAATACCATGCAGTTTTTATCACTACTGCTCTGTAGTACAGCTTGAGGTCAGGAATGCTGATTCACCCAGAAGTTCTTTTGCTGTTGAGAAAAGCTTTTGCTCTCCTGGGTTTTTTGTTGTCCCAAATGAATTTGAGAATTGCTCTTTCTAAGTCTATGAAGAATTGAGTTGGAATTTTGGTGGGGATTGCATTGAATTTGTAGATTGCTTTTGGCAGGATGGCCATTTTTACTATATTAATCCTGCCAATCCATGAGCACGGGAGAGCTTTCCATTTTCTGAGGTCTTCTTCAATTTCTTTCTTCAGAGATTTGAAGTTCTTGTCATACAGATCTTTCACTTGTTTGGTTAGAGTCACACCAAGATACTTTATATTGTTTGTGACAAGAAATGGTCAACATCCTTAGTCATGAAATGCAAATCAAAACAAGTCTGAGATTCCACCTCACACCAGTCAGAATGGCTAAGATCAAAAACTCAGGTGACAGCAGATGCTGGCCAGGATGTGGAGAAAGAGGAAAACTCCTCCAGTGTTGGTGGGATTGCAAGCTGGTACAACCACTCTGGAAATCAGTTTGGCGAACCCTCAGAAAAATGGACATAATACTACCTGAGGACCCAGCTATACCACTCCTGGGCATATACCCAGAAGATGCTGCAATGTGTAATAAAGACACATGCTCCACTATGTTCATAGCAGCCATACTTATAATAGCCAGAAGCTAGAAACAATCCAGATGTACCCTCATCAGAGGAATGGATACAGTAAATGTGGTACATTTACACAGTGGAGTACTACTCAGCTATTAAAAACAATGATTTAATGAAATTTGCAGACAAATGGGTGGAACTTGAAAATATTATCCTGAGCAAGGTAACTCAGTCACAAAAGAACGAACATGGTATGTACTCACTGATATGTGGATATTAGCCCAAAAGTTCGGTATACCCAAGTTTCACTTTACAGTAACCGCTGGACTGAGAGTGAGGTCCCAGATGGAGGAGTTGGAGAAAGGACTGAAGGAGCTGAGGGAGTCTGCAGCCCCATGGAGGGAGCAACAGTGTCAACTGGCCTGACCCCCCGGTCCTCCTGGAGGCTGGACCACCAACCAAAGAATACACATGGAGAGACCCAAGGTTCTGAACACATATGTGGCAGAGGAGGGCCTTGTTGGCCATCAGGGGGAGCAGAGGCCCTAATAAAGGGGAATGTCAAGGTGGGAATATGGGAATGGGTGAGCGGGTAGGTGGGAGGTGGACTTCCCTCATAGAGTTGGGGGATTGGAGGGGATAGGTAGGTTCCAAAGAGGAGCAAATAAAGTCTCAAAAAAAAAAAAAAAGAAATAATAAAAAAATAAAAATCCCCCCTCCCAACAAAGATGCTTGGTACAGTTGATACCTGCTGGGAAAGGGAAATCTGTTTTGTGTCCAGTGGAGTGCAACTAAATATTTTAACTTTACTCCAAGAAAGGTCCCATTCCCAGGAGTAGTTAGCCAACATAAAAAAGCATTTCATGGATTTTGTATACTTTTTGTTTTGTTTTGGTATTTTGACTTGTTTGCTTGTTTATATTGTTTTTATTTTTATTTTTGTTTTTATTTTTATTTTTTTTTAGAAACAGAAAGGGGGGGCACCATGATGTTGGATGGGTAGAGAGGCAGAGAGGTTCTAGGAGAAGTCAGAAACAAGAAAGAATATGCTCCAAATACATTGTTATGAAAATAATTTGAAAACAAATCAAAACAAATCAGTAAAAGGGGAGGAGGCTCCCATGAGGGCTAGAGGGAGGAGAGAGAACTGTGTGTAACAAAACACCACAGTGTATAACATTAGTTTTTATGTTAACAAATATATTAAACATTATAAAATCAGATAAACAGAAATTTGTGGCACTGTAACATTTGATCAGAATAGAACAGAACCTTTTCTCATATAAATGTATCCAGACAATCTGGCATATGCTGCTTTTTCCTAAACATGTAATCATAAAACTCCTCAACTAAATAAGTTTTATTCAGAAGAAAAGAAAATATATTTTCTTATTCAGTGTTTCTACAGGCTGAGGAAATTTAAAGAGACAAGCTCATAAATTCACTCTAAATCTGTTATCATTCATAAAGCCACTGTATGTGCCAATAACCGGGACCAGTCATAAAACTACTCTATGTGTCTATGACATTCAAAAATAGGCAAGCTAGCAACTCTCAGCTGAATTCATGATGAGCCTTTGGTGTCAGATTCACTCAAATTCTCTCTCTTTTTTTCACCTTTTCATAGAATGATATTTTTCAGAGACTCATCATATAAGGGTTATTTACAAATCCTGTCACAATACAAAGTTCATTACTATAACACTACTTCTGAAGATAGTTTCAATCTATTTATAAATTGCGCTTGAAAAGATGTTTATCATCAGGTAATAAATCAATTCAAGGAGCTAGTATCAATAAGTCAGTATGGAAAATGACTGTATAATATAAAAATGATTTCTTTAACCCAGAATAAATTCAATGTTCATTTTCTTACTAAGTTGCAAGGTAAAATATTTGTTAGTAATTATTATTCATATTCTCATTTTTGCTAATTATAAATGAGCAAAATTTTGAACAGTTAAGATACTAATTGTTCTTCTTGATGATAAAACCAGTTTAATAGTTGTACAGTGTTTTAACATCCTATTAATAAAGCGAATTAATTGTGTTTTAATCCTAAAAATGTTGTCTGACACCAAAACTTTAAAGCAATCTTCATCTCTGTATTTCTTAGAGTATATATGAGGGGGTTGAACATAGGAGCAATAATAGTGTAAAACAGGGCAAAGATTTTGTCCTCAGGGAAAGTGGTAGGTGGTTTAAGGTAGTCAAAGATGGAAGATCCAAAGAATAAAATAACCACAGAGACAGGAGAGAGGTGGGAGGGGGAGTGAGAGGGATATCTTCAGAATGCCATCAAGAAACATCATGAAAGGAAACACAGACAGACATTCCCTCTGAGTCCTGTGATTTCACTCTGAATATTTTTGGTCAGTTGTCACAGAACAGTAATGAACTTTTCCACCTTCCTTCACTGAATATTTAGTGTTGTGATTTGCAAAGGAACAGAGAAATGAATGTAAAAATTCATTAGCATTGTTAATTACACTGCTAACTAAGACTATCCAAATTAATCTTTGAAAAGTGGTAGATGATGAAAGAAGTCTATAATAGTGTACGTGTGTGTGTATGTTCAAATAAATTGTGTACGTGTGTGTATGTGTGTATATGTATGTGTGTGTCTGTCTGTCTGTCTCTGTCTCTTTCTCTTTTTCTGTCTCTCTCTGTGTGGTTGTTCCAGTTTCAATATGAATTGTAGACAATTCATTGATGAAGATGTGGCCATAATCTGATGATACTATTTGGGGGTTACAGACTTCACATTTTGGCATATTTTTGTCTTGTTGGGTTTTGTTTTTTCTTTTTTAATTAAAAAGCTTATCTATTTAGAAACAATGATACATTTTAGAATTACAAAACACAATGGCAGGGGGCAAATTTCTCAGTGTATTCCGATTTCTGGCTTGATGTATTTTAGGGTTGGGAATAATAATTCAAAATTCCCAGGAATTCATTTTTTTTTATTATAGGTTATTTTATTTATTTACATTTCAAATGTTATCCTCCTTCATGGTGTCCCCTCCACAAACCCCCTATCTCATCGCCCCTCCCACCTGCTTCTATGAAGGTGATCCCCCTCACCCCCACCCCCCACAATCCTAGCATTCCACTACTCTAGGGTATCAAACCTCCACAGGACCAAGGGCCTACCCTCCTACTGATGCTAGATAAGGCAATCCTTTGCTACATGTGCAGCTGGATCCATGGGTCCCTCCATGTGTACTCTTTGATTGGTGGTTTAGTCTCTGGGAGCTCTGGGGTTGATATTGTGGTTCTTCCTATGGGGTTGAAAACCCCTTCAACTCTTTCATTCCTTCCCCTAACTCCACTGTTTGTGGACCCTTGCTCAGTCTGATGGTTGGCTAAGAGCATCATTTGCATCAGTATTAGGCTCTGGTCTAACCTCTCAGGGACAGCTATACAGCAAGTACTTCTTGCCATCAGCAAGAGTGTCTGGGTTTGGTATCTGCGGATGATATGGATCCCTAGGTGTGGTAGTCTCTGGATGGCCTTTCCTTCAGTCTCTGCTCCACTATTTGTCCCTGAATTTCCTTCAGACGGGAGCAATTCTGGGTTAATATTTTTGTGATGTGTGGGTGGCACCTTCCTTCAACTAGGGGCCATGCCTAACCTCTGGATATGGTCTCCACAGCTTGTCTCTCCCCTTGGTTGGCATTTCAGCTGACGTCATCCCCATTTGGTCCTGGGAGCATCTTGTTTCTCTGGAACTGGGACTTCTAGAAGCTATCCCCATTCCCATCCCCCGCTGCTATATACCTCCTTTCAATTTCTCAGGTCTCTGTACTTCTCCCAGTCTCATCCTACACCTGATCCTGCCCTCCCTTTTTCTCTCCCACTCCTCTCTCTTTCCCAGGTCCCTCCCTCCCTCTACCCCCATAATTATTTTGTTTCCCCTTCTATGTAGGACTGAAGTATCCACACTTTGGTCTTTCTTCTTCTTGAACTTCATGTGGTCTATGAATTTTATCTCAGGTATTTCAACTTTTGGGCTAATATTCACTAATCAGTGAGTGCATAACATGTGTGTTGTTTTGTGACTGGGTTACCTCACTCAGGATATTTCTAGTTCCATTTACTAATGTTTTTAATAGCTGAGTAGTATTCGATTGTGTAAGTGTACCAGATTTTCTGTAACCATTTCTTTGTTGAGGGACTTATGAACATAGTGGAGCATGTGTCCTTGTAATATGTTGGAGCATCTTTTGGGTATATGCCTAGGAGTGGTTTAGCTGGGTTCTCAGGTAGTACTATGTTCAATTTTCTCAGACTAATTTCCAGAGTGGTTGTACCAGCTGCAATCCCACCAACAATGGAGAAGTATTTCTCTTTCTCCACGAACTTGCCAGCATCTGCTGTCATTTGAGTTTTCGATCTTACCTATTCTGACTGGTGTGAGGCAGAATCTTACAGTTGTTTTGATTTGCATTTATCTGATGAATAAGGATGTCGAAGATCTTTTTAAGTGCTTCTCAGTCATTCGAGATTTCTCAGTTGAGAATTATTTATCTAGTTCTGTATTCTATTATTTTAATTGGGTTATTTGGTTCACTGGAGTCTAACTTCTTGAGTTCTTTGTATATATTGGATATTAGCCCTCTATCAAATGTAGGGTTGGTAAAGATCTTTTCCTAATCTGTAGGCTGCCATTTTGTCCTGTTGACAGTGTCCTTTGCCTTACAGAAGCTGGACAGAAGAAAAATTCCAAAACAGGACACCAATGGCTCATGCTCTAAGATCAACTATAAACAAATGATTTTGGCTTTTATGCTATGATTTTTTTTAATGGAGAGTGAACATAAAACTGAGTGGATAGGGAGGTAAGGAAGTTCTAGGAAGAGTTAATGGAGAAAAGCTAGTTAAATATATTGTATGTAAAAATAAGTATAAAGGTTAAAGTTTATTATTCTGAATGTAAAAAAGTGAAACTTTGTAAGGCAGCTGGAAAATATATTACTTTAGGGATATGGTAGCCATAGGTTATCTTCTACAACTCATATTTTAAGGTATTGTCTCTCTCCCGTCATGTCAAGATGATACTTTTTGTAGCAGAGAGCATTAAAAATTGTCACAAGAGGTAAAAGTACAATGGATAAGTGACTGTGGTGTACCCAACTATAAACGGGACATTGCGCAACAACCCATATAACTAAGGCTCAGGGAAACATCATGCAAGGCAATGTAGAAAGATTGGAAGACCCTGAGGACTTGGAAAACTTCTGCACAATAGATTTTATACATATTACCAGGACACTGCTTTCATGAATGCTTGACAATATGGCTGCTTATAAAACCTGAAAATACTACACCAATCATCATGGAAAAATAGATGGAGATAATTTTCACAAGACCCTGCCCCTAGATGAAAAAGGCTTCTATTTCACATGGAAGGGCTCAATAGCAATCTTGACTGATTCCTGAAATTAACCAATGACGTTCAAATGTACATTCACAGGAGTCCACCGAGACAATGTAAAACATGCATACACACTTATACATTATGTATACATACACAAAAAAATGACAAAACTAAGAATAATTTAATCACATTAGTAGTAAAAGAATCAAACAATACAACAGTCCAGAACACACAAACACATACACACACACACACACACACACACACACACACACACACACACACACACAAACACACACACACATATATAAAACAGAACAAAAGAAAAAAACAAGTTAAAATGAGCCTTATTATTATTTAAAGAAAAATAGCTGAAGGCCTCACTAGTTCTGGTTTAAAGATATTCTACTGAATTATAATTATAACACTATATGATATTGGCCTAAAAACAGACACAATGATCAATAGAATCAAGTTGAAGCTCCAGATACACATTCGATTTTTGATAAAGAATCCATATATGTCATATATATATATATATTCGCATTCTTCTGAATGTAGACTGCCAGTTGAACCAGCACCATTTGTTGAAAATGCTGTCTTTTTTTTCTACTGAGAGGTTTCAGCTCCTTTGTTGAAAATCAAGTGACCATATGTGTGTTGGTTCATTTCTGGGTCCTCAATTCTATTCCATTGATCTACCTGCCTGTCACTGTACCAATACAATGCAGCTTTTATCACTACTGCTCTGTAGTACAACTTGGGAGCTGAGGAAGTTTGCAGCCCCATGGAGGGAGCAACAGTGTCAACAGGCCTGACCCCCCCCCCCAGGTCATCCTGGATTTGAACCACCAACCAAAGAATACACATCGAGGGACCCATGGTTCAGACAACATATGTGGCAGAGGATGGCCTCGTTGGCCATCAGGGAGAGGAGAGGCCCCTGGGCCTGAGGGTGTTAGAAACCCCAGTAAAGGAGAATATCAAGGTGGGAATATGGGAATGGGTGGGCGGGTGGGTGGGAGGTGGAATTCCCCCATATAGACGGGGAGCGGGGGAGGGGATAGGGAGTTTTCAAAGAGGAGACCTAGAACAGGGGAAACATTGGAAATGTAAATAAAGTATCAAAAAAAAAATGTTAAAAAAGAAGAAAAAAAAGAGTGAAGGAGGGCATGAAAGGAAAGACAGCTAGCATTGTGGAATATTTGAGGGATTCTATGGAAACCTAGTGCAGTGGAAAATCTCTAAAATATATGGACATGATCCTAGTGAGGTTTCCTCATAATGTAGGTGACAAAGTCTCAACTGCTCATTTCTTATCATAAAGGGGTCATCTAGTCGCAGGGCAGGGTTGAATTCAATTGAGTTGCTGACTAGGGGGTTCCAAGGATGGCCCTAGCCCCGAACATCTCCAACTGTTTTTATGACAATGAGTTACTCCCAGAATACTGACTATAAGGCCCCATTGTGAGAACACCACCAACACAAGTCATTGAACGCGGAGATGCCAAGCTGGGGACTACAGGGAGACTTTACTCCTAGTGTTGAAGGTGTGGGAAGGTAATCTACAGGATACCAAAAGAGAAACACCAAGGCACATAATCTTTGACAGAGATGTTTTAGGGCAAATGTGGCACAGAATTCGTAAGACTAGTTAACCAATTACTTATTTGACTTAAGGCTCACTCCAGGAGAAGGAACCATAAATTCATTGTTTGGTTGAACAAGAATCATAGAGTAGATAATCAAACAGTGAAAATAAAATACTTCTTTAAAAAGTAGTAACAAATTAATCCCTGATGATATTTTGTTATACGTATGTCTATTTTTAACCACACAGTCTTTAATTAGTTACTTTAATGAAAGAATATTAATGAATGTCCACTAATACTATTCTACTAAACTCAAAGTTAGATTCATTTTATTCAGCTATCATTAGACTTTCTCCTTCAGCAGTTGGGAACAAATACAGAGACCCACACCCAGATATTATGAAGAGAGAGAACTTAGAACACACAGCTTTAAATGCAAAGTCTCCATCAAATCCCTCCCATCGGAACTCAGAAGCATTCAGAAGAAGAGGCAGAAAGAATGGAAAACCTAGAGGGAATGGAAAACAACAGGCGAAAAGGGCCTCTGAATCAATGAGCAAGGTTCACTTGACTCATGCAGACTACAACATCAAGAACTACACAGCTCTGCACAAAGTACTAAATATATATACCTTTCAGCTTAATGTTTATATGGGACTCATGGATATGCAGAGGGGCGGGTCTCTGACTCTGACTCTCCTGTCTGCTCTTGGTGTTTTTTTCCTTCTGTTAAGTTTCCTTGTCCAGCTTCAATAGGATGCTTTTTGTTTTATCATATCATGCTTTATTTTTTCATGTTTGGTCATTATCTCTTAGAAGCATGTTGTTTTCTAATGAGAGAAAGAAAAAGATTTGATCTGGAAGGGATGAGAAATAAGGAAAGACTGTGAGGAATAGAGACTGGGGAAACTGTAATCACAATATATTATATGAGAACAGAATCTATATTCAATAATGAAAAAAATCAAAAGAAACAAAAAGAAATAAAAACAGTAGTTTTCTTTTTCTACTTTTTACTATTTAAAAATTTTTGTGCAGTATATTTTCAACATATTTTCTCTTCAGCCAACTCCTACCACCTTCTTCCCACATCCCTATGTACCCAAGGTTATGTCATCTCTCTCCACTTTCTCTCCCACTTTTAAAAGAAAATACAACCCTGGAAAAACATCAATGCTAAAATAAAAACAAATTAACAAAACCCAATAAGAACAAAAGAGTAGACCAGAAATACCAACACAGAACAACCAAAGAAATTGTACTAAAACTGGAGTGAAAGTATTTTTATTTTATGTAAATTAAAACTAAATTCAATTTCTAGATCCCTAATCAAATTGAGAAAAGCCTATTCATATTAAATTACCAATATTAAGAAAAATATGTGGTTGTAACATCATCCAAGACTTATGATTTTGCTGTATCATTCCCCAAGGAAGAAATTTCAGTCCTCTCTTATCCATCATGCATAGTCTTCTCTTAGAATTTTCCTGCGGTATTCTTGAAGCACAGTCCAGGTCCCTAGGATGTTTCTGATGGACATCTTGGTACCTCTTTTGGAAAGAATTCAGCATGGTTTGGAATATATCAGTTTTATTGAATTCTCAGTTTTATTTTGTTTTAATTTTTCCTCTTCATTTTATTTCCTATTTAGAGTAAATTTGCTCATTATTTTTACATTTCTTTCTCTGATGTAGTATACATTTTGATAATCTTACAGAAGTAAGAAATAAGTTTCCAATGTAAAAGTTTATATTCATATAGTCATTTATAAATACTGACATAGTACCATCCTATTAATTAATATATTGTATTAATTGTATCTCATATGAAAATACAAAAAATTCCCTTTGATTTCTTTTCAGACTACTAGATAACTTTGGAGTTTATTATATCAATTCTCAGATTTGAATATTTCCTAAAATGTATTTTAACATTTATATTTTATTTATGTTTCAATTATAATTTGGTCAAAGGACATAATCTGAAAGTTTGAAGCTTTTCTCAAGAAACTGAAGTTTGATTTCTTGTCAATATGCTAAGGATTTTGAAACATGTATTGCTCAATAGTTACTTGTACAAGTTAACATGACAAACAAAGTCAGTTGATATTTTACTTAAGATGAAATGTGCTAAATTATATCTATAAGCCTTTCTACTCTTTAGTATTATTTAATATTTTTGAGAATATTATACATAATTTAAATCTGCATGCTGCCTCTTCAAATTCCTCCCATGTCTACCCCACTCCCTCTCAACTTTATGACAGTATCTTCTTCAATTATTGTTACTGCACACACACACACACACACACACACACACACACACACACACACACACACACACACACACATACACACACACACACACACACATACACACACACACACACACACACACACATGCCTGCACACACACAAAATAAAGACTGCTGAGTCAGTTTACTGTTCCTCATGTGTATATATTTTTAGGGCTGAATTTTAGTATTAAATAAACAATTAGGGACATCAATGGGGAAGAATGATTCTCTCCTAGCAGCTACCAATTGCCTATAGTCCTTCATCTAGTGAATTTGGAACTTTCACAGGATGTCAACTTTTAGGATGTCTACTGGTGTTGCCATTGTACAGGTCTTATTTAGGCTAATATATTTTTGAGATTTCAGATGCAGCTTCTCTGTCATATTTAGAAGATGCTATCTTATGGTAGAGGTCCTGGCCCTCTGTCAGAATCTTTCTGACTCCTTTTTTTTGTGATGTTCCTTGACCCTTCAGGGTGGATTTTGCTGGAGATATATTAACAGGGAATGGATAGCCCAAGATCAAAAGTTCTCTATGTTTGACCATTTGTCGATCTCTATGTTGGTCTCTATATTAGGTAAAAAGAAGCTTCTTTGAGGATTAGTGAGAACTTTACTTCTCTGTAGTACAAAGATATGTTCTAGAGTTATTTATTAATATATTTTTAAGTCTTGTTGTTAGGATCATATACATTTAAACATGTTTACCGGTACTAGATTATTTTACTGGACTGTTACTTATCACCTATCTATATAACTTCTATCTATCTATCTATCTATCTACTTATCTATCTATCTATCATCTATTATTCAACCCTTTTTCTTTTATCTATATTGTAGTTTAATTCTACTCTACAACTTTGCTCTGTATACAGTTAACTTATTTCATTTAGAGGCAGCATCTTATTAAGGCCAACATGGTCTTGAACATATTGTATATGTACAGCTGAAGATGAGCTTAAAGTTTCTGGCTCTACCTCCCAGTTGTGCCTAACTCAGGCATACATCTATAGCTAGAATAATTTTAAATTTTGTGGTAGTTTTTTGTCTTAAGTGAACAATTTTACAGTTACTCTATTAGATTAAATGTATTTGAATGCTTGCTTATTATTCAGAATATGATTTTGAAAATAATATGGTAACACTATCTTGTCTCAACTTTATTTTTTGTTTATACAGATACTCCTTAGCCTTCCACCACCTAACAGAAACAACCTCCTTGGCAAAGCCTTTTGGCCTGTCCATGACATTGGCCATGATCTACGGGTGTTACATAGTATCTGAAAAATATCACTGAGCTTTGCAAAGAAATAACATGTTACTAGGCTACCCAAAATTTCTCACAAATGTAACTTCTGCAATCATTGCTACAATTTGAGTCTTGTCTTTAATAATGCTGTATGTCTGACCTTGGACACCAAGATACTTTTATAGGCACAAACCTATTCTTCATTTGGCAATGATAAAATGACTCAAAACTTAATTTTCTTTATCAGCATGTTTGTCAATAACTATTTCACATGGATCATTTCAGTTTAGTTTGTTTAGTATGCTTATATATATTGATTTTGTTCTTTATCCATCTTTATTAAGAAGAAAATTTTCTTCTTTATCTTTATTCATCTATTAATTTTCAATAACACAATGTGACTTTCATTTATCAATCAGAGAGGCAAATAATGTATATTTATTCTTATCTCTGTTCTTTTGTGGCTCACACCAAAAATCACTCAGTGAAGTAAGAAGAAAGACTTCACTTACTGGGGTTTAAGAACTAGTAGAAAGTAGTTGGATGGAAATTACGATGGTGATCATGGGACTGTATTTCTTTTCCTAATACTTTTGTTGGCATTCTGGTGCAATCCTTCCCCACTCTTCTTGCCTTCTTATCTTCTTTCTCCCCTTTCCTCTCTCCCTCTCCCTTTGTCCCTCTTATTGTCTCTTTTCTCTATACTGCATGTACACAGTTACATACACACACACCTGGGTCTTTAATTTTCCTCTCCAGAAACTGAGAACTCCACCAAAAGAAACCCAGTATTCTTTCTGGACATCACAAGGTTTCTTTTTCTTTTTCTCAATGGGAAAGGAAGCTACAAAAATTAATTTATTTTAATTAATTAATTAACTAATTAATTAATTGCAACCCAAACTATGAATCCTTTCAGTTTGTCACTCACATTGTCCCTTCCCCTCCCTTTCCAGTTCTCCTCTGAAAGTTCCAAGTCCCCACCTCTCTTGGGTATTTCTCCACTATATCTCATCAAGTCTCTGCATGTTAGGTGCATCCCCTCACACTAAAGCCAGAAAAAGCAACCCTATTGGGGTACAGATTCCACAGTCAGGCAACCATTTTAGGCACAATTCCCTCTCAAGTAGTTTGGGGACTCACATATATGCACTTTTGTTACATATGCGCTGGAAGCCTCAGTCTAGTTCTTTGATTGGTGCCTCAGTCTTTAAGAGTTCCCAGGGGTCCAGGTTAGTTGACTCTGTTGGCCTTTCTTAAGAGTTCCTATTCCCTTCAGGGCCTTCATTCCTTCCCTCAACTATTCCATAAGAATACCTGACCTCTGTCCACCATTCAATGTTTGGCTGTGGTATCTGCATGTGTTTCAGTCAGCTGCTGGGTAGAGCCTCTCTGAGGCTCTCTCTCTCTCTCTCCATATTTTCTCCTTCAACCACACTTTCCATTCACCCTTCACAGTTGATCCTCCCATCAAAGTCCCCTTTCCCTAAGCTCATGCATAAACTATATTCAATTTCCCCTCACAGAGAGATCAACTCCCTTCCTCTATACCTAATACCGCTGAGTCTACTGATTATAGTTTGGTTATTATCTTCATAATGTCTAATATCCACATAGAAGTAATCCATATGATACTTATCTTTCTAGGTCTGGATGATAATTTTTTCTAATATTATCAATTTGCCTACAAATTTCATTTGCAATATTTTTTAGTAGTGTGAGTAATATTCCAGTGTGTAAAATGTGTCATATATATTTAGTCATTCTTCGGTTGAGGGACATCTAGGTCATTTCCAGGTCCTGGTTATTATGAGCAGAGCAGCAATGAACATAGTTGAGCAAGTAGAGGTTGCAGAAAACAGTCACTCTGAGTATGTCCTTAAGACAGAGTAGAAGATAGTTTGAAAATAAGATTAGCATAGAAAAATCATCAAAAAAGAAGGTAAATCTATGGTTTCTCTGATTCTCTTTTTAAAACTATAAACATGATGAATTTTATTTCTTTTTTCTCTTATTTATTTATCTATAACCTAAATGTTTGCTAGTCTATTTGCTCTTCTGTGGTCCTTTTGAAATAGACCACTGTGACTGCCACATTTTCCCTTTGCTGAAAGTTGCCTGTACTGACACCTAATTCACTGGTGTCCTCATGGTTGCCAATTCAGGAATTATTGCCTTTGTAATCTTTGTTCTCTTGTTTTATTCATATGTACGTATACTGTTCATATTAAGGAATTACTCTTCAGAAGGAAGAGAGAAAACCCTTTCTTCCTTTGGATCCCATAGCACTGTGGTTATTTTAATCTTTGAACCTTCCATTTTTGCCTACCTTGGATTGCCTACTACTTTCCTTGATGACAAAATCTTTGTTCAATTTTACACCAGCATGGTTCCTGTGTTCATGTCTGTCATATATATTCTAAGAAATATAGAGATGAAAAAGGCTACAGAAATGGTTTGGAATCAAAAGATATTTTCAGAAGAGAAACACAGTTTATTTGTAACATGTTAAACAAATTCATGGCGTAATAAGAATGGACCTAAAACCAAAGAGAATTACATTTTTTTTCTTTTTATATTTGCATAATTACTTTATATACATTTCAAAGGATTTCACCTTTGGAAACCCCCTATTCCATTCCCCCTTCCCCTACCTCAATAAGGGGGCTCCCCCATCCACCCACCCACTCCTGTCTTCCCTCCCTAGCATTCTCATACACTGAGGCCTCTAACACCCTCAGGCCCAAGGGCCTCTCCTACCACTAATGGCCAACAAGGCCATCATCTGCCACATATGTGGCCAGCACCATGGGTCCCTCCATGTATATTCTTTGGTTGCTGGTCCAGTGTCCGGGAGCTCTCTGGGGTCTGGCCTGTTGACACTATTGCTCCCTCCATGGGGCTGCAACCCCCCTCAACTCTTTCAGTCTCTTCTCCAACTCCTCCATCCAGAACCCCACACTTAGTCCAATGGTTGGCTGCGAGCATCTGTCTCTGTATTTGTCAGGCTCTGCCTAAGCCTCTCTGGAGACAGCTATTCATGCTTCTATCAGTAAGCACTTCCCAGTATTCACACTTTGGTGGCAATATATGGGATGTATCCCCAGGTGGGACAGTCACTGGATGGCTTTTCCTTGAGTCTCTGCTCCACACTTTGCCTCAATATTTCCCCATGTGAGTATTTTGTTCACCCTTCTAAGAAACACTGAAACATTCACATTTTGGTCTTCCTTCTTCTTAGGTTGCATATAGTCTGTGAATTGAGTCTTCATTATTCCCATCGTTTGGGCATATATCCACTTATCAGTGAGTACACCAGGTTTGTTCTTTTGTGACTGAGTTACCTCACCTAGGATGATATTTTCAAGTTCCATCCATTTGCCTGTAAATTTCATGAAGTCATTGTTTTTAATAGCTGAATAATATTCCATTGTGTAAATCAACCCCATTTTCTGTATCCATTCCTCTGTTGAGGGACATCTGGGTTGTTTTCAGCTTCTGGCTATTATAAATATAGCTGCTATGAACATAGTGGAGCATGTGTCCTTATTACATGTTGGAGCATATTCTGGGTATATGCCCAGGAGTGGTATAGATGGGTTCTCAAGTATTACAGTGTCCAATTTTCTCATGATCTGCCAAACTGATTTCCAGAGTGGTTGTACCAGCTTGCAATCCCACCAGCAATGGAGGAGTGTTCCTCTTTCTCCACATCCTTGCCAGCATCTGCTGTCACCTGAGTTTTTTATCTTAGTCATTCACTGATGTGAAGTGAATCTCAGGGTTGTTTTGATTTGCATTTCCCTGATGACTAAGGATGTTAAACAATTCTTGAGGTGCTTCTCAGACCTTTGAGTTTCCTCAGTTCAGAATTCTCTGTTTAGCTCTGTTACCCATTTTTTAATAGGGTTATTTTGTTCTATGGCATCTAACTTCTTGAGTTCTTTATATATATTGGATATTAGTCCTCCATGGGAAGTAGGTTTGGAAAAGATCTTTTCTCAATCTGTTGGTTGCCGTTTTGTCCTATTGACAGTGACCTTTGCCTTACAGAAGCTTTGCAATTTCATGAGGTCCCATTTGTCGATTCTTGATCGTAGAGTATAAGCCATTGGTGTTCTGTTCAGGAACTTTTCCCCTGTACCCATGTGTTCGATAATTTTCCCCACTTTCTCTTCTATTAGATTCAGTGTATCTGGTTTTATGTGGAGGTCTTTGATCCACTTGGACTTGAGCTTTTTACAGGTAGATAGGAATGGATCAATTTGCATTCTTCTCCATGTTGACTACCAGTTGAACCAGCACCATTTGTTGAAAATGCTGTCTTTTTTCCACTGGATGGTTTTAGCTCATTTGTGAAAGATCAAGTGATCACAGTTGAGTGGGTTCATTTCTGGGTCTTCAATTCTATTCCATTGATGTACCTTCCTGTCACTATACCAATACCATGCAGTTTTTATCACTACCACTCTGTAGTACAGCTTGAGGTTAGGGATGCTTATGCCTCCAGACGTTCTTTTATTGTTGAGAATAGTTTTTGCTATTCTGGGTTTTTTTTTTGTTCCAAATGAATTTGGGAATTACTCTTTCTATGTCTATGAAGAACTGTGTTGGATTCTAGATGGGGATTGCATTGAGTCTATAGATTGCTTTTGGCAAGTGGCCATTTTTATTATATTAATCTTGCCATCGATGAGCATGGGAGATCTTTCCATCTTCTGAGGTCTTCTTCAACTTCTTTCTTCAGGCCTTGAAGTTCTTGTCATACAGATCTTTCACTTGTTTGGTTAGAGTCCCACTAAGATACTTTATATTAGACTTATCAAAATATTAATTTGAGTATATGTCTTTCTAAATCTGGAGCCTATATCATTATTATTTTCTTTTATTTACTGCTTTGTTTCTGAGCTAAACTTACCTCATGTGAATTGCACATTAGTAGTCTTTAATTACTTTTATGTTGTCCAATGACATTTTAGTTTGTTTGTATTATTGCATTCTTGGATATAATATTTAAGAGTATATGAATTTTATTGTGCATCAAGCAGCATTACATGATAGGTGAAGCATTGGAGAAATAATAAAAATAATAAAAGTAATATTGGCGTACTCATTTGTACATTTTTAAAACATTGTTATCTTACATCATTTCTATGGCCATTCACAACAATTTTATATGAAATGAATAATCTCTTACTATTTTTTCAACCTTCTAAGAAATTCATAGAGCAGGAAGTATAAAAGTCTAACAGGCATTATAGACACTGTGTTTATATGCACTGGTAAGGATGCAATCACATTTTAAGTAATGTCTGTGGAAGTTAAATTCTGTCAAAGTCTGAAATAACTATTATTCAGCCGATCAATCCATCATCAGTGTGCCTAAACACTCAGAGAATGAGTTGAGCGCACTTGAGTAGCACATGTGAGATTTCATATACATTTCTAAGAACTTAAAGAAGTTTGGAACAACTTATTTTAGTAAGTAGTAAAGGATAATATAATAAGACTCTATAGTAAGGAATAAAATCAAAGAAAAACTATGAAATTGCTAAGCTAAAGATTAATCAAACTGACCAAATTCTAGTCTTTTAAATACAAATTAAAGTTAATTTATAGCATCGTAGTGGAAATATGCTAATTTTATAGAACTTAGCTATTATAGATTTTAAAATATTTCAATTTATCACATATAAATCATACTTAAAGTTCCTGGAGTAAAATAAAAATATTATCTTTTACACTCTCTTGTTTTTGTCCACTTATTTCTTTTATTCCATTTCCAAACTCTTAAAATTTGCAGTACTAACTTCTTAATCTATTAAATGCATCTCATCAACATGACTTATATTAATATAAAATGTATTTAATTATTCATAGTAATTTAGAACGCTTTAACACACATGTGTATTATTTGTGTATGGGAGTATATGGGTGTGGTCCTGGGTACTGCATCAAGAGCCTTGGTCATAGTAAAGTATTCCATTTTAATTGTATCTCTGACTATAATGGTAACACTTTTATAATTATAAACTTACTATGAAATATATCTACAGCTCTAGATTCAAATGGTAGATCTAAAACTCAAGTCTGTCATATATATTCAAATCTCAAACAGGTCTCAGAGTTTGCCTAACATTCAAAAAGTTTATTTCTTGTATTGCTTCCATGGTCTAAATTTCAATGTGACTTTGACAGCATTATTGGTTAGAATACTCAGTAAATAATATGACAAAAATCCCTTACAATAAGAAGGAAGGGGCAAGGAAACAATGTGTCTGTGACAATATTTCCTGGGAATAATTGTCTCTGTAGTTGCTATGATACTGTACTAGTTCTGTTAAGTTGCTTATTTAAGAAATGCTTCAAGTGTGAGTGGACAGGGACATGGCCTTTGCCCTCTGGAGACTGAGAAATTATGCACATGACCATATAGCTATAAATATTTTGTGGATATAAAAGATGTTTATTTCTCATATATTCCTAGGGAATTTTTCAGAGGTGAATTTTGAAATATTTTATACAGTAAAGTGGATATTAGTGGGGTTTATTATTTAACAGACAGAGGAGAGAGAGAGAGAGAGAGAGAGAGAGAGAGAGAGAGAGAGAGCTATCTATTGAGTCTTTCATAGTAGAATCAAATTCCAGTCTTCTACAGATTTTGTCTGTGGAGTTTTCCTCTCTCCATAGTTTCTACGCCCGAAGGCCAGAGTAGGTAAATCCAAAATGAAATGTAGACTCTAAAGACTCAGGTCTCCAATTTACATGGTGCAGATTATCTTGTATATGATTCATCATCACAGAAAATCAAAGCAGGAGTAAACTATGAGCAATGCATTGGAAACAGTCTTTATTTCCAGAAGAAGGGGTAAGTTTTTAAATCTAATTGAACTATTAATCTTTTCTCCCTTTCACAATCAGCTCATCCTCATTTTCATTTCTGTAAAACCTAATGGAGTCATGTTAACTAACAGAGTCATGTTAATCCACTGATGAGAAGGTGGTAAAAGTTTGTGTTTATTTATCTTATACTGTTGTCTGAGAGACTGGACTTTGCAGACTTATTTGCAGAATGAGGAGTCGGGGCAAAAATAGGTGCGGGGCTTGTGGAGAGGCAGGAAGTTTACACTGAAGCTGCTGAGACAGAGTTCGATGTTGATGAGACCAGTGTTGGATTGGTGTGTAGCGTAAATTTTCTGTTTAAAATTTACCCAGTGGATTGGGCATAAAACCTAATACAGTGAAAAAAACAAACAAACAAATAAACAAACAAACAAAATAACCAACCAACCAAACAAACAAACAAAAATTCTCCTTAAATCTTAAAACACTCTATAGTACTTCATTAACATTACATTAAACTTGCTCAGGCTTGTCTCATGATCTTCTTCCTCTGCCTCTTACTGACAATAACATTATTTTCCTTGTGGTGATGACTCTTCTAAAAATTATAATAGAGATAACTGCTATACAAAATAGGGGTTAGAACATTTTGAGCACAAAAACTTTGTTTCTGGTTCTGAATCATATCTGGCTGCTTTTCGATAAATGCAATATGTTTTTATATTGTGTGCAGCCTGAAACAACACAAACTTGCCTCACTGGGTGCAGTAAACCTGAATACATTAATAATGCTCAAACAAGGATGAGAGAAGATGTGCTAGAGATGGCATGATGACTCATAAATATACAAAAGGCTTACAAAGAATTGTATTAGTATAAGAGGCACTGTCCTGTGTAAATCCAGATGGACTCTGCTGAGGGATTGGTATTTGCATTGGGCTCTCTGTCCACAGACAAAAATATGAGGTAGATGTCTTTGAAGAGGAAATGTAATCAGGATGCCCCATGTGGAACTTTGAGAGAAAGAGTCAATCTAGGTGTGAATACATGGAGTGTACATAGTTAGATATGGCTGGAACAGTGATGCCCAATGCCATAGTGAGTATCTAAACCACTGGACTTTGAAACAGTAATAATCTTAAAGCACATGAATCCTTTCATTTCACATGCCCACTTGTTCATTTAAAACAATGACAGAAAAGAGGCAAAGGGCATGAGCACACATAAAATTGAAGGGAAAGGGAAACCTAAGTGTTGGGTCTCGCTTTCTGATTAGACACATAAGATAGATATTATTCCTAAAGGCCACTGGTAGTTTTCTAAAGAATCCCTAGAATTTTCAATTTTCTTTTCTATGTGATTTAACAAATTTGATTATACACACACACACACACACACACACACACACAAACATACATAAACATGATATGCATGATAGAGATGAAGAGAGATAGAGATAGAGATAGATAGAGATATAGATATGGGCATGTATCTTTGGATGCATATATCCCAGTATGATTTATTGTATTTCTTCCATGACATTTCATGAGAGTTTAAAAAGTAATAACTGTCAAATGTTGTGCTACAAAAACATAGTCTAAACAACGTAAATATTTGTTCTAAAACAGTAGAAAGACATTTCATTTTGCTGTTCCTCTAGAAAATAGTTCAGAATAGTACTTCAAATCCTTCTCTATAATAAGGGCATGAGTGAGGAATTCAAACATGGGATGCCCAGCAGGGCCAGTCTGCATTTTGTGGCTTTCAGCATCAATGACGAACAGAATTATATTATAAATTTTCCATGTTTGTATGTTTTTTAGTACTCCCTTCTCTCAGTTTTGTTTAAACATTATTTTTTTTCATCTAGTTTCACTCAACAAAACCTAACAAGGCAAGTTTATGAGGTTCCATTTCACACGCTAAAAACTTGCTTGTTCATCATATAGCAGCCAGAGATGACCCTGATCCTGAAGTCAAGCAAATGTGCTCCAAGTCTTCTAAACCCATCAATTTCGCAGGAAAAAGCTGAGGTCATTTTTTAAATATGTAAGAATAGAACAACAACATGAAAATGTGATTTCACCTATTTCATCACAAACGATGACTTTTCTCTAATTTTTATACCACTGGAAAACACACTATTACAGGATTTCTGTTTCAGTTTTCCCTTCCACATTCGTCAAGAGGCTATGCTTTGTGTTTTATAGTTAATAAAAACCTTAAATATCATTCCTAGCTTATAGACACCATAGGAAAACTATTAAGATCATTACGGATGGAATTATTTCACCCACTTTGGGAAGAAAATTTGGATTTAAAATAATATAGTAATTGAACACATAAGCAAATTGAAATACAAGTCTTAAGAAAGGGGAAGCTGTGCTGGAAGAGCCAAATGTGAAAGTTACCACAGCAGTGGGACAAGAATGGATAGCCACAGGTTTGCATACTTTGTTTATATAGAGTCAACTAACCTTTATAGCAATGCAATAGAAGGACATTGGTGTTTTTTGTATTGCTTATTTTATTTGTTTACATTTCAAATGTTATTCCCAGTCCCGGATTCTACTCCACAAACCCTCATCCCTTCCCCCCTTCTCCCTGCTTCTATGAAGGTGCTCCCCCACCCACCCACCCACTGCAACCTCACTGCCCTAGCCTTTCCCTATGCTGTGGCATCAAGCTTCCATAAGACCAAGGGCTTCCCTTCCCATTAATGCCAGATAAGGCCATCCTCTGCTACATATGCAGCTGGAGCCATGGGTTCCTCCATGTGTACTCTTTGTTTAGTCCCTGGAAGCTCTGAGGACTCAGGTTAGTTGATATTATTCTTCCTATAGGGTTGAAATCCTTTCAGTTACTTCAGTCATTCCCTTAACTCTTTGATTCTGGTCCCCATGCTCAATCAAATGGTTAGATATGTGCAACCGCATCTGTATTGGTCAGGCTCTGGCAGAGCCTCTCAGGGGACAGCTATACCAGGCTCCTGTCAGCAAGTGCTTCTCAGCATCCACAATAGTGTCTGGGTTTGGTGTCCTTAGATTGGACAGATCTCAAAGTGGGGCAGTTCTTGATGGCCTTTCTTTCAGTCTCTGCTGCACTCTGTGTCCCTGCATTTCCTTAAGAGAGGAACAATACTGGGTTAATATTTTTGGGATGGGTGGATGGCCCCATCCCTCAACCAGGGGCCATGCCTAACCACTGGATATGGTCTCTATAGGTTCTATCTCTGCTTTCTTGGGTATTTCAGCTAATGTCATCCCCATTGTGTCCTGGGAAACTCTTGCATCCCTGGCATCTGAGACTTTCTAGTGGCTACCCCCACTTCCCCATCCCCCACCGCTACACAACTCACTTGAATTTTCTGACTCTGTGTTCTTCTCCCTTGTCTCCTCCTACCAACTACTTTTCCATTCCCCTCCTCTTTCCCTCCCAGGTCCTTCCCTCCCTCTTCCTTCTGTGATTATTTTTTCCCTCTTCTAAGTAGGACTGAAGCATCCACACTTTGGTCTTCCTCCTTCTTGGGATTCATATGGTCTGTAAGATGCTCCAACATATAACAAGTCAACATGTTCCACTATGTTCATGGCAGCCTTTTTTATAAATCTAGAAGCTGGAAACAATCCAAATGTCCATCAACAGAGGAATGGATACAGAAAATGTGGTACATTTATACAATGGAGTACTACTCAGCTATTAAAAACAGTGACAACATGAAATTCACAGGCAAATGGGTGGAACTAGCAAATATCATCCTGAGTGAGGTAACCCTGTCACAAAAGAACACATAGGGTATGTACTCACTGATAAGAGGATATTAGCCAAAAAGCTTGGAATATCCATGATACAACTCCTAGACCACAAAATAACATTGTTGAATTACTCATAATTATGTGTGGATATTGTGGTACTCAGGTTTTACATTTTCATTGAGCAGATAAGTGTCACCTAATCAATGTGGCACACTCTTTTACGCCTCTCTGACTATAAACACGGAATATCAGACTGGAAATTGACCTATGTCCCTTGAGGTTTTAATTCATCTATTTAACTAATTTCATGTTCTTCCATCTCTGAGCATCAATCATATCACATAGAAAACTGTTTTCTTCTATCTGAAGATGATTTCTGTTGTAAAGTTAACAAAGCAGTGTCTTAAACTTTTAACTACTTCATTTACATTTATCTTTTTTCTTGAAAATAGATTTTTTTCAGACAATGTGTATTGAGAACTTTTACCTCTTGCAACCTCTTTGATACACCCAATGAAACTAAAGATGAGTATAGAAGAGTGAAGAATGATATCTACATTTAAAATAAAATTGTATAGTACTAAATATAGAGAAATTGGCAAATTGGACTACATGTCATGCAAAGATTTCACAACAAAAGAAATAATCATAGACTAAACCAGACATCTTTCTTAGCTTACAAATACCATAGTTTTACTAAACTGAAATCTTATCAAGAAAATATCAGGACTGAAAATGCCTTAGAAAGGTTAGTATTTTTATCAAATACTATATCAGTAACTCATATGAAATTAAATTACAAGATAACTTTTTCATAAATCTTAGCTTTTCTGAAAAGTCATCAGTCTTGTAATAGGAGACACATTTATATAAAAGATATACACAGGACCACTGATACAAATACAAACAGATCTCTCTGGATGCATATATAATAAACTCAAGATGTGACTTTCTGCATAGTAGAAGTGAAAGTTCAAAGTCATTTCTGTTTTAACTCTACTCAAACATTTTGTTTGCTTTGTTGATTTCATAAAAATCATGAATTATTCTAAAATAAGTGAATAGTTAATAAAGTTATATAATTTTTGTAAAACAGCTAATATTTACCAATAACAATGATTCTTTAGCATTAGGTAAAATTATTGATGCATCAGAAATTGTTCTGATTTATAAAAGTATTATTTATAAAGGAAAAATATCAAGCATTATAAGTGTCACAAATAATATACACACACACATATATAAATGAATATATATTTATTCAATTTAAATTTAAATTGATATGATTTTAAGATAAAAATTTGGTTATTGCAATATATCATCATATGAGGTTGCTTCCATGATTAACAAACTGAGATCCATGCCCTGGGACCATATGATGGAAGAAGGAAATTAATTCCTCTGGCCTTCACATAACTGGGATGTGTTAAGGCACATAAACACACATACAAACACGCACACACACACACAAACAAACACAAACGAGTGAGAGAAAAACACACAGTAATAAATGAGTTAAAGCATCATTATCATAATATTAATAACATAAAAATAATAACAATAGAAATTCTAGGTCAAAGGAATGCAATGAAATTACAGTGTGGACTTTTTTTCAATCCCATAAGATACAAATATTTAGATACATAATTGAAAGAAAACATAAAACCTAACAATCCAACATATGAGCTTTTCACATAAAATTGAAAAAAGAGTGATAAGTCAGAAGATATGCTTACATACATAAATGTATGCTTGGATATAAATACATATACATGTATATATTACTCTATAGAATATTTTTCAAATTTAAAAATGAAAAAATCTCTAAGAAATCTCAAACTTATAGGTAGAAAAGTTTAATTATCTAATGAAATAAACCTAAATGTAATAAAAATATTATATATTTTCTCCAATTGTAAAAACCTTAAAGTATTGCCTAAAACCTTATCTTTTTTTTATGGCCACAGTAAAATGGTATGCTGACTATAACAGTTACTATTGAAATATGATTAATTAAATTTTTATGGAGTAAAATTAAATGAGAGGAACAATAGACAGAAAGATGAGTTAATTGATTGAGAATATTGTGATAATGGAATCACTAATCTTAGTGGTTCATTTCATTAGTGTTTTCATATAATAGAACATAGGGAAAGAATGAGAAATGGGATTCACAGGCACATGTGAACATATACATGGACAAACTACTCATCTTTTCAAACCAGTCAGAACTGGTAAAGAACGTGTTTAGGCTTATATCCTTGCAACACACCCGCAAATGTTTTTTCCTAAGTTTCCTAACCATAAAATCACTTTTTCAAAGAAATAAAAAATTCAACACTTTAGAATATCAGCAGGAATCAAAACATCTGAACAATATTCATATTTTTATTCCTCAAATTTAAAAGCTTTTTATCAAGTTCAGTTAGCTTCATATTAAAATTTGAAAAGATTCTTCAGGAATTTCATGACTATGACACTTGAGGCGTGAGGCTAACATCATGGTATAGAACCAAGGAATTTCAGTGTCTTGACATTTGTCCCAATATGTCATTTCTTTGTCTGCAGGTTAAACGTGAGGTTTGTCACCCACCTCGTACTTATTACAGCCACAGACAAGATGTATAATTATAATGTGACTGAGTTCATTCTCTTTGGATTGACACGGGATCCACAAAAACAGAAGGCAATCTTTGGAGTCTTCTTAATTCTCTACTGTATGACTTTAATGGGGAACTTTCTCATTGTGGTGACAATTAAGATGAGTCAGACACTTGGGAGTCCCATGTACTTTTTCCTCTTCTATTTGTCTTTTGCTGATGCTTGCTTCTCTACGACTACAGCACCTAGATTGATCGTGGACTCCCTCTCCAAGAAAAAAATTATTACCTACAATGAATGTATGATCCAGGTCTTTGCAGCCCACTTCTTTGGGTGCATGGAGATCTTTGTGCTTATCCTCATGGCCTTTGACCGCTATGTAGCAATCTGTAAACCTCTAAGATATACAACTATAATGAACGAGCGTATCTGTGGTACATTAGTGATTCTTGCCTGGGCAGGGTCTTGTATCCACTCTTTAGCACAGATTTTCTTAGCCTTAAGATTACCATTCTGTGGCCCAAATGTGATAGATCACTATTTCTGTGATTTGCAGCCCTTGATGAAGCTTGCCTGCATGGATACCTATGTGATAAATTTGCTAGTTGTGTCTAATAGTGGTGCCATATGCACAGTAATTTTCATCGTATTGCTTATCTCCTATATTGTTATCCTATACTCTCTGAGAAACCACAGTACAGAAGGAAGAAGAAAGGCCTTGTCTACATGTACTTCTCATTTCATTGTGGTGGTCATATTTTTTGGTCCTTGTATATTTATATACACACGCCCACCAACTACCTTCCCCATAGACAAGATGGTGTCTGTGTTTTATACAATTGGAACACTGTTGCTCAACCCAATTATTTATACTCTGAGGAATGCAGAAGTAAAAAATGCCATGAAAAAATTATGGTGTGGTAAAATATGACTTCAGTCAGTAAATAATGGAGGAAGATTCCATAGTAAAGTATATAAAGAGGTAAATTGTGATACCTGGGCTGGAAATCTACAATATTTCTGAAAATAGATAATCAAGATATCTGTCTTGTGTATGTATGTAGACATAAAAATCTGGGGCCACTTAGACAGCTTAATGGGTTCATGTGCTTGCCACCCAGCCTGATGACTTTTGAGTATAGTTCCTGAAACTGACACGGTTAAAGGAGAAAATAAATTCCTGTAATTTGTCCTGTGACTTCATGCTGTTCACATATACAAAAATATATATAAATACATAAATAAATTCATGCAGTAATTTTTTTTCCTTTTTTTTCGAGACAGTGTTTCTCTGTGTAACCCTGGCTGTCCTGGAACTCACTCTGTAGACCATGCTGGCCTCGAACTCAGAAATCTGCCTGCCTCTGCCTCCCAAGTGCTGGAATTAAAGGCGTGCCCCACCACCGCCCAGCTATAGTCATAATCTGATTTAATCCTCATATATAGGTAGAAATTTAATAATTAAATGCATATACAGAAAGATAGGTAATAACTAATTGATAGAAACTGTATTTATGTGAAAGCTTGTATGAAAATTACTTTAAAAGATTTTACTCTATTTTATTTTAAATATGTTCATAAGGATAATTTACAGGATATCATACAAAACAAAATTTTCGTCTTGCCAACCTAAGAATTAGAAGAATGATCTTAGAAATCATAACCTATTTGCTTCTCTCAGGAAGTTACAGTAATATACAAGTGAAGTAGAAAAAAACTTGAAAGTATATCCAATATCTCAACCCTTGCTGAAAAGATAATGAACCTCTTGTGGATGGTTATGGTAGGAGTCTTTCCCTTGAGTCTGAAATGAAGGTCTTCCTCATTGCCATTGGAAGTGGAGGGGCAGGAGAATTGAAATTCAGACAGCTTGAATATGCAGATCAAGGAAGAAGACCACTATATAGCAAGATGAGAGAGAGACAGACAGAGGGATAGAGAGGAGAACATGGGGAGAAACATAGAAATCCTGATTTTCTTTGGGAGAAGAGAAAGAACATCACCATACTTATTGTTTGTTTCAGCTATATGAATATTTGGGGAAATAAATGGTTTCTCTGGAAATGAATATTGTTAACTTGGAACAGGTTAATGCATTAGCACTCTATGAGTACCAGAAATGATGAGAGGGAAGAAGACAATTTTGTTGGCTTTAAATAACACATAAAAATTTAGAATTCACATTTTCAGGATTGAAAGTCAGAGCTCTCCCCATTAGACTTTCAGCTATATGAATGTTTTAAATAATAGGCACTAATATCCCCAAAAGCACATTTCTTAAAGATTCTAGTCATGTATTCACCAATGTCAATGTTGTCTATACATTTCTCAAATGGATATTTATACTTTTCCTTATTTTATGCCTTTGAGTTTTGATTTCATACCTATGAAAAATTCTGACTATAATAACTTCTTTTTAATAGATTTATTTATTTATCTACATCTCAAGTATTGTCTGCCCTCCTGGTTCATCTTCACTGAGACCCTACCCTCATCCCCTTCTCCTCAGAGAGGCTGGGACCTCCCTGGGTATCCCCACATCCTGGTGTATCAAGTCTCTCCCAGGTTAGGTGCATCCACTCCCTCTGCGTCCTGACAAGGAAGCCTTTTGAGAAACCATACGCCACAGTCAGGATACAACTTTAGGGTGAGACTCTGCTCCTCTTGGTGGGGGACTCATAAGGAGATTGAATTGCACATCCGCTGCATATGTACCAGGGTTCTCATTCCAGCCCATGTGTGTCTTTTGTTGGTGGCTTAGTTTCTGGGAGCTTGGTTTTTTAACCCTGTTGGTTGTTCTGTGGTGTATCCATCCCCTTCAGGGCCTTTAATCCTTCACTCAACTCTTAAATAAGAGTCATAGACATCCATTCTAGATTTGGCTATGGGTATATCTATCTGTTTTAGTCAGCTGTTGGATAGAGCTTCTCAGAGGACAGTTATATTAGGCACCTATATTTAAGTATAACAGTGTAGGAGTAGTTAGCCCACTCTTTGGTTCAATGGGTCACACACTCACAGCCATATAAGAGCTATCTGCATTTATGAATGAAAGAAATACACACACACACACACACACACACACACACAGAGAGAGAGAGAGAGAGAGAGAGAGACAGACAGACAGACAGACACACTTGCACACCTGTGCGCGCACACACACACATACATACACATACACACACACACACACACACACACACACACACACACACAGAGCAGTTAATTTTGATATGCCTTCGCTATCACAAAGGCTGGACACTTGCAATCCTTTCTGCAGTTAGCAAACACTCCCCTCCAGTATCCTGGAGTTAATACCCTTAAAATCTATATTTCATCTCTGCTACCTTAGACCCAATTGGGAAGTGGTCACTATGGCCACTTACCAGCATTCCTACATGGCTGATCGGTCCTTCACTCCTTTCATGGCAATTCCCCTTCTCCTTTCCCTCTTCCCAGCCTAGGAATCCCAAAAGTCCACCCTCTGTCCTTCCTGCCCAACCATTAACTGCTGGCATCTTTATTTACCAAATGGAGCCAACTGGGAACAGGGTCCCTCAGTGTCTTCCATGCAAACACTAGTGTGAGCAACTTTGGGGACGAAAATTAACATTATAACACAAGAATTAGGCCAATTCCACTTCATAACAAAGTATCCTTAATGGCAGGGATTGGTGCTTCCCCAAGGGATGGGTTTTAAGTTTGGCCAATAATTACTTGACCATTTCTTAGTCACTGTTCCATCTTTGTCCTTGTATTCCATTTAGACGGAACAAATTTGGGGTTTTAAGTTTTGTGGGAGGGTTGCTATCCTTATCTGTCCATTATGGGTCCTGCCTGGATACAGGAGGTGGCCTCTGCAGGCTCCATGTCCCAACTATTAGGCATATCAGCTAAAGTCACCTACATTCACTCCTGAGAGCCATCCACATCTCAGGTCTCTAAGACATCCTAAAGAATCCATCTACTCTGCAACCCCTGGTAACTGCAGGTTTCCATTCATTCTCCAGACCCTCCAGACAATTCATTAACATAATTCACTACACAAATTAATGAGAGAAAAAAAATCACACAATCATATCAACTGCAAAAAATTGCCTGTAACAAAATCTAACACCTCTCATGGTAATTCTTGGAAATTTCAGTGATTCAAGGTACATACTTAAAAATAATAATGGCAACATACAGCAACCTAACAGCCAACATCAAATTAAATGGAAAAAATTTGAAGAAATCCCACTAATATGAAGCACAAGACAAGGCTGACCATTTTCACTCTATCATATATTGAACTATCCCTACATTCCTGGGATAAAGTCTGCTTGATTGTGATGAATGATGTTTTCCATGTATTCTTGGATTCAGTTTGCAAGAATTTTATTCAGTATTTTTGCTTCAATATTTATAAGAGAAGTCAGTCTGAAGTTTTCTTTCTTTGCTGAATCTTTGTGTGGTTTGGGTATCAGGGTAATTGTGGCCAATAAGAACTTCTGAATTTTGTAGGTCAGAAGCAGATAAATATTTCTTTCTTACCTTTTAGTTTCCCTTCAAATTTCATATGGTAAAAAATGTCTGTTTACCAGTTTTTAACTGAAAACTCACAAAGTTTTATTAAGGGTCTTCTCAGTACTAGTTATAGAATTCCAATATCCCTAGATATTAAATAAGGCCCCCATCAAAAACTAACATACTCAACAGAAATGTGGAAATTGCAACTGTTTTGTTGAATGTCACTGAACAAAAAGGCCTGGACTCATCTAGAAGATATGTATTTGGGTATGCCTGTGAGGGAAGATCTAGCTTATATTGATTAGGTAGGAAGACATACCTTAGCTGTGGATAATGCAACTCTACAACCTGGGTTCTTTGGGACTGAATGAAAAGAGAAAGATTTTGGCTTTCTGTCTCTGCTTCCTGGCTGTGGATGCAACATGACAAGATGCCACAGACTGCTGACATCATGACTTTCTTGTCTTAATGGACCACCTCCTCAAACTAGCAGACAAAATAAGCCAATTTTCTTTCAAGTTAATTTTGCTATGGTATTTTTCAAATTTTCCACAAGAATTATAGTCTTTTATACTAATATATCAAGTATTTTGTTAATTACAATACCAGAAATGAACCCACACACTTACGGCCACTTGATCTTTGACAAAGAAGCCAAAATCTCCCAGTGGAAAAAAGACAGCATTTTCAACAAATGGTGCTGGTTTAGCTGGCAGTCTACATGCAGAAGAATGCAAATTGATTCATTCCTATCTCCCTGTACAAAACTCAAGTCCAAGTGGATCAAAGACCTCCACATAAAACCAGATACACTGAATCTAATAGAAGAGAAAATGGGGAAAATTATCGAACACATGAGAACAGGGGAAAGTTCCTGAACAGAACACCAATGGATTATGCTGTAAGATCAAGAATTGGCAAATGGGACCTAATGAAATTACAAAGCTACTGTAAAGCAAAGGACACTGTAAATAGGACAAAACAGCAACCAACAGATTGGGAAAAGATCTTTATCAATCCCATATCCAATAGAGGGCTAATATCCAATATATACAAAGAACTCAAAAAGTTATACTCCAGAGATCCAAATTACCTTATCACAAAATGGGGAACAGAGCTAAAGAGAGAATTCTCAACTGTGGAAACACAAAGGGCAGAGAAGCACCTAAAGAAATGTTCAGCATCCTTAGTCATCAGAGAAATGCAAATCAAAACAACCCTGAGATTCTACCTCACACGGGTCAGAATGGCTAAGATCAAAATCTCAGGTGACAGCAGATGCTGGCCAGGATGTAGAGAAAGAGGAACACTCCTCCATTGCTAGTGGGATTGCAAGCTGGTACAACCACTGTGGAAATCAGTTTGGTGGACCCTCCAAAAACTGAAGATAATACTACCTGAGGACCCAGCTATTCTACTCTTGGGCGTATACCCAGAAGATGTTCCAACATGTAACAAAGACACATGCTCCACTATGTTCATATCAGCCATATTTATAATAGTCAGAAGCTGGAAACAACCCAGTTGTCCCTCAACAGAGGAATGGATAGAGAAAATTTGGTACATTTACACAATGGAATACTACTCAGCTATTAAAAACAATGACTTCATGAAATTCGCAGGCAAAGGACAGAACTTGAAGATATCATCCTGAGCGAGGTAACTCAGTCACAAAAGAATGAATATGGTATGTACTCACTGATAAGTGGATATTAGCCCAAAAGTTCAGAATATACAAGATTCACTTTACAGCAACCGTTCAGTTGAGAGTGAGGTCCCAGATGGAGTAGTTGGAGAAGGGACTGAAGGAGCTGAGGAAGTTTGCAGCTCCATGGAGGGAGCAACAGTGTCAAAAGGCCTGACCCTCCCCTCCACCTATGCTCTTGGAGACTGGACCACCAACCAAATAATACTCATGGAGGGACCCATGGTTCAGACCACATATGTGGCAGAGGAAGGCCTTGTTGGTCATCAGGGGGAGGAGAGGCTCTTGGGCCTGAGGGTGTTAGATGCCACAGTATAGGGGAATGCCAAGTAGGGAAGAAGGGAGTGGGTGGGTAGGTGGGTGGGGGAATATCCTCATAGAGGCAGGGGGAGAAGGCAGGGGATAGGGGAGTTCCAAAGGGGAGACTTGGAAAGTGGGAAACATTTGAAATATAAATAAAATATCAAAAAAAAAGAAAAAAAAAAAGAAAAAGACAATTGTCACAAGAGATAAAAGTGCAATGAATAAGAGACTGTGGTGTACCCAGCTATAAACGGGACATATGTGCAACAACCCATAAAACTAAGGCTCAGGGAAACATCATGTGATGCAATATAGAAAGATTTGATGAACCTTCCTAAAATTAACCAATGGCTTTCAAATGTACATTCACAGGAGTCTATCCATACAATGTAAAACATGCATGCACACTTATACATTATGTATATATACACAAAAAAGTGAGAAAACTAAGAATAATATAATCACATTAGTAGTAAAAGAATCAAACAATCCAACAATCCAGAACACAGAAACACACACACACACACACATACACACACACACACACACACACACACACACACACACACACACACACACACATATATATATATATATATATATATATATATATATATATATATATATAAAACAAAACAAAAGAAAAACAATTTAAAATGAGCCTTATTAATTAAAGAAAAATGGCTAAAGGTCTCACTGGTCCTGGTTTAAAGATATTCTACTGAATTACAGAAATAACACTATATGATATTGGCCTAAAAACAGACACAATGATCAATGGAATCAAGTTGAAGCTCCAGATATACATTCGATTTTTGATAAAGAATCCATATGTATCATATATATATATACATATATATGCAACCTTTCAACAGTGGATGTAAGAACCAGTAACTACAGAATCTTAATAATAAAGAAGTTGGTAGATACAGGTCTGTATTTCTGCACAGTTTACAGGAAAAGCACACAGAAAAATAGCTAAGTTAAATATTTTTACATACTCACTAATTGACCTATTTATTTCTTTAATATTCAGCTGCAAACAATGCTTGATCCAAAAGTTCTCAGATTTACCAAGACACAGCAAAGTCTGACTAATGAAGCTTCAAATGATGTAAATGATTCGTTGACCTGTATGTAATTCAGTAACATTACAATGAAACTTAGGAAATACTCAAAAACATTGAAATTATGTAGTTTACTTCTACATAGTCCAAACTGTCAAAACCAAATCACTCTCTATCAACATTCTGACCATTTTTCACAGACCTTGAAAGGATGTCTCAATCTTTTTTTATGGAAAAATAAAACAAAAGAATAAATACAAGAGAGTTAAAACAAGTCTGATTAATTATAAAAAAAAAAAAACAGCTAAAGGCCTCACTATTCTTGGTTTAAAGGTATACTACTGAATTATAGTAATAAAACTATATGATATTGGCATTAAAACAGACCCAACAATCAATGGAAACAAGTTCAATATCCAGATTTACATCCAAATTTTGATAAAGAAGCCAGAAATATGCACTGAAGAAAAAATATACAGCATCTTCAACAAATTATGTTGATAAAACTGGATGACTGCATGTAGAAAAATGCAAATAGATCCATATATATAAACCTGCAAGGAACACAAATCCAGGTGGATCAAGGACCTCAATATGTACCTCAAAAACAGGGACACTGAGCCTGATAGAAAAGAAAGTGTGTAACACCCTTTAACTGATTGACACAGGAAAAGACTTCAGAATAGATGAGCAGGCATTAACACCAACAATTAATTAATACGACCTCATGAATCTTAAAAGCCTCAATAAGGCAAATAATATTTTAATTGGGACAAAGTGACATTCTTCAAAAAGGGAAAATATTTTTGCCAACTCCACTTCCCATGGAGGAGTAATATTCAAAATATTTACATAACTTATGAAACTATATATAAAATGATATAAATTCCAATTAAAAATGGGGAACAAATTTAAACAGTGAATTTTCTCTGGAGGAAACACCAAGAGCTAACAAACCCTTAAAGTAATTCTCAACAAGCTTAGACATCAAGGAATTTTAAGTCAAAATTACTTTAAGAATCCATCTTGTATCTGGCAAGTGCTGGTGAGGACACGTAGCAAGGGGCAATGTCCTCCATTCCTGGTAGGAATACAAACTTGTATAGCCACTGTTGAAAACAGTATGGAGGTTCCACCCAAAGTTGGTAATTGATCTACCTAAACTTTTACCTGTACAACTCTTGGTAATATAACAAAAGGAAGCCCCATCTTCTCAGAAGGATGCTTGTTTAACTCCATGTATTATTGCTCTATTGCAAATAGACTGAAGTTGGAAACCACCTAGATGTCACTCAACAGAGTGGATAAAGAAAATGTGATGCATTTATGCAATGGAGTATTCAGCTCTTAAAACAAACAAACTCATGATTTTTGTAGGCAAATGGATGGAAATAAAACAAATCATCCTGAGTGTAGTAACCCACGCACAGAAATATAAATATTGTATATATTCACTAATATGTGGATATTTGCCATTAAATACGTGATAATCAAACATGGACCCAGAGTCATTAGGTGCAGAGTAATAGACTAGGGGTGGTGGTGAAGTCGCACATGGAGATCTATGGGAGAAGAAAACTAGAATAGATATTATGGTTATACTGCGAGTTAATGAGGACGTGAATAAGGATAGCGAGGAGGGGAATAAGAGTGAAGGAGGGCATGAAAGGAAAGACAGCAAGCATTGAGGAATATCTGAGGGATTCTATGGAAACCTAGTGCGTGGAAAATCTCTAAAATATATGGACATGATCCTAGTGAGGTTTCCTCATAATGTAGGTGACAAAGTCTCAACTGCTCATTTCTTATCATAAAGGGGTCATCTAGTCGCAGGGCAGGGTTGAATCCCATTGAGTTGCTGACTAAGGGGTTCCAAGGATGGCCCCAGCCCCGAACATCTCCAACTGGATTTATGACAATGAGTTACTCCCAGAATACTGACTATAAGACCCCATTGCTGAGGACACCACCAACACAAGTCATTGAACATGGAGATGTCAAGGTAGGGACTACAGGGAGACTTTACTCCTAGTGTTGAAGGTGTGGGAAGGTAATCTACAGGATACCAAAAGAGAAATACCTAGGCACAAAAACTTTGACATACAATGTGTTCTGCCTGGAAGTTCTAGGGGAAGTGTAGCACAGAATTCGTAAGACTAGTTAACCAATTACTTATTTGACTTAAGGCTCACTCCAGGAGAAGGAACCATAAATTCATTGTTTGGTTGAACAAGAATCACAGAGTAGATAATCAAACAGTGAAAATAAAATACTTTTTAAAAAAGTAGTAACAAATTAATCCCTGATGATATTTTGTTATATGTTTGTCTATTTTTAACCACACAGTCTTTAATTAGTTACTTTAATGAAAAGAATAATAATGAATGTCCACTAATGCTATTCTACGAAACTCAAAGTTAGAATCATTTTATTCAGCCATCATCAAAGAGGCTTTCTCCTTCAGCAGTTGGGAACAACTACAGAGACCCACACCCAGATATTATGAAGAGAGAGAACTTAGAACACCCA
>CM052701.1:83003914-83022630 GCA_028551405.1 Uromys caudimaculatus | reverse complement strand
TTGGGGACTCCAGGGCTTGCTGTGGTGGGAGAGCTAGGTTCTGATGATGCCAAGTGGCCTTGGTTTCTGTTCCTTAGGTTCTTGCCCTTGCCTTTTGCCATCTTGTTAACTCTGATGTTAGCTGATCTTACTTTCTGGCTATGGCTTTTCTCACCTGCAGGCCTCTGTATCAATACTCCTTGAAGACCAGCTCTCTCTGCGAGGTTTTTTTTCCACGCTCCTGGGTGAGTAACTTTCTCCTGGAGCTCCTTGACTATGGAACCTTGGTCACCGAGGCAGACATCTCCTGCCTCAGCCGCCACTGTTGGGATCCAGGGGGTTTTTATGCTGGCCTACCTCAGTCCCTGTGAGCCGCAGGTTGGGGCAGTTCCTGGTGAGCTGTGGAGCTTGTCTTGGGCCCACTCCCGGCTTTTCCAAGCTCCTGGGAGGGTATTCCTCTCATGGCGCTAATTGGCTATGGAGCCCTGTGGCCCAAGCTGAGGTCTCCGGCCATTGCTGGTGGAGGCTGGAAGTTCCTGTCCCTCAGTCTCCATGGCCCGCGGAAACCGGGCAGAATCGGTGAGCACTGGGGCTCATTTTGCCCCCACTCAGGGCTTTTCCACAATCCTGGGAGAATAACCTTCTCCAGGCGGGCGCTGCTTGATTATAGAACCCTGGTGGCCCAGGCAGACATCTCTTGCCTCAGCCGCCGCTGTTGGGATCCAGGGGGTTTCTATCCCATCTTTATTGTTAAGAAATTTTTCTTCTTTATCTTTATTCATCTATTACTTTTCAATAAAACAATGTGCGTTTCATTTATCAATCAGAGAGCCAAATAATGTATATTTGTTCTTTTCTCTGTTCTTTTGTGGCTCACACCAAAAATCATTCAGTGAAGGAAGAAGAAAGAGTTCACTTACTGTGTTTTAAAAACTAGTAAAAGTAGTTGGATGGAAATTACGATGGTGATCATGGGACTGTATTTCTTTTCCTAATACTTTTGTTGGCATTCTGGTGCAATCCTTCCCCACTCTTCTTGCCTTCTTATCTTCTTTCTCCCCTTTCCTCTCTCCCTCCCTTTGTCTCTCTTATTGTCTCTTTTCTCTATACTGCATGTACACAGTTACACACACACACACCTGGGTCTTTAATTTTCTTCTCCAAAACTTAGAACTCCACCAAAGGAAACACAGTATTCTTTCTGGACATCATGAGGTTTCTTTTTGTTTTTAGGAGGAAAGTACGCTACAAAAATTAATTTATTTTAATTAATTGATTAATTAATTGTAGCCCAAACCATAAACCCTTTCAGTTCACCATTCACATTGTCCCTTCCACTCCCGTTCCAGTTCTCCTCTGAAAGGGCCAATTACTCACCCCACTTGGGTATTTCTCCACTCTGTCTCATCAAGTCTCTGCATGTTAGGTGCATCCCCTCACACTGAGGCCAGAAAAAAGCAACCTTACTGGGGTACAGATTCCACAGTCAGGCAACCGTTTTAGGCACAACTCCGTCTCAAGTTGTTGGGGGACCCACATATATTCTCAATTGCACTTTTGTTACATGTGCTCTAGAAGCCTCTGTCTAGCCCTTTGATTGGTTCCTCAATCTTTAAGAGTTCCTAGGGGTCTGTTGGCCTTTCTTCGGAGTTCCTATACCCTTCAGGGCCTTCATTCCTTCCCTCAACTATTCCATAAGAGTACCTGACCTCTGTCCACTATTCAATATTTGGCTGTGGGTATCTGCATATGTTTCACTCAGTTGCTGGGTAGAGCCTCTCTGAGGCTCTCTCTCTCTCCATATTTTCTCCTTCAACCACACTTTCTGTTCACCCTTCACAGTTGATCCTCCCATCACAGTCTCCTTTCCCTAAGCTCATGCATAAACTATATTCAATTTTCCCGCATAGAGAGATCAACTCCCTTCCTCTACACCTAATACCGCTGAGTCTACTGATTATAGTTTGGTTATTATCTTCATAATGTCTAATATCCACATAGAAGGTAATCCATATGATACTTATCTTTCTAGTTCTGTGCTACCTCACCCAGGATGATATTTTTTCTAATTTTATCAATTTGCCTACAAATTTCATTTGCAATGTTTTTAGCAGTGTGAGTAATATTCCAGTGTGCAAATGAGCCATATATATTTAGTCATTCTTCTGTTGAGGGGCATCTAGGTCATTTCCAGGTTCTGGTTATTATGAGCAGAGCAGCAATGAACATAGTTGAGCAAGGAGAGGTTGCAGAAAACAGTCACTCTGAGTATGTCCTTAAGACAGAGTAGAAGATAGTTTGAAAATGATAGAAAAATCATCAAAACAGAAGGTAAATCTATGGTTTCTCTGATTGTCTTTTTAAAACTATAAACATGATGAATTTTATTTCTTTTTTCTCTTATTTATTTATAATCTAAATGTTTGCTAGTCTGTTTACTCTTCTGTGGCCCTTTTGAAATAGACCACTACGACTGCCACATTTTCCTTTTGCTGAAAGTTGCCTGTACTGACACCTAATTCACTGGTGTCCTCATGATTGCCAATTCAGGAATTATTACCTTTGTAATCTTTGTTCTCTTGTTTGGTTCATATGCAGTTATACTGTTCATATTAAGGAATTACTTTTCAGAAGTAAGACAAAAAACCCTTTCTCCCTTTGGATCCCATCTCACTGTGGTTATATTATTCTTTGAACCTTTCATTTTGCCTACCTTGGACTGCCTACTACTTTCCCTGAGAACAAAATCTTTGTTCAATTTTACACCATCATGGCTCCATGGCTCCTGTGTTCACGTCCTTCATATATACTCTAAGAAATACAGAGATTAAAAAGGCTACAGAAATGTTTTGGAATCAAAAAATATTTTCAGAAGAAAAACACAGTTTATTTGTATCATGTTAAACAAATTCATAAAGTAATGAGAGTGGACCTAAAACCAAAGAGAATTAAAACATTTTTTTCGTTTTATATTTGGATATTTACTTTATATACATTTCAAAGGATTTCACCTTTGGAAACCCCCTATTCCATTCTCCCTCCCCCTGCCACTATGAGGGTGCTCCCCCATCCATCCACCCACTCCTGTCTTCTGTCACTAGAATTTCCCTACACTGAGGTCTCTAACTCGCTCAGGCCCAAAGGCCTCTCCTCCCACTAATGGCCAACAAGGCCATCACCTGCCACATATGTGGCCAGCCTCATGGGTCCCTCCATGTATATTCTTTGGTTGCTGGTCCTGTCTCCAGGAGCTCCGTGGGTTCTGGCTTGTTGACACTATTGCTCCCTTCATGGGGCTGCAAACCCCCTCAACTCTTTCAGTCTCTTCTCCAACTCCTCCATCCAGAACCCTACACTCAGTCCAATGGTTGGCTGCGAACATCTGCCTCTGTATTTGTCAGGCTCTGCCTAAGCCTCTCTGGAGACAGCTATTCATGCTTCTATCAGCAGTCACTTCCCAGCATTCACATAAACGTACAGCTTTGGTGGCTATATATGGGATATATCCCTAGGTGGGGCAGTCACGGGATGGCCTTTCCTTGAGTCTCTGTTCCACACTTTGACTCAATATTTCCCTCTGTGAATATTTTGTTCACCCTTCTGAGAAACACCGAAGCATCCACATTTTGATCTTCCTTCCTCTTAGGCTTCATATGGTCTATGAATTGGTTATTCCAAACTTTTGGGCAAATATCCACTTATCAGTGAGTACACCATGTTTGTTCTTTTGTGACTGAGTTACCTCACTCAGGATGATATTTTCAAGTTCCATCCATTTGCCTGCGGATTTCAAGAAATTGTTTGTTTTTAATGGCTGAATATATTCCATTGTGTAAATGTACCACAATTTCTGTCTCCATTCTTCTGTTGAGGGACATTTGGGTTGTTTCCAGCTTCTGGCTATTATAAATATGGCTGCTATGAACATAGTGGAGCATGTGTCCTTATTACATGCTGGAGTGTCGTCTAGGTATATGGCCAGGAGTGGTATAGCTGGGACCTCAAGTATTACAATGTCCAGTTATCTCAGGATCTGCCAAACTGATTTCCAGAGTGGATGTACCAGCTTGCAATCTCACCAGAAGATGAGGAGTGTTTCTCTTTCTCCACATCCTCGCCATCATCTGTTGTCACCTGAGTTTTTTATCTTAGCCATTCTGACTGGTATGAGGTGGAATCTCAGGGTTGTTTTGATTTACATTTCCCTGAAGACGAAGGATGTTAAACATTTCTTGAGGTGCTTCTCATTCCTTTGAATTTCCACAGTTGAGAATGCTCTGTTTAGCTCTGTTCTCCATTTTTAAATAGGGTTATTTGGTTCTCTGGGGACTAACTTCTTGAATTTTTGTGTATGTTGGATTTTAGTTCTCTATGGGAAATAGGTTTGAAAAAGATCTTTTCCCAATCTGAGGGTTGCCATTTTGTCCCATTGACAGTGTCCTTTGCCTTACAGAAGCTTTGCAATTTTATGAGGTCCCATTAGTCAATTCTTGATCTTAGAGCATAAACCTTTGATGTTCAGGATCATTTCCCCTGTGCCCAGGTGTTCAAGATTTTTCCCTACTTTCTCTTCTATTAAATTTAGTATATCTGGTTTTATGTGGAGGTCTTTGATCCACTTGGACTTGAGCTTTGTACAGGGAGATAAGAATGGATCACTTTGCATTCTTCTCCATGTTGACTGCCAGTTGAACCAGTACCATTTGTTGAAAATGCTGTCATTTTTCCACTGGATGATTTTAGCTCATTTGTCAAAGATCAAGTGACCATAGTTGTGTGGGTTCATTTCTGGTTCTTCAATTCTATTCCATTGATGTACCTGCCTGTCACTCTACCAATACTATGCAGTTTTTATCACTACTACCCTGTAGTACAGCTTGAGGTCAGGGATGCTGATTTCCTCAGAAGTTCTTTTATTGTTGAGAATAGTTTTTGCTATGCTGGGTTTTTTTTGTTATTCCAAGTGAATTTGAGAATTGCTCTTTCTAACTCTATGAAAAATTGAGTTGGAATTTTGATGGGGATTACATTGAATCTGTAGATTGCTTTCAGCAAAATGGCAACTTTTACTATATTAATCTTGCCAATCCATGAGCATGGGAGATCTTTCCATCTTCTGAGGCCTTCTTCTACTTCTTTCTTCAGAGACTTGAAGTTCTTGTCATACAGATCTTTCACGGGTTTGGTTAGAGTCCTACCAAGATATTTTATATTAGACTTACCAAAGTATTAATTTAAATATACGTCTTTCTAAATCTGGAGCCCATATCATTATTATTTCGTTTTATTTACTGCTTTGTTTCTGAGCTAAACTGACCTCATGTAAATTGCATATTAGTAGTATTTAAGTACTTTTATTTGGCCCAATGACATTTTAGTTTGTTTTGTATTATTGCATTCTTGGATACAATATTTAAGTGTATATAAATTTATTGTGCATCAAGCAGCGTTACATGATAGGTGAAGCATTGGAGAAATAATAAAAGTAATTCACAAAAGAGTAATATTGACAAACTCATTTGTATATTTTAAAAACATTGTTATCTTACATCATTTCTATTGTCATTCACAACAATTTTATATGAAATGAATAATCTCTTACGATTTTTCTCAACCTTGTAAGAAATTCATAGAGCAGAAAGTATATGAGTCTAACAGGCATTATAGACACTGTTAGGCACTGTGCTTATATGCACTGGTAAGGATACAATCACATTTTAAATAATGTCTGTGTAAAGTAAATTTTGTCAAAGTTTGGAATAATTATTATTCACCAAATCACTCCATCATCAATATGCCTAAACACTCAGAGGATAAGTTAAGAGCACTTGTATAGCACATGTGAGATTTCACATTCATTTCTAAGAACTTAAAGAAGTTTGGAACAACTTCTTTTAGTACTTTTTAAAGAATAATATAAGACTCCATAGTAAGAAACAAAATCAAAGAACAACTATGAAATTGCTAAGCTGAAGATAAACCAAACTGACGAAATTCTAGCCCTTTAAATACGAATTAAAATTAATTTATAGCATTGTAGTGGAAATATGCTAATTTTACAGAACTTAGCTATTATGGATTTTAAAATATTTCATTTTATCACATATAAATCATACTTAAATTTCCTGGAGTAAAATAAAAATAATATCATTTACACTTTCTGTCTTGTTTCTGTCCACTTATTTCCTTTATTCCATTTCCAAACTCTTAAAATTTGCAATACTAACTTCCTAATCTATTAAATGCATCTCATCAACATAACTTATACTAGCATAAAATATATTTAATTATTCATAGTAATTTAGTACACTTTAACATCCATGTGTATTTTTTGTTTATGGGAGTATATGAGTGTGGTCCTGGGTACTGCATCAAGGGCCTTGGTCATAGTAAAGTATTCCATTTTAATTGTATCTCTGACTATAATGGTAACACTTTTATAGTCAGAAAATTTACTATGAAATATATCTACAGCTCTAGATTCAAATGGTAGATCTAAAACTCAAGTCTGTCATATATATTCAAATCTCAAACAGGTCTCAGAGTTTGCCTAACATTCAAAAAGTTTATTTCTTATATTGCTTCCATGGTCTAAATTTCAATGTGACTTTGACAGCATTATTAGATAGAATATTCAGTAAATAATATGATAAACATCCATTATAATAAGAAGGAAGGGGCAGGGGAAACAATATGTCTGTGACAATATTTCCTGGGAATAATTGCCTCTGTAGTTGCTATGATACTGTACTAGTTCTGTTAAGTTGCTCATTTAGGAAATGTTTCAAGTGTGAGTGGAAAGGGGCATGGCCTTTGTTCTCTGGAGACCAGGCATTTATGCACATGACCATATAGCTATAAATATTTTGTGGATATAAAAGATGTTTATTTCTCATATATTCTTAGGGAAGTTTTCAGAGGTGAATTTTGATATATTTTATACAGTAAAGTGGATATTAGTGGGGTTATTATTTAACAGAGAGAAGACAGAGAGAGAAAGAGAGAAAGAGAGAGAGAGAGAGAGAGAGAGAGAGAGAGAGAGAGAGAGAGAGAGAGAGAGAGAAATCTTTTGAGTCCTTCATGGTAGAATCAAATTCCAGTCTTCTACAGATTTTGTCTGTGGAGTTTTTCTTCTCTCCATAGTTTCTATACCTGAAAGCAAGATTAGCTGAATTCAAAATAAAATTTATATCTAAAGATTAAGGTCTCCAATTTACATGGTGCAGATTATCTTGTATATAATTCATCATCACAGAAAATCAAAACAGAAGGAGTAAACTATGAGCAACGTATTGGAAACAGTTTTTATTTCCAGAAGAAAGGGTAAGTTTTTAATCTAATTAAACTATTAATCTTTTCTCCCATTCACAATCAGCTCATCTTCATTTTCATTCCTGTAAAACCTAATGAAACAGAGCCATGTTAATCCACTAATAAGAAGGTGGCAATAGTTTGTGTTTATTTATCTTATACTGTTGTCTGAGAGACTGGACTTTTCAGATTTATTTGCAGAATGAGGGGTTGGGGCAAAAATAGGTGCGGGGCTTGTAGAGAGGCAGGCAGTTTGCACTGAATCTGCTGAGACAGAGTCCGATGTTGATGAGACCAGTGTTGGATTGGTGTGTGGCACAAATTTTCTGTTTAAAATTTACCCAGTGGATTGGGTGTAAAACCTAATACAAGGAAAAATAACAACCAGCCAACCAAATAAATAGAAAATAATTCTCCTTAAATCTTAAAACACTCTATAGTACTTCGTTAACATTACATTAAACTTGCTCTGGCTTGTCTCATGATCTTCTTCCTCTGTCTCTTACTGATAATAACATTATTTTCCTTATGGTGATGACTCTTCTCAAAATTATAATAGAGATAACTGCTATAAGAGAATAGGGGTTAGAACACTTTGAGCACAAAGGCTTTGTTTCTGGTTCTGGGTCTTATCTATCTGCTTTTTGATAAACACAATATGTTTTTATACTGTGTGCAGATTGGAACAACACAAACTTGCCTCACTGGATGCAGTAAAACTGAATACATTAAAAATGCTCAATCAAAGTTGAGAGAAGATGTGCTAGAGATGGCATGATGACTCATAAATACACAAAAGGCTTACAAAGAATTGTATTAGTATAAGAGGCACTGTCCTGTGTAAATCCAGATGGACTCTGCTGAGGGATTGGTATTTGCATTGGGCTCTCTGTCCACAGACAAAACTATGAGGTAGATGTCTTTGAAGGGGAAATGTAATCAGGATGCCCTATGTGGAACTTTTAGTGAAAGAGTCAATCTAGGTGTGCGTACATGGAGTGCACATGGTTAGATATGGCTGGAACAGTGATGCTCAATGCCATAGTGAGTATCTAAACCACTGGGCTTTGAAACAGTAATAATCTTAAAGCACGTGAATCCTTTCATTTCACATGCCCACTTGTTCATTTAAAACAATGACAGAAAAAAGGCAAAGGGGATGAGCACATATAAAAGTGAAGGGAAAAGGAAAACTAAATGTTGGTTCTTGATTTCTGATTAGACTCATAAGATAGATATTATTCCTAAAGGCCACTGGTAGTTTTCTAAAGAATCCCTTGAATTTTCATTTTTTTTCTGTGTGATTTAACAAATTTGATCATATATATATATATATATATATATATATATATATATATATACACACACAGATAAACATACATAAAGAAGATATACATGATAGAGATGAAGAGAGATAGAGAGGGAGAGACAGAGATAGCGATACGGGCATGGATCTTTGGATGCCCAATATGATTAATTGTATTTCTTCTTGGAGCAGAGATTGAAGGAAAGACCATCAAGAGACTGCCCCACCTTGAGATCTGTCTAATATACAGACACCAAACCAAGACACTATTGTTGATACCAAGAAGCACTTGCTGACAGGAGCCTGGTATAACTGTCCATGACATTTCACGAGAGTTTAAGAAGCAATAACTGTAAGATGTTGTGCTACAAAAACATAGTCTAAACAATGGAAATAGTTTTTATAAAACAGTAGAAAGACATTTCATTTTGCTCTTCCTCTAGAAAATTGTTCAGAATGAGTATTTCAAGTCCTTCTCTATAATAAAGGCACAAGTGAGGAAGTCAATCACAGGATGCACTGCAGGGTCAGTCTGCATTTTGTGGCTTTCAGCATCAATGACAAACAGAATTATAAATTTTCCATGTGTGTATTTGTTTTAGTACTCCCTTCTCCCATTTTTGTTTAAACGTTGTTTATTTTTTCATCTAATTTCACTTGACAAAACCTAACAATACAAGTTTATGTTGTTCCATTCATAACGCATGTTAAAAACTTGCTTGTTTATCATATAGCATTTAGAGATGACCCTGAAACTGAAGCCAAGCATATGTGCTCCAAGTATTCTAAACCTTTTATTTTTGCGGGAAAAAGCTGAGCTCATTTTTTAAATATGTAAGAATAGAACAACAATATGAAAATGTGATTTCACCTATTTCATCACAAATGGTGACTTTTCTCTAATTTTTATATCACTGGAAACACACAATTCCAGGATTTCTGTTTCAATTTTCCCTACCACTGAGATTCCGTTGTCAAGATGCTATGCTTTGTGTTTTATAGTTAATAAAAACCTTAAATATCATTCCTAGCTTATAGATACCATAGGAAAACTATTAAGATCATTACGGAGAAATTATTTCAGCCACTTTGGGAAGAAAATTTGGATTTAAAATAATATAGGAATTGAACACATAAGCAACTTGAAATACAAGTCTTAAGAAAGGGGAAGCTGTGCTGGAAGAGCCAGTTGTGAAACTTACCAAAGCAGTGGGACAAGAATGGTTAGCCACAGGTTTGCATACTTTGTTTATATAGAGTCAACTAACCTTTATAGCAATGCAATAGAACACACTGGTGTTTTTGTATTGCTTATCTTATTTGTTTACATTTCAACTGTTATTCCCAGTCCCAGTTTCCCCTCCACAAGCCCCCTATTCCTTCTCCCCTCCCCCTGCTTCTATGAAGGTGCTGCCCCACCCACCCACCCACTTTAACCACACTGACCTAGCATTCCCCTATGCTGTGGCATCAATCCTCCATAAGACCAAGGGCTTCCCTTCCCATTAATGCCAGATATGAAAATCTGCTGCTACTTATGCAGCTGGAGCCATGGGTTCCTCCATGTGTACTCTTTGTTTAGTCCCTGGGAGCTCTGGGGACTCAGGTTACTTGATATTGTTCTTCCTATAGGGTTGAAATCCTTTCAGTTACTTCAGTAATTCCCCTAACTTTTTGATTCAGGTTCCCATGTTCAATCAAATGGTTGGCTGTGTGCATCCACATCTGTATTGGACAGGTTCTGGCAGAGCCTCTCAGGGGACAGTTATACCAGGCTCCTGTCAGCAAGTGCTTCTTGGTATCAACAATAGTGTCTTGGTTTGGTGTCTGTATATTAGACAGATCTCAAGGTGGGGCAGTCTCTTGATGGTCTTTCCTTCAATCTTTGCTCCAATCTGTGTACCTGAATTTCCTTTAGAGAGGAGCATTTCTGGTTTAATTTTTCTGACACTGGTGGGTGGCCCCAACCCTCAACCAGGGGCCATGTCTAACCACTGGATATGGTCTCTATAGGTTCTATCTCTGCTTTGTTGAGTATTTCAGCTAATGTCATCCTCATTGTGTCCTGGGAAACTCTTGCATCCCTGGCATCTGAGACTTTCTAGTGGATACCCCCACTTCCCTATCCCCCACTGCTAATACAACTCACTTGAATTTTCTGACTCTGTGTTCTTCTCCCCTGTCTCCTCCTACACCAACTACTTTTCCATCCCCCTCCTCTTTCCCTCCCAGGTCCTTCCCTCCCCCTTCCTTCTGTGATTATTTTTTCCCTCTTCTAAGTAGGACTGAAGCATCCACACTTTGGTCTTCCTTCTTCTTTGGATTCATATGGTCTGTAAGATGCTCCAGCATATAAGAAGTCAACATGTTCCACTATGTTCATGGCAGCGTTATTTATAATAACTAGAAGCTAGAAACAATCCAGATGTCCACCAAAAGAGGAATGGATACAGAAAAAGTGGTACATTTACACAATGGAGTACTACTCAGCTATTAAAAACAGTGACAACATGAAATTCACAGGCAAATGGAGGGAACTAGCAAATATCATCCTGAGTGAGGTAACCTTGTCACAAAAGAACACATAGGCTATGTACTCACTGATAAGTCGATATTAGCCAAAATGCTTGGAATATCCATGATACAACTCCCAGACCATATAATAACATTGTTGAATTGCACGTAAGTATGTGTGGATATTGTGGTACTCAGGTTTTACATTTTCATTGGGCAGATAAGTGGCATTTGAGTCACCTAATCGCCTCTCTGACTATAAACACGGAATATCAGACTGGAAACTGACCTATGTCCCTTGAGGTTTTAATTCATCTGTTTAACTAATTTCATGTTCTTCCATCTCTGAGCATCAATCATATCACATAGAAAATGGTTTTCTTCTATCTGAAGATGATTTCTGTTGTAAAGTTAACAAAGCAGTGTCTTAAACTTTTAACTACTTCATTTACATTTATCTTTTTTCTTGAAAATAGATTTTTTTCAGACAATGTGTATTGAGAACTTTTACCTCTTGTAACGTCTTTGATACACCCAATGAAACTAAAGATAAGTATAGAAGAGTGAAGAATGATATCTTCATTTAAAATAAAATTGTATAGTACTAAATATAAAGAAATTGGCAAATTGGACTACATGTCATGCAAAGATTTCACAACAAAAGAAATAATCATAGACTAAATCAGACATCTTTCTTAGCTTACAAATACCATTGTTTTACTAAACTGAAGTCTTATCAAGAAAATATCAGGACTGAAAATGCCTTAGAAAGGTTAGTATTTCTATCAACTAACTCATATGAAATTAAATTACAAGATAAGTTATTCCTAAATCTTAGCTCTTCTGAAAAGTCATCAAATCTTGTAATAGGAGACACACTTATATAAAAGATATACACAGCACCACTGATACAAATACAAACAGATCTTTCTGGATGCATATATAATAAACTCAAGATGTGACTTTCTGCATAGCATAAGTGAGAATTCAAAGTCAGTTCTGTTTAAATCTCCTCAAACATTTTGTTTGTTTTGGTGATTTCATATAAACCATGAATTATTCTAAAATAAGTGAATAGTTAGTGAAGTTTTATAATTTTTATAAAGCAGCTTATATTTACCAATAACAATGATTTTTTAGCATTAGGTAAAATTATTGATGCATCAGAAATTGTTCTGATTTATAAAATTATTGTTTTTACAGTAAAAATAACAAGCATTTTAAGTGTCAAAAATAATATACATACACATATATATAAATGAATTTATATTTATTTAATTTAAATTTAAATTGATACTTACGATTTTAAAGTATAAAAATTTGGCCATTGCAATGTATCATTATGTAGACTTGCTTCCATGATTAACAAACTGAGATCCATGCCCTGGGTCCATATGATTGAAGAAGGAAATTAATTTCTCTGGCCTTCACATAATTGGGATGTGTGAAGGCACATAAACACACACACACACACACACACAAGAGTGAGAGAAAAACACACAGAAATAAGTGAGTTAAAACATCATTGTCATAATGATAATAACATAAAAATAATAATAGAAATTCTAGGTCAAAGGAATGCAATGAAATTACAGTGTGGACTTTTTTTAAATCTCATAAGATACAAATATTTAGATACATAGTTGAAAGAAAACATAAAACCTAACAATCCAACAAATGAGCTTTTCACATAAAATTGAAAAAAGACTGATAAGTCAGAAGATATGCTTACATACATAAATTTATGCTTACATATAAATACATCTACATGTATATATTACTCTATAGGATAGTTTTTAAATTTAAAAATGAAAAATCTCTAAGAAATCTCAAACTTACAGGTAGAAAAGTTTAATTATCTAATGTAATAAACTTAAATGTAATAAAAATATAATATATTTTTCTTTAATTGTAAAAACCTTACAGTATGGTCTAAACCCTTATTTTTTTTTTAGGGCCACAGTAAAATGGTATACTGACTATAATAGTTACTATTAAAATATGATTAAATTTTTATAGAGTAATATTAAATGAGAGAGGAACAATAGACAGAAAGATGAGTTAATTGATTGAGAATATTGTGATAATGAAATCACTAATCTTAGTGGTTCATTTCATTATTGTTTTCATATAATAGACCACAGGGAAAGAATGAGGAATGGGATTCAGAGACACATGTGAACACGTACATGGATAAACTACTCATCTTTTCAAACTAGTCAGAACTGGTAAAAAGCGTGTTTAGGCTTATATCCTTGCAACACACCCGCAAATGTTTTTTCCTAAGTTTCCTAACCATAAAATCAGTTTTTCAAAGAAATAAAAAATCAACACTTCAGAAAATCAGCAGGAATCAAAGCATCTGAACAATATTCGTATTTTTATTCCTCAAATTTAAACACTTTTTATCAAGTTCAGTTAGCTTCATGTTGAAATTTGAAAAGATCCTTCAGGGATTTCGTGACTACGGCAGTTGAGTCTAACATCATGATGTAGAACCAAGGAATTTCAGTGTCTTGATGTTTGTCCCAATATGTCATTTCTTTGTCTGCAGGTTAAATATTTGTCACCTACCTCCTACCAATTACAGCCACAGACAAGATGCATAATTATAATGTGACTGAGTTCATTCTCTTTGGATTGACACGGGATCCACAAAAACAGAAGGCAATCTTTGGAGTCTTCTTAATTCTCTACTGTATGACTTTAATGGGGAACTTTCTCATTGTGGTGACCATTAAGATGAGTCAGACACTTGGGAGTCCCATGTACTTTTTCCTCTTCTATTTGTCTTTTGCTGATGCTTGCTTCTCTACGACTACAGCACCTAGATTAATCATGGACTCCCTCTCCCAGAAAAAAATTATTACCTACAATGAATGTATGACTCAGGTCTTTGCAGCTCACTTCTTTGGGTGCATGGAGATCTTTGTGCTTATCCTCATGGCCTTTGACCGCTATGTAGCAATCTGTAAGCCTCTAAGATATACAACTATAATGAGTCAACGTATCTGTGGTACATTAGTGATTCTTGCCTGGGTAGGGTCTTATATCCACTCTTTAGCCCAGATTTTCTTAGCTTTAAGTTTACCATTCTGTGGCCCAAATGTGATCGATCACTATTTCTGTGATTTGCAGCCCTTACTGAAACTTGCCTGCATGGATACCTATGTGATAAATTTGTTAGTTGTATCTAATAGTGGTGCCATATGCATGGTAAGTTTCATAGTATTGCTTATGTCCTATATTTTTATCTTATACTCTCTGAGAAACCACAGTGCAGAAGGAAGAAGAAAAGCCTTGTCTACATGCACTTCTCATTTTATTGTGGTGGTCATATTTTTTGGTCCTTGTATATTTATATACACACGCCCACCAACCACCTTCCCTATAGACAAGATGGTTTCTGTGTTTTATACAATTGGAACACCATTGCTCAACCCTATTATTTATACTCTGAGGAATGCAGAAGTAAAAAATGCCATGAAAAAATTATGGTGTGGTAAAGTATGACTTCAGTCGATAAATAATGTAGGAAAATTCCCTAGTAAAGTGCCTTAAGAAGTAAATTGTGATACATGGGCTGGAAATCTCCAGTATTTCTGAGAATATATAATCAAGACATTGGTTTTGTGTATGTATGTAGACATAAAAATCTGGCGCCACTTAGACAGCTTAATGGGTTAATGTGCTTGCCACCAAGCCTGATGACTTTTGAATACAGTCCCTGAAGCTAACACGGTTAAAGGAGAAAATAAATTCCTGTAATTTGTCCTGTGACTTCATGCTGTTCACATGTACAAAAATATATATAAATATATAAATTAATGCAGAAAAATATTTTAAAAGTCATAATCTGATTTAATCCTCATATATAGGTAGAGATTTAATTAATTACAAATATATAAATATAGGTAAATAACTAATTGATAAAAACTGTATTTATGTGAAAGTTTGTATGTAAATTACTTTTAGAGATTTTACTCTATTCTATTTTGAGTATGTTCATAAGGATAATTTACACGATATCATACAAAACAAAATTTTGGTCTTGCCAACCTAAGAATTAGAAGAAAGATCTTAGAAATCATAACCTTCTTGCCTCTCTCAGGAAGTTACAGTGATATACAAGTGAAGTAGACAAAAACTTGAAAGTATATCTAATACCTCAACCCTTGCTGAAAAGATAGAACCTCTTGTGGATGGTTATGGTAGAAGGAGTCTTTCCCTTGAGTCTGAAATGAAGGTCTTCCTCATTGCCATTGGAAGTGTAGGGGCAGGAGAATTGAAAATCGGACAGCTTCAACATGCAGATCAATGAAGAAGACCGTTATATAGCTGGGTAAGAGTGAGACAGACAGAGGGATAGAGAGGAGGACATAGGGAGACACATAGAAATCCTGATTTTCGTTGGGAAAAGAGAAAGAACATCACCATACTTATTGTTTGTTTCAGCTATGTGAATATTTAGAGAATTAAATGGATTCTCTGAAAATGAATATTGTTAACTTGGAACAGTTAAAGTATTAGCACTCTGTGAGTACCAGAAATAACGAGACAGAAGAAGACATTTTTGTTGGTTTTAAATAGTACATAAAAATTTAGAATTCACATTTTTTAGGATTGAAAGTCGAGCTCTTCCCATTAGACTTTCAGCTATATGAATGATTTAAATAATAGGCACTAATATCCCCAAAAGCATATTTCTTAAGATTCTACTCTCATATTCACCAAAGTCAATTTTGTCTATACCTTTCTCAAATGGATATTTATACTTTTCATTATTTTGTGCCTTTGCGTTTTGATTTCATAACTATGAAAAATTCTATGTATAATTACTTCTTTTTAATCAGTTTATTTATTTATCTACATCTCAAATATTGTGCCCCCTCCTGGTTCAGGTTCACTGAGACCCTACCCCTATCCCCTTCTCCTCTGAGAGGCTGGGACCTCCCTGGGTATCCCCACATCCTGGTGTATCAAGTCTCTCCCAGATTAGGTGCATCCTCTCCCTCTGCGTCCATACAAGGAAGCCTTTTGTGAAACCATATGCCACAGTCAGGATACAGCTTTAGGGTAAGACTCTGCTCCTCTTGGTGGGGGACTCAGAAGGAGATTGAATTGTACATCCACTGCATATGTACCAGGGTTCTCATTCCAGCCCATGTGTGGTTTTTGTTGGTGGCTTAGTTTCTGGGAGCTTGGTTTTTTAACTCTGTTGGTTATCCTGTGGTGTTCCTATCCTCTTCAGGACCTTTAATCCTTCCCTCAACTCTTAAATAAGAGTCATAGACATACATTCTAGGTTTGACTATGGGTAACTACATCTGTTTCAGTCAGCTGTTGGATAGAGCTTCTCAGAGGACACTTATATTAGGCACCTATATGAAAGCATAACAATGTAGGAGTAGTTAGCTCACTCTGTGCTTCGATGAGTCACACATTCTCACCTACATAGGAGCTATCTGGGTTTACGAATGAAAGAAATACACACACACACACACACACACACACACACATATGCACACACAAACATACACAGAGACGTGCTTGTGCATGCGTACACGCACACACACACACACACACACACACATACATGCACAGCAGTTAATTTTGATATTCCTTGTCTAGCTCAAAGGCTGGACACTTGCAATCCTTTCTGCAGTAAGCAGATACTCCCATCTAGTATCCTGGAGTTAACACCCTTAAAATCTATATTTCATCTCTGCTACCCTAGACCCAATTGGGAAGGGTCACTATGGCCACTTACCAGCATTCCTACATGGCTGGTTTATGCTTCACTCCTTTCATGGCAATTCCCCTTCTCCTTTCCCTCTCCCCAGCCTAGGAATCCTAAAAGTCCAGCCTCTGTCCTACCTGCCCAACCATTAACTGCTGGCATCTTTATTTACTAATTGGAGACAACTTGGAGCGGAGTACCTCAGTGTCTTCCATGCAAACATGTAAGCAATTTTGGGGACGAAAATTAACATTATAACACAAGAATTAGGCCAACCTCACTTCATAACAGAGTATCCGTAATGGCAGGGATTGGTACATCCCCAAGGGATGGCTTTTAAGTTTGACCAATAATTACTTGACCATTTCTTAGTCACTGTTCCATCTTTGTCCTTGTATTTCATTTAAATGGAACAAATTTGGGGATTTAAGTTTTGTGGGTGGATGGGTGTCCTTATCTGTCCATTATGGGTCCTGCCTGGTTTCAGGAGGTGGCCTCTTCAGGCTCCATGTCCTAACTATTAGACATATCAGCTAAAGTAACTTGGGAGTCACCCATATCTAAGGCCTCTGAGATATCCTAAAGTATCCATCTACTCTGCAACCCCTGGTAACTGCAGGTTCCATTCGTTCTCCAGACACTCTGGAAAATCCATTAACATAATCTACTACACAAACAAAATGAGAGAAAAAAATCACACAATCATCTCTCATTAGCTACTAAAAATTGCCTATAACAAAATCTAGCACATCTCACGGTAAGTCATGGAAAGTTCAGTGTTTCAAGGTACATACCTAAAAATAATAATTGCAACATACAGCAACCCAATAGCCAAAATCAAATTAAATGGAAAGAAACTTGAGATCTGTGGGTGGAGACCTCTGCCTGGGCCACCAGGAGTCCATAGCCAATGAGTGCCAGGAGAAAGCTACCCTACCAGAAGCATGGAAAAGCCACGAGTGGGGTTAAGGGAACCAACACTGCTCACCGAGTCCCACCCGGAACCAGCGGGATACAGGGCCTGAGGAGAACTCAGAGAGAGGAAACCTCTGAACCTTCTGGTTTCCATCTGTGGGTGGAAACCTCTGCCTGGGCCCCAAGGCCCCAGGAGAGAGCAGGTATCCCAGGAGTGCTGACATACCTATGAGCACAGGCAAAACCACCACTTCTGTTCAAACTCACTGGATCAAGAGGGAACCTTGCAGAGCCATCAGGACATAGGAACCAAGGGACAGCTGGGGACAAGATCCTTCGGATTCCTGTCTGCACCCCAGAGCTGACTCTGTGCCACAGCACTCCAAACCCAAAAACCTGTCAGAGAGAGCTGGTCTTCAAAGAGTAATGATACATGGGCCTGCAGAAGGAGCAAGCCATAGACAGAGAGAGTAAGATCACCTAACATCAGAGTTAACAAGATGGTAAAAGGTAAGGGCAAGAACCTAAGGAACAGAAACCAAGACTACTTGTTATCATCAGAACCCAGCTCTCCCACCACAGCAAGCCCTGGATTCCCCAATACGCCAGAAAAGCAAGACTCAGATTTAAAATCATTTTTCATGATGATGATAGAAGACTTTAAGAAAGAAATTAACACCCTTAAAAAAAAAGAGAGAAAAGAGGTAAAGAACTAGAAGCCCTTAAAGAGGAAACACAGAAATCCATTAAAGAATTATAGGAAAACACAAACAGGCAAAGGAAATGAACAAAACTATCCAGGAGCTAAAAATAGAAATAGAAACAATAAAGAAATCACAAAAAGGGACAAGCCTTGAGTTACAAAACCTAGGAAAGAGATCAGGAGTCATAGATGCAAGCATAACCAACAGAATACAAGAGATAGAAGAGAGAATCTCAGGAGCAGAAGAT